>CM057454.1:678605000-679807500 GCA_016271365.2 Neoceratodus forsteri
CACAGTATATAATTGTGCTGAGTGCACCATGCAGCCCAGAACAAGGAGGACCGGGAAGAGAGAGGAGTGGAGGAGCTGTGCTGAGCAGCAGAGCCAAAACAAAACCAAAAAAAAAGCACTACCCAAAAAAAGAAGAGTTTCTCCAGCCAGAGGGAAGGGAAGGGAGTGGGACAAAGAAGAAGTTAGGGAAGGGGATAGAACCGATTGTGGGAGTGAGTGAAGGTGGTTGAGGTCAGGACTTGGGAGGGAACATCAGGAGTCAGACTGGGGAGGGAGTCAGGACTGGGGAATAGTGGTGCAGGGGCAGGGATGCTGGCAATGCTGGACTGGTGACTGTGTGTGAGCAAGGGCAAGCTGGCAAGATTGACTTGTGCCATTCCAGAAGACAGAGTGAGACTGGTGTGGAGAGAGGGAGAGAGAGAGAGAGACTCGAGTACTGGGGGCCCATTACAGTTACAGAAAATCCCATATGAAAGTTTTTTTTCTTGGCCTCGGACAGTAGTTGTGTGTAGAAGAAAAGCAGGCTGGCAAAATCTGACTTGTGCAATTCCAGATCCAGAGTACGGCGGGGGGGGGCAGAGATTACAGTTACAGAAAATCCCAAATGAAAGTTTTTTTTTTGGCCTCAGACAGTAGCTGTGTGTACAAAAAGGGCAGGCTGGCAAAATCTGACCTGTGCCAGTCCAGATTCAGAGTACTTGGGAGGAGGCAGAGATTACAGTTACAGAAAATGACAAATGAAAGTTTTTTTTGCCTTGGCCTCAGACAGTAGCTGTGTGTACAAAAAAGGCAGGCTGTCAAAATCTTTGACTTGTGCCATTCCAGATCCAGAGGAGAGAGGGAAGAGACTACTGTGGGTACCAGAGAAGTTTTACAGTTACATAAAATCCCCAATTTTTTTTCCTGACCTCAGTGTGGCTATGTGTACACTAGGGCAAGGGCAGCAGGGTGGAAAAATAAATCTTTGTGACATCCAGTCCAGACTCAGAGGGGAGAGAGGAGAGGGGGAGACTGCAGGGTGGCCCACAATAAATGTAACAGCCCTAGAAATACCAAATATTTTTTTTTCCTGGCTTCAGTATGGCTATATGTACAGAGCAAGTGCAGCAGGGTGGCAGAATAAATCTTTGACTTGTGCCATCCAATCACAAATAACAATCATCATCACCTACGTTCATTCACAAATCACGATTTCATGTATTAAAAAAAAAATACTGTTCAAACAACATACAAGTTAATGGACCTGCCCTGTGCTGCTGGCTGTGGGTGGCCCAGGGGATAACCTGACTGTTCCGTGCAGTAGACTGAGTGTTTACAGTACAACACAAGTAAAACACAAGCACTACATACAAATATCATCATCATCACTCATTCCCCATTATTCCTTATTATCAATAGTTTTATAGTATATTGCGCTACAAACTTACATTACGTATAAGCATTAACCAACCAACAGTGTGGGACTGTGCTGCGTGTGGCTAATGCACCAGATGTGTCTGCATCTCCAATTCAAATTCTGAGGCACACTTAACAGTTGCTGAATTTGGTCACTTAACAGTAATTGTATTGTAGAAGCCAGTCCAGTAATCTTGAAAGGAAGTGGTGGTGGACTACTGTGCTGTTGGTGTGCTGGGTACACTGTACAGTCACGAGTCATGACAGTAAATTTGTCCCTGGCCTGTGGGTGGGAGTCATCAGAAGGACATCACGTTAGAGGGATCTTTTGTTACAAAATGGATCAAAGTGTTGATGAGGCACATCTATTTCTCAGATAGGCAGTGGCACTGCAAAAGACAGTGATCGGCCTGAAAGGGAAAACAAAATCAAACCCCAAAACATGATTTTTTCACTTCTAAGGTTTCGTCTTCCAGGTGAATACTTGAATCCAAAAAAGGTGAATGTCTCAGATCATCATCAGTTCAAGTGAAAAAAAAAAAGTTATGTAGTTAAAAAAACTAAAGGCGTGGTGGGTACCATCCGCAGAGGCACCCAGTGGTATGTAACAATTGCATACTATGCTACTGCCAGTCCCTCATCCGATTCTTCTGAGGTTGAACCCGATGAGGGTAATAATAATAATAAAGATGAAGAGAATGATCAGGCAGCACAAGGTTTACTTGAGGGGATGGAAATTGCAGATGAAGAAACAGGCAGAAATATTTTGGTTGTGGAGGGGGGCAGTGGGAATAAACCACAAGAGGAACAGTTCCAAGAAAGATCCGGGGGGCCCTGAAAAGGTGACCGAGGTGTCGTGCCTTCCTGTGAAACAAAACTAAAAAAATATCATCTTTTGTTTGGTCATACTTCTCCATTAGTGCTTCCAATGAGTTGATAGCAACATACGCTATTTGTAAATGACCAATCAGCAGGAGTAATAAAAAAGGAGCATTTAGAACTTCAACACTGAAAAGGCACCTAGGCAGATGTCATAACATTACTGAGAAGTTCAGTTGTGAGTCTAGAAGAGAAAGGGACAGTGATAGCTCACTACACTCAGGGGTAAGCCCATAAATGACAGCAGTGGCAGCCCCCGCAGCACTACACCTCCACCACCACTTCCTGCCATTCGAAGTACTCCTCCAACTGCTACTGAAAGTGACCATGTGTTCAAAATCCCTCTTCCTTCAAGGAGACAGCTTACCATCTCAGAAACATATGAGAATAAAGCCAAATATGCCTCGACTCACCCTGTTGCTGGTACAATAACCCAAACAATTTCAGAAATGATAGCTGTTGATTTGCTGCCATATAACGTGGTTGAACATATAGGATTCAGATGGCTGCTTGAATGCCTCGAACCTCGATATAGTATGCCATCACGGAAATACTTCTCGACAACAGGGATTCCAAATCTTTATGAAGTTGTATGTAAAAAATTAAGACGTGTGTTGTGCAGTGCTATTGGGAAGGTGGTACATCTCACAACAGATATCTGGACAAGCTGTCAGCCTGAACCCTTCATGTCTGTCACGGCACATTGGGCATGTTTCGATAATTCACGTGGGACTGGGGACAGTGAAGTATCGCAGTTTGCTTGCTAAGAACGTTTTATTTTCCATCTGAACATGCCTCATACAACATCAATGAAGGCTCCAAAAACCAATACAGCAATGGCTCGCTTCACAGGGATTGTGAGTTGGCTTTATAGTTGCAGATAATGGGTCAAACATAAGGAAGGCCTTGGAGGAGGTGGGCTTTGTTCACATCTGCTGCTTTGCACATTACTTAAATTTAATAGTTCACAGTTTTCTCAATGACGACGGGGAGATTAAGGCACTTTTTAGCACGGGTAAAAGAATAAGCACTCATTTCAGTCACTCAAGCAAAGCCTGTCACTTGTTTAAAAAAATACAGCAGGAGCACGGTTTACCTTTGCACAGACTGATCCAAGACATTTCTACTCGATGGAATTTGACCTTTTATGTGCTCCAAAGGCTGCTGGAACAAAAGAAAGCTGTCAGGCAGTACACATTAGAAAATAAATTTGGTGATGCAGACGTCTACATTACACCACCACAGTGGGCCATGCTGGAGTTTCTAATTTTCCTGCTCCGGTCATTTGAAGAAATCATCAGGGAGGTTAATGCAAACACAACAACTCTGAGCCAGATGATACCCCTAATAAAACTTTTAAAATTCAGATTGAATCTGATTAGGGAAAAGTTAGAGAAGCAAGACAGTTTCATGATCACACAGGCTGCTAGTGGTGCTGACACATGCAGGTTGCCCTCCAGAATACAAGATCTAATGAGACGTATGATCAAAAAAGTTGCAGAAGATGACAAATTATGTAAAATACCTCATTCTGAGTGATGATGATAGAAGCTAGCCTTTTTAGAAAGGCCACAGATAGGAATAGTACCCTGCTTGCAAGCAGCTCTCACCCTCACCACACCATTGAGAACATCCCTAAGAACCAATTTCTTAGAACTAAAAGAAACTTCAGCCTGGAACCAGACCTGGAGAGGGAACTAGGGATACAGACAGAGAGATTTGTGGAATGGGGGTACAAAGCTAGTATACTGGGAAGAGCTAGAGAAATATGTGACAACACGGACAGAAGGGTTCTGTTAATAGAGTATAAGAAAGGAAAGGCAGCGACACCTGACAGAATAAATGTTGTCACCACTTATAGTACCAGATCAACAAAAATACAAAGTATTGTATATAAACATTGGCATGTGTTGGCTGCTGATAGTAGGCTATTAGAGACCTCTAGTACACCACCTAAGATGTCTTATAGAAAGTCTAAAAACATAAGGGACATCCGAGTTAGTTCATTTCAAGGCCCAGAATTCCCAAGGAATTGATTACTTCCACCCCCAAGGGTTGCAGGAAATGCAGAAATTGTAAATTCTGTGAGTCTGTATACGAATGTAATATGTTCAGAAATCCTTATGATAACAAAATACACCAGAGAAAAAACTTTATTAACTGTAACACCACTTATGTGGTGTACTTATCTTTCTGCACCTTCGAAGCCTATTAAATAGGCAAAACAAAAAGAAAAATGAAAGAGAGGATGGGGGATCCTTTACAGCAGTCAAAAATGAAATGCTAGATTATGTGTGGGCTTCTCATATGAAATCTTCAGAAAACAAGAATGAATACAGATTGAAATTCATAGGGATTGAGACAATTGTACTAGGGCCAAGAGGTGGCAACAAAGAGGATATTCTAAGTGAAAAAGAAAACTATTGGAGTTATATGATGGGAGCCTATATAGACAAAGGTCTTAGTGATCACATTGAAATCAAGTCATTTTTGAAGAAAAGATAATGTCTAATTTTTGTCTTTTGTTTCTTTCCTTTTTTATTTTTTCCTATGGAGAGTGGATATTCTCCTTGCATAAAAAAGTGGTGTCCCTTTGTCCAACATCACACTACATATATTTTTCATCTTCAGAAGGCTTCTTTGCACCTCTTAGTGGACTTTCTAAGCTAAACCATGTAGTAGGCCTTTGCACAACCTTTCTAAGACTAGGATACCTGTATAGTTCTCTTTCTGGGTATACAGATGTTGGCATAACTTATTTATCTCTACTGCTGCAGTCTGCTGTTTTCCCTCCTTCCCCGAACCCCCCCCAAAAGGTATGTGCCACAGTCAGTGACACCAACACAGCGACCTACACACCTGTTGACAAAATCGACAGTTTGCCGACAGGTCGCTGTGTTGGTGTGCCTGACACAGGGGCACACTATCTCCCAGTCCTGCACCCCCTCCCTGAATCAACTCCAACTCGGAGTTGATCATCTATAGTATGGGGGGTGTTAGGGCAGAGCCCCCACATGTGGGGTTTGGGGGGCAAAGCCCCCCAATTAAAAAACGGACTGGGAGACAATCGGGATTTATGTTGACCTCAACTTGCTGTCATCATAAATCCTGTCGCTGTGATGCCGGTCAACGAAAGTGTTGTCGAAGCGGCATCGTAGAGCCCCACCCCTGGAACCATTGGTTTGTGCAATATTATTCTTAAAATGCTCTCCACATTCTCTATTTTTAAGCCAATTCTTTTTCTGGCTTTTTTTGATACTCTTGGGCTAGACATGTTGGAGATCAGACTGAATACAAATTCGGAGAGTTAGAAACTTCAGAGTTAGCATCTTTGATGTATTAAATTGTTATATAAAAAATATATAAATGTAGTAAAAATGGGTCTGGACCTCCAATTGATCTTAGCCCAAAAATATGAACATCAATTTGATAGTGTATGCACAGCTTTTCTGTAGGGATATGGGTGTGAAATTATAAAAAACTTAAATCTAAAAAAAAATGTTTTCTGGTTTTAAACCTGCACTTTGTCTTGTTCCTTGTTTTTCTAAAAATGGTATGTGCACTAAAAGTATACTTTATCTGGCAGTTTATTTAAATTTGGTATTTTATTAAATTATTTGCACTACTTGCACTTTAAATTGAGGACATGCATGTATATGCTATAACTAGTAAGTGTGCACTAGGGGGCACTATCTTCAACAAAGACTATTCGGTTGAAACGTTAGAGTTGTCTGTAGCTGTGGTTCCTCCAGGTGTGGGCCTACATGGCCACTGATGCCCTGTTGTGGTAATAAATAAATGTACTGAATTTTGGTTAAGAAACCTTTACTTGTGGCTTAAATTATTTGGTGTGGAGCTAGGTGTGCTGTGACTTTTTTTCTCAAAATTACTGGGTTTATCACTGAGCACCCTTGGTCCCTGTGCGGCTCTTTTTACTTTCAGTGATGATGACACTTGTTTTGAGAGAAACAAACAAGAAATAATTGACGACATGCATGCTGTCATGGAACAGAGTACAACAGCAGCACCACATTCAGAATCTTCTTCATGACACAACACAGCATCAGTTGGCCCATCCTGTACTGTTGCAGCATTTTCTCCCTCTTCCTCCTCCTCAGCCACTACAGCTGAATCTTCTTCTTCACCACCAGCCAAGCATAGAACTGTCCCACATTCACTTGGTTCAGCTTCATGTCTCTGGAATCACTTAGAAGATGTTATTGTAACATCTTCATCTGCCTCTTGTAACAGCCTTGGCACAGACCATTGTTAAAATGTACCTGGCAGAGCCCAATATCAGCTGGAATGTTGATCTTTTGCAGTACTGGAAATGCAAACAAAATACGTGGCCTGCTTTAGTAAACATTGCAATGAAGTACATGAATTGCCCTCTGACTAGCGTCTGTTCAGAATGATTGTTCAGTTCAACTGGTAACATCATTACTGACACGCAATCCTTTTTGACACCAGAAAATGATGAGCACCTCACATTTCTCAAAGCCAACATTCCTTACTTTATTTTCAAATATGATACCTGAATAAAATATACACTGACTGCTCCAAACAGGCCCTATGCACAAAACACTTTCAAGAATTTGTGCCTGTGGCGAAAATCTTTTGTGGATAGGGTCTTCTACGTGAGGTAGCAATTAATTGCAACAAGTCAAGTCAGGATGGACTAGGCTAGGCCACTATGATCACATGAGCAGCACAGAATAGAAAAAAAATAACATCAGTGGGTTCAGAGTCCAAATACAGCAAGCAATTGCATTTCATGTCACAAATGTACTTGGTGGTACCTGGTGCCACTATCTGATCTGGAAGATAGGGTACTGCTGTCTACTACTACTACTACTACTATCATCAATTTTTGCCCTCATGAGTCACGACTACTACTTATTTATCACTTTTTGTTCTTACTCCAGTCCTACTCCTTACTACTACTACTTGTCACTTTTTTGTCCTCAGCAACTGATCCTGAGTCCTAACTGTACTGTTTTAGTTTTCGTACAGTCATGGCTTAGCAGATGCCTGAGAGTTCAGAAACTGAATACTCTTTGTATATTTCTCATGTCCTCAATATTTGGCTGTGATTATTTCACAGAAAAAAATGCTACTAAATTGAAAATTCATATAATTTCTTTATTGTTTGTGTGTGTGTGTGTGTGGTATGCTAGCCTGGTTACATCTCATTTACAGTAACTGGGCTGAGATTATTATATTACTATATTTTTTTTTTGCACTTTCATTTTTATCCCTGCCTTACTGCCCCTTGTTCCACTCCTTTAGACCCTGATCATCCCATAGATCCCTCCCACAGAATCTGCCCCTAGAGTGCCAGGCTTACTATGATATCCCTCCTACCTTACTCCTTTCTCTTTCAGAATGTCTGCACAATGGGGTCTGTCCTGCGGGCAGGTGATCTGAGGCTTAGATCAGTCATCATCTTGGACCAAGTGGTGGGGGTTCCATTTTCTCCCTTAATCCCTCTTCTCCTGAGGGCTTTGGCACATAGGACGAATGTCCAGACAGATGGCGTGCTGGCGCACACCACTGTCAAATGCCCACAATGTCCTCCCCTCCCCAACTCTCGAAGAGCCGCCTGTACACTGATGCCCGTGCTTCCACAGGCATAGGTGAGTTGGGTGTTCAGGACACCCCAGGAACCCACCCCAGGAGGAGAGCATCCATTGGGACACTTGATCCTCCTCCCCCCTCCAACCCCCAGTGGCCCTGAGTCTGTTCCCGAACCCGGGTTGCCAGCGTGGTGTGAGGTGTGGCGTCCAGCGCCTCAACCTTCCACGCCACTGCACCAGCTTATATTACTATATTTTGTTTGTGATACTTAAATTACTTGGCAATGGCTGGCAACAAGCAATTGTGGAACTAGGAAGGATGTCATTGTGTTGTTTGTCATCAGGTTTTCATCAGGTGGCAGTGACAAACTTTTTTATGACTGCTCTGCACTTGACCAATGTGATGTGTGACTGGTTGCCTGCATGGGTGGTGATCACTATGTCTTTCATTTTTCTTCTTGAAGAATTCAGCATCCTCGGCATGTTGATCAGCTTCAGTAGAAGTAGTTGTACTAGAAAACATTATCACATCTTGTGCCAGGTAGTGTACCATATTCCACAGTACACTGGGGCATGCAAAGCAGTTGCATCATTCACATGAGTAGGGTGGGTGGGCTCTCTTAGTGCTGCTCGTTTAATCATTCAGATACATTTCTTTGGCTTGTTCAGCTCTGACTGGAACATCCGTCAAAATAATACCCCACATCACCATTAATAAAAAAAGAAATCTTAGCTGCCTGGAAGTGCCTGCAGTGCTTGGTGGTGCTCTGATATACTGTAGGTGTTTGCATCTGTCTGTCTGTCTGTCTCTCTCTCTCTCTCTCTCCATCTTTCCCAGCACACTTATGTCACAGGCCAGAACAGGATATGCCACCATTATAGGCCAGCCATCAGAGTTGGGTAAGTTACTTTTAAAAAGTAATCAGTTACAGTTACTAGTTACTCTCAAAGAAGTGTAATCAGTTACAGTTACTGATTACTTGGTCATAAAAAGTAATCAGTAACTGTAACTGTAATGCATATTATTTTTCATATTACTTTAGATGACTTGGTGATGCTCATTCATTAAACATATTCATGTGCTCATGAAACTCTGAAAAGCATAAAGTAGAGATGAAGTAAGATTCTAAAAACATTGAATGAGTTGCATGTTATATTATTTTATCTTTTCTTAGTAAAATAAGGTCAGGAGAATCAAGTTGCACCAGGTTGTCCCATAGGACCAGAAGAGAGTGTTCGTAATAAAATAAGATGAAAAGAGAATGCATGGTATTAACAAAGTGAAAATTCATGATGATGTAGCCAACCGCAACTACTGTAAACTAGTTACCTTTCTTATTTTTAGTTTACAGTAGCATAATTCAGTAAGCAGCCTAGTCACTCTGTTACTGAATGAAATGAAATCACAGCACTGCCCTTTCTTCATGCAAGCTTATTCTCCTACGGCAGAGACAGCTGTTGGAGATGCACCTGGGCTTAACAGTGCCGAGTAAAAAGGAAGCCTGAGGTACAAGGCAAAAGGACACAGCCCGGCACCTACTTCAACAGTGACTCATTATCACAGCATATATAGTATTTCTCTTTCTTTCTCAGTGAGCTAGACTATGCTGTATGACTATTTCTATCACAGTGTACAAGGAGCTTAAAATGAGGGCAAGACAGACCTGCAGTGTTCAAAAAGTGTTTTCTTTTATTCAAAATGCAAACATGCATTCCGAAAAGCAGCAGCAAACAGCAGCACAGACAGGTAATGGCAGATGCTTATTCAGCAGATGCATTCCATGCTCCTCAAACATCACCTTCCCCCTCCTGCTCCAGAAAAAGAATGAGTGAACCTGAAGGAAGCACTTTTTGGACACTACAGGTCTGTCTTGCCCTCATTTTAAACTCCTTGTGTACTGTGATAGAACTTACAGAAATAGAGCACAGCGTATCGTAATTCACTGAGAAAGAAAGAGAAATATATATGCTGTGACTGTTTAAGCAGGTGCCGGCATCCTTTTGCCTTGTACCTGTTATTCTCCTACTCCAGGTCTTTTTTATGTACTTGTTCCCTTTGCATTAAATTTGCATAGATTATTTTGTACCAGGATGCCACTAAACCAGATTGAGCTGCTGACTCTAAGGAGCTCAGCTGGAGACACAGATGCTGCAAACCTTACTGCAAGGGTGGCTTAGATCTCTAAAATTCATTAAATAAATGAAACTCAGCTAACACACTTGCATTCACTAGAAGTGGAAAACAAGGAGTTGGCTGAAGGACAAGGCTAAAAGTATTATTGCCTTGATTATGACAGCATTAAAATATTTCTGAATTTAACCCAAATGCAATTTCAAGTAACACACAATAATTACTGGGGGGGCAAAACACAATGTGCTTGCAACTTTTAGCTAAAGTTACTCTAAATGCATTGTCACACTTTGGATTATAACTGTAGTCAAATTGGGCAACTTCTTACACTGGCAGTATTCCATTACATGATCAAATTGTATACTGAGAGCAATGTACAGTATGCATGGATTGGAGGCCATAGAAAAATACCAGGCTGTCTGTTAGAGTACTGTCATCTTTTCATTTCCTCATCAAACCCTGCTTTACAATGAGGTTGCAAATTAACTGGCTTAGAAATAAGGGTTATTTCATAGACCAGAAAGAACTGGTACATTCTAATCCCTTCACCTCATACTATACCTGCAATATGTTTCAGACTGACAAACACTGACAATCAATACTTGACTTCCGTAAACTTACAGTAGTTCTAAGGTTCAGAAATCTAGCAATCAGCACTACTACTGCCCTGCTTGAATTTTCAAACTATATACATTGTGACTTGGATCAAGGTCAATTATTTGGAACAACGTTCATTGACCTTTCCAAGGCATTTGATACTGTAAATCACTCTCTACTTTATCAAACAATTATCCTGATCTAGATTTATCCACAGGTACTGCCAATTCATTCAACAGCTACCTCAGTGGGTGCACTCAACAGGTCAGGATTGATGATAGGCTCTTCGTAAAACAACCGATTCATTCAGGAGTCCCACAAGGGTCTATCCTGGCCCTACTGCTTTACACCATATTCCTGAATCAGCTCCCAGCCTCCTGTCATGGTCAGATCCTACTCTACGCAGATGACGTGGTTCTTTACTCAAGTAATACTGATCCTAAACTCCTGGCTAATCAGTTGCAGAATAGCTTTACCAGCGCTGAGGCCTAGTTCCACTCACAGAAGCTAGTCCTTAACTACACAAAAATAAAAATTATGTTGTTTCACAGTGCACAAAACAGGTTCCACTCCCACCAGCTTGAAATCAGAAATAGCTCAGGCATTATCCTAGAAGAGATTCAACCTTTTAAGTATATAGGAGTGACAATTCACAGCACTCTGTCATTTTTCAGCCTTATTGACAATGTTACCAAAACAGTGAATACCCATATTGGGCTACTATACAAACACAGAAACTGCCTTTCCCTAGAAGCCCTCAAACTTGCTATACATAGTTCAATAGTCTCAGTAATCGATTATGGGCTTGTGAACTATGGATCCGCCTCTAACACTGCCCTGCACCATGTCACCATTGCCCTTAACAAAGTCTGCTGTCTTCTGACTTGGGCCACCCGCCTGACACACACATGTGACTTATATGAGCAAGTAAACTGGCTTCAGCTCAAAGGCAGACTATCCTATTAATCATGCCTAATAGCAAAAAAGGCCTCCCTCAGTCTCTTGTCTCTTGTTGTACAGTCAATATTTAGGTCACCAAACCACACCCAGCATGCTAGACGCACCTTGAACCATGCGTTCTCAGTGTCTCACTGATGTACCCCCCAAGGGCAATGCTCATTTGCATACAGAGCACCATTGTGGTATAATTCACTCCACTGTGATGTTACCAAAGACCAAACACTGGGCTCCTTCAAAAAGAAATTTCACCAAGCACTAGTCGCCAATGCCTCCTGTGACTGCCGCGTATAAAACAACTTGAGCCTGTTTCCTCTCCTTTGCCCACACCCTACCTCACCCTTCCTCCACCCTACCATCCTACCCTTGCTACTACCCTATAACGTACCTGCCTTCCTGAGGTCCCCTTTAACCAATCCCAGCATCAAACTATGCTTGCTGCTCCATAGAGGGCATTATCAGTTCCTGCACTGATTGCCCACTGGAGTGCACTCTTAAACTGAATAACATGGCTCATGTTTGTCTGCTGGTTTTCCCCTCTGCAACACCCCCCCCCACTCAAACAGTGCCTTTGGCTGCATCTCAACTCTGGAACAATGTTAGGCCCTAGCCCTTAGCTTCTATCTATTCTGTAAGACCGTGTTCCTAGTTGTTGTCTTTCCCTCATTTTGTCTCTGACAATGCCACTTGGCTACATCTTTTTTCCTCCTGTAGCCAGATCCCAACCCTAATGCCCTTCCTTGCTAGTTAAGCTTACTCCTCACCACTGTATGTCTGCAATGTACCTGTTTTTGTAACTTAAATCCATATGTGCTTATTTTATTATTACCTTTACTCCTAGGATCACTATGTATTTTCTCACTATACTGTTTGTTCTGTTCTTTCTGCTAGGCAAAAATATGGGACTACAGAGGAGCTGACTGTGATAAGAATACCAACAGAGTTAAGCTAGCCCTGGCAAGAAAAATTACAGGTGAGGGGGTACAGGCAAAGTGGACAAGCATTAAGGATGCAATACTTCCCATTGTGTTAGGGAGAAAGGCAAGAGCAAAAGAAGGAGGAAACCACTTTGGTTCTCAAAAACAGTAACAGAAAAGTCAGAGCCAAAAGGCTCGCCTTCAGGAAATATAAGGGAATGCAGTGGGATGAAGATAGGGAGGCATACCAAACTTTCCTAAGGGAAGCAGGGAAGGCAGTAAGGCAGGTAAAGGCCCAAACTGAGGAAACACTAGAAGGAACAGTAAAAGAAGGGGACAAGACTTTCTATAGATACATTAGTGAAGAAAGTCCAGAGGGGGTATTGCTAAGATCAAAGGGGATATGGGGGAGCGTGTGGAGGAGGACCAAGAAAAAGCATCTATCCTAAATAGATACTTCTGCTCAGTATTTACTGAGGAGACGGTAGGGCAAGGCCCACAGCTCAGCACCATAGACACAGAGTGGAGGGAGGTGTGCACAAGTTCCTTCACAAAAGAAAGGGTCCTACAAGAGCTTGCTTAGCTCAGGGTGGACAAGGCAATAGGAACAGAAGGCATACATCCCAGGGTACTAAAGGAGCTAACGGTGGAACTAGTAAAGCCATTATCAGAACTGTTTAGTGAGTCTCTGAGCACAGGAGATGTCCCAGAAGACTGAAGAAGGGCTCATGTGATCCTGCTCCACAAGAGTGGTAGCAGGGAGGGGGCAGGGAACTACAGATGAGTCAGTCTTAACTCAGTAGTGGGCAAGATTATGGAGGCACTCCTTAAGGAAAGGACAGTGCAACACCCAGAATCCATAGGAGCACAGAATCCAAGACAGCATGGGTTTACAACAGGAAGGGCCTATCAAACTAATCTCATAGATTTCTTTGACTGGGTGTTGCCTAAACACTCTTAGTGTGTAGGGTAAATAATAATAATACTAATAATACAGATTCTTATGTCTTCAGAGTCTGCCAAGAAACATTCGTAAACAAGCAAGTGTACTAATAAATGTTTATTATACTACTTACACCAAGCATGTGAAAAGAAAATCACAAGGAAGATGATTTTCTCACCACTCTCCTGAAGAATGTACATAATCTCCAGTATTTCTACGATCTTAGGTTCTCCAAGATCTTGTTCTCTCCCCCCTGTGGAACTGGGTTGCAGAAGGCTAAATACTACAGATTACAGCATAACAACAGAGATTACATCATAGTTACCGATATGAGTAACATTATGTATTGGATAATGACTTAGGAGACAGAATTACTAATGAGTATCATATGAGACAAATAATATGCTTCCGTTTGCATTATAGCTTGGACAAAAGAAATGCTAATGGGTTCCAACCACACGTGGCATTTCTTGCTTATGTATAATATAAGACATAACAAAGGATTTCTCTCTCTGTCAGCTAGCTTGCTTAGACAAAGAAAAGTGCTGACTGGCGACTACTACATATGATTATATGAGACTATATATATATATATATATATATATATAGTGTATAAAGTAATCACTGATGATCCCTCAGAGTCATCTTATCAGTGATTAGATAGAGTATATATGGAATATATGTAAAAGACAAACATAATGCATTATAGTGAGGTATAATAGTCATGCATGATCTAATCCTATGAAAGGATGTAAACATTGGCATATATGAGCAGCAAAGCACATTTCTGGCACTCATGCTTATATGACAGGTGCCTAAATCTACATGTTAGTGCAAAATAGCAGTATCACAGTATAATAGGCCAGGAATACAGTGTAGGGTGTATGTGGGATGCTAGGGTGCATAACCCAGGTGCAACATGGGTAACCAGAGTGATGGAACAAGGGGGTGCAGTTGATGTTTCCTACCTTGACTTCAGCAAAGCTTTTGATACTGTTCCACATAGAAGACTGATTAATAAGCTGGGTAGGCTCAGGATGGGTCAGAAGTTGGTCAACTGGGTGGCAAACTGGTTAATGGGCAGAAAACAGAGAGTGGTGGTAAATGGTATACAGTCAGAAGAGATGCAAGTCACAAGTGGGGTACCTCAGGGATCAGCCCTGGCACAAGTCCTCTTCAATATCTTCATCAGTGACATTGCAGATGGACTGGAGGGTAAGGTTTGTCTGTTTGCAGATGACACCAAGATCTGCAACAGAGTAGATGATCCAGATGGGGTGGGCAGAATGAGAAGAGATCTGGATAAACTAGCAGAATGGTCAGAAGAGTGGCAACTGGGGTTTAATGCAAAGAAGTGCAAGATCATGCACATAGGGAAGAGAAACCCTGAAGCCACCTATAGGTTAAGAAGGGAGTTGCTGGCAATCACAAGGAAAGAAAGAGACTTGGGCATCATCATCATCACAGATGTCCTGAAATCATCCAAGCAGACCATTAAAGCAGTAGGTAAGGTTAGAGGGATATTGGGGTGTATTAGTAAGGGTATCACAAGTTGTAAGAAGGAGGTAATAATCCCTCTTTACAAGACACTGGCTAGGCCCCATCTGGAGTACTACATGCAGTACTGGAGGTCGCACATGCACAGGACATTAACAAAATGGAGGCAGTCCAGAGAAGGGCAACCAAAATGGTTCAGGGACTGCATCAGAAAACATATGAGGACAGAGTAACGGCACTCAATATGTATACCCTAGAGCAAAGGAGGGAGAGAGGTGATATGATCAAAATATTCAAACATTTTAAGGGCATTAACAAGGTGAAACAGTCTAACATGTTTCAATATAAGAAAAATAGCAGGACAAGAGGACACAGCATGAGATTAGATGGAGGCCGATTAAGGGGTAATGTGAGAAAGTTCTTTTTCACAGAAAGTGTAGTGGATGCATGGAATGGTCTGTCACAACCCCACTCAGCAGGTCAGACCCTCTGCTCCCACAGTGCCAACATTTGAATGCAGTATTGTGAACAGTTAACAGAACAGGGTAACCCTCCTGTCTGCTTTGTGGGTTCGAATCAACCTTTGGTCTCAAGGTGAGAGCGGAGGAAGAGCTGAGAGGTCATTGTGCTGGACATATTTTCACTTTATTCTTCCTTCACTGATTTTGGGACTGATTAGCATTGTATCTGTGAATTTTCTGGTTGGCAGTTGAGGGGGTCCAGTGGTGGACCAAAGACAAAGCTGAATTCTAGGTGGGGTGGGGTTAGCAGCAATACAAAGCCTTGTACTGCCCACAGGCGCAAGCAGTATGAGTGGCGCGAGTGCCACTTGGGCAAGAAATTAACTTATAAATCTGTAATGAGTAAAACCTTTTCCCAACTTTAATTTAATTGGAGAACAAAACCCTTATATAAGGAGTTAGTGTTTGAACTACACTGTTATGTTTGTAAAACCAAGCGCAAGTAGTTTGCAATTTGTTTTCCCACTTGATAGGATTAAGTGTAAGATAACTGTAAAATGAACATCATTACAATTATATGGGGTTGGTTATTGGTGGGTTATTACTTAGGAAACTCTGTTACAGAAAGCCAGGCAGGTACTAGCATTGTTAATAGCATAAATTACCTCTCACTAACGAGACAGGTTACTCTGGGGGAAGGAACTGATGTTAAAAGACATAATGCCTTTTCAAATGAAAGAAAACTGTTTGTGAAAAAAAAGAAAACAATTCTTGCTCAAGATCAAAGAGGAAGGAATTTGGACATAATCATTCTGTTGGTACAGAGATGTGGAAGTAAATCCAAGTCCTAATACAAGAAAGGGAATTATTATCATTCATGAGAATGTATACAGTCTAATTAAGAAAGTTGATGAGTACAGAGTCTGGGTGACAGAAGAAAAGACAGAAATACTAGCTGTAACCGAAACATGGTTACACCAAGGTATAAATAATGACGAAATACAGATTGATGGTTATGGTCTACAGAGAGTGGACAGGGGCACTAGAGGTGGGGGTGTCATGCTGTATGTTAATCAAAGTTTGGGTTCCAATAGAACTTTAATTGAAGAAAATATTGAAGGTATGGACTGTCTACTGATTGAGTTGTTAACCTCAAAACTACTGGTAGGTGTAATTTATGCTAGCCTTGGACAAAATTTGGGTCTTTTAATATTCTAATTAATAAATTAGAAAATAAGGTAAAAAATAATAGAGTAATTTTAACTAGGGATTTTAACTCAGATTGGTTCCAAGAAAGAAGACAGCGGTTAAAAGATAATTTTGAGGCCCTGGGATTGGAACAGCTGATTCCAAGCCCCACAAGATGTTCCAAGTATAGTGATCCTGGGACAATCTTGGACCTATTCTTTGTTTCTCGAGATCTAACAGTGACAAGTTGGGAAGTAATGCCCCGAATGTATCAGACCACAACCCAATAAAATATAAACTGGAAATGGCAAAAGGGAATAAGATCCAGACAGAACCATATTGGACCAGGGACTTAAAACATTTTAATTTTGAAAATTATAGAAGAGACTTAGAGAAACTTTGTTGGGATCATATATTGTTAATACCTGATATAAATTTGGCAGTTCAAGAATTCTTTAATCAGCTTACAGGAGTAATAAATTTACATGCCCCTAAGTTTTTGAAAAATAGTAAGGGAAAAGATGCTGCTTGGATAAATGATAAACTGAAAACAAAGATTAGGATACGGAATAGAGTATGGAAAAAGGCAAAAAAAAAACTAAGAAAGAGGAAGATTGGCTTACATTTAAACAGTGGAAGAATAATTGTACATCAGAGACAAATCACAAAAAAAAATTATTTAAATAGTTTAAATAAATCAAAGGATCCAAAGAAATTCTGGGGGTATGTTAAAATGTTACAAAATCCCATTACAACCAGATCCCCAGTTTCACTGATGGAAAACAACAAACTGGTGAGAGAGATCAACGAGAAGTGGCCGAAGTTTTCGGCCACTACTTCATGGACCTCAAAGACATAAAGATAAAGATACTTGATAAAAAACTTCTGATATTTCCATTAGTGAACTTGTGGAAAAGGCGAACAAAGATATAAGAAATAACCTTTGGAATCTCGATCGACCTAGTTTTAGATTTAAAGAAATCAAGTTCTGGAATATAGAAAAGGAATTAAGAAATCTGAACATCTCTAAAACAGGAGGGTTAGCTGAGATAGAGACTAGGGCTCAGATATTCAAAAGGGTTGCTCCATGCACAACAGGGTTGCACATGCGCAAGTCCTACATTGCGCCATTCTGCGATATTCAGCAGGAGGCAGTTGCGCCACTGAAAACAGGCTGAGCAACAGCACAATGCAAATGAATGCATGCTCAACATGAGGGGGAAGAACCATGCATAAACTGCACAACCCGATATTCAGTCGGGCTGTGCAGAGTTGTGCAGGCGCAACCCTAACCTGCGCCTGCACAACTTTGAGCCAAAAAAGGATCAAGTTGAGGGCCACTCACAGGTGAGCTGCTGTATTGCGAGAGCAACACAGCAGCGCCACCGTGGCTGGCCCCAACTCAATCCCTGTGCCCTTTACCAGCCCGGTCAGCGGGCGAGTATGCCTGAACCCCCCAAACAGCTCCCAATGCCCGATCGCGGGCAGTATGTATCAAGACACCTCCCCAAACAGCTCCCAATGCCCGATCGCTTGGGCAGTATGTATCAAGACAACCCCAGTGCCCGATCGTGGTCAGAATGTGAAACAACCCCCAAGTGCCCAATTGCGGGCAGAATGTAAAAAGCCCCCCCAGCCGAATATCTCCCTGGTGGTCAGTGGACCCGTAATGCCTGATCGCGGGCAGAGATGTCAGTGACAACCCCCAAACATCTCCCTGGTGTCTAATGTCCCCACCCACCCACCAGCCCTCCACCCAGCTCCCCAGCAGCCGGCGGGCAGCAACATCCACCGCCTGCCCCTGCAGCCCACTGACTGACTGTCAGTGGGGGCTGCACGCCCGTGGTGCGGCCAGAGCCACGAGCGCAGCTGACAGTCAGTTGGCGGTGGGATGGCAGGCGGTGGGATGCTGCCGCCCGCCAGCTGCTAGGAGTGGAGAGGCTTCATCGGATGGGTGGGTGGGGGACACTAGACACCAGAGAGATGTTTGGGGGTTGTCACTGGACATTCTACCCTGATCGAGCATTACGGTCCACTGGACCACGGAGATATTCGGGTTGTGGCTTTTACCCTGCCCGCAATCGGCACCGGGGGTATCTGATACATACCCCCGCAATCGGGCATCGGAGATGTTTGAAGTGTTGTCTGCATACATACTGCCCGCGATTGGGCTGCCAAGTGCGTCCCGGTCCCCGGCGGCTGCTTTGCCTGTATAGGGCGGCCAGGCGCAAGTCCTCGGGATCAGTGCACTCATGCCAATGGCATGCAAATGGGGCCATAATCACATGCAAATGGCCCCCCCTGCACCTTGCATGAATTATGGCCCCATTTGCATGTCACCTTTTGAATATCGGAAATTTGCGCATGGCGCAATGGTACTTGCGCCACCGCAAGTTTAATGCTCAACTCTGACAACTTGCGGTGGGGCAAGTTCCACTGCGCCAAGCACAGTGGCTGTGGCTGGGGGGTGATATTCAAAGGAGTTGCTCAATAGCGCAACTCCTTTGAATATCGCCCCGTCCACACCCCTGCGCAACTATTTTGAGCAGCGCAAGGGCTTGCACCTCAGAATGGCGCAGTTTGAATATCCGGGCCTAGGTTTTTCAAGGTAGGAGCAAACATATTGGCCCCCATGGTTACTCACTTATTTAACTGGAGCTTATGCTCCTCCATTTTTCCAGATCTATGGAAGAGAGGCAAAGTAATCCCAATATTTAAAGAAGGTGACACAACTGTTCCATCTAATTACAGACCAATAGCCCTCCTGCCTATTTTATCCAAGATCTTGGAGAAATTTGTTCATAATCAACCGAGTACATTCTTGGAATAACACAATTTATTAATGAACTATCAGCATGGTTTTAGGGCTGGGAGGGCCACAGACACCACGCTTGTCAACTTCAACAACCTGGTGCCTTCATCCCCAGGTTTGGGGAGGAAGACGAGTGCTTTTTCCATGGATCTCAGTAAGGCATTTGACTTAGTGGATCATTGTAGGTTGCTGGAGAGAATGTATGAAATAGGGGCCGAAGAAGAGCCATTAAGGTGGTTTAAGTCCTATCTAGCAGATCGACAACAATGTGTGTCCAATGGAACTGTGTTATCTGAACTTGTTGAACTTAATTGAGGGGTCCCACAGGGTTCTATTCTGGGTCCCTTGATGTTTAACATCTAGGTCAATAGTCTTCCATCTAAAACAGTAAATAGCGAAATCCGCCTTTATGCCGATGACACTGTGTTGGTGACATCGGCTGATAGTTATGAACAAACGGAGCTTCAACTTCAGATAGACTTGCTTAACATGGAGGGGTGGTTTAAGGAATCAGCTTTACAGATTAATGTTAAAAAAGAAAGAATCCATACTTTTTTCTGCAAATAAAGCAAGACATATCCCATTTCAGTTAAAACTTAACTTGGAGGATGGTACCCAAATAACTCATGTGAGAAGTTATAAATACATAGGAGTCTTAGTAGATTCTGGAGTTACTTACTCCGATCATATTTCCTCTCAAGTAAAAAAGGTACATCGGAGGTTGGGGGATTTAAAAAGAGTGTCAGGCTGCTTGCCAATTGAAGCTAGAGTAAAAATAGTAACTCAATTGCTACTTCCAGTTTTGGAATACGGTTCGTGTCTCTATATGAATTCCAATCAGGTTTCTCTAAACAAGATAGATCAAGCATATTACAGGTTAGGTAACTTTGCAGTAGGTGCCAAATATGGCACTCATCATTGCAATGTTCATAGAGAGTTGGGATGGTTGCAACCAAACACTAAAAGAATATTTTTGTAGCTAACATGGTGCCACAAATTAACTTATGGCATAAAACCTCATGCTTTAAGCCACATGGTTATCTTGACCCCAATATGTACTGCAAAGACCTCTTTTAGGTTTAAAAAGACTCTTATTCCCAGAACTAAATATACAAATGGACTTGGCGACACTAATCTACAAAACAATCCAGCAACACACTGGAATAGTATACCAACAGAAATTAAACAGATTCAGGGACACACATTGTTTAAAAAACTCCTGAAAGATTATATACACATTGAATGTAATTGTTTTGGGTGAGGGAAAGTATGTAAATGCTCTATTTGAAAGTAGTCTGTGTAATTTAAAAATTAATGATTATTTGAATGATTGTTAGTGTGAATGGAATCTTGATTATGAATGGATATATAGGAATTTGTATGTTGTTTATAAGATCTATATATATTGTATTGTTTGTCTTTTTATAATACTCATCACAGGACATTGCTGAAAATGGGGTGTTAACTCCAACAATATGTATCCTGTATAAAAATAACATTTTAACAAACAAACAAGTTTCTGGAGGGATTCAAACTGTGAACCTCTTGCTAGCATACCCACTGTACAATCTCAGATAATTCTGCTCTTCGGGGGGCCAAATATCTTTCGCCTACGGGCACCTAACCAGGTGTACAAAATGAACCCTTAAAAACCTCAATTAAAGACCTCAGAATAAACTCTTACCATTTCCAGTTTGGTAAACCAGTAAGCTATGTCCAGTGTCTGCTTTAACCATATATGCTTCACTTGCCAAAGAGTTTTAAAGTGCAAACAAAATCTCCTACCACAGTACACTTCGAATTGTCTTTTCTAATGTATATCTTCTAACAGTGCCTGATGTTACTTTTTCAGAGTCCAAGCATGTGTATCTAAATGGAATACAGACTACAGTTTAAAAATGCTGTGTTTCAACCCTCTTCATGATGTCATCATCTAGCTCCTCCCTTTCAGGATACATAAAAAAAATATATATATACAAAACAGTAAGTCCCATCAAGGTATTGAATTCTGTGACTCCAACTAGACTCATTTTCCAAATGATGACACTCTTAATTAAGACTGTCATTTTTCAGTCCCTTTGATCCATGAGCAGTTTCCTTTCTCAAGCACATCAAAGGACTTTTTATGACACCAGGTGCAATTAACTGACTTTCCTAAGGACATCATAAAATGGATATTTCTGGTCTTAGCATAAAACAACCCACATCCTAAGTAAGGCTATAAAATGCGAGTTTTTGCAAGTTAATCTCATCACAGAGATCTGCTGTTTAACATATATCCTGTCTTTTGAACTGATACCGGGGTGGGGGGGGAGGTATCCAGGCAAAGCATTTCTCACGACAGACAATCACACTACATTTTTTTTATATTATAAAAAGCATAGATTACTCAGAACCAGCTGTCCAAGCATCACATGGTCTACCTCAGGGAATGGCGGATATGAATACAGCGCAGGGCTTCAAACAGGCATGGGGGGGCGTGGCCGAGACCCGATGGTGATGGCGGCATAAAGCGTGAGCTCCATTCTCAGTTGGTGAAAAATGGGATAGAATATGACATCATTCCATGTTAAACTTTAAATAGAACCACTGGAAACCTTTCCCTTAATGTCGCCATCCATTGTGTGAAGTTTTCTGGAAGTAAAAAGAGCGATGTAGAGCTATTTACCCGGAGAACAGATCTGTATGTGTAGGCCATAGGAGCCTGGAAGTTGGATAGCTCTAGCAGTGTGACACCAACCCGCATCGCCCCGCTGTTTGCCGGAGTTTCCTTTTGTGCCTGCTGAATGAGAACAAGCTACACTAAGCGAGGCACTGCTCTTTTTCAGAATGAAGACCGGGGAAGGTTAGAACTGTGCTCATTACCACCTAATTTGGTTGTCCCACATTCCCGCTGGCAGGCTCAGAGGGATTGCTACCAGAGGGGTGCAATGTACAGGCCCCACTGCCTCCCAATAATGTGCAGCTTAGCGAGGCACTCACAAATATAACTAAAATGCTGGAAGCTGTGCTTACTAGAGTGGACAACATTGGGAACTCACTGGCCGGGAATGTAGAAGATGTTCAAAGACTAGAGGACAGACAGAATGTGTTGGAACAGAGAACGGAGGACTTGGAGCAGCAACATCTGACTATATTACAACGTCTGAGAGAACATGAAATGAAATTGTCTCGACTCTGGTACCGCACAGAAGACCAGGAAAACAGAAATCGTAGGAATAATGTATGAATACTGGGAGTCCCAGAGGGAATGGAAGGCCCCAATATGGAGCATTTTCTGAACGAGTGGATACCTCAGCTTTTGGGAGATAGGTGGAAAGACCCAATTGGAGTGGAAACAGCCCACAGGATTCCAGGCAGAGCTGTTTCTAAGGCACCAAGAACTATTGTGGCATATACTCTAAAGTAATCCATCAAAGAGAAGCTCCTGCAAGCAACCAGGGACATGGGAGACCTCACATGGAAAGGAGCTACAATATCGTTCTATAGGGACTTTTCTGTAGAAGTCACTGCAAGGAGAAGGGAATTTGGACCACTCAAAAAATTGTGTCAGTGCCTTTCAGTACAGGTTCCAGAAACTTACTGCACTTCACATATATAAAAATGGCAAGGCCTTCCTGGTGGAATCCCCGAGAGAGGCTGAGGCCTGGATCTCACAACAGTGGCCTAATCTAGCTCCTCGAACTACCTCTCCCAGACGCCTCTGGGCTCCTGGGGACCAAATGAACAAGGGAATTGCTGATAGAGAAAAGAGCTGGTCAGGGGATGAATTAAACAAATGGGCAGGTTCTTCCAGTGCCAGGTCCCCCAGCCACAAAGTACTAGCTTATCGGAGCGCCTCAGGGGGTAGCATCGAAACGCGAGTTCCTCTAATCAGCAGAAAATCAGCAAGTCCCCTTCAACAGAGCCTAAACAACTGCAGCAGGATGTAACAGAGGAATCTACCCCTTCAAGTGTAGGTAGAAGCCGACAAAGATCGAGGAGCCCTACTCAACAAAAGCTCCCAAATGGCTCTCTTTCTCCCCCTGCCAAGCTCTCCCAGGCAGAAGCAGCACAGAAGTGTGACTGACACAGTGCGGAACTGATAGAGGTTGATATGATGGACAGTGTTACCCTCCAAGACTGGGCTTCCAAGGCCGAGGAGGAGGAAGCAAAGTGAGCAGCGGACACAGGAACTCTACAGCCTGGACTTAAAACTTTCGCAGAGGTGGTGGGAGCCTCTAACAGATCCAGTGGGGATGTGCCACATGGGACTAACAGCTGAATATTTGGGACAGTGCTGACAGTTTGAACTGTGTATAAGGACTGGGGGGGGCTAGTACACCTGGACAAGGGATACCCTCTATATTCCCCCCCATGTTGGTCTCACTTGGGCATTGCACTATTTTCGATCAGTACCCTCCCACTTGATCCCTAGGGAGCTTCAACGGTTGCTTAAGTCACCTTGGGAACAGTTTTGGAGAATCATGATCCCCTATGAGGGCCTAATGAGCCTCCCAGCTCTTCTTTTAAAAGTCTTAAGCAATAAAGTGAAGCAACCCCTCTTGACAGGACAGGTGTCAGGTGGTTCTAACCTTGACAAGTCTATATAATTAGTATATGGTACTACATGGATGGTGATAAGGAAACCCCCCCTTTTTTACCTCTCCCCTCGCCCTTCCCATTTTCTTCTTCCAGTTGGTTGGAATATGCCTCCATATGGAGGCGGGAGCCCTTGACAACAGCGATTTGATGTTATGGGCCAGATGAGAACGGTACAACTTTGGCGGTACCGACTCACTCCATACACGTGGTGCTTGACATAGTTTGGCACAGAGCTCGTCTAGCTCTTTCATGTGAATACATCAGCATCGTCAAATATAGGTTGCACCTATTTGGGACTGCAGCTATTAGTAGCTATTAATAGACTGGTGTTTATACTATAAAGAGGGTAAGCTAGTTTAATAAATAAGACCTGTTGTGTTTCTTCTTCTAGATAGCCAACGCTGACTGAGCAGAATACGTTCCAGCGGGGAAAGATAGAAGAGCAGTTCTATATTGCTTCATTACTTTTGCACATCAGAGAACTAGAGTTTTGTTAGGTCTGGCCTACTGCTAAGACCTTCTGCCTTTTCTCTACTACTCTCCGCTCCTACTCTGCTGACGAAGGGGTGCAGGTGTTGGTGTCCTAACCGGAGGCAGTGGTAAGGCGACTCCTGTTTTCCTTTCTGTCATCTCCATCCTGTACCTTTACCTGGAGGGTGAGTACCCTTGTGTTTCCTATTTTTTCTCTCACGGTGGTCAACACTGATGGCACCTCGCCTTAAGGCATTGGGGGACTGGAGGTGCGTCTCCTGGAATGTGAAGGGCCTGAATCACCCGACTAAAAGAACTAAGGTGGTACAATATCTGCACACCTTGGGGACAGATATAACCCTACTCCAGGAGACGCACCTCACCAGCTGTACAATAACTTGGTTAAAGAAACTGTGGGTGGGAAAGTGCTATCTAGCTGTGCCACTACTAAATCTAAAGGAGTAGCCATCCTCCTGAGTAAGAAGGGACCCTGGGCAGCTGAGGCCCAATGGTCAGACTCGCAGGGGAGATGGATAGCTGTTAAACTCTCTTATCCAGGTGGTAAAACTATCTTAGCCAATGTGTATGGGCATAATGCAGATGTAGGAGAGATGTACACAGAGCTTAGCCAGGCCCTCACAGAATTAGTAGAGGGAGAGATGGATTTATCAATCGTTATAGGAGGGGATCATAACTGGGTTTGGGATATATTTTTGGATAAACCCCTTCCCACCCCGCAAACCCATCCTAAAGCCTGGGCAGCCCTAAATGATTTGATCATGGAATGGTCCTTGGGGGACCCTTGGAGAATGAATCACCCAAAAGGGAGAGACTATATGTTTTGCTCTGCTGTATACGGTACCTACCGTTGTTTAGATTTCTAGATGGCCAACAATGTGGCCCTGTCATGAGTGGGGGAAGCGGTTATTGGGGATATAATTATCTCGGATCATGCCTCGGTTAAGATTACTTTTTCCCCACCAGGGCAAAGCCCCTCATCTATGAGAAGGAGGTGTAATCCTACTTTATTCCAAGATAAGACTTTTAGAGAGTATATTAAGAGGGAGACTTAACATTACTTCTCAGTTAATACCCCGGGAGAGACGAGCCCAACTATCATTTGGGAAGCATTCAAGGCGGTGCTTCGGGGAAGAATTATCTCATATTCAGCAGGTAAAAATAGAGAGCGGAAAAAACAGGTACAGGATTTGCAGGACTCAATCACTAAGCTGGAACACCAGTTTACAGTATCCCCTAGGAACCCACTTAACTCCTCGTTATCAGGGCCCCTACTTTTTTGCGGCACAGTGGGACCAAGTTCTGTGGCAAGACTACCATTTGCCGCAGAACTTCTGCGGTGGTGGTTTGTAATTTCTGCGGAAGTTCTGCAGCACTAACAAACAACCACATCACAGTGTCAGCTTGTCATCCTGACTTCACTTTCATGACAGTGGTTATAGCAATCAGGATGGTGGAAAGCACAGTAACACTAGTTCAAAAATAACAGACTTATGAAAATAATTTTATGCCTAAAAAAGCAAAACAAATGTCTCTCCCTTAAGGTCCTAGCCTGTTGCATAAATGAGATATGCAGAGGGGATCTTATGTGATAAATAATGTATTTCTATATGCATGCTATCTAGCCCGCTAATGAGGTTTCCACTGTCTATCACTTATATATTTGTATGTGCTTTCTACACCACTCATGAGGTTCCCACTGTGTATCACTTATATATTTATACGCAATCTGTAAAATACATACAAATATGTGTGTGTGTGTGTGTGTGTGTGGTGAGAGAGACAGATATACTGTATGTGTGTGTGTGTATATATATATATATATATATATTTTTTTTTTAATTTCCATGAACTTGCATCCTCATTCACACAGGTCCCATTAGAAATGGAATAGAAGAGTTATTGCAAAACTCATTTATGATGTCAACTTGCTTTCCCTGATACACTGCTTAACACAATCAGGCCATGACATGCATGTGAACCAATTGTGAGATAGAGCTCTCCAGACCAGCACAATGTGTCCATCATGTGACAGAACACTGCACCATACCTTCCCAGGTTCCGAGCAGTGATGTGTTCCACCAATCCTTGTGCTGCCCAGCCAGCTCCCAGAGCTAATCTCTGAACCTGAGTTGCCGGCACGGAAACACAGCATGCTACCCTCTGGCCCAACAGCTGTCCCTGCACACAACATTTCTCCATAACTTTTAGGTGATTCTATCAACCAATGACAATATGTAATCAATAACCCTGGCAAAAATGCATACAGTGCAATTATTTATTTAACAGGTCTATTCTTTCAATAAGTCTACACATTATTATATTCCACTTTTCTGGGCATAATTATTTTTCTTAAAAATGACAGTTAAGTTCATTTTACCAGTTATTCATTTCAGATGGCATCTCTATACCTTAAAGGCACAAATAGGTTTGTACAAAGTGAGGTATGGACTTAACAGATCTGTGCTATTGACAAGGTTTTGTTTAAGTTGGCCCTAGTGCAATAATTTAAGACTGAAAATTGTATTAGGCTGTAGTGCAGGTTGAGCAACTATCACCATGCATGACGTGCTGTGCCACTGTCTCTGGCAGTGGGAGCTGTGGTAGATAAGTGACTGTTCATTTCTGTTGCAGAATGCAGCCATTTCATTAGCTAATGTATGATGTTATAGCAATGATAACATCACATTCTGAGCGTATAGGGGGGTTTGGGATATAAAAAGAGGGGAAGGGAAACAGATTCTATGGATAAGCAGAAATATTAATAAAAACTCACCAAAAAGAGTGAATTCTGTGGCACCGCAGAAGTTCTGCGGTAGATTGCAAGTTCTGCGCAAAATTCTGCAGCCGCAGAATTATAGGGGCCTTGCCCATTATTAGCCCAGATTACAGGCCTGAAAATATCAGCTAAATGTATTACTGAACAAGAAAGCAGAGTGGCAGTTGATGCGGGATGAACACTGAATGTGGGAGGGTGGAGAGAAAGGTGGGAAACTCCTAGCCTACTGGCTACGGAAGCAGCAGGCATCCTCTAGGATCCTGGCCCTCAAGAGCAGGCAGGGAAAACTACTGGTGACACCGAGAGATATAAATGATGAGATGCTTAAATTCTACCAGAAGCTATGTCAGTCTCAGAGCACAGTACCATTGGAGCTGCTTCTGCAGTGCCTGAGGGTTTTCTCACAGTCTACCCTGCTCCCCTGCCTGACAGCGGACCACTGGAAAGAGGTGGATGCCCCAGTCACAATTGAGGAGCTACACACTGCTATATCCCAGATGGCAAAAGGGAAGGCCCCTGGACCCGATGGGATATCGGTGGAACTCTATCCAACTCCTTAAGCATGAAAGTCACTGCTCCACTACTAGAGTCCCTGCAGGAAGCCCATAAGAAAGGTATTCTGCCCCCAACTATGTGGGAAGCCCTCATCACCCTAATCCCCCAAAAAGCTTCAGATGTCCTACTTTGTACAAACTTTAGATCCATCTCTTTGATATCAGTGGACACCAAGATACTTGCAAAGGTCTTGGTGAATAGACTATTGGGAATATTACTCTCCCTACTTCACCCGTCCCAAACTGGATTCCAGAAAGGAAAATCCAGTGCAGACAACATTCAGCTGGTACTAAATCTCAAATGGTTAGCATTACAGTCCAAAACCCCCATCAGCTGCCCTCACCATAGACTTCGCCAAAGCGTTTGATTTGGTGGAATGGGGGTACCTTCAAAATGTGCTTAAGCTATATGGGTTCGGGGATGCCTTTTGCTCCTGGGTCTCCACATTGTATCACCTACCCTCAGCTTGTATTGTCACTAACAAGAATACCTCGGGCTCTTTCTAGTTGCAATGAGGAACTAGGCAGGGATGCCCGCTCTCTCCCCTACTGTTTCTAATAACTTTGGACCCATTAATCAGGAAACTCACACACACCCCAACTATCACCGGTATCCCAGTGAAGAGGTCATCCTATCTAGTCAACGCGTATGTGGATGACATGCTCTTGACCCTTTCTAACCCTCAGGGATCCCTACCTGCCATATTGACTATTCTGCAGGAATTTGCCTCCCTGTCAGGTTTAACAATAAATCAAAAAAACCAACACTGTCCCCTTTAAATGGTGCTTGCACCAGGCACTGTTTAACTGGTACGGACATCACTTGGGCACCCCAGGGTTTCCCGTACTTAGGAATACATATCCCCTCATCCTGGAAAGACATAGAGTCAACTAACTTCTCTCCCCTGCTGACCTCATTAACAGCCGAGGTTCAGCGATGGAGGAAGCTTAACCTAACCTTAAAAGGCAAAGTTGAGGCCATCCAAATGCTTATTTTTTCCAGCGTCTCCTACCTGCTAAACAACCTCTCTATTACACTCACAGCAAAGCCATTTAAAGACCTGGACAGATTAGTCGCTTTGTTTTTATGGGAGGGCAAGGCCCCAAGATGGGGTGTGCAAAACTGCAATCTCACAGCTCCAAGGGGGGGCTAGGACTCCCATGGTTTACAGGCTATCACCTGGCCTTCAGGATAGCCCAGGCTGTGACCTGGTTTCTCCCTTGGAATACCCCCCCACCCCAGTGGGCTACCCTGGAGGCAGACTTAGCATCGGATAGACCACTGTACTCTCTTCTAGCTAAAAAAGGAAAACCTGGAGCACTCCATTTTACACCGGCTATGATAGAAATGTGCAGGGCCTGGCGTAGAGGGGTGACACTCATGAGGACCCCAAGCTTGAACTATTTCCCCCTGATCATATTTACCCCACTATGGGATAATCCCCTTATCATAATAGATCATAAGGTACTTAAATGGCCCCTATGGTGTGCCAAAGGTATCCACACAGTTGAGCACCTTCTCTTACCACATACAAAGACACTGCTCTCCTTTGAACAGATCTGTGAATGGTATGGGCTACTCCAGATGGACTTTTGGTAGTTTTTGCAGATCAGGAGTGCTTTAACCCCATTGTTAAAAGCACATACAGACCACTCCCCATGGTATGATGTATTTACCTCACCTCATTGCAGGAGAGGCCAAGGCGTGGTAAGCCTATTCTACAAGACCCTTAGTGATGCACAACCTGACACTATCTTGGTAAGCAAAGGAGCTTGGAATGGGAGCTGCA
Organism: Neoceratodus forsteri; assembly: GCA_016271365.2. Taxonomy (NCBI): domain Eukaryota; kingdom Metazoa; phylum Chordata; order Ceratodontiformes; family Ceratodontidae; genus Neoceratodus; species Neoceratodus forsteri. Next base: position 678,634,550 of record CM057454.1, read on the forward strand.
ATGTTCTATATCCCCTCAAATGTGGTCTACATGCTTTAGGGACACCCAGACTGCCTATGTTGATGCTAGGAGTCAATTAATTCAATTGAAGATCCTACTTAGGTGGTACAGAACCCCCTCCTTCCTTCATAACCTCAAAATAACCCCTTCTGACAATTGCTGGAAGTGCCATACTTCCCTGCCCATCTCTTGCACATATTATGGACTTGCCCAAATCTGCATGCTTTTTGGACGCAGGTCCTGGCCGATTGCTCTAGGATAACAGGCAAATCCATCTCTTCTGACAACTCATCTCTCATTTTAGGAGATACCACCACTCTGCACCCACTATCCCCCCTCAAAACAGCATGGCTTCTAGTGGCTGTCATGGAAGCCAAAAGGCTCATTCTTATGAGATGGAGACAGCCGATGTCCCCCTCGCCAGCACAGTGGAGAACGGCTGTGGCCTGGCTGGCCGTCTTTGAGAGACTTACTGCTGTGGCTCAGGGAAGCCTGGATAAGTATCACGAGAAATGGGAGGGGTATTTAAACTCACATATATGCTTGGTAACCCCCCCACCAAACCCCCCCCCCTTTCAGGTGGGTTAAAGGATGAGCCCTGAGACACATAAAAGGGGAGATGCCATTATAATTCCACCACTGCTCTGACACTTTATCTCACTCTCCTGTTTTTCCGTTATTGGATAGAGCTGAGCAGTATCTTTTAATTGTTAGGTTATAGCCAACAGCTGTTTTCTTTCTTTTAGGGCTGTACGTAGGAGATTGCAGACAATAGACATATTAGGGAACAGAATGTAATGTTCTATCCCTGAAGGCCTTAGGATATTAATACTAAGAGGTACTGTGCTTATAGAGTCTGATGTGAATAACAATACTGAGTATTACGAGATCTAAGCTTCTCAACTGTATATCAGACAAACTTGATATTTACTGATATATAAGCTAGATAAGATCTGGACTGTAATAACTGCTCTAACTGCTTGTTCTGTAGCAAACTGACCCTTGTGAACTAGGGCTTTGACTATGTCTTGGAGGCCTTTGGATGGCTAAATGTACTTGGAAAAAGGAAATATAATAAAATATTATATGTTAAAAAAAAACAGGCATGGGATAGGCATAAGGGAGCAATACAGATGAGTATGAATAGATAGGCCATTGACAGAGTTCAGGCCTATGGCACATTCATAAGGTAGAAAAAAAATGGTCAGACTGGACCAGCCTTGCAGTCCTTATCTGCCATCAACTTCTATGTTTCTGTTTCTTTGATATGATGTGGAGCCTGTGTACAGTAAAAGAGCCTTTGACTCAAAGGTATTAATTCCAAGACTAAAATAAATTAAAAAAAAAATCAAATTAATTAAGCTAAACTCATAGCATTACAAGGGCTTGACTATGACATCATAAATGACATCTCCTAGGCTATTAATTAAAACTCAAAACACTGCACTGCACAACTTGTAGCGGAGGGCCGCAGGCTGCATAAACCACTTTTGTTTTTATCTCTTTCTGTCACTCATGATCAAGAATGCTGCTGGATTCGAGTCCAGAAATAGCTTTGACTTGTCCTGTGTGTATCTGATAGGTTCAGAGATTTTATTTAATTCCCTTTCAGTCCACTGACACTGCCCAGAATTAAAAAGGAAACATGATTAGACAGAGACGCTACAACCTACCAAGCGCGGTTCTTTTAAAATGAATAATGTGCAGCAAAAGTAATTTTAACTTGAACAGGTTTTAGGACTGAGATTGCACTATTACCCCGTCCCCACCTTCCTCACCCATTGACTTTGCCAAACTCGTCTGTCCACACCAACAGGGCAACCAGGTTACCGAGTGAATACAATAAAATAAAAATCTTGCATCTGGAGCAAGGTTGCTACCGATATGATCACCAAGCAAGTGCACTGCACTATTGTTGTTGATTTTGTCCAATCACTCCCAACCTGGCCAGTGGCCACAGAGTACACTTACCAGTTTGTTTCTTTTATTTTCTTTTGTTGCAGAGTTTCTTCTGGAAATCAGACTCTGGTCAGGGAGTTGGGTTGGTGCGTCACTGTCAGTCAGCCACACAGCAGGACATGCTGTTCCTGGTACCTCAGGCTCTGATTACAAGTTTAAATTTAAAATTATATATTCTCCTTGACCTCCACCTAGGGCTCACAGAAACTTCCAAAGTAAGGCAGGATTGGAACATACAGGGCACACAACTGCACAACAGCACAACAGATTGGCAAATGGAACTGGCACTTCACATTAAAGGTAATTTATTTTAAAGCTAGCTGTAGAGCCAGCCACCAGTGATCACTCACCCAGCTGTCCAGTTAGCTAAAGGAAGACTCTTGCCCTAAGCTAATTATTGCTATAGACACCTGTATCATGCTATTGCTGCATGTCTCTGGTCTTCTTCATTCAGCAGAGAACAGACAGAGACTAGCAAAGGCTGATCGGGGCATGATAGCATTTGGTGTGCCATAAATCCACTCTCCTTGCTTTAATTAAAGTTATAAATTGTGAACTAAGGAGACCATTTACTGCACTGCTGTCGCCGGCACCGGGGGGGTCAAAGGGAGAGAGGCCCACCGAACACAGAATAACATATGAGAAATTACATCACTGTTCACATTACTTGCAGAAAAATGTAATAAGTAACTCAACTGTAGTACATTTTTCTATAAGTAATCAGTTACAGTTACATGTTACTAGGCAATGTAATCTAACTACAGTAACACGTTACTTGTAATGTGTTACTACCCAACTCTACCAGCCATGAAGGGGCTACTAGTGACAGACTGCATTTTTATTTAGTAGTTTTACTTCAGTGTTTATACAAATAATCCATTAGATTATTTCCTTTGGGCCTCTGTGTCAAATGTGATCGACTTTGGTCACTTTCATGCATTTTTTTAAATATTGGTCAATAAATCAGAACTACTAAGAACTAATCAGGATAAATCAGAACTTCACCATGTTCTGGTTCTTATTTAATAAGGGTCAGAATTTTACCAAGTTCTCCCAGCCCTAACAAGAGCACCAGCATAACAGCGCCTAACAAAAGAGCAACTGCATGTTGCCGAATGGCAATAAGGGTGATCAACACCACAGCACCTACCACAATTGGCAGCCAGTGCTTACATTCTGTGAGGGGGTGATTTGAAATTACATTCTATGCATGGGGCTATGCCACAGGGTTTACTCATGTTAGTTCACTCATATCGTAGGATACTGGCTATAGACACTCTTTTTCTGAATCTTAGATGTTTCTGTAGTAATTGCCAGCCTAGTGTGTGCCAGCTGTGGCAGCACCCTGTAGTGATTCCCTGCCATACCCTTACAGGTAATGTGTATTTGTCCAAGTTATTGCCCAATGGGTGGAACAGCAACCTTTGTTGTCTTGAGTCTGTTAAAATGCTTGTAATTGCTGATCTAGGTCATTTGTTGGCAGTTGAAGCAAAGATCTGAAAAAAGGAAGTTACAAGATATAGTAGGAAACTATTTATGACCCTAAACAACAAGTAAGATAATTACTGGGTAATCTTGTTTTGAATGTCCATTATTCTGCAGCCTTCTTCTATTGTCTAGAGCATAATTGGAGACATACGGCCTAAGGATAACAGCTGCAACTTGACTCTGAAGGCACTGGACAGATTGGACATAAGAGCTGTAAAACAGTTGTTGTTCACCTTGCTGGTATTACTGGTTTATCTCGATGTGTGTTGATGGCACTTACCCTTGAGCTAGTACTTAGTGCAAATTTTTGCAGCAGTTGATGTCATATCAGTCTTGAACTAATTATGTTGTGTGGGGAGGAGCATAGCATATTCCATAACTACAAACTCACCACCCAGGTAGCACTCAAACTACTGGGCAGTAGGGGACCAGTAAATCATACTACAAGAAACACATTACCCATTCTGAGAGCACTGATCCACCTCGAGATTGGAACATAGAAATATAAAAATTCACAGGCAGAAGAAGGCCTTGTGGTTTGTTTAGTCTTCCCGATGCAAAGACACATGTACCATCGGGTTTCATGTCCCTCCACTTCCTTTCCCCAGCCACCCTTACCAGTCCCCTGACCTTATTCCACAACCTCCTTTTTTTTTTGCTTTATTTCTTTATGCTCCCCTCCCATGCCCTTTGGGCCCCCAAGGGACCCCCTGTCACACACAGTCCCTCTTGGCCATCATTACTCTCCCCCATATGCCATGTCCTGAGCAGCCCAACATAGCCCTTCATTGGGTGGGGAGACCCCCTCCCTGTGCTCACAGAAGGAGAAACTGGGATCCACATGGCAGTGGATCAGCTAGAAGGCACTCACCTGGGCTACGCAACCCAGCAAGGGGACCCAGCAACCATCATCTCATCAGCTCAGTGGGCACTTTCTTTGTTTTTTCCCACAACCCACCCAACTCCCCTGTTGTAGCTGTATGCACATGGCATCCCGGGAGGACACACTGTATCACGTGGTTATTCATGCCTCAAATGCATTGCCACTATGGGCCACCAGGAGCTGCCATCAAAGTGGTACAGGCATGCAACCTCCCCTTCCAGGGAGGAAAGTGTCCAACAGACACTCCTAGCCCTCCCCACTGGCCTCCGCTCCTGCCGTACAGGGCTCGGGCATGAACCTGGGTTGACAGCGTGCCGGGTGAACCCCTATTGCTCAGTGCTATGGGGCCAGCCCTCACCGCCTCTTGAAGCTTCCCATGTCTTTTCTGCTAATAACCTCCTCCAGTGGCCTATTCAACCCTTCATTCCCTCACCCTCTCTATGAAGTATTACCTCTTGGCATCCCTCCTGAATTTACCCCATATCAGTTTGCAGCTATTCCTTTTAGTGCTCTTTTTGGTTTTTTGTAGACTCTGTTTATTCTCCACTCTGGAACTCTCTCTGACTACCCCTACTCTCCATTCCTCGCTCTACTGCCCGCCATGATCCTGCCTCCTCAGAGGGTAGCTGTCATCCACCGACCTTCATGCCGACAATCCCCCAAACTCTGAGACCCCTATGGCTGCCTCCACTTCCCAGTGCTTTATCTGTAATCTAGAGTGCCAGTCAAGGTGGTGGAGGAACAGAGGGGGCGGAGACAAGTGCCCAGCATTGGGCATGTGGCAAGATGGCACTGAGGGGAACCATTGCCAATCCAGGAGCTAGTTTTTCTTCTTTTATGTTGCCGCAGAAGTTCAGTCTTGCAATGACATCTAGACGGCAAGCCGTCAACGTCCGCCTCACTCCTCCCTTTTTGTTGGCTCCCTGCAGACTGTACCCCTGGTCTCCACTGGGGGGTCTCTGCTGCTCTGGAGCTCTCTGGATCCCTCCTTGGGGAGAGGAGAGCTGTTCATCAGATGCTCAATCCTCTCCCTCCCCTGCCAAACCCCAGCGCTCAAGCTCATTCCTGAACTTGGGTCACCAATGTAGTGTGAGGTGTGGCATCCGGCGCCTCAACCTTCAGTGCCACTGGGCTGGCCCTCCTTCTAGTGCTCTTGTTCTCATAGGGCCTGAATGATTTGCTGATGTTCACCCTGTTGATACATTTCAGCTATTTTAAACTCTTGGCCATGTCCCCTCTATACTTCCTAGTCTCCATCAAATACATATTCTGGTTCTACGCCTCTGTTCAGATGTGTATTCCTGCTGCAACTGAATAATTTTGGTGGACCTCTTTTGCACTACCTCCAATTGATTTATGTAGGGATTCCAGAACTGGACACAGTACTCCAGGTGTTGTTGCACCAAGGATCTCTACAGGGTAGTATAACAACCTACCAAATGTACATTGGAGCCTCCCAGCAGTGGCTTTAGCTAGAAGCAGGGACATTCTGGACTCTCTGCAGGGGGCATACCTCAGGAAACTAGTCAGTGAATCCACTCATGATGGGGCAATACTGGACTTGGTACTCACTGACAGGGATGGTAATGCAGACGTCAAGGTGGGAGGCCACTTGGGAACCAGTGATCACCATACTGTGTGGTCCAATATAAGGATGGCTGCAGAATTAGACCACACAAGGGTGAAGGATGAGGTCCTTGACTTCAGGAGGGCAGATTTTAAAAAGATGGATGAATGCCTCAGTGATAACCTAAACCTAGCAGTGGTGGGTGATCTTGGTGGGTGGAGCAACGGTGGACAAGATAAAAGGGAGCATAGCAAAGACAAAAAACCTCTATGTCAAACAAGTGAGCAAAAGCAAGAGGAATAAGCATTTGTCAATGCTGAATGTTTGTGTAACCCCTAGGTGGTGTTATTCCAAGGGCTACTACCCCTGCCTGCATGGCTAGTTGCAGGTTAAGGGGCCTGGGTACTGAAACGGGTGCCTCCACCCAGAGGACAGGGTTGTTAGTAACAAGGCTAACCTGGGTACAGCCCTCTGAGAAGCTGTAACCCCCCTCTTTCCCCTCTAGTTGCCTAGACAATACGCAACAAACACTTTCACAGTAGCCCCTATTCAGCATACAATTCCCCACACTGTTTGCAATTATCTTCAGGGCTGGTTCCACCAGTTCGATCCTAGAGATCCCCTGTAAAACAAAGTTAGGCACAGCAAATAACAACAGTACAGTGCTTTTGGTACAAACTTGGACCACAGTCAGATTAAATGCAAAAAAAAGTTAGATCTGATTTATTCAGGGGAATTGAACAAGGGAGGGGCGTAATCAGGTTGATTGATTTGAAAAACTGATCAAGTCAGGCAATTATGCATGCACTTTTAGTCCCTACATAGTCACACACTCTGGATACCCAGTTGGAAGTAAGGTGGGCTAGCCCGGAACGTTGCCTGGGTTAGGCCGGCGTCGCAGCTGGTTGGGGCCCTATGATAAAAAGAAAAGGCATGCACAACCACACACAATTTGTAATCCAGAGCCTGAAGGCTCAGTTCGTGAAAGGAAAAACAACAATGCAATCAGATGACAATACTTGAGATTTAGCTGTTGTTGCAGGGAGCTACCCTGATTGTTATTCACGCTACCCAATACGAGACACAGGCTAGATGAAACGGAGACTGCAGGTTGATGACTAGTTTGCTAGGAGAAGCAGGGCCCACATGAATCACCAAGCTGTCGTTCCTGCTTGAGATGGTTGAGCAGGGGGCTGATCCTCGGGCAAGTCTCTCGTCGATGATGGTTTCTGTGCTTGAAGTAGCTGACTGGGCCAGGTGGTAAGGTCCAGACTGGGTGGAATAGTTTGGATTTTGAGTCCGGTGGTGCTGGATGCAGCTTCATCATGACCCACTAACAGCACACAGTGCATTTATAGTAAAGCAATCACCATACCACAATGTGGAAGGCAGTCCAGCTGCAATATCAGTGTCTCTGAGCAAAACCGGGAATTCTGTGGTAAATTGATGTCCTGACAGGTTGATCGTGTACAGCAAACCTTCGGTCTTCTTCAAGTTCAAATCTGGTCACTCTTCAGTGGCTTTGTCCCACTCCAATTCGGATATAGTCCGATTGCTAAGCCTTTCAAAGTATTCGCTCTTGAGGGACTGCAGGCAGACAGGCCAAAAGCAGTTGCTTGAGTCACTCAAGCTGTTTACTCTTTAAACTCTAACTCCAGTCTGACCGACTGCAGCAGGCAGCTTGGGAATTTCCCTTCGGTCCTAAAGGTTCTGGTTGGTTGATCCATCAGTGTGTCAAAGCAGGGCTCCACCTCCAGGTCTGTTTTGGATCCAAAATGCAAAAACTACAATTCCTACAGAAATTTGCTCCCACAAGACCCCTGGGGACAGACTCCATTTTAGAGTCCCCAAAGGTACCGACTGGTGCTGACTGGCAGTCCAAAACCAAAATGGTGGTGACAAACAGAACTGTTCATGCTGTGAAGAAGGCAGGTTAGACAAAGTACAATATCATTACTATGCTAATAGATAATCAGCAAATAAGTATAGCGTATAGCTTCTAACAGAGCTCCCTCTGTGCAAATAGTGATGGCAGAACAGAGCAATTATCTGGCAGCCTGGGTGGGACTCGAGCATAGAAACACTCAGCCCCCTCCCAGATAAAATAAGCACCACATTATAGGCAACTCTTGAAGAGACAGAGGCATTAAGACACTCTCATAAACACTTTTAAAATGCTAAGACACAGGATACCAGCCTGGCAGTGGGCATTTAGGCACACCCAAAGAAGACTTTCAGGAACCCCCATTTGTAGGGGGTTACATTTGCTTGCTGGTATTGGCATTGGTACTGCAGAAGTTAGAGAGATGCATAACAGGAATGGCAGTGAAGTATTGAACTAATGCCAACCCCCACCCTCACCCTGCAGAGACTGACAGGCATCGGGGCATGCCTGTGGGTTGTCGGCCATAATGCTCACACCGTTCCACCTCACCCCACCCTGCAGACACTGACAGGTGTCATGGCATGCCTTGGGGTCTTCGGCCCTTATGCTCACCCCATTCCATAAGGAAATAAGCTGAGATGGGTGCAGTATAGGAGAATGGGGTGAACGTTAGAGCTGAAGACCTCAAGGCACACCTCAATGCTGGTCAGTGGCTGCAGGGTGGGGTGGGGTGGAATGACATGCACATTATGGCCAATGATCCCAAGCCACACCCACGAGGTGGATAGGGAGGTATATCAGGGAAACAGAGGGAAGTAGGAAAAGCAGTAAGGAGCACAAAGGCACAATTTGAAGAGAGAATAGACCAGGAGATAACAAAAGGGGACAAGACATTTTTAGATATGTACAGTAACTGAAAAGAGAAAGACCAGGGGTGGGACTGCAAGATTAAAAAAGGAAGAGTGGGACAGTGCAGAGGGGGGCCAGGAAAAGGCAGACATCCTGAACAAATACTTTTGATCATTGTTCACAGAGAAAGGAAAAAGGGAAGGGCCACAAAAAAGTAACAAAAGCTTTGGATGGAGGGAGGGTGGCACTAGTTCATTCTTGAAGGTGAAAGTCCTGAAGAGACTTGCTTATCTGAAGGTAGACAAAGCAATGAGGCCAGATGGGGTGCACCCAAGGGTATTGAGGGAGCTTAGGGAAATACTGGCTGCACCTCTGACAGTTCTATTTAACAGCTCGCTGGAAACATGAGTGGTTCTGACAGTGGTGGTGCGAAAGTTAATGGAATTAATGCTGAAGGAAAGGATTGTGGAATATCTTGAATTCAGTGGGTTACAAGAACCAAGGCAGCATGTTTTCATATGGGTGAGGTCATGTTAAATACATTTGATAGATTTTTTGGATTCCTCGATCAAGGAATTAGATCAGGGTGGAGTAGTGGATATGGCCTACCAAGATTTCAGTAAGGCGTTCAACACCATTCCACACAGAAGACTAGTAAGCAAGTTGGGTAGCTTAGGAGTGATCCAAAGGTGGTAAACTGGATAAGAAATTGGTTAGGGAATAGGTGACAGTGGGTGGTGATAAATGGAGTTCATTCCAAGGACAGGAGGGTGACCAGCGGGTGCCTCAGGGATCAGTGCTGGGACTGGTCCTCTTTAATATCTATGTAAGTGACATTTCAGATGAGCTGTAAGGGAAGGTCTACCTCTTTGTGAATGACACCAAAATCTGCAATAGGATGGATACTCCTGGAGGGAGGAAATGATGAGCAGAGACTTGAGAAAACTACAGGAGTGTTCAAGAGTATGGCAGCAGGGTATCAATGTGAAAAAGTGCAATATAATGCACTTAGTAGTAGTAGTAGTACAGAGCACAGAAACTCAGGGGCAGAGTACAAAATGGATGGAGTGGTACTGACAGCCACAAAGCAGGAAAGAGACTTGGGGATAATTATATCGGATGACCAGAAGGTGGCCAGGCAGTGCAACAAGACAGTTGGGAGTGCACATGGGGTGCTGGGGTGCATAAGGAGTGGTATCACCCACAAAAAGAGGGTGGTGGTGTTGCCTCCATATAGAACACTGGTAGGACCCCACCTAGAGTACTGTGTCCAATTCTGGAGATCACATCTCTGGAAGGACATAGACAGAGTGGAGGTGGTCCAGTGGAGGGCAACTAAAATGATGCAGGGTCTGCATCAAAAGCCCTATGAAGAGAGACTACAGGACCTCAATATGTACACCATGGAACAAAGAAGGGAGAGGAGAGATATGATAGAGACCTTTAAATACCTTAGAGGGTAAATAAGATACAGGACAGGAGTGTTTTTCCAAAGAAAAGGTGCTCAAGAACAAGGGGACATGCTATGAAGCTGAGGGGGGGTAGATTCAGGAGACATGTGAGGAAGTATTTCTTCACAGAAAGATTGGTGGATTCCTGGAACAGCCTTCTAGTGTAAGTGGTGGGGGCAAAAACAGTGGTGGGGTTCAAGTATGCATGGCATAAGCAGAACGGAATCATAGTGGAAAAGAAGGTGGGAGGGAGAACGAGCTGTGGATCTGGCATGGTCTGATGTAATAGTGTAGGTAGTAGTGTTGTCAGAACTAGTTCGAGAAAGATTTGAACCCTCCTCGAACCCTGATGTTCGTGTTCTAATTTAGAACTCGAACACTACAGGGTTCGCAAAAGGGTTCAAATCATCCAAACAAATCTCACTTCTGTCTGTGTGCTTTACGTCCCTCCCGTTCCCGTTCCTGATTTTGGCACCAGCTGAGTAATGCAGCTCCGTTTGTTCCCCTCATCCTCTCTGTTATTGTTGGGGGGGGGCAGCTGTTGTCGGTTTGTCACACTAGTGTATCTGTATACCAACCACCTGACCATCTGCTATGCAGTCAGGTGATGGTGGTAGAGTGACTCGAGTCAGTCTCGTGAGTCGAGGGAACGTGCTGAAGTCATCTGCTCATCTGCGGCTCCATTTGCCATGCAGACTTGTAGCGGAGAAGGAGCCGGAGCGTCTGTGTGCTCTCAGTTCAGTTGTGTGTGTGACTGACACTGTTTTTGTTATTAGTCCTATATGATACATGCCTGAAATTAAAAAAAAAAAAAGTTAAAGGGCGGGTGGGGAAAAGGAAGGGGGGAGTCGGGATCAGGAACTGAGGAAAGAAACTAGGGCGAGAAGTGGAACCGTGAAAGGAGCTAAGAATGGTTGGGAGTACTGTCGGGAGCAGTGTTAGAATATGGAATTAATTAGTTAACTTGCAGACTGCTGCATGGAGACTGCCTGTGTGTGAGTGCTCAATCTGCAGTGCACACATTCCTTTTGTCCTCTAGTTGCTTGCTGAATTAAACACATTTCTTCACAAATCACAATTGTGACTCATGGGCCCTGGCACTCTTGGGCAGGAGGGAGATCTCCCTGGCTGGGGAAGGGGTGAATATATGCTTATATTATTTGGGTTTTTCCTGAGAGGGAAAAAAGAGGTTAAAACTTTACTGATTGTGTGAAACCTGATGTTCTAAGCCCACAAAAAAGGAAAACAATTATTTGGTCAAAAAATTGTATCTTAGCCAGGACTGTGCTGGGGGGGAGGGGGCTTCAGTAAACTTTCTCCCTAAAAAAAAGCTCCTGTATTGTGTTTGCCTCCACTGCATCTTCTGTCAGGTGGCCAACAAGTCACCCAGCTGCTGTCTGTGCCATTTGACTGCACTTACCCGGCTATTACCCGGTGTGTGTGTTACCGTCTGAAGCCCAGTTGTGTGTGTAACTCCATCTCTTGTGGTCAGCCCTTAAATACATGACAGAAGCCTAAAAATATATTTCCCTGTTGGGAGGAGTAACAGAAAAATCTCTTTCTTCGGTTTGTGTGTGTAACTCCATCTCTTGTGGTCAGCCCACCACCCTGCTGCCGTGCGCCCCTTGACTGCACTGTACTTTACCCAGTGTGTGTTACCGTGTGAAGCCCAGTGGCCAGTTGTGTGGTGGCATTATTCTTAAATACATGACAGAAGCCTAAAAATATATTTCCCTGTTGGCAGGAGAGACAGAAAAATCTCTTCGGTTTGCGTGTGAAACTCCGTCTCTTGTAGTCAGCCCATCACCCTGCTGCTGTGCGCCACTTGACTGCACTGTACCTTACCCAGTGTGCATTACCGTGTGAAGCCCAGTGGCCAGTTGTATGGTGGCATTATCCTTAAATACATGACAGAAGCCTAAAAATATATTTCCCTCTTGGGAGGAGAGACTTAAAAATCTCTTTCTTTGGTTTGTGTGTGTAACTCCGTCTCTTGTGGTCAGCCCATCACCTTGCTGCTGTGTGCCCCTTGACTGCACTGTACCTTACCCAGTGTGTGTTACCGTGTGAAGCCCAGTGGCCAGTTGTATGGTGGCATTATCCTTAAATACATGACAGAAGCCTAAAAATATATTTCCCTTTTGGGAGGAGAGACAGAAAAATCACTTTCTTCGGTTTGTGTGTAACTCCGTCTCTTGTGGTCAGCCCATCACCCTGCTGCTGTGCGCCCCTTGACTGCACTGTACCTTACCCAGTGTGTGTGTTACCGTGTGAGGCCCGGTGGCCAGTTGTGTGGTGGCATTATTCTTAAATACATGACAGAAGCCTAAAAATATATTTCCCTGTTGGCAGGAGAGACAGAAAAATCTCTTCGGTTTGTGTGTGAAACTCCGTCTCTTGTGGTCAGCCCATCACCCTACTGCTGTGCGACACTTGACTGCACTGTACCTTACCCAGTGTGCATTACCGTGTGAAGCCCAGTGGCTAGTTTTGTGGTGGTTTAGCTGGATTCTAAATTGCAATTATTGACCTTAAACCTTGCCCAGCCTGCTATGCGTATGCCTATGTCCAGTGGTTCAGTCATTCTGTAAGCCTTGAACCTGGGATTGTTTAGTTGCAAACCGTCATATTCATTAATTACTTTCAGTCCACTGTATCACAGTGTCATACAGCCAAAACCAAATTTTGGAGTTGTATCCAGCTATCACAGATCACATTGCTTTCTTACACAGGAATTATGTGGGTGTGGGTGTGTGCAGTATTGGTACTGTTAAGGCTGACACCAACATAGATGAAGCAACTGGTGCTGCTGGTGGAGCAGGTGGTGGTGGTAGTGGTAATCCTGGTGCTAGCAAAAATAACCAAAATGTTTCACGTGATAAAAATTCAACAAACAGCAAAAAAGCAACAACAAAAGTTAGTAAAGGGGGACCTTTTAAGAAAACTTGTGCAGCTGCTGGGGTCACACGGAGAGGCACCATAAGGTATGCTATTCATGCTGTTAAAATCCCTGTGACAAGCAGTAATAATGCAAGTGACAATGAGTCCCTCTCTGACTCAGACAGTAGCTCTTTGTCTCAGTCTGACACTGTTGTGTCTGGTGACATATCATTACTTCCTCAATGAAGTGAAATGAGCAAGTCTGCTGACAATGAATCAGGTAGTGCAGTTGCAAATAGAACCAGCACTGGTGGCAATCAAAAGGACATATCCATTGAATCCACCACTTCTATATCGGCCAACAATGAAAACCCATCAAAGTGCCCTGCCTACTCTTCTAGCACCAAGGAGCATGTTCCGGGTTCTATTAGGACAGGTGAAAAGACACAAACAGTCTTTAGCTATCTTCCTAGCACTCGAACAAAAGCTGTCACATCTGAGGTATGGAATTATTTCTCTGTCAGTAAAACTGATCCATTCAGAGCAATTTGTTCCCTGTGTAAACAGAGTGTAAGACGTGGTAAAGTTGCGTCATGCCTTGGCACTACAGCTCTTAAACACCATCTGAAAAAGCATTCACTTTTGCTTGATTGTCCAAAACCCATGTCCTCCATCTTCCAGAGCACACGTGAGAAGGGTCAGGAATCTGAAATGGATACTGAATTGTCTGAACTTGATGCGGACAGAACCAGTGCCAGCCCTAGGATCACCATTACCACTAACACCAGCACCATTAGTACCAGTTGCACATCCAGTGATGGTACTGAATGTATAAGTCCAAGTCCACCATCCCCAGCATCCATCTGCCCATCAAAGTTTGGTGTATAATAAACCAGCAGGGACATGCTGTAAACAGCTAACACTATCTCAGGTGTTTGAAAGGAAGAATACTTTTACTAAAAATCATCCAAAGACCCTTCATCTTAATCACAGAATTGGTGAACTGTTAGCTGGAGCCCTTCTCCCATAATCTTCGGTAGATCATGAGGATTTTAGGGAGCTAATGAAACTTGCAGAGCCTCGTTAAAATGTTCCTCATTGAAGGTACTTTTCCTGTGTTGCAATACCACACATTTATCAAGCTTTAAAAGTGACAGTGATGCTTGCACTTAAAACTGCAGAGGGTGGGGTTATTCATGTCATAACAGATATGTGAACCAGCAGTCAAAACATAGATTACATGTCCCTTACCGCTCATTGGGTTACATTTTCTAGTGCTTCTTCAAAGACAAAGACACCCCAAAAGATGGCGCTGCTGCATATAAAGAAGTTTGGGCAAAGTCATACAGCTGCAAGCATCTTGCAGGAACTAAATGACCTCCTTGATGAATGAGTTTATTCTCATGGTCTAAAATGTGGCTTCATAGTAAGTGACAATGAAACCAACATCTTGAAAGCAGTACAGGATGGAGGATTTCCGCATGCGTCCTGCTTTACGCGTTGCTTACATTTAATTGTCACGGGGTTTCTCAGCAATGAAACACAAGTGGATTGTATGATTGCTGTTTGCAAAAAAATTGTGACTCACTTTTCACATTCAACCAAGGCTATACGGACATTGTCCGAACTGCAAAAAAAAACACAAGCTGCCCCAGCAAAAGCTGATTCAAAATGTTTCAACTCATTGGACCTCAATGCTTTACATGCTGCAGCACCTCTTGGAGCAAAAGCAAGCTCTATATGAGTATTGCTCCAATTACATTATTGGAGATGGCATTATGCTGTCTGTGCTGCAGTGGAAATTAATGGTGACTTTGTGCTGCATCCTAGCTCCTTTTGAGACAACTACAAGGGACATGTCTTCTGACGGTGCATCTGTGAGTCAGATTATCCCATTCATAATGCTGATTTCACATCACCTTAATGTTCTAAATCTACAGATAGAAAAAGACAGATCTGAAGCTCAGACAACATGTCAGCTGTATCATGGGAATCTCGTAAAGAGAATAAGCGAGTGCTTCAAAACCAATGATAAATTAGTTACAATGACAAAATCAAAACACTACATCCTTGCAACTCTCTTAGATCCCAGGTTCAAGACTATACATCTTCCAAAAACAGATGATATGGAGCAGTACAAATGTCTGTTGCTAGATTAGCTGCAGCACTCATAGGAGTCAAACACAGACACGCATAGTACCCTCAGGTTGTCATCACCACAACATGCAGGTTCATCTTCACAAAGGGATACAGAACTGGAAAAGTCACCAAACATTAACAGTAGTTGTTCCACAGCTGCCACTTCTTCAACCCTTAGTAGCAAGCTAAATCTATGGCAAAACCTTTCCCAAATTGTTGCCATACCAGCTTATGCTGATTCCTCTTCTGAGCGTTCTCTATCCATCATGGTAGACAGTTACCCGCAAGAACTGCCTATTCCTATTGATGCATGCCCTTTTGATTACTGGAGATCAAAAAGGTCAATTTGGACAGAGCTGTATGATGAAGCCTGTAAATATCTTGGTTTCCTGCAACAAGTGTATTTTCATAACGCATGTTTAGTACAGCTGGCAATATTGTGACAGACACCAGAAATAGGTTGCTGCCAGAAAATGTACACACGTTAACTTTTATTAAAGTTAATAAGTCGAGATTTTCATATCCCTACAAGAGTATACAAACTGATCCTGAAGTGACTGATGTTGTGGATGTTGATGGCGATGACAACTCAGATGATGGTGGCTGGTAAATAATGTGTGGGACAGAGTCTCTCTGGACAAAAAAGGAAACGTTTACAGACTGTGGTGACTTGGGTTGTCTCTCTCCTTTCTCGATCTACTACCTTGGACTACACACACCCCAAACTTTCACCATTTCATGCCAAACTGCTTTGTAGGTAAGATCTAAAGTCAACAAGTTTTATATACAGGGCAATTTTAACGTCAGTGGGAATAAGCCCAAATTTGGCATAAAAGGGACACTGACATGTCAATCATTTCTGTATCATATTATTTATAGTTAAAATACAAACATATTTTTGGATTTACCTTCTGTGACTTTGTGGTGCATCAATATGGGCCGGAACCGAGAGTGGTCTATGTTTCAATTTTAAAGAGGACAAAACAATGAATTCTAATTGGTAGCTGTTTATTATTTTTTCAATTACAGAAATGATAGCCATATATCAAAATGATCCAGATTTAACTTACTTTACTGAATAAAAAATGACGGGAAAAACTGTATTTTGTATTATGTTTCTGTGGGCAGCATCCTGTTACAAGTCTCTTCTGGAGTTTTACCTATGTCATGGTTGAGCACATATCATTTTTTAAGCATAGGTCTCATACTACAATAGCTCATGTTTAACATTCTGTTGTACACAAACCATGGAATAATAGCAACAACTCTCAAATTATTGGTTTCATGACGAGAACTTTACAGAATGTTGTCCGTAAGAAGAAAGCAATTGAAAAGACAGTTTTTCACACAAGTGTTGTTTATTAAGGAACAATTAAGTATGACTCATTGGAGGCAAGAGTTTCATTTTTCTTGAGTAAGCATGGGGTAGTTTTAGCATTTGAGAGGGGGAGGAGGGTAGAATGGGTGCTGGAGGGTGGGTAAGGGTTGGAGGTTGGTTTTAACATGGATGCAAGAGGGAGAAAGATGGCATGGATACTAGTGCATGGGTGAGGGTTGGGGTTGGTTTTAACATGGATGCAGAATGGAGAAACATAGAAACATAGACTTTGACGGCAGATAAGGACCACTTGGCCCACCCAGTCTGCCCATTTCCCTTCCTATTGGATAAGCTGCAGGTTCTACTTAACCATGGCATAGTTGTTAGTGCATGGGTGATAGTTGGGGAGTGGGTTTTAACATGGGTGCGGGAGGGAGAAGGGTAACATGAATGGTAGTTCATGACTAAGCCTGGGGGTAGTTTAAACATTTGGGTGAGGGAGGAGGGTCGAATATGTGCTTGAGGGTGGGTGAGGGTTGGAGGTTGGTTTTAACATGGGTGTAAGGGTGGTATGGGAGCTACTGCATGGATGAGGGTGGTGGAAGAAAAGTGGAATGGGTGCTGAGGTGAAAGGAGGGTGTTGCTTTAGTCCTTTCATTTACAGATTCATGATCAGCAAGGGATGGTGAGGAAAAAGATGATGACAGACTGATGATATGGGAGGGCTGTAGCAATTGCCCACTGTGGAACCTACTATAGATACTGTGTATATATATATATATATATATATATATATATATATATATATATATATATTTCCTTATTAAGTATATTGCAAACTGCTGCCACTTAGCACAAATGTCCTGTCCCCTTTAAAAAGAAGAAAGGAATCAGAAATAAAAGAAAATCTTCATCAGCAATTTTTACAGAATGTGACCAATCATATAGTGCTTTTGCTTTACAAGTGCTGATAATTGGATGCATAGTGGGATTGACAGACACTGTCCCTTAAACATCACATGCCAACTGCTGCAGCTACATTAAATGTTCCTTAAGTTAGTATGTGGTGAGGAAACCACTTTTTTATTTATGTGACTGAAATACAGATTTTATTGACGTATCATCTGGAAAGATGCATTATCTTAGAAAGTTATATTCATTACTTCAATTTGCCAACAAGAATGTTGGTATATGTATGCATTATCTTAGAAAATCGCATGCATTTTTTTGCCAACAACTACTGGCATATTTTTTTATTTGAATGTCTTGACCGACTACATTATGACATAATATGTTCTGCAACAGTTCCACGTGCTGTGGCTGCAGTACCTTGACTTGACTTTGTTATAAAAGCTTTCTTTTAAATATAGCAACTTTTGATTTACTGATTTAAAACAGAAAACAACAAATAGCTGAGAATAGGTAATATCAATTATTTTTTCTCATAATTCATGATGATGAGTATATATAACTGAGTACATAAATGGCTAATGTGCCACTTTTTTTCACTAAGGAACTATGATGCAGCTGCAGCAGGAAAACCTTTAGCATATGGGTGGGCCTGTTACATAAGTTGCTGCCTTTAGCAAACAGAAGAAACCACAGATAAACCTAGTTGTATTCCTACCAATGTCACACATGATCATTTCTTTCCCCTCTTATACTGAACAGTTTTTCCTTCACATGTATTTTATTACTATCTTCATTACTGGCAGTACAATTAAAAAATAGGGTTCAAACAATATGAAGTCTTGCTATATTATGACAATTGCAGTATGACCGCAGGTTAGAACTGCTCTGGAGGTGAAATAGTTAACTTTCCATGCAGGCATGGAACTTAGAGCGCGAGCTCGGTTGAAAACTCTGTAGTGCTTCAAAAGCAACTGTCAGATTCTTTACTCCGCCTCACTGAACAGTCGCTCCAGAGATTTCTCCTTCTGCTCGGTTCATTTTGTCGGTTTAAAAGTATTATTTTTCGGTTTTTAGCCGAAATTAAACCGCAACCGTCTGTCTGTGGTAATGTAAGTAATAGATAGGTTTTACATTTATTTTTTCTGTGTGGAACTTGTAATTCTTTATCGGTTCAGTTTGAACCGATCAGGTTGTATTTAAAATCTACTAGTCCTTTCTTAGAGTGCGGTTCTCGGTTATCGGTTCTAAAAGCGAATTTCATTACACGTTTTTCACGACCAGTGACATGGTTGGGAACCGATAAGGGTGTCTTCTTGGTGCATTGCCATAAGCGGCAAGTTGGTTAGGCTGGCATTATGTCTGAGAAACCCAAAAGAAAACCGACCCACTGGGTTTCAACACTGTAGTGTTTGTGGGGAAGCTTTTGCTAAGGCTGACCCACACACCACATGTGTCTATTGTCTGGGGTTTGACCACCTCAATTCAGACTGCCAGATTTGTCACAATTTCCCTTCTGCCACCATAGATAAGAGAGTTGGTAGGCTCAGGGAAAGGGAGGCCAAAAGTCCGCTGACCCGGATGCCAGCCTGGTTCGGTGCAACGAACGGAGGATGCCCTCTGACCAGGCGATACTTCCCTCGGCAAGCGAAGAGCCGGTTCTGAGGAGCCGGTTCCAGCAAAAAGGACTAGAAAGTCAGCTAGTGTAGAGCCAAAAGTTCTCTCCCCAACTGCTGAGGAAATAGCTAAAGCAATTCAAATTGTCCAGTCTATCTCTCCGGTTCCGACCGAACCGACACCTTCAGGTAAGCGTTCGGTTCGTCCGGTTCCACCGGTTCAAGATTATGATTTTGAGGAGTTTTATGAACCGGGGAAGGGGAAGAGGAATATGAGGAGAGTGAATATGGTTTTGAAGATCTGGATGTGCCCATTGATCCGGACATCTCTCCAGATAGACCCCTAGGGTTTCTCCTCCAAGGCTTTCTGAGTCCCTTCTCATGTCATGTTTTATAAAAAGTTGCTGAAACTCTCCAGCTCCTGTTGAGGAAGCTGTTGATGATAAGAGGGCCAGACTATGTAGAAATGATGGATATTCCAGAGTCTGGAGACTGTCTATTCCTTTGCATAAATCTTTTCGAAACAGACAGTAAAGTTTTAAAACTCCTCACACTATACCTCCTGTGGATAAAAGGATGGACAAGAGGTATACCTTATCAGGCTCCGACACTGATTTCCTCACTCAACAATGCAGCCATGTGGGGGTAGTGCAGGCTGCAGCCTGTGACAAGGCTAATATACCCCTAGCTTCACACACCCCTGAGAAGGACTCCAGGAAGATTGATGCTATGGCAAAGAAACAGTACATGGCAGCATCTTTGGGACTCAGACAAGCAAATTATATGGCTTATGCTGCTAGGTACCAGAAATCCAGATGGGATACTGTGCTGGCCCTAGCGAAACAAGTCCCTGACCAGCTTGCCAGGGAGCTGGAACAGGTGGCTATGGATGGTATTGAGGCATCCAAGGTGCAATTTCATGCTGCAGTGGACTCTAATGATGTTTCATCAAGAGTCATGGCTACATCTGTGGCACTTCGCAGGATGGCTTGGCTCAGATGTACTACCCTGTCTCAGGATACCCAGTCTAAGGCCATGGATTTTCTTGTTGTGGGAAATTCTCTATTTGGGGAGCAAACAGAGAATTACATGAAGAAAATGGATGAATATAGGACCACCTATAGGAGTGCACAGGCCAAGGAAAGGCAGGCCACTCCTCAAAAGCAGCTTCCTAGAGGCAGGGACAGGACTTTCATAGGCCTTTTTACCAAGCCTAAGCTTCCTCCTCCGTCTATGTTCAGAGGGGGTTCTTTAGAGGGAGAGGCAGACAGGGTACAAGCAGGTTTGCTTCCACCCCTCAGCCCAAAGCCCCTGCCAAGCAGGCACCCTGATGGGATTGCCAGGGCCGATTCTCCTCTACCTGTAGGGGGCAGGCTGGCTTACTTTGTCCAGGACTGGAAGTCTTTAACATCAGACAAGTGGGTCCTGGAAGTAGTAAGCCAGGGACTGGTTCTCAGCTTCAAAAAATTTCCAAAGCTGAGAACCAGATCTTTTCCACCTGCAACTCCATCAGAGGCACTCACCCTAGAGGCAGAGGTCTCTACCTCCTGGCTCTCAGAGCTGTGGAAAGGGTTCCTCCCCTACACCAGGGCAAAGGTTTGTACTCCAGGTACTTAACCCAAAAGACAGGAGAATGGCGGCCCATCCTGGATCTCAGATATTTAAACAAGCACCTTTTAAAGCCAAAGTTCAAAATGGTGACTCTGGGAATTATCCTACCCTCTCTAAGGCCAGGGGACTGGCTAGCTTCCCTGGACCTCAAGGATGCCTACTTCCATATTCCCATCAGAAGCTCCCATGAAAGTACCTCAGGTTGAGCTGCCCTCAGGTCACTACCAGTTCAGAGCAATGCCCTTGGCCTCACTTCTGCCCCAAGGGTATTCACCAAATGCCTGGCTGTAGCAGTTGCCTACCTAAGAAGGCAAAATATTGCCATCTTTCCTTACCTGGACGATTGGCTCTTAGTAGGCCAGTCCCCGAACCAGGTCAATTTACACAACTTCAGATAACGCAGCAACTGCTTACCTCTAGGTTTCCTTCTGAATCTCTCAAAGTCAGTTCTAGAGCCGGTCCAGCTTCTTACCTTCATAGGTGCAGAACTTGAACACACAGAAGCCAGGGCCTTCCTCACTGAGGGCAAAGACCCTAGTCTCCCTGGCCTCCTCATTTACCCTGCAGGTCTCCCAGCCAGCAAGGCATTTTCTGCAGCTTCTAGGACACATGGCTGCTTCACAACAGTTGTGCAAGGAGCAAGATTTCAGATGAGGGACATCCAGTTCCATTTGAGAGCTTTTGGTCTCAAAGAAGGATCCTCTTACCAAGCTGATCCCAGTAACCGAACCCTGATCCAAGCCCTACAGTGGTGGCAGGATCAGAGCAACCTGAGACAAGGGGTTCCTTTTGTCACTCAGTCTCATTCTCTAATCCTTACTACAGATGCATCCCTCTTGGGCTGGGAGGCTCACATGGGCGACCTCACCACCCAGGGTCTGTGGTCTCCCCAGGAATCTCTGCTCCACATCAACCTGTTGGAGCTCAGAGCAGTTTTTCTAGCACTTCAAGCTTTTTCCAAATCTGTTCAGAACAAGAGTATTCAGGTCAGAACAGACAACACCATTACAATGTGGTACATCAACAAGCAAGGGGGCACTCGGTCTATGGCCTTGTGCAGCGAAGCGATGAAGTTGTGGTCTCTGGCTTACTCCCTGAACACCTCCCTTACGGCAGTTCACCTCCCAGGCAAGGACAATGTCCTGGCAGATGCTCTCAGCAGGATTTCCCAGGGCCACCACGAATGGTCACTGGATCCCCTGGTCTTGGGAGTAGTATTTGCCAGATGGGGCACCCCACAGATAGATCTTTTTGCAGCCCCAGACAATCACCAACTTCCTCTTTTTTGCTGCAGGCCCCCAGTGTTGGGCTCACTCCCACTGGATGCCTTAGCCCTCAGTTGGGAGGGGAAGTTTCTCTATGCCTTCCCTCCCTTTCCTCTCCTGTTCAAAGTGCTAGTCAAAATCAGATCCCAATCATGCAAAGTCATTCTGATAGCTCCGAGTGGGCCAGACAGCCCTGGTATCCACTCCTGCTGTCCTTAGCAGTCCATTCTCCCTGTCCCTTCCCAGGAATCACAATCTGTTAACCTGCTGCCAGGGAAGGGTCTGGTACCAGATCTCAAATCTCTCAATCTCAAGGCTTGGTTCTTGAAGAGTTAGAGTTGGCTGATTTACACCTTTCCCAAGGTGTAATGGATATATTGAAGGCTAAAGGAAACCTTCCACCAGGGCTACTTACAATTCCAAATGGAAAAGGTTTTCCATATGGTGCTCTGGAAAAGCATATTTCCCCAGTCTCTGCTGATCTACCCACAGTCCTGGATTATATGGTCCACCCTGAATTCTTTGGGGCTGAGACCAGCTACCCTGAAGTGCACTTGGCAGCTGTGTCTGCTTTTATTTCAGCAGGTAAATCCTCTTCCCTTTCAGCTCATCCTGTATTTTCCAAGTTTTTTTAGGGGTTGTTTCACACCACCCTCCATTCAGGGATCCTGCCCTGCCTGGGATCTTAATGTTTGCATTGCTTAGCTTATGCAACCCCCTTTGAGCCCTTGTCTTCAGCTGAGCTGCAAGTTGACTTGAAAACTGTGTTTTGGTAGCCATCACCTCTGCCAGATGCATAAGTGAATTACAAGCGTTGTCAGTGGAGCAGGAGTTTATCTCTTTCACAGAGATAAGGTGGTCCTTCGGACTAACAGAAAGTTCCTGCCTCAGGTGGTTTCAGATTTCCACCTTAATCAATCTATTTCACTTCCAGTGTACTTCACTGACCACTCCTCCTCTGGGGAGAGGATGCTGCACAGCCTAGATGTGAAGAAAGCCATTAGTTACTACATAGAGCGTACCAAGGATCATGGTTTGACTCCTTCAACTGTTCCTCACCTATGGGAAGTTGGTAAAGGAAGCCAGTCACTAAAAGATCCATTGCCAGGTGGATTGTCTCTTGTATCCAATTCTGCTATGAGAAGTTGGGTGAGGTTCCCCCTCAGGCCTGAGGGCTCACTCTACCAGAGGTACAGCTGCTTCTCTGGCTGCCAGAGACATTCCTATTCTAGAAATATGTCAAGCAGCTACCTGGAAAACAGTTCACACTTTTACCAAGCATTACTCCCTGGACATCCAGGCTAGGAGTGATGCTCAGTTTAACACAGCCATGCTTCAGAGCCTATTTCCTAGGTGAGGTTCTGTCCCTCCTCCATGGGGTACTGCTGTGTAGTCTGCAATTGTCATAATATAGCAAGACTTCATGTTGTTTGAAGAAAAATTACTCACCTTAGTAATGTTGTTTCTTCTAATGGAGTCTTGCTATATTATGACCTCCCCCGCCTGCCCTCTCAGAACCTCTGTTTTGGGGATGTGGGTGGGCAGTACAGGGTTGGCATTTTTTTTTGATGCCCACCTTGTTGTTTTTCACCTACCTTTTGGGTGAATTGGTGTTTGTTTTGCATTTTGGGTCTCCTGACTTGGAGTCTTTGCTTTAGGCCAAAAATGAGTGTTTATGTTAGTAGCCAGTTGTCTAGTGTAGGTTTACAGCTTCCACACAGAACCTTAGTGAGTTTTAGCTCGTAAAGATCTGACAGTTTGCGTTTGAAGCACAACAGACAGAGTTTTCAACCGAGCTCGCGCTCTAAGTTCCATGAATGCATGGAAAGTTAGCTATTTCACCTCCGGAGCAGTTCTAACCTGCGGTCATACTGCAATTGTCATAATATAGCAAGACTCCATTAGAAGAAACAACATTACTAAGGTGAGTAATTTTTTCTTCAAGTTCTAAAAAGTTCTAAAAAAGTTTAGAACCATAGAACTTTTCCAAAAGTTCTAAACTAGAACTAGAACCCAGAACTCAGAGGGTTCTGACAACCCTAGTAGGTAGGGGGAAATGGGCAGACTGGATGGGCCAAGCAGTCCTTATCTGCTATCAAATTCTATGTCTCTGTATTTCTATGTTTTCCCTTCCTTCTGTTGCTGAAACCCCTACTTATGTAACCCAGCATCCTGTTAGCCTTACCCACTACCTCACTAAATTTTGCACAGGACTTCAGGGTGCTGGAAATTGCCACTGCTAGATCTTTCTCTTCCTCTGATACTGTGATAAGTACCCCCTAACCTTTACTCATTTCCTGGGCTCTTCCTACCCACATGCATGACCTTGCATTTCTTGGCATTGAAATCCAGCTGCCAGATCCTAGACTACTTCTCTAATCTTCCAGATCTTCTCTCATGTCCTTGATCCCCTCTTCTGTATTTACTCAGCTGCAAAACTTGGTGTCATCATCAAACAGACAAATTTGCCCTTGATGCCATCTGCTATGTCACTGATTAACATATTGAATAGTACTGGTCTGAGCATGGATCCCTGCAGGACCCCACTTGTGACTTCCCTCACACCCAAGTGCTCCCTGCTGACCACTGCTCTCTTCATTTTCCCTCCTAACCAAGTTTCCACCCATTATCTCCCAGTCCACGGTCTAATATCCTGATTAATATCTGTGGTGGACAGAGTTATAGGCTTGCTGAAGTCCAGGTACAGTACATCTAATACCTGGCCCCCATCCATGCCCTTCATTGCCCAGTCGAAGAAAATGATCACATTAGTTTGACACAGCCTCCTTACCATAAACCCATATTGTCTTCATCCTAGAGACTGTTAGCCTTAAGGCATTTTGCCAACCTTTCTTTAAGCATGGTTTCCATCAATTTGCTGACTATTAAGGTCAAACTGATAGGCCTATTGTTTCTGGGCTTGTCCCTGGCCCTGCTTTTATGGAGAAGGTTGTGTCTCCTTCCTTGATGCCTGATGCTATTGTCAGCTCAGCACTTGCTTTGGCCTTCCTTACTTCCCTGCAGCTACTTTTATGGAGAAGCACCCCATCAGCCAGTCTCAACTCTCTAAGTATCTCTCCTGAGTCACAGCCTTCCCTTTGCCGTCCTGCACCAACTCTTCCCCTTGCTTTAGTTTGACAATGCCTTCTTTTATTTGCCTTTTTTCTCTGATGTAATGAAAGAAGGTTGTGTCTCCTTCCTTGATGCCTGATGCTATTGTCAGCTCAGCACTTGCTTTGGCCTTCCTTATTTCCCTGCAGCTACTTTTATGGAGAAGCATCCCATCAGCCAGTCTCAACTCTCTAGGTATCTCTCCTGAGTCACAGAAGCTGTTGTGCAGGTCAGCTAAGCGAGCTGCCACTACCTGTGCCAGCTCTGACAGCACCCTGGGGTGCATCCCATCCAGCCCTGGAGATTTGTCCACCTTCAGAGCTAGTAGTCTGTTTTGGACCCTATCTGTGGCAATAGGTTCTGCAGACATCTTTATCACCCCTCCCTCCAATTATCCACTCTTCCTCATTTGGGGAAGATACCTCTTGATCTCTTTTGTGAATACCAAGCAGAGGTATTCATTTAATACTTCTGCCTTCCCTTTGCTGTCCTGCACCAACTCTTCCCCTTGCTTTAGTTTGACAATGCCTTCTTTTATTTGCCTTTTTTCTCTGATGTAATGAAAGAAGGTTGTGTCTCCTTCCTTGATGCCTGATGCTATTGTCAGCTCAGCACTTGCTTTGGCCTTCCTTACTTCCCAGCAGCTACTTAGAGTTTCTCTTGGTAATCTACTCTTTAATCCTACCTCTAGTTCTCTGTATATTCGCTCTCACTGCTCTCACTATCCCCCCATGTACCAAAGGGGCTTTCTATGCTTCTTCTGCTTTCCATTCTGCTTGAGAGAGGTATTAGTGACCTCCTGGAGACCATTCTTTATAAAGGCCTACTTCTTTTCCTCTACCTCTACTCCCATGAGGCCAGCCAGACAGTCTCCTAATTTTACCCTCATTATGCTGAAGTCTGCCTTTCAGAAATCAAGAACACATGTTCCATGTTCAGGATTTCCTTCCCTATCACCAACTTGAACCACACTAGTTGGTCACTATTATAAAGGAGTTCATCTGTACTGATGTCCCTGATGTGTCCAGGGTTGCCCAATCCGTCTTGGTCCCTTGTTGATCCCCTAACTCCCTGAGTTAGGAAACTATCCTAGAATGCATCCAGTAGCAGTTGGCTTCTACTGTTGCCAGTCTTTGGGATGCTCCATTCTATATCCAGTAGTTTTAAGTTGCCCACTAACACCTCCTCTCCTTGCATAACCACCTTCTTGATCTCACCTTCCAGTTCCCTGTCTATCTTTTCACTTTGGTTCAGCGGTCTGTAAAACATTCTCTATTTAATCTTTCTCCCCATTTCTGCTTGGACCTGAACCATGAGTTACTCTACTACAACTGCCATATTTCACCATTTAGAAACGGGGGTTTCTATTGCCTTTCTCTATTTTGAGCCATGGCTTCTAAACAGGGCGGCTACTACTCGAGAGCAGCTTCAATTACTAAGCCCAACAGACTGCTATCCACACGTTATATAGATCCAGAAAAATGCCAGAACCACTACCTGAAGTTGCTGCTGTTCAATGCAGCTCCTGCGATGATGAGTTACTCTACTACATTTCCTCCCTTGTGGCCATTACCTCTTCCCCTACATACAGGGTGAACCCCATCTCTTCCCCTGACCTATAGAAAGAGTATAAAGAAAAGACACTAAACAAATCTTAGAGGTTAAAGGCTTGAAATATCATGATAGATTACAGTATTTACAATTATATTCAATGGACTACAGACATTTAAGGGGAGAGTTATGTTTGCTCTTTAAGGCCTTT
This sequence comes from Neoceratodus forsteri, assembly GCA_016271365.2. Classification (NCBI taxonomy): domain Eukaryota; kingdom Metazoa; phylum Chordata; order Ceratodontiformes; family Ceratodontidae; genus Neoceratodus; species Neoceratodus forsteri. The sequence goes on from CM057454.1 coordinate 678,661,243, forward strand.
AACAACCCAGAACTATTGGAGCTCATCGGCCTAAATAAAAATACACTTCATTATAAGAACACAAGGTCACATAATTCAAGACTCATAGGAGACAGGAATAACACTATTAAAAGGAGTCCGTGGTTTACCCAGAGAATTGTTAATGCTTGGAATATACTACCAAGATACATGGTAGAGGGTGGAAGCATGTCAGTTTTTAAAAACAGTTTAGACACCTTTATGGGTGAAAAAAAATTCTTATGATCCACCGCTGTGCGTTGAATGGAGGCGAGTTCATTTATGTGTAACCCCTAGGTGGCGCTATCCCAAGGGTTACTACCCCTGCCTGTTTGACTATGGACAGGTTGAGGGGCCTAGGTTCTATGGCGGGTGCCTCCACCCAGAGGTCAGGGTTTGTAGTGGTTAGACTAGCTTGGTCACAGCCCTCTGGGATACTGAGACCCCCTTTTATTCCCTCTAGTGGCTCACACAGTACTCCGGAGTTACAGCCCCAATACCCCATGTATACACACTGTTGACTCATATAGATACCACTTACCCTCGAGACTGATTCTGCAGCACGTCTCTGAGGACCCCCTGTAAAATAAGGTTAAAAAACATACACAGCAAAACACAATGCTGTTTCCATAAGTACCAACACCACAAACAGTATATAGTATAACAGCAACAAATCTGATTTATTTATGGGGCAGTAACACAGAAGGGAGAAATCAGGTTGATTGGTAGCATTAAATCACAGTACTATGCACACATACAGGGTCTGAAAAGTCACACTCTGGGTACCCAGGTTGGGGGGGGGATAGCCAGGTCCATTGTCCGGAGTTGGCCGGCAGGTGCAGATGGATGGGGTCCTGTAGAAGAAAATATATGCACAACACCCAATTGTAATCCAGAGCCGGATGGCTCAGTCCATGAAGCAGGGAAACAACAAGAATTAGATGACACACCTGTGATTGAAAACAGACTGCAGGGGAATACCCTGATTTGTACTCACAATACCCAAGCTAAGGACCAGATGGTAGATGTTCTTCTGAATTGCCAGAACAACAGGGCATGGAGACAAGGTCCTTGTGACTAGACCCCAATGCAGGTGATAGCAAACGTATTTAGTCCAAGCTAAGCTGGGGTTTGCTTCCAGCTTCAGCACACAGCACATAGCATGGGGGATTGGAAATAGCAATTCCCCACAAGCACTACGCACATTAATATGTAAAAGGAAAGTACTATACTAGGCAGACTGCTCCTCGATCATGATCGCAATTACTGCAAAATACCCGGGAGCACACACAGCAGCTTCAGTTCCTGACAGACCGAGCGCGATTCAACAATTTCTCCAGTCTTCTACAGGGTGAGCCTGGTTTCCACTCTTCAGACTTCCTTCTTTTTCCTCACAATCGGATTCAGTCTGAACTGGCACTTGCAACGGCTGCAGGCTGAACCTCAGGGCCTCACATGCGCTTCCCGCATGAAACTATGCACCTCAGAAGCACAGAGCTCCTTCTCTCTTCACTGTCACAACTGATCTAAGCTTTCCAGTCACAGAGCAGGGCATTTCCTTTAGCTTCACACCATTCTGTTGGTTGGTTCGGCTGTCACTCACAATAAGACTCCCTCTGTTGGTGGAAAAAGGCGCCAAGGTCAAAACTACATTTCCCAGAGTCACTGCCCATACAATCCCCTTGTGGCTGGCTCAAAATTAAGATTCCAAGTTCTGATTCATCCACAGGCTCCATTTTAGGGCTCCCTTAACCCAATTGGCCCAGCACAGCAGTTCAGGAGAAAAATGAAAGCTACACTGAAACAGTTCGTGCTAAAATAAAGACAGGTTAGACAAACTACATTTTCTCAGTCACTCTAAATGATTTCTGGCAAAGAGTTATATCTTTCAACAAGGCTTCCACTGCACATGTAGCGGCGGCAGAAAGCGGGCGAATTGGCAACACCAGCTCGAGTGGGATTCGAGCATTAATTACAAAGTCTCCCCATACAAACTAATTAAGTCTGCAAGCAGACAGCTCTTAAAGAGACAGTATGTGGAGGCTCAAATAGCACTCACTTGGAACCACATTTAAACAGCTCAGACACCGAACACCGCCCAGACTTGGAGCATTCAGGCAAGCTCCTGGAAGACTTTTGGGAACCCCCATTTGCGGGGGGGGTTACATATGGACTTCGGTCTTCTGAACTTGATTCTGAAACTATGAAACTATCTTTTCTATGGAGGGAGCGCCCTGGGATGGTGTGGTACCAGTCAGTTTGGGGATGGCCAGGTTTCCATGGCTGCCACCAGATCCAAATGCCCTTCTGCCACTACAGCATAGTTGTTCACCAGCTTGTTTCCTAGGGTCCTGGCATTTATTAAAATAAATTGTAGTTGTAAGGCTGCTCTCACAGCTTAAACAAACACTAAATTCTTTTGCTGGGTCAAATTTGTTTTTATTTTTACACGTCCCAATGTTTCACCTAAAGTATAAGCTTCCTCAGGAGGCAGTCTAAATCCAACAGGAAAATATATTTTTTTATGAATATAAACATTGTATACAGAATATACATAATTTACATTAATCTTGATGGTGGCTGGTTAATTTCATAGCAGACAAAAGGGAAAACCTTCTTCCAGCCAGCTGACAATAGTGTTTTGACCACTGGGCATACAAAAAACAATTCAGAAAACCAGGGTGTCCTACAGAGACTTTAACCAGCTAAATCGGCCCTGGCATCATGAAGTACCATTGTGGGGTGCAGATCTCTGGCACAAATGTGTGATTCCCACTTGGAGGGCCGTTAAGACAGCAGATCTCAGGTTTCATGATACCCGACGAAAAGCTCCAGTAATAACTGCCAAGGTAGGGGGCACAGCAAATTTAAATGGCCAGTAGAGACTCCTCTCCACCACAAATGCCTGAACTAGACAGAATAATGGAACTGCTAAATAAAGTACTACAGGATACAGCTGAACTGAAAATTACTACTAATTAAACAAACTGTGATTTACAAGGGCTAGCTGCTAGAGTGTCAGGCACAGAAACGGCAGTCAGATATCAGGCTGCCCAGCTATACCAGCACGATGTCCAACTTCAAGAGCACAATGTCCAAATACAGTATTTGCTGGCCAAGATGGATGATTTGGAAAATCATGCTCACCACAAGAATATTCATATTATAGGTGTCTCAGAAGGGTAGGGACATGCTGTCTTTCTAAAACATGCTTTTCCGGTTTTGCTGCACCTGAATAACGACCCCCGCCGAACATTACAGGGCACATCGATCACTGGCCCCCAAACCTAAACAAGGGGAGTGCCCTAGACCTATCCTTTGAAGTGTCTAGGGTACCCAGTTAAAGAGCTCTGTCTCAGAGCTGCAAGAGAACAGTGGGAGATTAACTGGCAAGGGGCCTCTGTGCAGCTGTACTAAGATTACTCAGCAGAACTCTCAAGAATGAGAAGGGTGTATGGCAAAGTGAAGCTCTGTCACTTGGGTATACCAGCCTCCCTGAGATACCCAGCAATGCTCAGAATGCAGTCCAATGGGGAGTATCCATCTTTCAACACTCCAGGAGAAGTTGAGCGATTTTTACAAGACTCAGGAGAGAGGGGCAAAGTGTCATGTTAGCCCCCTAGTCAACCACAAGGCACTGCATGGCAGAGGATGGACTTCACAGAGGAGGGACAGAGCACACCATAACCCAACAATCTGCAAGCAACAGGAAAAGAAGATCCATGGCAGAAGGTCCAGTGAGGGTGAGCTAAAAATGTTAATAAACCGAATACAGCAAAAAGATCCCTGCAGAGAAGCTCTCCCACCCGTAGGAACAGGTCGAGAAGTAGGCAGAGGGCACAGCACGCATAGGACACCAGTATCAGCTCTCCTGGGGGCACCCCTATTAAAACATCAAATCACTACATGCCACATGAGGAACTGATACCTATAGCCTTGGATTTAACCCAAACCTCCAGAGCACAGCCTGAGGAGACTGACCCAAGTCAGGACCTCCTCACAGACTGGGCTCCTCTATGTTTCGAATGGGCAGATTGTGTCAATGAGGTGTCAGAGGGGTGCTTACTGCAAGATCTAGCTGTTCCTGCTCCTGCTAGCCCAAAGCTGGATCAGTAATTTAAGAAGAGGTTCCAGGGTCCAGTTCTGCTCTAATCTAATGTCTCACCAGATGATTATAAAACTGGACTACCCTGCTTCCACCAACTGTAGAACAATAGGCACCACTTTAAGCACTGCAATGCACTGACACTGCTAGTGAATGGCAGTACTGAATGAATGGGAGGCAATTGAAAAAGCTACTGTCTGAAATGTACATTGTGAACAAAGAGATTTTTGCAGGCACCTGGAGTTCCTGCCAGGGTATAGTACAGGTTATATGAATTGTAATCTCGGGGGGTGGGGGACATCTCAGTTATACAGTAGTTGCTTTTCCTGTGAAATTTAAATTCTGTGTCCTTCACTTTGGATGAATGGGGATGCTGCCTCACATTAATATGAGGCTACATCACATGTGGATATAGTGCCTGTCATCTAATTATCCCCATAGTAGTGATGCAATAGGGGCAGGTGTACTGTCTTTTCTCCTGAGTGCATGTAAGGTTTTAAAGAGCTCACTTATACCCATGCAGTCTAGGGAGCTCCAGGGTACTCGAGCACTGCCAACTGAAGGAGAAACAACATGCAAGCTTTAATTACCAATCCTCCCTTCACAGTATTCCTGGAATAAAAGAGATCTGGCCTGCTGATCTAAAATAAACCCATGATATGCTGTACATCGTGCCAGGCATGGCTAGACCACCATACCGACAAATAAGCAAGCCACAATTACAAAATCCAAGGGGCTTTAACAGAGAATTGAGGTTGACATACCTGATACAGTACTCCTTCTCTATTAAGAACCCCTCTATAACAAACTCCTTCTTATAGTGAACATCTTTGATGACTCCCATTGTTCCCAAAATAAGCACATTAAGACATCACTATAGTGAACAACTGGCTATATCGAACACCTCTGCTGGCTCCTGAAGTGTTCACTATAGAGAGGGACCAGGAGCATTGTTAGCACCCATTGGAGCTGATTACAAGTGGTGGTAAAGCACAATCAGCCTCACTCAGGGCTAAGTGAGGTGGAAAAGTCCAAACTGAAGTCCTAAGGGGGGGAGATAACGATGACACTACCCGCAGTAAAGATGGAAGGGGCTGACATACTCCAGAGAAATGACAGCTGTAACATCAGACAGTGGAGCCCCTGAGGAGGTGAGATTCCCTCCACCCATCCCCCCACCCACAAGGGTAGCACAAATGGTTAACTATAGGCACCCCATGAGCACTTTGTGCTGGAGGTCAAAAATTAAATCTAAGACTCGCAAAGCATGGGTAGTATAGAACGCCCACATGTCAGTCATTTCAAGCTCAAAATGGGGTTAAACTAGTCTGAGCCCAGGTCACCAGATAAGGAGGGACCCCTGAGTACACTGTTAATGAAAAGAAAAGTAAACAATGGAATGCCATACGAGGAATGCCTCCTATGGTTAATTTACTTGTTAATGTTTTTTCCACCCCTGAGGTGCTCCTCAAACCATGGGCAAGCAGCAGACAGGCTAGTCTATAGATAGATGGTTATATGTTTGATTAAATATACCTGTGTTAACTACTGTTCTTAAGTTTACAAGTATTCCAGGGGATGGGGCATATGTTATGACTCGCAAAGGTATGGCTACAGCCTATGGCATATTATTCGCCACTCTTCCTCTATCTGCTCACTATCCTATGTCCTTGCCAACCACTGCTCAGTAAACTGCTCCTGCAGGTAACTCTCCAGTCGATGCTACCTCAGACACTCCTATATTTCTTCTCACAGTAGGCCCAATGGTACTACTTCGCTAACCACACCCAACTACTACACTTGATCCCAACGTTTGAGCTAGCTAGCTTGCCCTTACCCCTATCTCATTCTATACCACAACCCAATACCTTAGCAGGATTTCCTCACTGTAACTGTTACTCTCAACTATTAGGGTATATGTGTTAATCCACACTCACCTATTCCTGTCAAACATATGCAGCTGTATTATCTAATTATATGTTTTCAAGGTATAAAGCATGACTTCCTCATGTAATTGCTTCTATACTATAAGTAAGGGTAAATTGTCATGTATGCCCAACTATTTCTGTCAAATGTTTTCAACTGTATTTTAATTGTATGTATATATGTCATGACCTGGACTACCCTTGTCCTCTTCCCCACTGTACCCCTCCCCCCCAGATCGCACAGGGAGACGAGCAGGTCTTGCTCAATGTGCTTTTCCTGGTAAAACAATTTCAATAAATAAATAAATGACAGGTACAGAACTAGTGCAATGGGCACACTATATTAGCCTAAAACAGGGAGACAAAGCTCACATAGGAAAAAAGGAAAAAGGGATAGAGATAACAGAATGGAGTCATTATTCAGTCAAGGTATACAGAAAAGTAAAAGGTTCTGAGAGGGAGTACAGGGACAGAGGAATAGGAGGAGACATATGGGAACTTAAGCATTAATACACTGCACAAAGGAACATTGTGGGAGGCAGCAAGCTAGTAGAACCCGCTAGAGCAATTAAAGCTAGAAATGGCTGATCTACAGGTTCTCAAAGTTACCTCATGGAATGTGAGGGGCCTTAATTCACCTATGAAAAAGAAGAAAGTCTTCAACAGATTAAAACAATTAAAGACACAAATTGCCTTTGTGCAGGAAACTAAACTTATAGAATCAGAGGCTAAGAAGCTTAAAAAGGAACAGGTGGGCCAGGAGGTGCACAGCTCTGCTGGGACAGCAAAAAGAGGGGTGTCAATATTATGCCATAAGCAACTTAGATTAAGCCTAATGGAGCATACTGTATGTCTGACAAAGATGGGAGATGGGTCCTGGCCAAGGTGAACACCCCAATGGGCCCCTTAGTTCTGGCAAACATGTATGCCCCTAACGAAGATTCCCCCGATTTTTATAACCACGTCTCTCAAGCCATAGCAGGCATGGCTCCAGAAGATGTAGAAATTCTGGCGGAGGGGATTGCAACCTTGCCTTAGACCACTACATGGACCACTCAAATGCCAAGTCTGAGCCATAGGTAAAGTCCAATAAGGCCTTGAAGGACATGATACTCCTACATACCCTGCAAGATGCTTGGCGATTTAAACACCCAACTGAGAAGGATTTCACAAACTTCTCAGCCACCAATAACACAGCTAACAGACTGGATTACTGGTTCACATCCAGAAGCCTATCCCCCCTAGGGTTAGATGCCAAAATAGCCCCCATATACATTTCTGATCACGCCCCAACATTAACCATTGCAGTGAACCCACACTCCTCTAAATCAGCTAGCGGTTAGATCCAGTGCTGCTTCAGGATGCAGACCTCAAGGAGTAGCTGAGTAATGAAACCAAAAACTGCTTTCTAGATAAACTACAGGGGTCTGCATCCCCAGCAGCAATATGGGAGGCCTATAAGGCAAAAATGAGGGGAAAAATAATCAGTTATGCAGCACATTGTAGGAAAAAAGGGAGAAAGAGGCAAAGGACTTAGGCAAAAGAGAAGCTATCATAAACCAGGCTTCCTTAAGAACCAAAAGCTGGTCTACAAAATAACATCCCTGAGAATGCAGCTGAATGTTTTGACCATAAGGAAGGCTGAACTCCAGAGCCAGAGAACACAACATAAATATTGGGCCCAAGGGGAAAAATCAGGTAAATTGTTGGCTTACCGGCTTAAAAAATTACTACCAGAAAGGCACATTGTACAGTTATGTAACAGTAAGGGCGAGTTACAAGCCACACCCAAAGCAATAAATTGAGCCATGGAGGAATTTTACAAAATGCTATACAACTCCCATGTCATATGGGACCAGCAAAAGTTTTCAGCCTTCCTAGCTGGCCATAAGATCCAGAAACTTTCAGAGGACCAAAAAGACATGCTAGAGGCCCCCCTTCAGTGCACAGGAACTGGGTACTGATATTTCCAATATGGCATTACATAAAGCACCAGGAGGGATGGCTTTCCTGCAGATTTCTATAAGTTGGTGCAGAAATCTGTTTCCAACTCAGTGCTGAATATGTTAACTGAATTCCTGAAAAAAAGGAGGGTTACCAGAAACTATACGGGAAGCAGTCATTATTGTACTACCCAAGGTGGGTAAAGGCCCAACCTTCCCAGCCAGCTACAGAGCCATTTCTTTAATTAATGCAGACACTAAAATCCTGGCAAAGGTACTAGCAACCTGCCTGGAAAGGGTCCTTCCCTCACTGATCCACCTTTCACAAGTGGGGTTTGTTAAAGGCTGTGCAAGCGCCGAACATCTAAGAGCACTAATCACTCTAATACAGAGTGCAAATGCCTTGCCCTCCCCAGCTGTAGCCATCTTGGTTGACTTTGAGAAGTCATTTAATTCCCTAGAATGGGATTTCCTACATACTATACGACAACAATGTAATTTTGGGGAATCTTTCAGGGGCTGGGTTAGGGTACTATACAATGGCCCTAAGGCCAGGATTCTCACAAATAATATCATGTCAGATCCCTTTAATTTGCACAGAGGAACCAGGCAAGGTTGCCCACTCTCTCCTGTGCTGTTCGTGCTGACAGTAGAGGCCCTAGCTAGTGCACTGAGGGAGCTTCCACAAATACCAGGCTTGAAAATAGGGATCAAAGCTTACCACACATTGATGAATGCAGACGACTGCCTGATCTTAACCCAAGATATGAAGGAAAGTGCACCGCACATTTTAGAACTACTGCATACTTTTGCAGACACATCAGGGTTATGCATAGTTTCACAGCTGTCACAAAGCATATATAGACTTTCGTCCTTGTCTGCTTGCAAGAGTTTATTTTATCATCAAGTGAACTAATTAATAGACTAAAAACTTAGTTCTACTATAATCATCCAATCTTACTTTAAAAATATCTAAAGTTGGACTACTAACTATATCATGGAGAAGATAATTCCACCTTGAAACAACCCTCTGGCTAAACCACTGTTTTCTTTTTTGAGATTTCCACTTCTGTTGTTTAATTCGTCTACAATGAGCTCTTGTATTGTAATTTCTAACAAATAATTCGAGTCCTAAATCTTCTCTGACACTGTTATCTTGAAATGATCTATAGACTAAGATCATATCACCTCTCCATCTTCTATAAGCCAAGGAATACAGATCCAAATTGTCCAACCTTTCCTCATATTTCATACTTTTAAATCGCAGTATTGATCTGGTAGCTCTTCGTTGCACTCTCTCCACTCTCGCTATCTCACCCTTGGTGTAAGGGGCCCAGACCTGGGAATAATACTCCAAGTGAGTTCTAACCAAAAATCCATACAGTGTGACCAAAACATCTTTGCTTCTACTTACTGTATGTCTCAATATACAGTTAAGAGCCCTATTAGCATTTTTTATAGTTTATGCATCAACAAAGGTAAAACAGAAGTTCTGCCTCTGAACAACCTTGTTACACAAGAGATGGCCTCCAGAGTGGACCTAGGGTGGGTGAGTAAGGTAATAAAGTATCCAGGGGTCAGGGTAACCCACAAGATCAGCAAACTGGTCGACCAAAACTTTTTATCTCTAACAAACAGCCTCCAGTCCAAGCTAGACAGGTGGAAACACCTTAATCTCTCTATGCCAGATAAAATTGCAGCTATAAAAATGATGTTAACTCCAAGGATTTTCTACCTCCTAGCCCATATACCAGTGGTAATACTGGGGAAATGGTTTCAACAAATAGACTCTGTGATTGGGAAATTCCTGTAGGATTTGACAGTCCCCAGGTACAGCAGGGCTAAGCTCAGGGCCTCCAGGTACAGAGGTGGTTGGGACCTCCCCCACTTTCAACATTATGTTTATGCATTCTCAGTAGCAAAAACCAGCAAGATGTTCCAAGACCTGGGGCCTGATAAACTGGCAAGGATAAACATAGAATCTGGTGTGCTCCAAGACCCAACACTGGCTTCTTACCTAGGCACCTCCCTACCTCTACCAGCTAAAAAATAGCACACAATAAAAGAAACCCATATGGCCTTGTGACAGGGTTGAATAAGGCCCTGCTCCATTTGCTATACAGAAAGAGTTTAAACACAAGGGTCTGTTCTATCCTCTCCTTTTCTGTCTCTTGCCTGTCTGGTTGTGCAACCAAATTTTCTTGTGAGACCTAGGAACTAATCACTATGGTGGTTTCACAGTTCTCTGCCTCTTGCTATCTCTCTGCCTTCCCTTGCTATTTCTGTCTTTTCTTCCTCCTTGCATATCAGCAATTATAAAAATACATGTGAATCTCTGTGTAAAACTGTATGTGATACTGGGATCTCTTTGTTTATGTATATGCTGTAATTATACTGTTGAAATGATTGCAAAAAGCTTTTTGGAACTCAAGGGATTAACCTGAGATGCAGTTTTTAAGCTCCTTGCAGAATTGTGAGCAAGGGGTCAGGTCTGGGACACAATGCACAGTTTTTCTGCACCTGCAAGGAACGAAACTGACAAGAACATTCTATAAACTTACAAGAACATTCTGTGAGAAGCAGGCTCTCTTAACGAGTTCCCAGACAAAGACTTTAAAAAGATCAGCAATTCTCTTGCTAGAGAGACAAGGAGAGTGAGAGACTGAAAGACTGAAACTTGGAATTGAGAGATACCCTCAGAAGAAGAACTTAGTTTTCTCTGCTTGTACTGCCTTTGTAAATAGTTATACTGAATCATCAGTAGGGGAATTTCCCCAGTGTCCTGGCCAAATTTCCCTCATTCACTAAAAATACTACCGACAGCTTAATCTGGTTCAAGGTCAGTTGGCATTCATCTGTATTCCCCTTCCCCCGGGTTGTGCCTGAAAATAGGCAGGATTTGTCTAGTGCACCTACCCGGTCAACAAAAACTAGATAAATAAATAAATACAATTTTATATTTTATTTTGCTATTATTGAAAAAAATAAAATGCTATTTGTGAATTTTGAAACTGCTCCTGGTTTTCCTATGCTTCCTGACCTGTGGCTCGACGACATGCCTGGCATAAAGTAGATCATATTATGGGGTCATGTTTGGACCTAGGAGGGTACACCAATATATGGAACAACCTACAATGGCTCATAGATAATCAACCCTTTAGCTGGGAGGAATGGAAAATTAGTGGGATCACCTGGGTTAAGGACATTTGGATAACTGGGAGCCAGACTATGGACTCCTTTGCTTCCCTCCAGAAATGATACCACCTGCCAGGAAGGGATTTCTAGAAATACTTGCAGTTAAGATACCTACACCAAGAAAAACTTAAAAAAGGTTGCCTATGTACCAGATGTAAGGTGCCAGGAAGAGAAAGAGTTCAGATACTCCTCATGAAGATCTGGGTCAAGAAGTCCAAAGGCCTGACAGAAATAGTGTATAAACAGATGAGGGACAATGCCCCAGACCCCTCACTGAAGGCCAAATTTAGAAGGCAAAACACCCTGAACCAAAACATCACCAAAGAACAATGGAAGCAATGTTGGGCACAGGCCCATAAGGCACGTAATGAAACCATGTAGCTTTCTGATAAAAAATAAAATCATGCACTTATGGTATCACACCTCTACCCATCTAAAATCCATGGGATCGACACAAAGTAACCAGTGCTGGAGGTGTAATGCAGCTGGGGCTAACACACATCCTATGGCACTGCCCCCCAATCCCAGGTCATTGCATGCTGCTCAAGGATAGTGGGACTTCAAATCCCTTTGTTCCCAGCACTGTTAGTACTGGGATTGGGGATGAAAGACCTTGGTATCCCAGCTCAGCATAAATTGTGGCTGGTACAGGCCACAGTGGAAATAAAAAGACTCATCCTAAGAAGGTGGTCAACTACTGAAATTCCAACCCTCAGAGAATGGCTGATGACCATGGCAAAGTCAGCCTCCTTTCAAAACTATCACTCTTCGCTGCTGGTAATACCAGGGCATACCAAGACAGATGGTCCTCATTCATTCAATATGTAGCATACAGGATAATGTATGGGAATCAGTGAACAGCAATGCTGTGTTCACTTTGAGTTGTTGTCATGACAACCTAGCAAACCTTGAGAGATTTACTGTTGTCATGACAACCACGAAAAATGAACACAGTGTTGTTTGTTCACTAAGTCCCATAAATTTTTTTTATAGCGTATGGGCTCCAGCGAACAGCGCTGTAGCACTCCCTAAGAACTAAAAAGAACTTGTTAACAAATTTCTGTAGTAAACTGTCACCTTGTCTGTCAGCCACATTCATTACGCAACCCTCTCAGAGATGATCAGGACAGCGACTGCTGGTTCCCTCAAAGCTGTCAGGCAGTCTGCTTCTTGTCATCACCCCAGGATCACTGTAGTCCTAGGGTGGGGATGAGCTCCCCAGTGAGGAGAAACTGTAATATGTGCCCCAACCAACCTCCCTGCTGTCTCTGCACATGCCCACCCACCCGCCAGCACTGCAGATTAGCAGCGGCTCTCTGGACCACCCTGTATGGTAATGGACTGGGCTGCAAGCCATGAGGAGAAACAGTAGGACTGTTGGAGTGGAGGGGAGGTTCAAAGGCTGCATGGCTATCCACTGGCTGCTCTAGGTCAAGGTGAGGTAAAAAAAAAGTGAGCAATCATCACAGCCTTTTAAAAGACAGTGTTTCAAGTGTCTTGAGGATTTGCTGTTCATTTACCCTGGTCAGTTTTAAACTGGTATATGGGGAAGCCATCTCCAATTGCCCTTTTTTCAACTGAAACTAATGAAGAAAAAAAAAACAATGATTGGTGCAGCAGTCATGGTTACAAGACCGTGAGGGCATTCTATGTTGTTGTATCATCAATGTGATGTACTCAAGATGGTAAGTACAACAACACTTTGATGTCACATCGATGGTACAACAAGTCTAAGAATTAATCGAATTCCATACTTAATAGCACTCTCCCATACACTATAAGCCAATACAAAAACACAGGGGCCCTACAGAGTAAAGATTTACTGAAGCCTCCTTGAAAACACACGGGGACCTATGGGATACCCACCCACAATGTCAATACCCTCTCTACAAAGCAACACCCCCCCCTAAGGAACAGAAGGCAAGTAAATATCTGGAATACTGACCCCCCACAGCCCTTTCCCCCAAAACCAGAAGGCCTTCCAAATTGCAGACTACTCCTGCATACAAGTGGCTTCATGGTTGGGTAGGAAAAACAAGAACCTAGCAAACAGATGTTTATAACCTGCCTAGTTTGAACTGCATACTGTACCTGATAACTTAAACTATAATGTATAACATCTACAGTCTATGTAAAACTGTATGTGTCTCAATGAATGCATACTGTTGTACCAATGTTGGATGATTACAATATTGTATATCTTTGTATATCTCTAAATCTCAGTAAAAAGATTAACTGTAAAACATATTTTAGTTGCAAAGTACTAGTTATGATATCTTAATTTCTTTTTAGTTCAGCTAATTCTTTTAGGTATATTTCATTGCCTTTGGCTACCTATAATAGATAGTCCAGTTATCTTCACATATTTCAGATCTAACCACCCATACTTGCAAGGTGTGCTGACAAAGCCTGGAGATGGTAAAGGGCAAAGTCGGTTATGCCTTCAGGTGAATGGCATGTGGGTTCACTGTTAGAAATGGTTTTGGAAAGTGGTGTGGTGCCTCCACCTATGGGTATCTTATGACAGAGTGCTGCCAGGGTGTGTACCAACAGGAAATAAATACAACCCCCACCCTCTGTGACAGGGAACACAACAACACAATCTCCTCCCCACTTATCACTCTAAGCATGCAAATAAACAGCAAGGCAATAATGGCAGAATACGTCAGCAGTTAAAATTAAATAACAAATGGTTTTATTTCAGGATTGGAGAACAAGGTAAGGGACAATGGAAGCAAAGGTAAAAATACACAAAAACAGCAGTTTGCATTCATCCCCTATCATAAGATGTGTCTCAGCACCTCTCCCCCCACTGGTGCACCAGTTAATCCCACAGCCCCTCTGGTGGCTTTCAATTACAGTTTGAGCGTGCACTCAGATGCAGAGTCACAGACCTGTGGTGCTTGGACCTCAGTGTGGCATCATGTAAATTTGATTGTTGGTTGCAGCTGCTTACTGGTAGAGATGTAGCAAATTAACATTTCGTTGGTGAAGTGCCTACGAAGTGAGCAATGCAAAAGGCTCACTTTGCCTTGTAATTATTACTTTGCATTGTCATTCCACCTTAACGCGAAGTAAGGCAAAGTGACAACAATATTGGCAGCCCTTCACACACACAGTCACCAGAATTAATGTGCATCCCCAAAATGCTACTGTCTTGTGCCCAGAGAACTCTCCAGTGCTGATGAAGTGAAACGAGAGCACAAGAAATGCAAATTCTCCCAGAATTAATGGCGCACTCAGACATCATGCATGCAGTAGTCACACACAGTCACCAGAATTAATGTGCATCCCCAAAATGCTACTGTCTTGTGCCCAGAAAATTCCCCAGTGCTGATGAAGTGAAATGAGAGCATAACAAGAAATACAAAGTCTCCTAGAATTAATGGCACACTGAGTAATGTGCGCAGTGATCACACACAGTCACCAGAACTGATCTGCATCCCCAAAATGCTGCTGTCTTGCATCCAGAAAATTCCCCAGTGCTGACAAAGTGAAATGAGAGGGTAACAAAAAAATGCAAAGTCTCCCAGAATTAATGGTGTACTCCGCCATACACGCAGTGGTCACACACAGTCACCAGAATTAATGTGCATCCCCAAAATGCTACTGTCTTGTGTCCAGAAAATTCCCCAGTGCTGATGAAGTGAAATGAGAGCGTAACAAGAAATGCAAAGTCTCCCAGAATTAACGGTGCACTCCTGTCATGCACACAGTGGTCACACACAGTCAGCGGAATTAATGTGCATCCCTAAAATGCTACTGTCTTGTGTCCAGAAAATTCCCCAGTTCTGACAAAGTGAAATTAGAGCGTAACAAGAAATTCAAAGTCTCCCAGAATTAATGGCACACTCAGTTATGCACACAGTGGTCACGCACAGTCACCATAATTAATGTGCATCCCCAAAATGCTATTGTTTGTGTCCAGAAAATTTCCCAGTATTGACAAAGTGAAATGAGAGCATAACAAGAAATGCAAAGTCTCCCAGAATTAATGGTGCACTCTGTCATGCTCACAGCGGTCACACACAGTCACCGGAATTGACGTAAAACCCCAAAATGCTACTGTCTTGTGTCCAGAAAATTTTCCAGTGCTGCTGAAGTGAAATGATAGGGTAACAAGAAATGCAAAGTCTCCAAGAATTAATGATGCACTCCATCATGCATGCAGTAGTCACACACAGTCACCAGAATTAACGTGCATCTCCAAAATGCTACTGTCTTGTGTTCAGAAAATTCCCCAGTGCTGACGAAGTGAAATGAGAGTGTAACAAGAAATGCAAAGTCTCTCAGAATTAACAGTGTACTGCAAATGCACAGACAGATTAAGATTATGCTGCGCACTCAAGAGATGCAGATGCAAAGGCACAACAACACCTAACCAGTGTTCACAAGTCACAAATCCAAATCTGGAAAAGAATACCTTTTGCTGGTTGGGGGGGTAGTGCACGACAGTAACAGTCCACTACCAGTAAAGATACCACAAACCAGTATAAAAAATTCATGCAGGTGTGGAGGATAGCAGGTTCACACTGCTGCAATTACTCTGTGGCACAATAAAAGGTGTCTGATTTAATGGCATGCATCACACACACACTCACACACACTACAAGTAATGCATAGCAAATTGAAAGCCTTTAGTAATATAACCAAATGTTTAAAACAAACTGAAATTATACACTGCTGCACCACAACAATCAGCAAAAACATTTCAAGAATTACTGAAAATATTACTGTGTGTACATTAACTCAGTTATACAAGGAAAATATAACTAAAACAGAAAGACTGACTTTTCTCCCAGTTAATCTAACTACATCACTGATACGCCCCTCCCCCTAAGCACACTTCACAGTACACAGACTGACTGTTCTAAATTAACATTTAAAATCCACACACAAACAATAAACACTGGAAGATCTGAGCACAGGAGGGTTTCCTACAATAGATGTACTAAATTGTGAGCAAAAAAAAAAAAACTCAAAAATGCTTTTTTGACAGCTTTTAGAGGATTTGAATTGCAGAGCTCTGAAAGGAAACTGTCTCCATCTTCCACTACACACACACACCACACAGAACTGAGTCTGTGCAGAACAATCTAGAGCCCATGCGACCTGCAGTCCCATGAATCACTGCAAAATTCACCTTTGGCGCTCAAAAACAAGGCGAAGTGAGGTGCAGTACATTGATTTCAATGTACTTCGCCTTAAATTTGAGTGGAGAAGTGGTTTGGGGAAGGTGGAATAATGCAAAGTCATTGTTTTCAATGGACTTTCTATTCCCCATTATGTTGTGAAATTACTTCCCTTGGCGTTCTGTGATCTCCTTGGTTCCACTTTACTCTCTGAATCACTTCACAGGAAATTTTGGCCACTTCACCCATCACTACTTACTGACAAATTACACAACTGGATGAACAGTAAAACAATGGCCTCTGTAGCTCTGGGCTTGATTCTAAGGTCACACAGGAATGCCCCAAAAGTATCTATCTAATTAAAAGATACGAATGATAAGTTCTGTCAGTTAAACCCAGTACTCATGATCTTTAGATGACAGGCTGGTGATGTTTCTGTAGGGGCGTCTCCTGTGCTTACTCAGCTGATGGCTGGATAGTCTTTTCTGTAAGCTTGATAAAGGTACAGTGGACCCAGTGCACTCCCAATGTCCAAGGTCGTGGGCTGTGACGATTTTTGATGATGGGAACTATGTTCTCTAAGCTGGCTACAGGTGTGGCAGACCCAATGCACTTTTGGTGGTGAGGGGTGTAGGCTGTGATGCTCTGGACAATGATGATTGTATTCACCCTACAGTGGGACTTGCTTTCACCCACTCTGACACTGGGGCAGTCACTCAGGACCTCAGCTGGTTCGATACCCTGTCAGGGTAAAATCCTAACAGCAGTAGAAGGCAGTGGCTCACCACCTTCCCAGATACAGAGCAGCTTTCAAGGCAACCATGCTATAATTCAGTGCTAGAGCCCTCATTAGCATCATTTCACAAGAATCATAGGGGTTGGAAAACTCCATCACTCATCAGATTTTGTACGATCAAAGCCTGGGAAATCCTTGTTTTAGGGGTTTATAGAGGTTGCAAAAGACTTCATGGGGTCTCAGTTGCAACCCCAGGCTACCCCAAAATGACACCCCTGAGGGCCCTGCCTTGGAACTCTAGCTGCATCAGTCTCCTTTTTCATGGCTCTCAACTCTGACAGGAATAGCAAGTGAGAGCTATTCAGAAATGCTCTTCTCTCCTCAGATGTTTTGTTTCAGCCAATTCCACTCCATTTGCACATTTCTCTCCCTGATGTAGAAATCCAGTGATTAAATATCAGTATCAGCATTATTCATTATGCTAAACCTCTGGATCTTAGTGGGTGTCAGTTCAAGGGGAAATGCATACATACAAGTTTTGAGCCAGCTGAGCTGTTTTGCAGAGCTAAGCTCCAAATAGATGTCAGTTTCACAGGGACATGATATACTGTTGTTTTGCGGTGCTGAACTAGTCTCCAAATTAATGTCAGTTTCACAAGAACAAGATGTACTAATGTAGTTGTTTTGCACTTTGTGCAGCTTTAAGAACTGCTTAAAACTGAGCAACCTCCTTGCTGTGGGTTCCACAACCATGAAGGCATTCTTCTGGCCAGTTGAGCAGAGAGAGATGGTGGTGTGTTGACTACAGTGAGAAGGGCACTGAACAAGCCCACAGGACAAATAACAGTGGCCAATCCAGCCTCAGGTCCCAAAGTTGTAGTGAGCCAGGACTGGGATGAAGGAATGGTGCAGGGGAAGGCAGCAGCAGTGCTCCAGAGGGCACCTAAGGCCAGCCCCCTTTTAGGAGAGGGTTACATCCTCCCCTCACTGAAATCCTTGGCGTCATCATCAAGGCCTGAAAAACATAAAACATTGCAACACAACACAGCACAACACAACACAGGCTGTCTAATACACCTGATTTCTATCTGAGTGATATCAGAAGTGTACTTATCAGAACAGAGGGTAAACATTGGTATTAGCATTTTCCCACCATGGTAAACAATTACACCTCCCAAAAATAGCTTGAGGGCAGCATAAGTGGGCAGGTATGTCTTTGGCAAGATGCTGTCAGCTGATACTCTGAATCATAAGTTTAGTGGAAGTCTGGCTATCAGTCTGAACAGTAGGAAGTAGGGTGAGCATCCTGTTTAGTCATGTTTGGTACAGTTGTAGACATTGACTAGAAAGATACCTGCTGACTCCAGTATGGCTTTTTTGTATGGTCCACTGTCCCCAGCATAAAAAGCAGTGTTCTATTGAATCTTTCTGTGGGAAAGGGACAATTTGGTATATTGTAAAGTGCTGACAGGAGAAGGCAAAAGGGTAAAGAAGAATAGTTTCTGTTCTAAGGTTTCTGCTTTTCTATGCTAATGTACGTATTACTGCAAAATAGAGTTGGTAGCTTGCACACTGGATAGATCTTGTTACTGCTGAACATATAGCAAGGGCTATATGTGCAAAATGTGTAGTCTCATACTGGAAAAATACAGTAATGTACCCAGTGAAAGATTACCTTGAATGGGCATATGCCAAGTTCTGTAAAGATAAAAGCTAGTGGAAAGTGTATATAACAAGAACTGTGAGATGCAGAGGTTAAGAAGCTACAAATCCTGAAATGAAGTGCTGAAGTTTTCACACCTGTCTGGTTCATCTACCAAGGGAAGGTACTTGACCAATACCATATCTTGTAAGCTGGGCTGCCGGGGCTAATGCAGTCTATTGTGCTAGTTCAATAACAATAAACCTTACTTTGTGATGTGCAATCCCTCACTTCCAGTGTAATCACTGGCTCAAATACCTAACATCTCTGGCTGAGGGTCACCCTCTGGATGATAGGGAGAGACACAGGACTTCTTGATGCCGATGAGATGACTCACAAGTTCTCTCACTTCATCAGAATGAAGGCAACTGGGAAAACCATAATGCACAAAGAACTTTTCACAGCAGAACCTTTGCCATGGCGGTTGCCTTCTGGTCTTTTGTGAGGAATATCTGTGCATAGTGGGTGTTGTGATCCATCACCATCAGAATGTTACTTATCTTATCCCCTTTTGGTCAGGTTCAAGAGAAAGGAAGTCCATGCAGACCAGGTACATCAGTCCAGTACTGGTGATGTTTACAAGAAGAGCCACACTCTTGGGTAGAGACTTATGGGTGATGTACCAGTTGCAGCATTTACAATGTATCTCTACTTCAATAGCCATGCGTGGTCAATACAATCAGTCTTGGAAGAGATCCAACATTTTATCAATCCCCAAGTATCCTATATCCTTGTGAAATGATCACAAAACCATTTTTCAATACTAGCTGGGAAGAACCATTTGCTTTTTGGGAAAGGTTTTTGCATTTTTGCAATTTAATACAGCAGTCCATTCTTTAGCAAAAGTTTGTCTCACTCTCTCAAGAGAAGCAGCTCATTTGAAAGATTTGATTTTACATAAGTGGAAGCCAAGCTCTTCTCTTTGGCAAGAATAATGTCCCACAGACTGGGATCCATCCTCTGTGCACATCTTATATCTGCAGGTCTCAGCTAAGGCAAAGAAGTATTATGCAGTATTGTGAAGTGGGCATACACCTCTGCTGCACCATCAGGATACAATCCAAACAAGTCTGCATCCCTGTCAGGGTTGGTGGAAGCAGGCTGGTCATCAGATACCATTAGCTGGCAGATTGCTTTTACTCCATCTTGTGATACGTAAGTCCATGGTCCCTCCGTGGGCAGAGTATGATGTGGTTATCTAGACATGGTATCTACGTCACTGTTGTTCTGCCCTGGACAGTACTGCAAACAGAAGCTGTAAGCAGATAGACAGGAGATCAATCTATGCTCAATAGTGTCAAGGTTGCAGTGTCAGTGGCTCAGTAGGTAGCACACTCGCCTGTGAGGCAGGGAGATCAGAGGGCTGTGGGTTCAGTTCCCACATCTGGCACTTGGGTTAATATCCCAGTACCGACACTGTAGTGCAGCATGACAGGGGTGCTGCACTTCTGAGGTGCCGTCTTTCGGCTGAGAGGTTAAATGGAGGTCCCATCTGCCTGGATTGGTGGTAGTTCAGGTGGATGTTAAAGATCCCATGGCACTTATCGAAAAGAGTAGGGGAAATTTTTATTCAATATTCAAAAACAAAACATAAGAAATAACAATAGTGAAATCAGAACACAAATATCATATAGCTTATATAACCTACCACACATTCCTTACTTAAAACACCCCATACATAGTGCTCATACCATCACAATCCCTCAGTAAGAATAAATCATGACATAAATATAAAACAAGACAGGTCCCATCACCAAATCACAAAACTATATTCCATATAACAGAGACATCTTACATGTAATGCTTTATGTAATTAAACCAAAAAATACATCAAGTTAACCCACCCACCAACCCAACATTCTTCTATAACCTAGAACCCACAACTTGACCTAATGTTCTGAATTCATATTCATAAATTCTATCAAGTTCTTCCTGAATGTTAAACAATACCTCCTGCTGTGTGACCTCTTTACCTTGTAGAGATCTTTGGCATCTCGCCTGCCATAATGACCATTTTAAGCAAGCTAAAATCACAAAAATAGAGCTTTTTGTCCATTTCAACCATGGTATGGGAATTTGTCCCAATATTAAAATATCATATGACATATGCCGAAAGAGATCTTCTCCCCACCAACCAGTTAGTTCTTTCCAAACCCCTTGAACATGCACACAGTCAAAAAACAAGTGCTGCATAGTTTCTATTTGACCGTGGCAAAGTATCTCCCCACAGCCTCTTATCATCTAATTGCTTATGTTTCTGATTGCCCCTCACATTCAATTTTTGATGTCCACATAACCATATCAAATCTTGCATTTTAAGGAGAATCCTAGGTTCCACAATACTTTCCAGTAGGGGATACCTGAAATAAGGGCTCCTCCTTATACCATCTTTCTAGTATTACCTTATAGAAATGTTTCTTCTCATGTCCCAAAAAGCAAGAAAGTTTGATCTTCCAAGTCCTAATATATCATAAAGTAGTCTGTAAATACCCCGGAAGAACTTTCTGTGAGGGATGCCATTTACCCCTACCCCATGCCATCAAAAAAAGGGTCCCCCACAACGGCATGCATAACAATCCCATACCCTCAGATTCTACAACTAAGGGACGTATTGAACTAAAAATGAAATTCCCAAAAAAATACACTATAGGCTGAATCATATTCAAACCCCCCATTTTCCATGCCCTATATGTATGTACTCTCTTAAATGGATTCAACCTACTTCCCACAAAAAGGAAAAAAAGGCCCATAACTTTCATGTGCATAGCAAAAGGCAGCTGAAATATATGAGAGACATATAAAAATATAGGAGCTATATATGCTCTGAACAAATAAACCCTATTTTTCCTAGTCATTTTCCAGGAAAGCTATGACATAACATAACTTTCCAGTGAGCCATGTCATATACAGAGTTCCAGTTTTTTCCTTTTGATTCTCTAGTACCAAAGAATAAGCCTAAACTCTTAACATCCTCCTTCGTCACAGAGATAGGAAACTCCTCCACAACCTGTGCAGCACCCAGAGCCAAAACTTTACTTTTTCCTATATTAATCTTAATCCCAGTAGTATCATAGACGTCTTCCATTTTCATTAAAATCTGTTTGCCAGATTCCAAATCAGCTGTAGTAAAAACACAATCATCAGCATAAGCAGTAGCTTTCTGCAGAACAACCCCATCCTTATTTTTTATAGATCTAATATCTGCTGCAGTTCAATGACCCTTAGTATGGGATCTAATCCAAATACATAAAGCAAAGGGCTCATCGGACAACACTGTCTAACACCATTTTTCAAATAGATTGGTATGCCAAGATGCCCAGTCACCAAGGGGGTAACCTGCACTTCAGTATACAATGTCCTTAATAATTTTAAGAACAGCTTTGGAACACCATAGTGCTGTAACACCATCCAGATATGCTCTTGCCATACAGCATCAAAAGCTGTTTCCTGATCAATGGTTAACAAATAACCTTCTAAATTCATACATAAACCATGTTCCACCACTTCTATGATGAAAATCAAATTTTGAACAATATTTCTACCTGGAATTGCACAGGTCTGCACAGAACTAATCCCCTTTTGAGCAATTTTGGCTAACTGAACAGTCAGAATCTTAGTTAAAATTTTATAATCTGTGTTCAGCAACCTCAAGGGCCTCCAATTCTTAACCTCATGAGGATCCCCCTTTTTAGATAAAAAGGTCATAATTCCCTCCTTCATACTTGATACCAACCTATTTTCTTCCCAAATAGCCCTATAAATGACCTACAACCATGGAGCCAAGATGTCAAAAAAAATTTATAAAAATCATTAGGTATACCATCTATCCCAGGGGTAGTCCTTGGCGTTAACTTAATAATAGCTTCCCGTATTTCTGTCATAGATATAGGGACTAATAGACTGTGCTCATCCTCTTTACTCAACTGTGGTATATCCAATTGTTGTACAAACAAGTTTGGCTGCTCTACTCATTCCTTCTGAAAAGTAGCTTTGATGTGATTTTGAATTAACAGCATGAGTCCACCACTGTCTTCTACTACAAGTCCCATGTCATCCTTTAAAGCAGTCATAACCAGACGTTGAGCCCCATGTAATCCCGAATCATAACGGTTCACTTGCTCTTTTGTTCCCCTAGTCTGGTACTTTTGTTGTTGTGCTGCCCTATCCTCTGACACTTTCAAATGCATATACATTCTATCTTTTATGGATTGTAACTGTAGCTTCACATCATTCTACTGGTCAACTGCCTGAGTTAACAACTGCATATATTTTGCTCTAAGTCCCAAATACTCAATATATTATCCTTTAGCCCTGTCACTGGTAATACTTATGTAGAACTTTTTTAGATCTCTCTTAGTATCTTCCCACCACACTATAGGGCTATCATACATGAAGCAAATATCAGCTCTCAACATCAAATACTATCTCATAGAATTCTGTATAAAGGTCTCCCGTAAAATAACAACATTCATCTTCCAATATCTCCTCCCCATGGGAACCTTCTGTACCATTCCTATGCAGAGCTTAACAGCCATATGATCTAAAGTTTCCAAAGGAACAAGCAGCACTTCCTGACAAGTAACTCGATCTGACACGAACCAAAAATCTATCCTTTTAGATAAATTCCCTTTATAAAAGGTATGTGTCGGAACCTGCTTCAGAAGATCATAAACATCACATAAACTATTAAACTTCAAGATTTTAAGCAAAGCATTTGTGTCACTATAAATTTTGTTTGTAGCCCTCCCCCAATCCCTGTGTGAGAGGCCGCAATTAAAATCACCTCCCCATAATACCAATTTAGAAGTATGCAGGGCTCTAATTTCCTTAAGAGAGAAGACCTATCTGCCTTCACTTGAGGGGCATAGATGTTTATAATTCTACACGTCACATGACATAAAACCACATCCATTATCATGGCTCTCCCAGGCTGGACATCAAAAATTTGTAACACATGTACAATCGGACCTGAAAATAAAAAACCTCACCCTGAACAAGATTCCTCCACTAAGGAAAAAAAGGAGACACCTCACCTCCAGTCCATCTGTGCCTCCCTCCTTCACCTCTGGTAATGAATGCAGTCTCATATCCTGCGACAAAATAACTTGTCCTCTCCCTCCTCTGAGACTAGCAAAGGTGACCTGTCTCTTTTCTAAAGACTTAATGCTATTCACATTAATTGTGAGAAGAGAAATATTTGCATTCATAACAAAGAGAACAGAAATGAGAAAAAAACATAATAACAAAGCATAATAAATAGTCAATCAAAGTCACTTTTCCTTTTTACGCTTCCTAGGTTTAGGCTTTTCAACAAGCTCTACGACAGTGGTTACTTCAGCCTGCAAAGAAGCAATAGCGGACAAGTCCAAATCAAGACTTTCATCTTCCCCTTCTTGTTCAAACAACAAAGCATAGGCATCGTGTACTGGGAGGCCATCCAACTCCTTAGGCATAGTTGGAGATTCTATTAGGGGTTTCCCAGCTTTTGATCAAGTAACCCTGTGAAAAACCACCTCTTGTTGTATATCAGGAGGAGGCATGGAATTTTCTCCCACCACTATCTCCATACTCTGCTCGGCGTCTGCAATCAGGCCTTCTTGCACACAGGGCTAAAGTATGTCCTGGGGAAGGGGATCACTTGGATTGGCCTCAGCCATGGCATCTGGATCATGCCTGGGTTCTACAAGAGCAGACGCTACCTCTATGGCAGCAGATTGATAGTCTGTAAGTATCACTGTTTCCAGAGGTACTTCCTCTGTGGAGGCCTCGTTTCATGGCCTAGATATTCTTTGGGGTTTCGGAGCTATATTGGGTACAGATTTTAACAACTCGAGCATACGCAATTTCTCTTTTTGTGCGGTGGCTACATAAGCATCTTGCTCCACCTGAATAGCCAAATCTCTACTGTTGTGGGATGCCCAGGAACAGTTATGAAAAGTGTGTCCTTGTTCATTGCACAGATTACACCTCATGGGTTGCTGACACTGACCCCCAAAATGACCCACCTCACCACAAAGGCCACATTTCTGCTTATCGCAGACATTACTTAAATGTCCAACATCTCCACATTTAAAACAAGCCCTGGGTTGTCTTGGATAGAAAATCACACCACGGTCCCGTCCTAGAAAGAAACAATTTGGTAAGTGTTTAGTAAGTCCTTGTTCCAGTTTTAAAACAACCTGATCTTTCCATCCACCAGTCCATAGTTGTTCATCATCTAATATTGGTTCTGGATATCCTTTAACTGCGCAATGCTGTTGTAACCAATAGGTGATGTCAGCAACATTCACCCCCTCATTCTGAAACAAAACTGTTATTTTCTTTGTCAGGGGTTTGTCAGGGGGATAGCCAAAAATGACTTCCATAGAGGAGAATGTTTCAGCAGTTGGTACTGTTTCCAAAACCTTTCAAGGCCTGCTGGATCTTTAAAACTAATATCAAACACAGAATCCCCGGGTACACGTATCAGGGCATATACCTCATAGGCATAATACTTCATGCTGCCTTTTAACAAAGCCCGCCCCACAAAATGTCTGTCTGGGACATCTGAGATATCACCCCTATATTTTAAACATACAGCATTCCTTCTCATAGCTGGCTCTGATAAAAGCCTAGAGTCAGATGGAAAAGCTGATCCCTAACTTTATCATGCCATACATCATCAGGGGCCTGTAAGGTTTTTTTCACGGCCTATATGTAACTTAAGGGTAACATCCTGATGTAAAGGAACTGTTTCAGCCAAATCCTCCACAGGAGCTATTAAAGGAGAGTCCAGTAAACCAGGCACGGAATCATCACCTTCTAAATTTTTAATCTCTTCCAATGAAGTATTAGAAGCATCAGGCTGTGTAGCAGACACTTGCACCAAGGGAGAACGTTGCCCTGGTGGCAAAATAGATCCATCACTCAATTCAGAGGATTGGGCAGAAATAATGAGGGGTTGTTCAGGAACAGAATCAGAAGCCTTTTTACCCTGAAAATTAGCAGTCCACCCTGTACCAGTATCATCTTTTACCCACCCAGCAGCTTCCAATGCAGATGAGACCCAGTCCGCAGAACTACTGGAAGGCTACAATAGAGGTATATCAGAAGCTTTCTGAACAAGACCAGGGGATTTGCAAATAACATCGGGGACCTGAAAACACGTTTTTCATGCCTTACCAGCTCCTTCCCTACAGAAGGCTTTTTTCCACCTCCCTAGGAGACTCCAATTGAAAAAATAATTGGGGATAGAGGCCCTGTCCCTCCATTGTCTATTTGGTCAGAATCAAATACATTAATCTGCTGGACTCGATTTCCGGAATCTAGGGAAATCAAATTGTCACTATCAGTCTGCGCTTCCCTCCGTTCACTCCCATTTGATGTGGAAGCCACCATAACTTCAGTTACCTGCTTTATCGGAGAGCTAAGAAAGGTGATATCAGTAGTGGATAAAGGCAGATTCCCTGCATCTCTGGACTCCTCTGTGCACAAATCGGTCTCCATTCTGTTTTATACTGTGGACTTGCTGCCCACTCGGGCAAGCACCTCATCCTCACAGCTGCTTTTAAGCTTGAGCTGCCTGCTGACTACAGCAGTAAGACTGGGAGCCACCTGCTACCTCCCCCACCACTCTCTCAAGAACAGGTAATTGCCTGAGCCAGATCTTCAGCCCTCAGCTGCTGTTGCAGCGAAGATCCTAGATTTTTTTCCGAATTCCTGGTTCCATCTGACTGCAGTGCCCCCATTGGCTGCTCACCATCTTGGTGAACTCCCTGAGTGGCTAGCTCTGGAATCCAGCATGGCTGCTTTCCCAGGACTATGCCACCAAGTTTTAAATTACTTTCTCTTGCTCCGGTACAGAGACATGCAGCTCTTGCCTAATTGCACGCCCATGCACACATTTTCTAGTCTGTGCTGCCTGGCCCTCACTACTAGTTTACTTGGTTTACTTGGTTTATAGGACAAAAGAAGGCTGTTTGCCCATTGAGATTGTCCTCCATATTGATGGATCATTTACCCATATCCCATTCATCCATCCATTTATCTAATTTATTCTTAAAAGTTGTAATGTTTATTGAGTCAACAATATCCTGGGGTAATTTATTCCATAACCTGGGGGATCTAATGGAAAATAAATTTAATCTCTTGTTATTTACTTTTTTAACTTCCAATTGTCTATTGTGGAGTCTTGGCACAATTTTTCTTAATGAATAAACAATACCGCATTGTTCCATTTGAACTGGTGATTTCAGTATTTTAAACAGTTGCAGAAGATCACCTCTAGTTCGCCTACGCTCAAGAGAATGTAATCCTGTTTTCTTCAATCTAGTGTCATATTCTAAGTGAGTAAGATGGGGTACTAGCTTAGTGACTCTGTGTTGAACTTGTTCAATTTTATTAATATCTGACTTCAAGTAAGGGCTCCAAAATGGAGATCCATAATCCAGATAGGGCCTTATATGTGATCTGTACAAAGTTAAAAGGCATTCTTCCGATTTAGAAATTAATGTTTTATTTATTCTACGTAGCAATGCATTAGTTTGATTTGCAAGTCTAGAACAATGTGAGGAAGATGATAATTTGTCATTAACCAAGATACCCAGATCTTTTTCTATACAAGATGTCCTAATAATGCTGTTATTTAGATAATATTTTTGTTTGGGATTATCTTTTCCAAAATGAAGTACATTTTATTAATAAATGCCCATTGTTCAATTAAAGCAAGATCCAATGCTAAGTTATGGCAATTTAATAGTGTGTGTACATAATACCAATTACAGCTAAACTGAAAATCGGGATTCCTACTGTTGATTTTTTGTTTGTTTAAGGACTGTTACTAGCCTGTATTTGCTCATTCTGGTAGAAAAAAAAAAGTAAAATACCATTTGTTTGCTTTGCTAGTTTCATTGTTTTAGCCTAGCCAGACACCTTAATCTTCCCATTCTGTCCTTTGTGTGTCTCAGTGTGTGATTTTTTTTGCCCTACCCCCACCCTCCTCCTTCACAACTTCTTATATACACCTAAACCACTCCCCTTTCTGTGCACCTCCTCCCATTGGCCATCTTGCCCTACACAAATTTAAAGCTGCAGAACACCCCCAAGAGTGCGGTTCTGCCCCACAGAACTACATTTCTAACAGCCCCTTACCTTACCACTCCCTCATCTCCCCCTTCATAAGGCTGACCATGCTAATTCTCTCCTACTACTACGCCTTGTCCCCCACTCTCCCTCAGAAAGATGAAGCTGGCACTGCCTATATTATGGGCCATCTCCCTAACTACTGCACTGGTATTGACCGACATTTGCGCTACGGTGCTGGCCTGTGATCAACAGCACCTCTCCTTCCTCTCATTCCCCCCTCTCCCCTGTCTCAACCCTCTTCACTCACTACTAGGGATAAGTCCACCCTGGGGTACATCTCTCTCATCCTACTCACTCAAGGAGAATGCCGCCTCATTGGCCACTACCTGGCTAACCTCTCCTGGTCTCCTACTATTCCCTCGTGCCCATACATTCTCCTACTATCACTACTCTCCCTTGCTGGGGACACTGAGTGCAGCCCTGGCCCAACAAACTCCCATATCACCCCCTCCTCCAGCATCTGGACAAATGCCCCTGGTCTTAAAATCACACATATCAATGTCTGCAGCCTTCCATCTAAATTCACTGACCTTGAGGCTTGGATTGAGCTGCACAAGCCCCATATTCTGGGACTCACTGAAACATGGCTAAAGCCACATCACACCGAAAACATCTTCAAAATACCTGGCTACTCCTACCTATGCCTCGACAGGCCAGGCAGGAAAAAAGGTGGTGACGTGGCCCTGCTCCTAAGAGAACCCCTCTCAGCTAGCATTATCCTACACTCTGACCCTTCCTCACCTAGTGAATGGCTTCTCTCCGAATTGACCCTGGGATCCTGCAGGAAACTATATTGGCTGCTGCTACAACCCCCCTCGCAACCGGAACCATTAGATTTACCAGCCTCCTCCAAGGCCTGAGCTCTCTAACTCCCCATAGGGAATCTATCCTTCTTGGCAACTTTAATCTAAACTGGCTGAGCTGCCACCAGCCTGACTATGTATCCCTGTTAAAAGCAGCACAACCTGGTGCAGGCGATCACTCTCCCCACCAGACTTAATCCACGCTCGGCCACCCAGACTCTACTAGACTGGATCCTCATAAACAGGGAAGACTGAGTATTACACGCTGGCACCATGGCTGACTCTATAAGCAGTTACTCACCAACCTATCTCCTCTGGTCTTCCAAACTAAAGCGCCCCCCACCCAAACACCTATCTCTCAGAAATTTCAGCTGCCCAGTCTCCACAAATCTCCTCAAGGAGGCCCAGTCTTTGGACTGGTCCATGCTTTATTCCCTTTCCAATGCAGCCATGGCAGGTTCCACATTTACCCGGACTCTACTAACACTCCAGGACTGCTTTTTCCCTGTCACCACCAGGCGGGTGCTCGTTCTGGGTCTCTAAAGACCTCCTAACCCTTATGAAAGGCCAGAGATCGTGCCTGGTCCACTTTCAAAGCAACCCCTTCTCCTGCCCTCTGGGATGCTTGCAGGCATATGAGGAACAAATGTAAACAACAGGCCAAATTTTTGAAACAGACCCACTTCCTCAATCTGCAAAAGGCCAACCTTGGAGACCCTAGAAAATTCTGGGACTCATTCAGCTCCCTCCTAAACCCCCACCCCAGGTACGCTGCACCACATCTCAAATCCCAGTATGGGCTGCTGACCGACCCTCACGATGTGGCCAGTGTCTTCAACTGTAAGTTCACCAACTTATCCATGTACCTAAATAAGCTGCCAACTGCCCAACGTCAAAGCTCAGCCCTAATACCTGATACACTGTGATCCTCCTCCAACACTGCCACTCACCCGCAAATACCCCCATTCTATTTTAAAGCCCTCTCCATACACGACAAAGTGAAGCTACTCAAAATTCTACCTAACCACGGCTCCTCTGGATCTGATGGGCTATCTCTAGTCTTCCTTAAGCTGATCTCTCCAGCAATTGCCTGGCCACTCACCTTCATCTTTAACCTTGCCCTTTCCACCTCTTCTATGCCTGACCCATGGACGATAGCTAAGGTTATCCCCATTCTTAAATCTGGTGACCCCAAATCCTCAGACAATTACCATCCGATATCCATCCTCCCTCATCTCAGTAAACTACTTGAGAGAGCAGTCCACAATCAGCTCACTGAGTACATAGACAAATACACCCTCCTATGCAACCAACAGCATGGCTTTGGCAAGAATCATTCCACTGCTACAGCCCTTGCCCTTCTGACCGACCACATCCTCTCTAACATGGATAATGGTAAAGCCACCGGGGCTGTCTTTGTTGACCTCTCAAAGGCTTTTGACATGGTTAACCATGCTCTCCTTACTGCCAAGCTTAGCCTCCTTGGTTGTTCTCAGAAAGTCACAAGCTGGTTCACTAACTACCTTACCGATCACTCACAATTCATGTGTATTGGTCAAACCTGCTTCCCCCACCCTGCCTTTCTCTGTGGGAGTCCCTCAAGGCTCAATCCTGGGTCCCCTCCTTTTCACCTTATTCATTAATGCGCTACCCTTTGACTGCCTCAACTGTCACTCTCTCCTGTATGCCGATGACCTTGTCCTTTTCCACAGTGACAAATCCACAGCCTCAATCTCCTCAGTTCTTTCACACAACTATGCTGCGGCCACAGCTGATTCTCAAAAAACCTCCTCTTAGTAAATGCCAAAAAAACTAAATCCATGCTGTTCCGATCTAAGCCCTTTCTGGCCAAAACTAAAAACCACGCCCCCTTATACATTCTCACCCCAGACGGCCCAGCCCTGAATGATGACAGCACCTACAAATACTTAGGAGTACTGCTCAACCCCTCCCTCACCTTCACTGAGCGTACAAATTCCCTTGTCAGAAGGTTCCATCAAAGGTTTTTTTCCACCTATAGATTCAGGCAATACCTTACCCCTGAAGCCAGACTAGCCATTGTCCAGGGTAATCTTCTCCCTATTCTTGACTTCTGCTCCCCTATTTATGCTAGAACCTCAGTTACTGCCATGGCAAAACTCTCCACTACCTACAACAGTGCCTGTCATTTTGCTTTATTGGCCCCATTCTCAACCCACCGCTGTAGTCTCTATAATACCCTTGGATGGCTACCACGACAAGGTCGCTTTGACCTAGCCCTCTGCTGCATGGTAGACAATGTTATCCGCATGGCTCCAGAATCCCCCATAACTGCCCTTCTGAAAACCAGAATGCTCCTCTGCAACCTCCGCTCTAATGGTACTTCCCCTCTAGCTGTTCCTAGGGTATCCACCAACATGGGTAGCAGAGCTTGGTCTGCAGCTGCCCCTTTGCAGTGGAACAAACTACCGGCTAAACTCCGTTCCATTGACACACACTCAAGTTTCAAGCCCCATCTTAAAGTCTGGTTCCTGGAAAACCCATCCTGCCACTGCTCCCTGGGGGCTGACACCAACCCACACTAGTCAACTCCCCAGCCCAGGGGTTACCCACCTACCCACACTAGTCAACTCCCCTGCCTACAACTGTTATATCGTATTTTTCACAGTAATATTTGACTTCCTTGCCTGTACATATTGTATATATATTTTTTACTGAGTATTCTGTGTATTACTTGCTCACTGGACAATGTAGTCACACATTGTACACTGTGCCTATGATTTGTTTGTTTTGTACCAAATCTCCTCATGTTTGATATTGAAACTTTGTATTCACTGTTCTCAAATTGACCTATGCATCAAACCTGTATATTGTGCTTACTATTGTTGCTTGTATCAAATCTGTTTCATGCGTATTACTGTTACCTTGTACTACACTGTCACCCTGCGCCATGTGTTATGGCCCGGGTCATGCCTGAAAACGGTCCCTGGGATCAGTGCACTCACCCAGTTATCAAAGTCATAAATAAATAAATCCAGTTCCTGAGTTGCAGACTGCTCCTCCTGTAGCCACAGTTCCTCCAGAAATTTGTTCCAAGTCTCCACGAATTGCTTTTCAGCCAGCTCCATCTGCAATCGAATATCAGCTGCCTTTTTTCCTAAGACAGCCTTCTGAGCAGACTCCTGAGCCCTGGTTCCTGACTCATTCATATAATGTAAGCCAGTATCTAAACCATCCATATTTTCTGTAGCCAAAACAAACATTTCTTCAGAAACAGGTTCCATATCCACAATAGTCTCCAGATCCGGGAAGACTGAGGAGGAGACCTGCTCCTCAGCCACCCACACATCTTGCTTCTCCAAAATCTCTTGCACTCTGTTCACTTTCTCGCAGCAATGCAGCACCCTCTAGTGAAAAGAGTAGGGGAGATTTTATTAAAAAAACATAATGCAAACATAAATCAAAGAATTCAGGGCAAACAGACGATAACAATCAATAATGAGAAAACATCAGAGTTATTCACTGGGACTCATCTAGACAGAAATATACTACCACACTAAACAAATTCTTCATTTGTATTTAATAAAATAAGTGAATCCCCTCCACCAATGTGAAACCTGTTGTGCATCACTTAAGATACAGTCTCTTTTACAAAGGTTCAAGAGTTCATTTTTAACTAAAATGCTAAGACAGTCAAAATACAACTTCTGTTGTTGCAGTACCCATTGGCATCTTGCTTGCCAAATATAAAATCTCACACAATAAAAAAAAAGTTGATAGAGTATCCGGATGATAATGTGCCAAGCTCACTCCATATTTTCCTACCACTAAGGTATCATAATTTAGATGTCTTAACCAATCCATCTGCCATTTTGAGGCCAGAAAGTCCCATAAGGCTGTAACATATGAACATTCTGACAAAAAATATTCCGTGGTTTCAGTTATTGAAATGCAAACCATATACGGACAATTTCTTTCCTCAACAACTTTATGTTTGGCATTACCTCTAACATTTAATCTGCCATATACTGTAAGCCAGAGATTTTCCCACATCTTATGAGGAATCCTATGAAGGGTGAGCTGCCTGAGAATCAGATTATTATCAACTGAAGGACAGTTTTTAAAACCTGGTTCCAATGGGTATATTCTAGAAAAAACAGTCTGGTGCAATGATTTTGCAGACTGCGTTAAGATATCAACCTTCATAACCCTCCATTTATACAGTTTTTGTGCAGCAGATTTAAAATGCTGGGGGATATTGATATGAGGGTGTAGTTTAGGAGCTACAGTATTCCAGACCGCAAAATACTTATTCAAAGATTTCTTCAGCCAAATGCTGTGCACCGGCTCAGACTGAATAAGAGCATTGCCAACCGTATGTTTAAAGAATAGCACATGCAGAAAACTTACTGTTTCTATCATCCCCAAACCCCCTTCCTTAACTCCTAGGTATGTATAACACCTCTTTATTGGATGTTGTTACCCCACGACATCTGAAAATAAATACCATACAGTCTGGTTTCAAATTGTACTGGCAATGGATATATCATAGCCATGTAAAGTAATAGTGGTAAAATACATTTTTTAAGAATCAATATTCTCTTAAGCTTAGTAAATTTCCACTGTTTCCTTCTGAGTACCTTAAGTTCTGCTTTTCTTAATGCCAACTCCCAGTTTACCTCAGGAAGATTTTGTGGCCCAAAAACAATTCCTAATGTTGTTATTGGTTCACAGACTACAGTTATTCCCCCAATTGCACCCGGTACACCTAAAACATTTCCTATACAAAGTCCTTTACTTTTACCAATATTAAGTTTGGCATTCGAAACGAACTGATAATTATGTAATTCTTGCAAAAAAGCAACAACAATCTGCTCTTTATTTAAAAAGAAATCACAGATATCATCTGCATATACCTGAACACGAACGCTCTGCAGGATCCCCATCCCTGACATGCCTTCCCAGGAAGGGTGCAACTCAATGTGTCTCTTCAAAGGGTTGAGTGTAAAGATATATAAAAGTGGGCTTAGAGGACATCCCTGATGTACCCCTAGCTTAATGTCAAAACTCTGCCCAACAACTCCATTCAAAAATGTCCGTACAGAAAAAAAAAGAATACAATAACTGAAATCGTTTTACAAAATTTAAAGGAACCTTATATGCTTCTAAAACTGCAAATAAATAGGGGTGATACACCCTATCAAAAGCCTTTTCCTGATCTGCTGCAACCACCCATTCGGGCAATCCTGCCATGTTGCAATGGTCTATCACATCCCTGATGATCATCAAGGCATGCTGTATTCTCCTATTAGAGAGTCCACAATATTGGTGTGGTGAAATTACCAAGGAAGCATATAATTTCAAATGATCATTCAGTATGTGAGCCAAAATGTTGTAGTCAGTATTGAGCAACACAATAGGTCTCCAATTCTTAATGCAAGATCTGTCCCCTTTTTTAAAAAGATGAACCAGCAATCCTTCTGCAAAGGAGGACTGAATTGTGTCAGAATTGAACCAATATTTGTAAACCAAGACCAGACTATTCACTATCTGATGACTAAAAGTTTTATTAAAGAGCTGTGGAATACCATCTAGACCTGGTGAAGTATTACTCTTAAGATTTGAGATGGCCCTTAAAATTTCTGTTATACTGATGGGGGCCTGTAGGTGTGGGATGACGTCGGGAAAGTCTGCAACTAAAATTGGTTTTAAGAAAGCAAATATATTATGTTTAGTAATTGGGGAGGTGGGCAAAAGAGTTTTAAGATGCCGTTGTATCAACTCATCTATACCCTCTGACGAACTCACCCTTCAACTATCAGATGAAATCAAATATTCCACAGTCATACTTTCCTTAATCTGTTTACAGGCTTCAAACGGGTCCCCTACCGGGGTTTTACGAGTGCCATTATATAACATACCTTGAATAGTTCATGCCCTATCATATTGAAATTCCTTCATTTCAGTTTTTACCTGCTCAATCTATGTGGAATAATTATACATTGAAATATTAGTCAAAGAATATAATCTTTGCAATTGTTTTCTCAAAGATAAATATTTCAAAAACTTATCATTACCCTGTGATTTACCAAATTTCATAAACCAAGTTTTTATATCTGTTTTTGTGTCTACCCACCATTGCCCCTTATCCTGGTATAAACATTCCACCGATGATCTGGCAGTGAACAGATTACCCATGGCTTGAATTACAGCAGGATTAGTCAAAACCGAGGTGTTCAATTTCCACCTCCCTCTGTTAGCAGGCCTTCTAACCTCCTGGTCCAAAGACAGAATTAACAGCAAATGATCTGAAAATTCTACTGGACTGATATCTAAAGTCCCTTTAGGTAGATTGGGGAAAGAAATACATAATCAATAGTGGATGTATAGGAATTCCTCATATAAGTAAACTTAGGGCCTTTATTATGGTAGACATGATTATTAATCAACCCTGCAGTGGATATCAATTGAGTCAATGCATTGGTATCACAATATATTTACTTTCCCTCTTTTGTTGTCTTGTAGAAGGCTACAATTACAATCCCCACATACAAATTTTTTATAAGTGGTGACCAGAAAGGGCTGAATGGCCTTCATCTGAAGCACTTTATCTGCTTTTACTTGAGAGTTGTAAACCGTAATAAACCTGCAGTCCATACCTTTCCAAAGGCCATCTAGTATTAAAACCCAGCCTGGGACTAAGTCTACTAATTTACGGAGTGGAAAAGAGTAGGAGTGGAAAAAGTATCCCTACTCCATCTGTTCTATCAAGGCCAAATGACCAATATGAGGGGCCTCAAACCCATTCATTTTTAAACCTCCATACTTGGTCTTCCATGTACATCCATGTTTCTTGTAATAATAAAACATCCAAAGCCATGTCATGTAAATATCGAACAACAGTTCTTCTCTTATCAGTGTTTAAAAGGCTATGTATGTTAAGTGATCCTAAAGTAAAAAGAACCATGTTGAGAAAAAGTAACAGTGACCAAAACTACAAAATCAGTTAAATTTTTTTTCGTTTCTTTTTCTATTTCCCTTCATAAGTGCCCTGTTCCACGGCCTGTGAATCCTGTTCAAGTACAGATTTCTGAGAGTTGGAATCTCCAAACTCCATCTCCGAGTCTCCCCAAAACAGGGCAGCATAAGAATTTTTGACTGCACCGGGGTGGGGAGAGGACATGTCAGATGTAGCAGGTTTATTAAATCGGCGGATCTCCTCCGAGGTAACGTATCCTGAAAGGGAGGGTCAGGATCTCTACTAGGAACAACCACCGGGTCCTCGTAACAGACTGGGACCATGGTTTCAGTCACAACTGTCTTATCCTCAGGATCTTTTACGGGAACAGGGACTACATCAGAGTGATCCGGAAACTCTGTAGAAATTACAGCCAAAGTGCCATCCAAGGAAGGGGTGTTGAGGGGGGTAGGGGAGGGTCTGGACGGGCCACTCCCACAGTCACAGAAACTGAGCTAGCAGAATCTTGTGCTTGCTGGACAAGAAGCTCTGAACTAATACAGAATGCTTTATTACAAGCAGCCCAAGGGCATTCCCCAAAAACATGTCCAAAATCTTCACAAACACCACAATGAGTGTGGTTGGAACATTGCATTGTAATATGGCCTACTTCCCCACAGTTATTGCACCGAGGTTTATCACATGTGCTAGATAAATGTGTCCGGGAGCTGCATTTGTAGCACGCCCTTGGCTGCCCTGCATAAAAACACACACCCCGGTCCCTACCCAGGAGAAAGGAATTAGGAATGTGTTCTATGCCAGTCGTTTTGACGAAGCTTAACCTTATATTTCCACCCCCGTCCAGAAAAGCTCACTATCTAAAATATCTTCAGGTTCCCCATCACCTCACACTTTTGAGAAAGCCAATAAGTGATATCCTCTACATGGACCCCTTCATTGTGAAACATTACTGTGACATACTTAATAAGAGGTTTAGTTAAAGGTATTACCACAAAAGGAGTCCATGTAGGGGAAAACTTTGCTGTGTCTTTCCCAGAACAAATCAGGCGTAAGCAGTCAAAACTTATGTCGAAATGATCCTCCCCAGAAATGTTTATAAAGGCATATACCTCCCTAGGGGAGAAATTCAAGGAATCTTTATGAAGGATTTTCCCCACATGGCATATGTCAGGTCTATCTACCAAACCCCCTTTATATCTAATCCTGGCAGCGTTCCATTGAGGAGCTGCTTCTTTTTTTGTTTTAGCAAACAAATCAGATAATAAAGGCTTATACTCAGAGTCAATCTTTGTTTCCGGCAGAGGCGCTGAAGAGAGTTTAGTTTCATCTATCAGTACAGATATTAAAGGAGAAATCGACTGTATAACCAGCCCTTTGACAGCCTCTGTGAGTGAGTTCTTATCCACTGTAGAAGGGGGAGGTGAAACAGAATGAATGGAAATCTCTGAAGCAACCTCATGCTGTTTATCAGATCCATGTGGCTTCCACTCTGGGGAAGCCTGAGATAAAGGAAAAGGTGAGTCCCACTCTGGATCAGCAATCCAAATTCCCCAAGGGCCCTGTTTCCAGCCTGCTGCTGACAAAGCTTTGTTAGACATCCACTGTTCAGCAGGGAGACATACTTCTGTTCTATCAGTAGATGGCACTGCTGTTTATGCTGCTGCAGTGCAGGTTGTAATGTTCCTATGAGCAAGAAGCACTGCATCTCGTTTAGCGTGTATTTAATTTGATTTCCCTTGCTTATTCTCCACCCAGAAAAGACAAATTCTGTGAGTCCTTTTTGCTTTGGTTTGTTAGATTGATATATAACTACTGATGCATCACCCCCAGTATGTGGCCGTTTGAAAACAAACCCGGCCAATTTTGACAACGTAGTTGCCAAGGTAATCCTATTACTATTGGTGCCTTCCACTAGATTACCGCTCGGCTTGTGCTTCACAGTACTAGTTGGATTTGTTTTTATGTTAACTGTGCTGTCCAAAGTAGGCTGTAGGCATACACGACCGTTCGTGTTCTGATTGCCAGCCTGCTTTATTTCTTAGGTAAGAAATCCTGTCTTTGACTCACCCAGCCCCAGCGGGGCAGTAGACATTGTGATGCCATCCTCCAGTTTGACAGGCTGGGCGTCTGAATTGACAGGCAGAATCTCTCTGTTCCGTGCGGTGTCTGTCATCGGTTTTAGCCTGCTCCACAAATTCTTGTTTCTTTTCTCAAATTCCAATTTCAAATCTGTCTCCTGAATGAAAGGGAGCTGAGAGGTTAAATCTTCAGTCGAAACATAGACATCCACGATGTCTTCTTTTGATACTATCTCATCAATGAATGATTCTCCATTTTTTGCCTCAGAAGGAATTAAGAAAGGAGGTGAGGCCAGCTCTCCCTTTTCCATGACATCTGCACCCTCCGGTGCTCCAGCCCAAGTGGCCATCCTGCAAATGGATGGCAAAACCCCCTACAACTCAGTAAGGGAATTTCCCCGGTGTCCTGGCCAAATTTCCCTCATTCACTAAAAATATGACCAACAGCTTAATCTAGTTCAAGGTCAGTTGGCATTCATCTGAATCCCCTTCCCTCGGGTCGTGCCTGAAAATAGGCAGGATTTGTCTAGTGCACTTACCCGGTCAACAAAAACTAAATAAATAAAGGTTGGTAGTCATTAGCATATACTGTAGGTCAGTAGGCTATTGTCTGTCCATACATTAAACCTGGTTCCATAAAGATATTCATGTTATTGATCAGTCACTGCCCACTTCAGCCCAAAGAACTCCAAAGTATGGACTAGATAGTTCTTTTCAGATGTACTTAGACTGTGATTGGCATAGGCAACCAGTCTCATACCATTTTCATGCTCTTGGTAAAGTACAGCACCCAGTCATTCCATTTTGGCATCAATGTGAAGGTTATACAGTGTGGTATAGACAGCAAAAGCCAATACGGGGCCCCCATCAGGCATCGAATGATCTCTTGAAAAGCATTTTCAGTCAGCAGTCCATCTGCTTCCCAAAAGGTTCTTTGGTCCTATAGTATAATGATGGTGAAACATAGACTTTGACAGCAGATAAGGACCACTTGGCCCACCTAGTCTGCCCATTTCCCTACTTATTGGATAAGCTGCAGATCCTAATTAATCAATCAATCAATCAATATTGTATTTGTATAAAGCGCCCTTCCCATGCTTAGGGCGCCTTTATAGTACAAAATAAAAACACACAGTATTACAGTTTAAAACAGACAAAAACGTAACAGTGCACACATTAATAGATTATTGAGAATAAATGGTTAAATAAGTGGTCTTCAACAGCTATTTAAAACCCTCTATGGTCTGGGTAACCAATAATCTGCTTCCCCCATCCCCCCTCTAGAATTGCTTTATGTCTGTCCCATGCATTCTTGCATTCCCCCACTGTTTTTGACCCCATGACCCCCTCAGGAAGGCCGTTCCATGTGTTCACCGTCCTCTCCATGAAGAAATACTTCCTCACATTGCCCCTAAACCATCCCTCCTCTATCTTCAAATTAGCCCCCTTGTTCTTGCACATCTCTTTTTCTGAAAGATGCTACCCTCTTGGACTTTGTTGATTCCCTTGAGGTACTTGAAAGTTTGGAAAACAAAAAGTTTCTAGCACACATTAACCCATAAGAGGGACACCACACCACATATTCTAAAATGGCATTTTATTCAAAACCAAACCATGCTCTGGCCTGACATGTTTCAGATTATTTATCCTTCTTCAAAAGTTTCTATCATGTCCTGCCTTTCCCTCCTTTACTCGAGGGTATATATATATATATATTAAGCTCCTTTAGTATCTTATTGAATGTCTTCTGGTGCAGAGCCTGCACCATTTTAGTTGCCCTGTTCTGGGATGCCTCCATGCTGTCTATGTCCTTGCAGAGATGGGGTCTCCAGAACTGCACACAGTATTCCAGATGGGGTCTCACCATCTGTCTGTACAGAGGGATAACAACTTCCTATTTGCAATTAGTGATGACTCTCCCTATGCATCCCAGTATCACCCCAGCCCTCCTTACTGCCTTCTCACATTGCTTGCCTACCTTACGGTCATCTGATATGACTAGCCCCAGGTCCCTTTCCATTTTTGTTGTTTTTAGTAACCTCCCACCCTCCTATCCCACATCATGTACTCTTCCCCTGGGTTTTTGTTTTCCAGGTGCATTACTTTGCACTTCTTTGCATTGAATCTAAGCTGCCATACTTTTGACCATTCCTCCAAATTTGCCAAGTCCCTTCTCATCCTTTCTGCGCCCCCTTGTGCATCAACCCTGTTACAGATCTTTGTGTCATCTGCAAAGAGGTATACTTTTCCTTCCATTCCCTCTGCAATGTCACCTATACAGACATTAAAAAGGACTGGTCCCAGTACTGAACCCTGCGGTACCCTGCTAGTAACCCCCTTTTCTTTGGGGTGGACTCCATTTTACCCTCTGCATCCTGTTGTTCAGCCATTTTTTTACCCAGACTACCACCCTGGGACCCACTCCCTGTCTGGCTAACTTGTTTATCAATCTTTTGTGTGGGACTGTGTCAAATGCCTTGCTAAAGTCTAGGTATGCTATGTCCACAGCCCCTCTCTGGTCTACAACTTTGGTTACCCAGTCAAAGAAATATGTCAGATTCATATGACATGACATCCCACTGTGAATCCATGCTGTTTTGGGTCCTGTGCCCTGCTGGCCTCTAGGTGCTCAACAATTCTTTCTTTCAGAAGTGATTCCATTATTTTCCCTTCCACTGAAGTCAAACTAACAGGTCTGTAGTTTCTTGCCTCTGCCTTGCTCCCACTTCTGTGAAGGGGAATCGCATCCACCCTTCTCCAGTCCTCAGGTAGCACAGCATCCTCACATGATCTGTTAAAAAGGGTAGTCAATGGTGTCACTAGTTCTCCCCTTAGTTCTTTTAGAATTCTGGGGTGCGTCCTATCAGGCCTTATTGCTTTGTCCACCTTCAGTTTTAGGAGTTCTTTCAGGACCCTTTCTTCTGTGAATGGACTGGTATTGACCCCCCTATCCAGAGTGATTCTATTGTTTGGTTAGGTACCTCCCCCTCTTCTTCTTTTGTGAATACTGAGCAGAAGTATTCATTCAGTATCCCTGCTTTTTCATTGTCCCCCTCTGCCCACCCCCTTCCCTTTATTAAGCCTCACTACCCCTCCCTTGGTCTTTTTTGCTCCCTAATGTACCTATAAAATGCCCCCCCCTTCATAACTGAGCTGGCTATCTTTTCCCCAGTTTAGGCCTTTGCTGTTCTGACTGCCTTCCCCACTTCCTTCTGCTTTAACTGGTACATATCTCTGTCCTGCTCCTTCTGTGTTTCCTTCTACTTCCTGATTGCTAGCTTTTTCTTCCTAACTTTCCCCACCTCCTCTTTTGAGAACCAAAGTGTTTTTCATTCATTTAGTTTTGTTTATTTGCTTCACACAAAGGCTTGTTGCCTCTGTGATGGCAGTTTTGATTTTCCCCAATTTTTCCTCCACCTCTCCTTCTTGCCCATTTGCTAGTGCTTTTCTGAGGTACTCTCTCATTTTGCCAAAGTCAGCCCTCCTAAAATCAAATACCCTCACTTTTGTATGGCTTGACTCTATGGCTGTGTTTATCATCAACCACACTGGTGGTTGCTTGTTCCCAGATGGTATCCACTTCTAAATCTGAGATCCTCTCTCCATCCCCATTTGAGAGCCAAGCCCGTGCCCTCCAGAAACAATCAGCTACAGCTCTGACCCACCACCCTGGTGAGTGCTTTTCTTCCTTTCAGCAAGATAATCTGCACAACAATTTAACAGAATATATACCCTGCAAAAACAATTTCAGCTGCTTCTCTCTTGGTTTCCCCTTTCTTCTCTCCTGTCTTCCTAGTTTGCTGGCTCTGTCAGAATTTAAAGGCTTTGTGGGTGGGCAAGTCTGGGCAAGTCTTATTTTCAGCTGCTGCTCTCTTGGTTCCCCTTTCTTCTCTCCTCTCCTGTCTTGGTGGTCTCTGTTTGGTCCCTGAACCTTTTATCTTTTGGGTTGGAGAATACTCCAGGGTCAAGTTGTTCAATGGTCTCACCACCAAGAAGCAGTCCTTCATGACTCTCCTGTAGTATCCACAGAACCCCAGGAAAGTCTCAAGAATTTTTAAATTGTTGGGTCTGAGCCATGTTGTGAAGGCTTCCACGTTTGCTGTATCAGTGCTGATCCTTTGCACCAATACAATGTACCCAACATATCTGACAACAGTCTGACAGAACTGATACTTGTCTAGGGAGAGTTTTAGGCCATGTTTCTTCAGCTGGACCAGAACCTTTAGTAGTCAGGCTTCATGTTCTGCAGTGTCCTCCCAAACACTATGACTATGAGGTCATCCAGGTAGACTAAGACCTCTTGGAGATTTGTATCCTCTACCACCTTCTGCATTAGGTGCTGGAATGTTGTGGGGCACCATACTGTATATCCCTTGCAGCATATTCTCAAATTGATAACAGGACAGATAAAGGTGGTCTTCTCCTTGTCTTCCTTAGCCATCAGTATTTGACAGTATATCCATTGATCCACTGTCTCTGCACCTCTCCCTCCACTGGGTATTTCCAATTACATTTAAGTGTGCACTTAGATGCAGAGTTGCAGGTCTGTGGTGCTTGGACCTCGGTGTGGTACAGTGTAAATTCGATTGTTGGCTGTAGCTGCTGACTGGCAAATTACACAGTTGATTGGACAGTAAAACAGTGGCTCTTGGCTATAAGCTGTAGCTGTGGACTTGATTCTAACATCACATAGGAATGCTCATAAATTGTCTATCTAGCTAAACTATAGGAATGATAAGTTGTGTGGGTAAAACTTAGTACTCACAAACTTTAGATGACAGGCTGGTGTTATTTCCATGGGGATGTGTTACCTGCTTAGGCAGATGATACTTGGATTCTTTTCTGTAGGCTGGATGCAGCTACAGTGGACCTAATGTACTCCCAGTAGCAAAAGGTGCAGGCTGTGATGATTTTGGATGATGGGAACTTTGCTCTGTAAGTTGGTTACAGTTGCAGATGACCCAATACACTTCTAATGGTGAGGGGTGTGGGCAGTGATGCTCGGATGACAATAATCCTATTCACCCCATAGTTGGACTTGCCTTCACTCTCCCCAGCAGGTGGGCAGTTACTCAGGACCATGGCTTGTTTGAGTCCCTGTCTGGATAAAATCCTAAAGACAGCGGAAGGCAGTGACTAACCAACTTCCCATATGTAGAGCAACTTTCAAGGCAATCCCTGCTCTAATTCAGTGCTAGAGCCCAGGTTTGGTACTCTAGCTGCATCAGTTCCCTTTTCCCAGAGGTCTCAAGTCTGTTTTGGGCAAACATTTTAGTCAGATAGGAATAACAGGAGAGCGCTATTCACAAACACTGTCATCTCCTCAGGTATTTTGTTTCAGGCACATCCACTCTATTTGCACATGCCTCTCCCTGGTTCAGAAATCCAGGGATTAAATATCAGTGGCTAGCATCTCATGCATCATTCATTATGCTAATCCTCTGGGTTTAGTGACAGTTAGTTTCAGGGGAAAAGCATGCATACAAGATCTCAGCCAGCTAGCAATTCAGAGCTGTTTTGCAGAGCTGAGCTCCAAATATATTTATTTATTTCATTTTTGTTTACTGGGTAGGTGCCGTAGCCACAAAAGTGACTATTTTCAGGCATGACCTGGAAGGTTACAAACAATAAGACATTTGTCATACAGATCAGGGAAATACAAATGTGACAAGTAGCTTAAGGGAAACACATGTTACAGGTGATAAGAGAAAAAGCATGTAAACAAAAATCAACAGGAAGTACAGTCAGGTAATGAGCACATACAATCCAGATACCTGTAGCCATAAGAATGCAAATTCATATGGTGGTAGTGAAAAATTTTCAACATTGCAGTCTAACAATAAGTGCCACAGTGGATAAATAGCTTCAGATTAAAACAGAGCAAGTAGCATGTGGGGTAGTGGGTGATCTAAGGGGGGGTTAAAGCAAGCACATTGGGTACAATTTATGAGACAGTTATAGTGCAATCTTTTGGAGGCAGCATGAGTGGGTACAGAGTGAACTTCAACAGGTAGGGAGTTCCAGTAGTTTGGTGCCATGCTAGAGAAAGCAAGGGTTCCTTTCTGTGTTCTACACCTCGGGGTGCAAAGAAGTGAAAGTTCATTAGAACAAAGGCCATAGGAGGAGGAGGACTGTGGCACCAACATGGAGGCTAGGGAGGAGGGTAGGTTGGATCTAATAGTGTTGTTGAGCAGAGACCCAATGGTGATATGTCTATGGGCTGATGGGGAGGGCCAGCTTAGGTCAGCGTATAGCAAGCAGTGGTGCTTTAATCAAAGTGAGGCCAAAGCATAGTGGCAATTGTTATTGTATGTGGTGTTCCATTTTCCTAGGGTGCTTTTGAGGCATTCATAATAATAACTGCGCTGTACACCAGAGATGGAAGGAGGATGCCCCTAGATATGGCAAGCCTGGCTGAGGGAGTGAGCATTCGACTGGTCCTGCAGGTGACCCCAAGTTTCATGTTTACTGCCTTGCATGTGACCACAATGTGCTCATCAAAGCTGAGAGCTTTGTCAAGCAGTACGCCTAGATACCTAAAAGAGGTTACTATCATGAGGGATGAGCCATCAGCACAGGAGACATCATAGAGGGTGCGGTTTAAGCTGAGTTTGGCAAAGGACCCAAAGAGCATACTCTGTGTTTGTTGATGTTTAGAACAAGCCTGTGTTTATGGATCCATTCTTGCATGAAAATAAATGCAGAGGTAAGGCAACTGTTTATAACTAGTATATCCGCTGATGAGATATATACTGCAAGTTCATCAGCATATAGAATTGTTTGGCATGATGGTGAGTTGTGGGATATGCCATTTATGAAGACTGAGAAGAGAAGAGGCTCCAAGATGGACCCTTGAGGAATGCCAACATTTATGGGAGCAGGGTCAGATATGGCAGAGTTAAATTTTACCTGTTGGCACCTGTTAGTTAGATAGCTGTGGAACCATTTGATGGATTGTGAAGAGAAACTGAGAGCCGAAAGGCAGACAAGCAGGAGAG
Organism: Neoceratodus forsteri; assembly: GCA_016271365.2. Taxonomy (NCBI): domain Eukaryota; kingdom Metazoa; phylum Chordata; order Ceratodontiformes; family Ceratodontidae; genus Neoceratodus; species Neoceratodus forsteri. Next base: position 678,705,938 of record CM057454.1, read on the forward strand.
GGTGATCCACCAGATCAAATGCCTTTGAAAGGTCTATGAACACTGCCCCTGTCATAAGTCCTTGCAGTCAGGATATCATTTGTGAGTTTTAGCAGTGCAGTAGAAGTGCCATGACCTTTTCAGAAACCATGCTGGGTGGGCAATAACAGACTGTGTTTTGAGAGAGACTCTGTGACCTGGATAGCCACTATATGGACCAGGATTCCTTATGGATTTATGTCAACAGCAACTTGCTGTTGACATAAATCCATCTGTGATGTCGGTCGATGACATAGTTGTCGAACTGGCATCGTAGAGCTGGCTGTGAGCTTCTACCACTGACCATGCCATCAATATCCCCTCTTATAATGTATTCAGGGCAGACAGGCCTTCAGGGGGTAGCAATTGATGTCCTTGATAAGCTCACAGTCTCAGGAAAGGGACCTGAGGGTAGTCATATCAGATGATCTAAAGGTGGGTAAGCAATGTGAGAAGTCAGTAAGGAGAGCCAGGGGGATACTGGGATGCATAGGAAGGGGCATCACAAGTAGAAAAAGGGAAGTGGTTATCCCTCTGTACAGACAGTTGGTGAGACCCCATCTGGAGTACTGTGGCAGTTTTGGAGACCTCATCTATGCAGGGACATAGACAGGATGGAAGCAGTCCAGAGGAGGGCAACTAAAATGGTGCAGGGTCTGCATCATAAACCATATGAAGAGAGACTGAGAGAGCTTAATATGTATACCCTTGATGAAAGGAGGGGCAGCGGGGGACATGATAGAAACCTTCAAGTACCTCAAGGGAATCAACAAAGTCCAGGATGGTAGCATCTTTCAGAAAAAGAGTGTGTAAGAACAAGGGGTACAATTTAAAGATAGAGGATGGCTCAGGGTACTGTGAGGAAATTTTTTCACGGAGAGAGTGGTGGATGCATGGAACCACCTTCCTGGGGAGGTTGTTGGGTCTAAAACAGTGGGGGAATTCAAACATGCATGGGACAGACATAAAGCAATTGTAGTGGGGGGTGGCAGGAAGTAGGCTGTTGGTTAACTAGAATCTGCAGCTTATCTAGTAGATAGGGAAATGGGCAGACTGGGTGGGCCAAGTGGTCCTTATCTGCCGTCAAAGTCTATGTTTCTATGTTTCAGTTTTTGACTCTACTTCCTCACCTGAGGAGTTTGAAAGCCTTACTCTAAAAATATCCCTATCATCCGATGAGGCCATTTATATCTCAGGTTGTTACCGACCCCCCTCAGGAGGACTTGGGATACTCCCTCACCTCCGCAGTATACTAGATGTCATTGACTTAAAATGTCTAATTATGGGGGACTTTAACCTAGACTGGAACTCCCACTGCTCTAAACCTTTGAAAGATTTATACAACACCCACGGTCTTACTCAACTAATTTGTGACGTCAACCACCCCAACACCAAAAATCCAGAACACAGCACCCTCCTTGACTTGATCCTTGCTAACAAACCCCACAAAATAGCTTATACCGGGGTATTTCACAATGACAGTAGAGACCATAGGGCCATAGCTTGCATAATGTTTTTATCCAAATATATCTCTTTACCCAACTTTATATTTAAAAGGAGCTTCCACAAATTTAACAGCTCTGACTTCCTGACTGATGTAATTATGATAAAATGGCAAGACGTCTGTCCTGCTCCCACAGTGTCAGAGGTCTGCACCCAGTTTCAGAACCTTGTATTGGAAGTGATCAATAAGCATGCTCCAATTGTAAAAATCAGAACTAGGAAAATAACTTGTCTCTGGTTTACCAAAACCAGTACGTTGAACACTACCCTACACCACAGAGACAGCCTCTGGAAGAGAGCACGTAAGACCAAATCAGACTCTGGGTCACTTTTAGAGCTGGAAGGAATCATTGTACTAGGCTCATATGGGCCAAAAAGTCTAACTGCTTCCAGTCAGCACTGGACTCATCTAAAAACAATGCTGCCAAATTCTGGCAAATTCTAAGGGAGATTAAAGGGCACAGCCCATCGTCATCCCTACCAGCTAAAATAGTCATAGGGGTCAACATATTCACAAGTAAGCACGATATACTAGATCAACTAAATAATCACTTTACCACTGCTGGACTAGCGCTTGATACTTCTCCTGCTGGCAAGCTACTCCCTCAGGCCTGCGGTAGTGACCCTTTGTGTCCTCCGACCAAGGTCCGACCAAGGCCTTCCTTCTCCCCACTCAATTTAGTTTTATTCAAGTCACCCTCAAACAGGTTGGCCCGTTGTGACCACCTGAGCGAGAAAGAAAATCAAGAAGACTAGTGATTTGAGGGGACTGATGAAGTTTTGAATCTTTGAACTTCTCTGGGTGATAATGCTTGATATCTTTGTGTGCTATTGGGGTTCCTTTAAAATCCTCTTCTAGATTATTATTACATCTTCGCAAAGAAGCTGATCATTGTTTTTTCCTACTTTCATTGCAAGGGAAGTTATTGACTTGTTTTCCTGGTGCTATTCTACATAGGATAAAGTTTGCTAATATTAGCTGAAGTAGGTGGTGTTTACAAGATAGTAAACACAGGAAGTGCTAAACTTAACAATATTGAAACAGCAAATAGCACAGGAGACAGGAAAGCTAAAAGAAAGAACAGGACAAAGAAACATTTAGAGATTCAAGGTTTTACAAAACCACAGATTGATATTTTAGAAGACAGTATGGAAGAAAGAGTTAAAGAAAATATTAATGATTTAAACAAAGAAAAAACAACCAAACAACTTAAAATAACAAAGTTTGTACAATCCAAGCTGTTAGTGATAATGCAGGACACCTGGAACAGGCAACCAGATCTCCAAAAATAGTCACTGCCCCAAGGCCTACTCTGCACATGGAGGCACTGTCACTAGATGCATACAGTATGAGTTTTTATCAAAGATGATTCTTTAATTTCATATAATAATAAAAATAATTATTCTGTACTTCAATCCCTGGGGAGCCACCTTTCTTCTAATGGAGAACGTGAAGAGACAGCACCCCGTCCATGTGCTTCTGTAGAAACTACATTAAATAAGAAAGTTATACAAAGGAGAGCCAAATCCTACATTAACCAAGAAGATTTAACCTCAGTTATACAAGAGTTAGATCATACTATTGTAGGATTAAGAAAATTAGCTGATGAACAAAAAAAAGATTGTGATAGGAACTCACAAAGGGATAGTGACTCACCAGCTCTATGGTTCTCACCAGCATCCACAAACTTGAATACTATGCAAAACAGAAACACAGTAAATGAATGTGCTAAGTCAAAGGGCTCAGAGTTAGACAAAAGTGAAATTACAAACTTTATTGCTTGTTCTTCTGTATCCCAACAATTGTTGGAGACAATCAAGAACCCATCTTATGCCAACAGTATTATTCTGGAAAACCTATGAGTATTAAAAGAGGATCTGGCAAATCTTAGAGCAGATATATTCTATAATAGAGCTAATCTGGATAATATAAGAGAGATTCTGTCAGGTAGGGCTCCTATGGAAGATAATGACAACTACAAAAAAGCAAACAGAGGTATACAAGTTAATCTACCACAACCTTTCACCAGGGAAACAGAGGACTTAGAAATCTTGAAAAGACAATCTGCTGCAAAAGGCAGAAGGAAACTAAAAGGGAAACACAAACAGTTGCAGAAGGTAGATGGAAATCAAAGCAGAAACAAATAAGGCAAAAAGTAATAATATTAAAACTACAGGAGAATATAATACTAGGCCTACGAAGGTTACTAATACTGAAAATAAAGCTGTAGTTTCTATACCTGATACCATGGTTACAAATTTTTCAACACAAGATATTATTAAAACAACAGAAGAAATAAACGAAAAGATGTCAAAGGGTAGAATCTAATCAAACACATCAGATAGCACCAGAGAACAGAGATTCTCTGACACAGACTAGAGGTAGTAATGAAGAAAATGGTCAGGTCTTAGTTTCCTTTCCATCTATGGAGGATTGAAGAAGTTCAACAAAGGATGACTGGATACGGAGAGAGAGACAGAGAAAAGACAATGAGCAACATATAAAGGTTGGCAAACAACACAATAAGTACAATAATAATGAAAATTTAATATGCTCGGGGGAAGATCAGCTGAATACCTAATAGAAATGTAGGGAGTCTATCCCCTATATCAGGAAACTAAGGTCAAAATTCAGGAATGGTTGAGCAAACTATTGCACATGCCTTTTAATGAGGAAGACATGGTTGTCACACTCCACCAAATACTAATACATCATACTGTCTTCTTTTATATTGTACCACTAAAGACATAGCAGAAACTATATGGCAAAAAGAGTCTGATTTAGAGACAAAAGGTATAAATATCTCACCTCCTCAAACTGTCCCAAAAATTGAAGAGGAGATGACACAGAACCGGGATGAACAAATAAAAAGAAAGAAAAAAGTTTTAAATTTAATTTCAGAATACAAAACACTACAACAAGCTAACTGGGAAAATAAAACTGTAATCATTTTTGACTTGAATGTTCAAAGAAAGTCTAATTATGGCCTAATAAAGAGAGAGATGGTGATTCTTATTCTCAAGGATTTTAAATAAATATTTGTGGCTGAATTCTATAGAGTGGATCAAGGCACACAAGACTTTAACATCATATCCATAAATAGATGTTACCTTTAGAAATTCATGTGTAGCAGCAACAATACAGGATATGACTACATTTTTTGGATAATATAGGAATATATGTTACAGACGTGAATAGTATGTTGAAAAATTATAACAGCTATAACAGAACAGATCAAATAATCATAGTAAACAGATTTGACCCTCTATTAAAAGCAAACATCGAATGACAACCAGTAAGTGCTTATCAAAATATGAGTAATGAGAAAGTATTAAAAATCCTTTCTTGGAATATAGAAGGAATGGTACAAAAATTAGCAGATATAGAATGTAAAAGTTTATTTTTTTTTACAATTTTCTTTATCGCTCTCACCTCCTGACCTCTCTCTGAAAGAGGTCTCTCAGTCCCGCCATGATCCCGCCCACCTGAAGCTCTCTCTCTCTCTCTCTCTCCCCTCCCAGAAGCTGCTCTCCTTCAGCTTCCTCGGCCACCCAGCCCCCTGGCTCTGAGTCCCCCGAGGCAGGACCACCAGATTTCTCCTCCTGGTGCTCTATCTATAATCCAGATATTTGTCTTCATTAGACCATGTTTGTGACTGCTATTGATAAATTGTTATTGATGAACTTGATGTATGTTGTTTATTTATATTTGTAAATTATAATTTGTGTTTTTGTATTATGTAATAAGGTTACCATTGTGAATGAGCTGATGCTCATTGGCTAGTCCTTAATAAACAAACAAACAAAACAAACAGATAGGCAATTGGGAGCAGAGGAGAGCAAAGGAGACGAGAGTCAAGCCTGACATTGGGATTGGTTGCCGGCACCCCTGGAACCTCTTTGCCTATCAGGAGGTACAGGGTATTTTTTGGCTTTGTGGGTTATGCCCTTCCCCCTCCCTCCTCAGCAGAGCCTGAGTGTGCAATGACACCAGGGACGTCTGTCACAGCTCTGTGCCCCCTAACTGAGCCCTAAGCATTGCAGTGCCTCCATTCTCCACCTGAGGGGTGCTGCAGTGCTGGGATTAATCCTGGATCCCCCCAAAAGAGGAGAGCATTCCTCTAGATGCTCGATCCTCTCTTCCCCCCCTGCTGACCCCTGGTGATCTGGGATCATTCCCAAACCCGGTTCACCGGCATAGCACAAGGTGTGGCATCCAGCGCCTCAACCATCAGCACCACTGGGCCGGCTATGTTAAAGTTTTTTAGTGGAACATAACATCATTTGTCTGCAGGAAACATGGTGAATAGATGGAGACCTTCCAATTATCCCTGGTTTACATGATTCATTTTACCTGCATCCAAATCAAATAAAAAAGAGAGAAACTTAGCCGGTCTAGCTATATATATGGAAACAGCTTTAAATATGACAGTTACAATATTAACTAATCCATTAGAGACTATTCTTCCACTTCTTTTAGAAACAAACACATTTGGGATCATTATAATTAATACCTGCAGTATATCCCTCCTCTATCTAAAAAAAAAACAACAGTGTGTCACAGAAGGACAGAATTCACACATTTTATCAAAGAACTTATGGAAATATATTGATTGTGTCCCTTAGTGATTTTAGGAGACTTAAATGCTCTAGTCCCACAAGAGGACCTTAGGAAAGCACACAGAAGGAACTTTTTGATTGCCTCATACATATTAATCCAAATACAGTGCTTGAAAAGAGAACCCAAGACAAGAAAACTAATAAACAGGGACAATCACTACTACAATCTATGACTCAAGTTGGCTATTATATAATAAATGGGAGAATTAAGGGAGATTATAAGGAAGCACACACATTTAATGGACTCATGGGTTCATTATTAATAGATCAAGTATGGGCCAATATCAAAGTAATTAAACTTTTGATATCCTTATCAGTAAAAGAGCAATCAGAATTTGCACACCGTCCATTAGAAATTAAGTTAGCAATCAAGATACAATATTATTCTAATATTCAGAATCAACAAAAATTAGAATTTCTGAATCTTCATAGAATTAGATGGCAGAATATTGTACATAATAATTTAATAAATAGTTTTGATGGTTCCACAATTACAAATCTTAGGGAGGACATTTTGAAGGAAACAACATCCATGGAAGAAATAATTGATAAATGGCAACACATAGCTGATTATATTAAAGCAATATACCCCGACAGGGTGTGGGTATACTAGAGGATTTACCACAGCTTGTGTGATTCATTCCCGAGGTGCAGCCGAGGGACTTAACCACCAGTAGTAGTAAATTCTCAGATACTCACTCCCTGGAGGAGTATATCTGATTCTCTAAAGGTCCTGCTTGTTTTTACAAAAAAATATTTAAAATGTCCGTTTGTTTTAAAAGTTGCTGCTCGTTTGTTTTTCACTGCAGCGGCACTGCTCAAATTTTTTTGCGAGTTCTGTGCATGTGTCGTAGGATCGCAGATTTCCACCGCCACTGTTCCAAATATTTTTCAGCTTCTTTGCTTTGGAGAGATTGAACTGCATTTTCTTTCTTTTTTTCCTTCTGGTGCTTTGTTTTTTCAGAATGGTGCGGCAGTTTTTCTGAACTTTTGAGGCTAGTGACAGACTATCAGATGTGGGGTAAGGACAAGGTAATCTCGCTGTCATCTGTGTGTTTGGCAGTGGTGTGTTTGTGAGGAATGGAGGGATTTTCCAGAGAGTTCCTGATGCGGCCGAGTGGTGGCTGGCAACTTTTCCAGTGCGTACTCTGGAGGATTTACAACACTGGAAAGGTGCCAGCTAGCTAATCAAAATGCAGGATTCTCTCTATTTTTTTTTGCCCGTTGTATAATAGACCATTTTTATATCAGAATACAGACAATAATAAGAAAGGTTTTACTTGGTTCAACAGTATTTGCATTAAAGCAAAAAAACAACTCAACGCCTTGGTGCAGATACTTAAACAAAACCCCACAACAAATAATCATAAAATACTCCATAAAGCTGGGAAAGAATATAAAAAAAATATTAACAGAGGAAAGAAAGAAATTTCAAATAAGAAAATGGGTTAAAAGAAGACAATCAATACATAATAAAGATAGTAAACCGTTCTGGACTCTAGTAATCCAGGGGTACACACAATATTCAAACTCTGTAGATACAGCAATTACACCCTTACTTTGGGAACAACTCTTTCATTCTTTGCATTTTTCACATGCAGAAATGACAATAGACACACTAATAAAGGATTTATCATATGCTCCAAAACCACTTTACTTCACAATGGAAGAAATATTTGATACTTTAACATGGACAAAAAATAATAAAGCTCCAGGACCTGATTTCATTATATGAGAGGTCTACAAATACTATTCAGAATAGTGGGTTCCAATACTTCATATTGTCTTTAATGGAATTATACAAGGGGCAGTGATACACCACAGCTGGAAAGGTAGCATTATCTGCCCTTTATATAAGAAGAAGGGAAATCCAGCCGACCCACTAATGATTTGACCAATAAGTCTTTTGGATAATGCACAAAAAATCTTTTGTGAAATCTTATTGAACAAACTACAATCCTGGATAGAAGAAAATAAAATTCTTAGCGAGTTACAAAATGAATTTAGACCTAATCGTTCCACAGTACAACACTGCTATACTCTTGCTTATTTAACTGGGAAATATGTAACAGTTAAGAAAGGAAAATTGTATTGTTGTTTTGTTGATTTGAAATCAGCCTTTGACACTGTCAGACAATCACATCTGTGGTATAAACTAAAATCCTATAACCTTGATCTGGTATTATTCAATATAATCATCAGACTGCATACAGATACTTGGTTAAAGGTAAATTCAAACAATGTAGTGATCTCTCGACCCCAATAAACACTTACCTCGGAGTGTGTCAAGGTTGCTTGCTTGCCCCTACATTGTTTAATCTTTACATAAATTCTATTATTCAGGAAATGGATGCAAAAATCTTTCACTTACCAAAAATATCAAACAAAAGAATACCAGTCTTGGTGTATGCCAATGATTTAGTAGTAATATCTATCTCCTTGTTAGGCCTTAAAAGGAAGGTAAATCATTTTTATAGTTTATGCAAAAGTCATAACCCGGTTATAAACTACTCAAAGACAAACATGGTTATTTTGGGGGGAAAAGACAAAAGAAAATAACTTTATATATAGGGGAAACAAGAATTCAAAAGTCAAAGACCTATGATTATTTAGGAATATGTTTTTCTTATAATTTAACATGGTTTAAACACATAGGCCCGGATATTCAAACTGCGCCATTCTGAGGCGCAAGCCCTTGCGCTGCTCAAAATAGTTGCTGAGGGGTGCGGGGCGATCATTCAAAGGAGCGCGCTATTGAGCAACTCCTCTGAATATCACCCCCCAGCCACAGCCACTGTGCATGGCGCAGTGGAACTTGCATCACCGCAAGTTGTCAGAGTGGAGCATTCAACTTGCGGTGGCGCAAGTACCATTGCGCCATGCGCAAATTTCCAATATTCAAAAGGTGACATGCAAATGGGACCATAATTCATGCAAGGCGTAGGGGGGGCCATTTGCATCTGATTATGGCCCCATGTGCATGCCATTAGCATGTAGGTGCGCCGATCCCCGAGGACTTGCGCCTGGCTGCCCTGCCAGGCAGCAGCCGCCGGGACCGATTGACCCTGCAGCCTGACTGGCAGAACATGAAAACAACCCCCAATCATCTCCCAATGCCCGATCGCGGGAAGAATGTATACTGACAACCCCCCAGTGCCCGATCGTGGGCAGAATGTAAAAGACCCCCAACCCGAATATCTCCCTGGTGGTCAGTGGACCGTAATGCCCGATCGCGGGCAGAATGTATAATAACAACCCCAGTACCCGATCGCTGGCAGGATGTAAAAGACCCCCAAACATCTCCCTGGTGTCTAGTGTCCCCCCCACCCACCATGAAGCCCCACCACCCGCTCCCCTCCGGCGGCGGTGGGCAGCAGCATCCACCCGCCTGCCACCCGCCGCCCGCCCGACTGACTATCGGTAGGGCTGCACGTCCATTGGTGCAGAGCTAGAGCCAACGGGCGTGCAGCCCATACCGTGCATATGACAGTCCAGATTTGTGAATGAACATGATCGGGCACTGGGGGGTTGTCACTGTACATTCTGCCCACGATCGGGCATTATGGTCCACTGGACCACCAGGGATGTGAGCGGAGGGGAGCCACGTGATGCCCGCAATCGGGCTGGTGAAGGTACAGGGACTGAGTTGGGGGCCAGCCACGGGTGGCAGCTGCTGTGTTGCGCCTGCAATACAGCAGCTCACCTGTGGGGTGGCCTCAACTTGATCCTTTTTAGGCTCAAAGTTGTGCAGGCGCAGGTTGGGTTGCGCCAGCACAACTCTGCACAACCCGACTGAATATCGGGCTGTGCAGTTTATGCATGGTTCCTCCCCCTCCTGTTGAGCATGCATTCATTTGCATTGCGCTGTTGCTCAACCTGTTTTCAGTGGCGCAACTGCCTCCTGCTGAATATCGCAGAATGGCGCAATGTAGGACTTGAGCATGCGCAACCCTGTTGCGTATGGCGCAACCCTTTTGAATATCTGGGCCATAGAGTTAATGAAATTAAGAGCTAACATGGCTTATAATGCATTCAAGGGGTTTTCTGTGAGAATAGGGGACGTTCTATATATGCATTTCTTAGAGTTATAAATGCAAAAATTAGAGCAAGTTTAATGTATGTATCTGAAGTTTGGGCACAAAATGAACTCATAGATTTACAGACTCAACTAAGTAAGTTACTACATTATATTCTTTGAGTTCTCCTGTCAGTCGATTCAGAAATCCTGGGAATGGAATTAAATCAAATACCATTATCCGCTATAGTTTTTGAGAGGAAATTAATATTTCTTTTAAAACTCTATCTCCTTCCAGAGTACAGGTTGCCAAGAATGTATGTTGAAGAGGAAATAAAATATAATGCCAAGAGCTTTATTTCCCCTATGATGGAAATCATAACAGATATTTTGTACCCCATGGGTCTGGATCATCTCCTTCGTCACATTTATTAAAGACCATTTATAGAAATAGTTTTACAATTAAAAAACAGAATAAGGGATATAGCTATTACCAAAGATCTGGAGACTATACAAACTAGGAAATTATATAAATGGTATAAAGTTCTGAAAACAGAGCATAAATTGGATTCTTACCTCAAAACTTTCACTGAGCCAAAAAAAAATGTAGAGTTATTACAAGATTCAGATTAGAATTGTATGAAGCGAATTATACATATTGTATCCAAAAATGCTCTGAAATTGAATACTGTAAATGTAATACGAAGGCCCATGATGACCTAAAACATGTGCCTCTGCTATGTCCACTGTATGAAAAAGGTGTAGATTCTAGTTGGGTCCAATAATCTCTGAACTCGATTTCTCTCCTGATCAAATGCTTGTACAGCTATTTAAAACAAATAATTATGAAATTCTAAATGCACTAGCACATTATCTACTCTCTATTAAGCTGTGATGTTAAGATGTTCTATTATCCACATAGTTATTACAGAGATTCTTTGGTAAACTAGGCTAACTAACTATTTCTGCTGATAATGTTGGTATCATGATTACGTATATTGATAGCAGTATTGATGAGTCTTCTGAAACAAATGACTCCTATACCATAATAGTTTATTACTGATCACATTTTCACGACAAACTCAGAGTTTGTATAGTGGGCCTTAAAAGACAGAAATGGGAATATCTTTTAATATTTGATGACGTTGTAAAATCTTTGTATTAAGGTGTCTATTGATGTAATTTAATCACTTTATGTAAATGTTTATTCTTATGTGTAATGGCTTTGCACTGGACAACAAAATATTTATTCATTCAAACCCTTGTGTGTTTATATCATCTAGTATTTATTTATTTTGTGTGAATATTAAATGCTAATTTAGTACATTCAGTCTCTGTGCTGACAGACACTATAGAAGTGTGCTTCGGGGGAGGGGCAGATCCATGGTGTAGAAGGGAGATTCACAGACCATAGTGACAAAGGCAGTCTTTCCAGAAGTTGTTTGCTAGTGTTTTAGTATTGTGTGTTCAAGAACTCACAGTACAACTTCAATTCATTTTTTTATAAGTTTTTTTCTGTTTGCCTGGCATTTTTTCAGTCAGCTTAAAAGACTGTCTGTGTTGTAGTTTACTGAACAGTTAAAGTTTCTGTGCCTGACCTTTAATCTGTGTGTGTGCTGTCAATTCATATGCATTTTATTGTGGCATCGCAATAGCAGTACTCTGAATTTCTCAGCCTGTCTGCAATATTTTTCCCTGCTTCTGTGTAGCTACTGCTGTACCCGGCCCCCCACCACCACTAAACTAGGTATTTATTTTTGGGCTTCGGGATTTTCTTTAGTTTTTTGCTTCCCATCCACCAAAAACTGCAGAAATATAGAGTTGCTGCTAATTGTCTGTGTAATATTAAAAAATGCCCAAGAAGAGACAGTCATGCAAAGCTGTTTCTAGCTATGGCACTGCTGCCAAGAAGATTATTAGCAGTGGAAGCTGTTGTGATGATAAGGCAGATTTATCAGGGGCTATCAAGTCTAGCTGTGGCCATGGTAGTACGCAGCAGAAGGGAAGGGTAGTTGTTGCTGCAAGTAAAGAGATTTCTCTGACTCTGTTTTTCACAGTGAAATCAGTCACTTCAATGCCGGTTGAAGATGCTGTTGTCCCTGCTGGTAGTACAGTTAGTGATGGCATGGTTGATAACAGCATGAGTATTGCTACAGGTTCAACTCAGGTAAAGTTATCAGGTGGGAAAAATGTTGTTGAGTTCACAGACTTGAGTTTGGTTGATGTCCCACTCCCCACAGTAGTTAAACATGATTCTGATCATGATGATGACTTACAGTCTCATGTTTCCACTGATCCTGAGGTCAGGCCATCCAAACATTCAGATGTCGATGAAAAATGTGTGGATGATAATATTGAGGCTGTGTTTGGAATATTTCCACAGGACAGCACCCAAAGTGAATTTGTGGATGATGATGATGCTAGCTATGCCATTTGGGAACTGAACAAAAAGAAAGTGAAGGTGGCTGTTTGTAAACAGTCTGTTAGTCAATCACCCACTCCAAGTTCTGATGTAGCTGTGTCTGTTGATGACCCTGGAGTAATAGTCATAGACTGTGATGTTCAGTCAAAGTTCAAGGTATACAACATCACAAATCATACAGTACACCCCCCATTTCAATGCCACCAAAACTGCAGGTCCATATGCAGTGCCAGCAACGACATGTGAAGAGTAGGGTATTAAAATCCCTAGTTTGGGATTTTTTTCATACAAGATGGTAGCGATGAAACAGTGTCAATTTACCAGCTTTTCCAAGCACGTGTGAAGCATGGTAAAAAGTGTATCCTTCTGGGCACGTGGGGCCAGCATACTCATCTCAAGAGCAGGCACATGGCACTGTGGGCTCGGCACCAGAAGGGAGCTAATGCCGTAGTGGGGAGTTCACCCTCATCCACCTTAGTGAGCATGGTATCCCCTTCCATCAGTGTAAGTAGCTATGTCAGTAAAAGTTGTGAAATAACACTGGATGATTACTACAGGCACGAGGAAGAGGATGATTTTGAGTGTTCAAGTAGTGGTCAGAGTTGCAGTGGTGGTCCATGTACTACTACTACATCAACCCCTGTCTTTGTGCAGGTTCTCTGCTTGGCCTACTGTTTAAATCGTGTGGTACAGGAGTTTCTGTAGACCCCTGAAATCCTCCTTGATTACTATAAGGAGGATGTTGGTTGGAGGGTATAACAACACAATTTGTATTCCCGAATCACGTACTTCTTTCTGTTACTGAAAATTATCATTAAGGCCACTGATTTACAATAAATAAAATAATGAAATTCCTTTGTCAAGACTTGAAATACTGGGAATTGTAGAGATGTGATTGTTGGTGTAATTTCTCGATTTTACTGTCATTATACTGTCATTCATTTAGTATGTAGATAAATAATCAGAATCAAATAAGTCAATATGTACACCATTAAATGAACCAAACAGAAAACAGCACTGGAACCAATTATCAGAAACACAGTTTCTGCAGATTAACTGATCTGTTGCAAAATTACGAATTCCGTGCAATTATTTGTTTTTGCTGGGGTGAAGGCTGTTGCAGTTCCATAATGTTACAATTTTTTTTGTGAAACTAGTTCACTAACTTCCAGCCTAATTAACTGCCTGCCTACCTGCATCATGTGATCTGCAGACAGTCAGACACTTGATCTTTGGGCTGTTTCTTACCAACTTTGACTTCTCAAACTGTAAGTCAAAGTTAACTCGAAGTGCACAATGCGAAGTCCATTAAAGGTGAATTTTGACCTTTTAATGGGAAATTCACATAGTGCTATGTGAATTTGAAGTTGGGCTCTTCGGGTTAACTTCGCAGGCATAGTAAAACTTCACTAGCTGTAATCAGGTAGGGTAATTTTAAATTACCCAGCCCAACTCCCAGACCCAATTACCCAACCCAATTACAACATTACTAATACCCTTCAAGACTGAATGCAAAAAGACACTCTAAATACACATGGGCCCAGATATTCAAAAGGGTTGCTCCATGCGCAACAGGGTTGCGCATGCGCAAGTCCTACATTGCACCATTCTGCGATATTCAGCAGGAGGCAGTTGCTCCACTGGCAACAGGTTGTGCAAAAGAGCAATGCAAATGAATGCATGCTCAACAGGAGGGGGAGGAACCATGCATAACCTGTGCAACCCGATATTCAGTCGGGTTGTGCAGAGTTGTGCATGCGCAACCCCCAACCTGCGCCTGCACAACCTTCAGCCAAAAAAAGGATCAAGTTGAGGGCCACCCACAGGTGAGCTGCTGTATTGCAGGGCACAACACAGCAGCTTCCACCCACAGCTGGCCCCACGTCCTATGCCCCACCAGCCCGATTGCGGGCATAGAGTAACATGAACCCCGCCCACACATCTCCCACAGCCCGATCAAGGGCATCACAGTCTACAGAAACCTCCACATATCCCGAAGCCCGATCGCGGGCATCACATACACATGAACCCCCCCATATCCCAAGCCCGATCGCGGGCAGTACAGGTACATAGAACCCCCCACACATGTTCATTCACAAATCTGGACTGTCATGTACGGTATGGGCTGCATGCCCATTGGCTATCTCTGCACCAATGGGTGTGCAGCCCTACCGGACAGTCAGTCAGCGGGCGCGGGCGGCAGGCGGTGGATGCTGTCGCCACCGCTGCGGGGGCGGGGTGGAGGGGCCGTGGTGGGTGGGGACACTAGACACCAGGGAGATGTTTGGGGTTGTGATGTGACATTCTGTCCGCTGATCGGGCTTTACGGTCCACTGGACCACCAGGGAGATATTCGGGTTGGGGAAGGTTACATTCTGCCAGCGATCGGGCACTGGGGAGTTCATATACGTTCTGCCCGCGATCAAGCTGTGGGAGATGTGTGTGTGTGTGGGGGTTTCATGTACCTGTACTGCCCGCGATCGGGCTGTGGGAGATGTGTGGGGGTTTCATGTACCTGTACTGCCCGCGATCGGGCTGTGGGATATGTGTGGGGGTTTCATGTACCTGTACTGCCTTGATCGGGCTGTGGGATATGTGTGGGGGGTTTCATGTAACTGTGATGCCTGTGATCGGGCTACATTGTCCTGTCGGTCCCGACGGCTGCTGCCTGGCAGAGGTGGCCAGGAGCAAGTCCTCGGGGATCGGGCGCACCTACATACCAAATGGCATGCAAATGGAGCCATAAATAGATGCAAATATTTACGCCTTGCATAAATGTAGGCCCCATTTGCATGTCACCTTTTGAATATCGAAATTTGAGCATGGCGCAATGGTGGTACTTGCGCCACTGCAAGTTTAATGCTCAACTCTGGCAACTTATGGTGGTGCAAGTTCCACTGCGCCATGCGCAAGTGCTGTGGCTGGGGGTGATATTCAAAGGGTTGCTCAACAGCGCAACTCCTTTGAATATCACCCCGGCCACACCCCTGTGCAACTATTTTGAGCAGCGCAGGGGCTTGCGCCTCAGAATGGCGCAGTTTGAAAATCTGGGCCATGATGTATATGTTTGTTGTTGATGTATTGTTATATGTTAAAAATGTAATAAAATCTAGGTTTAAAAATAGGGATTTATACTGTTCCTCATCTCTGCTCCAGCTGGTAAAGTGTTACTAGTTTTCAGTGAGAAAACATAGACTAAATAAATGTTGCAGTGGTTGGCATTTACTGTTTGCAGGGAGCTCAATGTTCCAAGTTTCAGAACACCCTGTTCCATGCAGCTTAAAATGAGTTCCCTACAAACAGTAAACACCAAGCATTGCAGTATTTAGGTTTGTCTCTCTTTTCTGACTAAAAACTGTTAACTCTTTACCAGCTGAGGGAGAGATGAGCTGAGGGAGAGATGAGGAATACTAGTAATTACCCATTACCTGTTACTTGTCTCAAACTACCCGACCTGATAATTACACTGTTATATCGCGTAGAGTAGTATATTACCCAAACTAACCTGTCCGGCCAAAAGTAGGTGATACCTGCACTACCCGACCCAGCTACTCATTGGGTAGCCCATGCCTGGTACTGACCCATTCAGGCATCCTGCTGCCAGCACTCACCAGTCCCTCTCCAGTCTTGGACATGTATGTGTGTATGTATGGGACATGTATGTGTGTATGGGACATGTATGTATGTATGTATGGGACATGTATGTGTGTATGGGTATGTACAGTTGGGGCACAGATACTGGAGGAGGAGAAGGGGAGCTCATTACACAGACACTGCTGGATCTAGGCACAAAGAAGGGGGATTGGGGGTGTTGGTTACACAGACACTGCTGGAGCTACCCACAGAGCCCCATCAGTCGGTGTTGGATGGGTCACAAATTCTATTGAACAGAGTCTGTAGTTGACTTTTACAGGAGACACTACTAGAGCTAGACACAGAAACTGGGGGATGGGGGCCTGGTTGCACAGACACTGTCAGAGCTGTTGGATCTGGGCACACAGACAGGGGTGGGGATTGGCGAATACTGCTGGGCTCAGAGACTAGAGTCATTATAGTAGCCCTCTTCAGTCATGAACTGACAGCCTACCAGTACTGACAAGTCCCTCTCTGATTCAGAACTGACAGCCTGTCAGTTACTGGCAAGTCTCTCTTTGATATGGGAATGACAGGCTGCTAGTACTGTCTAGTGCCTCTCAGATATGATACCAACCGACTCCCAGTACTGGCCCATGCTGGCATCCTGCTTCAGTCCAAGCCTGTCAGCCTGCCAGCACTGACCCATCCCTTGGAAGAAAATGTTCAGAATTACATAACAAAATATGCAGACGATGCAAAATTGAGTGGGCCATGTAATATAACAGAACAAATTAACTCATTACAAAAAGATTTGGACTGAATATCAACTTGGGCATATAAATAGGGGATGACATTAAATATAGAAAAATGCTGTGCTTTACACATTTTTTTTTTTTTTAACCAGTAGGTGACTGGGCACTGCCCTTTTTCAGTCATGCCTGACAATAAATACATTACAGTACAAAACATATATTGAACATTCAGCAAACTTAACAAAACATTGACATATGTTAAACATTTCAACAAACATTACAAGTGCATAAATTATTCTTAGAATAGTGGTCATTCAACAGATGTTTAAAATGCTTTACAGTTTTTGCAGTTTTAATTAAGACTGTCAAACTGTTTAACAGTGTTGGAGCCATCCATGTAAAGGAACATTGGCTGGTAACTAATTTTGGTAAAGTTGAGGTAAAAAAGAGAATACATTTTGTGTCTAGTTGGGTATGAACCTTTGTACTGAATAAACTTCTTGAAGAGACATGGAGG
This sequence comes from Neoceratodus forsteri, assembly GCA_016271365.2. Taxonomy (NCBI): domain Eukaryota; kingdom Metazoa; phylum Chordata; order Ceratodontiformes; family Ceratodontidae; genus Neoceratodus; species Neoceratodus forsteri. The sequence continues at coordinate 678,723,361 of CM057454.1, forward strand.
TAAAGAAGTATGGTAAACTGTAAATGCAAAAGCTGCTGCAGTGTACTCTGTTCTTTGTAGTGGTGGAAGAATGTTCATTTTCTCGTACAAGAGACAATGATGAATCCTTATTGGAACTCTCAAGCCAATTCGACAAATACTATTCAGGAAAAGTTGGTACTTACTGATAAATGAGCTTCCCTGATTCATAAATAGAACTGCTCCATAATCCAGGGTTGGCAACAGTATTTGTTTGGCTATAACCATACCTTATCTGTTAAAGCATTAATGTTCCTGTAGAGGAAGCACAACTTCTGATGTATTTTCTTTTCTGTTTTTTCTAAATGACCAATAAGGCTTAATGAAGGGTCCAAGTGGACGCCCATATATTTAAATGACAGCACCCTTGAGATTTCTTCCCCATTACTACCCTTGATGGACAGGTCTTCTCCCACTCGGGCCAGCCTCTGTGATGTCCCAAACAACATCTCGTTAGTTTTCTTTGCATTCAACTTCAGCTTGTTCTGGGTCAACCACTTTATCAATTTATTATAATAATTCTGCAATGCTTTTTGCATCTCTTTAGATAGATTGTCCTGAACTGAAGAAGACCATATCATCAGCATATAGTATACATTTTGTCTCCGTGAATTCCCATATTAGGTCATTCACAAAGACAGAAAATAGTAAGGGGCTCAGTACTGATCCCTGGGGAAAACCTGACCTCATTTGCAGTGGTTCAGATAGGAAATTACCTATCCTTACCTTCTGTACCCTGGCACTTAGATAGCTCTTAAATCATTCGAGACCAATCCCTGTAATTCCATAGGAGATGGGCAAACATAACCCCATGCACAAATATTGACTAAACAATCATGTCTTAGAGTCAAAGTAACAAGAAAAAGATTTGGGCATTCTAACTGATGATAGAAACATAGAAGTTGATGGCAGATAAGGACCGCAAGGCCCATCCAGTCTGCCCATTTCTTTTTCTACCTTATAAATGTGCCATCGACTTTTGCTCTGTCAGTGGCCTATCTATTCATACTCCTTTGCATTGCTCCCTTATGCCTATCCCATGCCTGTTTGAAGCCCTGCACTGTATTCATAGCCACCACTTCCTGAGGTAGGCCATTCCATGCATCCACCACCCTTTCTGTGAAAAAGAATTTCCTTACATTCCCCCTTAATCGGCCTCCCTCTAGTCTCACGCTGTGTCCTCTTGTCCTGCTATTTTTCTTATATTTAAACTTGTTAGACTCTTTCACCTTGTTACTGCCCTTAAGGTGTTTGAATGTTTTGATCATATCACCTCTCTCCCGCCTTTGCTCAAGGATATACATACTAAGCTCCGTTAATCTGTCCTCATATGTCTTCTGATGCAGTCCCTGCACCATTTTGGTTGCCCGTCTCTGGACTGCCTCAATTTAGTTAATGTCCTTGTGAAGGTGTGGCCTCCAGTACTTCACGCAGTACTCCAGAAGGGGCCTAACCAGTGTCTTGTAAAGAGGGATTATGACCTCCCTCTTACGATTTGTGATACCCCTACTAATACACCCTAACATCCTTCTAGCCTTACCTACTGTTTTAGAGGTCTGCTTGGATGATTTCAGGTCATCAGTGATGATGATGCCCAAGTCTCTTTCTTCCTTTGTGACTGCCAGCAACTCCCCTCCCAGCCTATAGGTGGCTACAGGGTTTCTCTTCCCTACGTGCATGATCTTGCACTTCTTTGCATTAAATCCCAGTTGCCACTCTTCTGACCATTTTGCTAGTTTATCCAGATCTCTTCTCATTCTGCCCACCCCATCTGGATCATCTACTCTGTTGCAGATCTTGGTGTCATCTGCAAACAGACAAGCCTTACCTTCTAGTCCATCTGCAATGTCATTAATGAAGATATTGAAGAGGACTGGCCCCAGGACTGATCCCTGAGGTACCCCACTTGTGACTTGCATCTCTTCTGACTGTATACCACTTACCATCACTCTCTGTTTTCTGCCCGTCATCCAGTTTGCCACCCAGTTGACCAACTTCTTACCCACTCCGAGCCTACCCAGCTTATTTATCAATCTTCTATGTGGAACAGTGTCGAAAGCTTTGCTGAAGTCAAGTTAGGCGACATCAACTACTCCCCCTTGGTCCACCACTCTGGTTACCCAGTCAAAGAAATCTATGAGATTAGTTTGACAGGACCTTCCATTTGTAAACCCATGCTGTCTTTGATCCTGTGCCCCTATGGATTTCAGGTGTTGCACTATCCTTTCCTTAAGGAGTGCCTCCATAATCTTGCCAACTACTGAGGTAAGACTGACTGGTCTATAGTTCCCTGCCTCCTCCCTGCTACCACTCTTGTGGAGCGGGATCACATGAGCCCTTCTCCTGTCTTCTGGGACCTCTCCTGTGCTCAGAGACTCACTTAACAGTTCTGCTAATGGCTCTGCTAGTTCCACCCTTAGCTCCTTAAGTACCCTGGGATATATGCCATCAGGTCCCAATTCCTTGTCCACCCTGAGCTTAGCGAGCTCTTGTAGGACCCTTTCTTTTGTGAAGGGAGTAGTACTCACCTCCCTCCCCCTTGTGTCCATGGTGCTGAGCTGTGGGCCCTGCCCTACCTTCTCTTCAGTAAATACTGAGCAAAAGTATCTATTTAGGATAGATGCTTTTACAGAGTCCTCCTTCTCACATGCCTCCTTTTCTCCTTTGAGCTTAGCAATACCCTCTCTGGATTTTCTCCTTTCACTAATGCATCTATAGAAAGTCTTGTCACCTTCTTTTACTGTTCGTGCTAGTGTTTCCTCAGTCTGGGACTTTGCCTGCCTTACTGCCTTCCCTTTCCTAGGACAGTTTGGTATGCCTCCCTATCTTCATCCGCTGTGTTCCTTATATTTCCCAAAGGCCAGCCTTTTGGCTCTGACCTTTTCTGCTACTGTATTTGAGAACCAAAGTGGTTTCCTTCTTCTTTGCACTTCCTTTTCTGTCTAACACAATAGGATGTTGCTTCAAGTATTGCATCCTTAATGCTTGTCCACTTTGCCTGTACCCCCTCACCTGTGTTTCTTTTTGCCAGGGCTAGCTTAACTCTGTTGGCCATCTTATCAAAGTCAGCTCCTCTGTAGTCCCATATTTTTGCCTTGGAATGGGATGATTTAGATGTAGTGGCCAAACTGAACCATACCATGTGATGGTCACTGGCCCCCAGGTGACCTTCTACCTGGAGATCTGTGATCCCTTCCCTGTTAGTCAGTACTAGATCTAGGATAGCCCTGTCTCTTGTGGGTTGTTGTACCTGTTGTTTAAGGCCCTCCCCCTGCAGGGAATCCACCATGTGTTTAGTTCTGGCAGATGTTCCTGCTGGTATTGACCAATCTGTATCCAGCATGTTGAAGTCTCCCATTATCAGAACCTCCCCTTTAGCTGTCATGTTTTGTATATCTTCTAACAGTAATGTGTCTATGTCCTCCCCCTGGTCTGGGGGCCTGTAGACAACCCCAGTTCTTATGGCTGTCCCATTTCCTATTTCCAGGGTGACCCACAGTTCTTCTGGCTCCTTATGTATTCTGAATTTCTGTAGCTTTGATATTTTCATTGACATACAGGGCCTCCCCCCATTTTGCACCTCTGTCTCTTAGACAGTACCAGGTACTGAAGTCTCCCAAGTGTGTTACTGGTAAACCACATCTCATTAATGCTACTATGTCCAGTTTAGCCTCTGACATTATTGCCTGCAGGTCTGGGATCTTATTTCCCAGGCTGTGAGCATTTGTGTACATGATTTTCCATTGGCCAGATTTTGGTGTGTTAGTTAGTGGGTGAGGTTTGGCATTTCTCCTGTGTGTTGTATGGGGAGATGGACCTTTTTTCTTACCTGATGATGCAAATAAACTGCAAACATGCTGAATCCCTGTTTGACAACTAGCTGAGGGGGGGGAGAGGTGTACTTCTCATTCGATGTATGGGGTGCTGCACCCCCTCCCCATTTGCTAGTTTAAATATTGTGCAAAGATGTCAAACTTCTGCCCCAATGCACTGACTCCCTCCTTAGTCAGATGCAGTCCATCAAATTTAAAGAACTTTCGCTCTCAGAACTGTTGCCAGTTCCCTACAAATCTGTGTCCTTTTTCCTAGCACCACCCTTGAGCCACATGTTTAGCTCCCCTATCTCCCCTTCTCTGACCTTCCATCTATCTGCCCTCCTCTCCCAGACTGGCAGGATCTCAGAGAAGGAGATGTTGGACGAAATGGATAATAGTTCGGATGAAATGGATAATAGTTTGTCACCCAGCCAGCCTGATAAACTAGAACTAAAAGAACACTGTACATCAGTAGTGACAAAGGCAAATAGAACAGTGGGAGCAAGTAAAAGAAATATGAAGAGTAGGATACCGGAAGTTATGACGTCTTTGTGTTTGTCATATATCAGGCCACAGCTAGACTATGGCAGTCAAATCTGGAGTCCATATACAAAGAGAGAAATGTGCATAGTTGGGAGAGTTCAACAAAGATTCACAAAATCAATCAGGAATCTCAGAGATAAACTATATAGGTCTAGATTAGAATATCTAGGCCTACATAGTCTAGAAACAAGAAGATAACGAGGAGATATGTTGTTTTATTATAACATAATGAATGAGCCAAACCTCATGACAGGATTAAATACAGATTACAAAAATGTGGGCCTGGTGACCAGGAGGGACCCCATTACACGTTACAATAAATCATTTCAGGACTCAAAAAAGGAAATACTTTTATACACAAAGGGCTGCAAATTTATGAAATAAACTTCCAAAATACATTATTATTAGTAAAAACAGTGAAATGTTTAAAATAAATTTAAATAAATATATCACTAATAATGGAAATATAAACTAATATGATTTATTCTAAAGGAGCTATATTTGACCCTTGCCTTTTTTGCTCCTTCCAGCTTTAAGTGACTTTAAGTCCCTTTCCAGTCTGGGACAGACAGCCTGTCAGTATTGACCAGTCCCTTCTTGATCTTGGACAGACAGTCCCTCGGTACTTAGTGACCAGTCCCTCTTCAGTTTGGGACAGACAGCCTGCCAGTAGTGACCCATCTCTCAACAATCTCATAAATCAGTGCAGAGAAGGGCCGTGCTCAGCAAGACGGCAAGTGCTACTACCAGTCGAGAAACTGTCCATGAATTCAGGAACATAAAGTCTGATGTCCAACAACACAAACTGGCACTTTCTCACCACTCCGCCCCCCCCCCTGAATCTATACCAGCAGTATAGCCTAGAGGTTAATGATTACCAGCTGTGAATGAGCTTGCTTGATACAAGAGAACTGGGGTTGGTTCTCACAACCTCCACTTGCATACTATGTGACCTTTAGCAAGTCACTGTGACCATTCAGCATACAAGCACCTCACATGCACACACACACTACCTATGACCTAATAAGAGAACACACCATATGGGAATCACACAGACAACACAGAAAACATGTCAGCAACATATTTTATTTACTGATATGAGCTATACTGTACATAAATATATATATTGAAGGGGGACAAATCACCAGGCCTGGACAGTGTACATCCAAGGATACTAAAGGAATTGGCTGAGGAGCTGGCAGGGCCACTGGCAGACCTATTTAATAGTTCACTAGAGTCAGGCATGGTACCACAGGACTGGAGAACAGCACATGTAGTGCCCCTCCACAAAGCGGTACCAAAGATGACCCAAGGAATTATAGACCAGTCAGTCTGACCTCCATTATGTGCAAGCTCATGGAGACCATACTAAAAGACAGGCTGGTGGAATATCTAGAGGAGCATGGTCTCCAGGATGCGAGACAGCATGGGTTCATGGGGGGAGATTGTGTCAAACAAATCTGATTGATTTCTTTGACTGTGTCACTAAGACAGTATTTATTTATTTTATTTATTTATTTTATTTTGACAGCAGTTTGGAAAACCTTTGAGCCAAAGGCTCATTTACAAAGGTACCTTGTCACAGTAAGACAAAAACACAGTACAATAGTAAATTAAGACAGCAATAAGTACAAAAATACAAGTTGGTACAGGCAGGAGTGATGCAACAATAACAGAGTTAGGTTAACACTAGGCAGTTTAGTAGGATGCTTTATCATAAATATTGAGTACGGCCTAGACTAGTGGTAATTACAGCCTCGGGTGTTAAATAGGTGGTTCCGTAAGGACGTTTTGAAGCACGATATGGATGGGGCTTCGGAGATGGAGGGGGGCAGCGTATTGAACCAGGAGGGGGCCCTAAAGCTGAAGGCTCTATGGCCGTGTGAGGTCCTAGCTCTAGGAATAGCAAGAGAGGATTTCCCAGAGGTCCGAGTATGAACTAGTGGGACAGAGCGGTGGATAGTAGTGGTCAGTCCTGGTGGGGATAGCCCAAGGAGGGTCTTTTTAGTAAGGATACAGGTCAGGTATTTGAGGCGCTCATCAAGATCAAGCACCAGGGCTTTAGAGTATAGCAGACAGGTGTGAGTTAGCCTAGGCACTCCAGTAATTAACCTGCAGACCTTGTTTAGAATAGTGCGAATTTTATGGAGCGCGGTCTGATCAGCAGCACCATACACCGGCAGCCCATAGTCCACTAGTGACAGGATGGAAGAGGTGACTGCAAGTCAAAAAGCCTCAGGGGGAGGCAGTTTTTATACCGGTGTAAGATGCCCAATCCGATATTAGTGGCAGTGGCAAGGGCGATATGTGTCCATGGAAGGAGAGAGAGGGGTCAAAATGGACCCCTAGGTATTTATAGGAGCAAACTTGTTCGAGTGGGAAGGAGGACCCAGAGTGAATGAGAAGTTTGAAGTTGCAGGATTTGTTTTGAGGGTGAGCGAAGATCATGGTTTTTGTTTTTTTAAGATTTATCACCAGTCTATGTTCCTTGAACCAGCCCTCGGTTTCAGCAAAAGACTTCTGCAGTGAGTCCTGGAGGGCAATAGGGTTACGATCTGAGGCAAAGATGACAGCATCATCAGCGTACAATAATATGTTACCAGTGCAGGAGCGTGGAAGGGTGTTAAGGTAAAGGGAGAAGAGTAAGGGGCCCAGAATGGAGCCCTGGGGAACCCCAGAAAAGATGGGACAGATGTCTGAGTGGGTCCCATTAATTTTTACATGCTGTGAGCGGTCAGACAGATAACTGGCGCACCAGGAGACAGGCCCAGCAGCAAAACCGGAGAGACTAAGGGCATCAAGAAGGAGGGGGTGGGAGACAGTGTCGAAAGCTTTAGAGAGGTCTATGAAAACAGCACCAGCCAGAGAACATGTGTCTAAGGAGGAGTGGAGAAAGTTGGAGAACTCTAGGAGGGCAGTGCTGGTACTGTGGCCTGCACGGAAACCGTGCTGCTCAGGACAAAGAACATTGTAGTTAGTGAGGTAGTCAGAGATTTGAGAGGCCACCACCTTTTCCAAGGCTTTGGAGAGAGGAGAGAGAATGTAGATTGGCCTATAGTTTCCAGCCACAGACCTATCACCACCTTTAAGAATGGGGGTGACTATGGCAATTTTCCAGGCAGATGGAACCTTCCCCAGGCAGAGAGATTGATTGATGAGGCAAGTGATCGGGGTAAGGACCGTGTCTAAGACCAGCCTAAGGATACATGGATCCAGGGTGTCACTGCCCATACTATTACTCTTGAGGGCATTGACTAGGTGCGGTCTAAGTTCTTGGGCAGAGACACGGCGGAGGAGAAAATAAGGGCGAGAAAGATTTACGGCTGGCGCTGGGGGGTTGAAAAAATCAGTAGGGAGGATAGGGCTAAGATCCGTGAAGGAGGTATTGAGGTGGTTGGCTATAAGGGCTGGGTCTGAGGAGATAACGCCATTGATGTTAATCTGGAGGGTGGGGGAGCATGTGCTCCCATTTAACTGTTTAATATTATCCCAGAAGGTTCTGGGATTGTCCCATGAGGCAGTGAGCGAGGACCGATAGTGCTCAGACTTGGCCTTTCTGATGGCCCAAGTGCACTAGTTTTGGGTGGCAGCATACAACTGCCTGTCACTGGACCGGCCAGTCTCAATGGCATGGTGCCATAAGTTGTCCCTATGTTTGATTTGTTGGATCAAAGCTGGGGTTACCCAGGGAGCATTCTGCCTTTTAGTACGGCGGGTCGTCAGTGGGGCAAAGATATCACAGGCTTTATTAAAAATCTGGATAAAGAAGGAAAGGGCTGTGCCAATGTCAGGTGCTGACTGAATAGGAGACCAGTCAATTTGGGACAGAAGTTCCTTAAGTTTTTTGAGTCCACCGGGTATTAGGCGCCATTGGCATGTGGACTGTGCTATGGGTTTGGAGACTGTGGATGACCAGTGAAATAGAATGGGGGAGTGATCGCTGAGAGAGTCTGGGAGGACTTGTACATTGAGGATCTGATTAGGGCGGTTGGTGAGTACCACATCAAGCAAGGTACTCGAGCCTCTCTTAGAGTTAGTCCTAGTGGGGTGAGTAATCAGTTGCGTTAAGTCTACTGCAGGAAAGGAGTCATGAGTGGAGGAGGAGGAAGGGCTGAGCCAGTTGACGTTTAAATCACCCACCAGAATTTGGTCCGTGGAGGGGGGTAGTGAGGAAAGGTACTCCGTGAGTGAGGCAATAGCCTGCATTTGGTCCCTGGGGGGTACGTATACAGCAGTCAGATAGAGGGGTCCCTTTAAAGGGTCAGGGGTCAGTTTAAGAGTAAGAGCCTGGGCACTGGAATCAAGGACGGGAGCAGGTAGGGCCAGTACAGAGATAGATTCCTTGATGTAAATAGCACAGCCGCCACCCTGTCTCCCAGCACGGTCAGACCGGAAGAGGGTGAAACCGGGAAGGGAGACTAGGGAGTCTGGGGTGGATTTCGACAGCCAGGTCTCAACCAGCATGATGATATCAGGGTTAATTGATCTGACCAGGCATTGTAGTGCGTCAAACTTTTTTAGGAGGCTACAGATATTCATGGAGACCATATTTAAGCCCGGGGGGCCAGTGGGGGAGCACTTGGGAACCAGGCCAGGGTTTGGATGAATGTTCCCTGAAAGGAGTAGTAGCATAACTAACACCCTGGCCACGAGGGGTGAAAGGTATTTCTCGACTGACACGAGGGGTGGGAGGAGCTTAAGGAGCAGGGGGTGGGCAGGGTGGCACAGGAAGGGAAAGCAAGAATAAGAAGACTCCCATGTGTGTCCGAAGGGGGAGCAAGGAGGAAGCTGGGGGGAGGGCAGGGAGGACCGAGACACCCAGAAGTCCCAAGAGGCATGAGAGCAGGCTCAAGAGCATGGGGGGGAGGGGTGCCAGGGCACAGTGAGGAGTAGCAGACAGGCAAGAGGGCAAGTGCACTGAGACTGGTGGGTACGATAGTGGTGACAGACACAGGCAGAGCATGAGGCAGGACCAGTGTATTGCGGTGAGCATGATCCAAGAGATGTAGTACTGGGGAGCTATGGAGAAAATGGGTCTACCGCATGGCCAGTAGACAGGGGCCAAGCGGTAGACATCCTCTATCTTGATTTCAGCAAGGTCTTTGACTCAGTACCCCATAGAAGGTTGATCAGGAAGTTGGTGGATTTTGGGGATGGGGAAAAGATGGCCAGATGGGTGGAAAACTGACTGATGGACAGAACCCAGAGGGTGGTTGTGTGGGGAGAGTTATCTGGCACCACAAAGGTAACCAGTGGGGTCCGGCAGGGCTCAGTGCTGGGGCCAGTGTTGTTCAGTGTCTTCATCAATGACATTGTGGATGGCATTAAGGGCAAAATGTGCCTAGTCATGGATGACACCAAGCTCTTTGGGACAGTGGACACAGCTGAAGGGATACAGGACCTACAGGATGACCTGGAAAAGCTGGGGAGGTGGTCCACAATCTGGCAGCTTGGCTTCAAAGCCAAGAAATGCAAAGTTATGCATATTGGAGCCAAGAATCCCAGGACAGAGTACTACCTGGGTGGAGTCTGAATATCTGCATCAGAGGAGGAGAAGGACCTAGGAGTGATGATCACTAGTGACCTGAAGCACTCCACACAATGTAAAAAAGCAGCAGCAAAGACAAACAAGATGCTGGGATGCATATCTAGGGGGATCAGTAGTAGGAGAGAGGAGGTTATACTGCCCTTGTACAGGTCCCTGGTATGGCCTCACCTAGAGTATGGGGTTCAGTACTGGTGCCCACACCTCAAAAAGGGCATTAACCTCTTGGAGAAATTCCAGAGGAGGGCTACAAAGATGATAGCAGGCCAGCAGGGTAAGGCATGTGAGGAGAGGTTGAGGGCACTGAACATGTACTCCCTGGAAGACAGGAGAGAGAGAAAGGGAATGATTGAGACCTTCAAGTATTTGAAAGGGATAAATAAGGTGGATAAGAAGAGTCTCTTTAAGCTAAGTGGCATCCATAACATGAGGGGTCACAGTCTTACGCTGGAGGGTGGGAGGTTTAAAAGGGAGGTCAGAAAGCATTTCTTCACAGAGAGGGTGGTGGACACTTGGAATGAGCTGCCAGAAAAAGAGATCTCATTGAAGACAGTGGACAGCTTTAAGAGAGGCTGAGATAGGCATGGGGGAAGGTTAGAATCATGGGTAGGGAGGAGTGGGGAGGGAGGGCAGGGACAGTAGCTCAAGCTGTGAACCCTGCAATATAAGCAGACTAGATAGATCAAATGGCCTTCTTCTGCTGGCTTCTTCATATGTTCGTATACTTTTAGATATCACTCATAGGAATCTGAAGTAAAATGCAGTGAACACAGCACTGTGTTTCTGCGGGACACATCGAGCAAATTTTGACATTTAACAGCAGCTGTTTTGCCAATATGTGATGCTGCTTTGGAGAATGGAAAAAAGAAAGTGATCAGCACTCTGGTTTGTGAGAAGAGCTCACACACCTGATGGCTGAACAAAAGACCATAGTGTTTGAATTCAAGAGGATTAACAAATAATTTTAAAAAGGACCAAATGTAGCATTTTGCCTTTGATGTCTGCAATGGCTTCTGTCACACTTTCAGAAGTACACAACTGGTGCTGTAATCCTGCTTTTTGACAGTCAGCTGCTGTACACAGAGCCTGTTGCTGATGTCAAATGCACATGGAGAGTTGACGAAGCCGCAGTAAAATGGAGCCCTGCAGTCAGGAATACACAGGATTATTGTGGCTCTTGAAGATCGTCATTCAGAAGACTCCTCTAATGTACACTGGAAAAAGCAGTCATAAAATCGGGAATTCTAGTTGCTAAATTGAAGGCCTACTTGTCCAAATTGTTCTCACCAGCTTCGGTCTCCTCGCTTGAAATGGAGAAAAGCAACATTGGAGAAACAACGTCAGTAGCCAGTCATGCCATCCAGAAGGTACTAACAACTGTACAAACAATTGAGTATGCTTTTGCAAATCTTAAAGCAGACCTGAATGTTACAGACAAAAAATTCTCTACTACTGAACATAAAGTAGTTTAACTGAAGGGCAGAGAAACACAAATAACCCTGTGTACAGATGCATGGTCAATTGGTGAAGACAACAAGCTTAGAGCAGGAAAACAATAAGTCGCACTCAACCAAGGGTCACACTGTAGAATCGACGCACCCGGGCTCTTTGGTACTGTGTCTGTTGCTCATCTTCTTTCAATAAACCATGAGTTCTGACTATTTAAAGTCTTCATTTTCAGTTCCTGGCTGAGTGCATGTTTTTGGTGTTTTCCCGATTGTTGGAAAAGCTGGAGTGCATGATCTCCTGATCCCCTATCTTTTAAGGCAGCAGAGAGAACAGCAACAAAAAGATGAAGATGCTGAGAACTGAGCATGTAAAAACGATTTTTGGATCCACAGAATGAGGAAAGGGGCTGAGAACAACTTTCCCATGATGATAGCCTTCATACAGCACATCCTGAAAACTACACTTGATCTGCCTGGTGACCTGTGCCTAACAATAAAGCGTGCACATTGGTCTCTGGGCCCCAAACTGGCAAACAACTCAGTTAAACACAGATCGATTATAATTAAAATGCTGCGTCACTAGACCAAGGAAAGTATCCTGGCAGTGGTGTGCAAAAAGAGGGGCGTAACTTAGGATAAGTGCATGATTTTTCTACAATCTGGACTGTTCGAGTGTGCTGCAAGCAAGACACCATATAGTGAGAAATGTCATTAGACAAATCAAGGAAATATGAAACACAAAGGCGCAGCTTGTATTCCCAGCAAAACTAAGGCTGCACTTGGACTCGAGGATCACGACATATGACTCACTAATCACAGCAGCAAATCAGCAGGAAAAAAAAAAGGCAGATCAGCTGTCCTAATATGGCAATGGAAAACCTGAGAGAGCAACTGCTGAAAACAGCATAGATGACAACAAGCTGGTGATAAAAATAGACAAGAGTGGAGGATGCATTTCTGATCCAGCTGAATGGAGACATTTCAGCCTTTTTTGCACAGCATATCAAAGATAGGAACCAGTCCTCCAATCAGGAACTTCATCAGCAGTGACCACATGAGATGGAACTAGTAATAGCTTTCTGGACTACTGCAAACAAGGACCCACACTACACCAGAATCCATGCAAATAATTACCAATTTGCCTGGGAAAAGGACACTGTTTGGGGACTGCTTGACCTACAACAATCTGCTGGGCAGAAAAAGTGACAAAAACAGCTCTTGTTAGATCAGGTAGGGGGTCACTTTGGGCAGGTGGTCAAGGAGGATCCAAGGCCTTAAGGGCAGTCTTGCACTTTCTTACTCTTAAACAAAGTACCAGACATGTGATGTAGAACCATGTTTGAACAAAACCAGATTAGGGTGTGTTTTTTTACTCTGGTTGGTGATGGTAGAGCCCACATTTTCTCTGGGGTATGTGCAATAATAATAACGGTAATAAATGTTACTTTTATAGCACCTTTATAAGTTTTTTAAGGCACTAGAAAAAAAAGAGAACAAATAATCATATACTATTGAAAGCTAGCCAGTAAAGGTGGCTTTTCAGTTTGCTTTTACATGTCATACGATTGGTGCAGGCCCAAATATCACGTGTTAGTCCATTCCAAAGGTGAGGGCCACATACTGAGAAGGTTTGGCACCAAAAGTGGCTCATTTAGGAGCACTGGGGAGGTTAAGTGACTTTCTCAGAGTCACACAGTATGCAAGTGGAAGTTCCGTGAATCAAACCCAGATCTGCTGAAAGTACCAAGCTCATTCGCAACTCATTACTCTAACCTCTAGGCTATACTGTCAGCCCTTCTGTATTTGACTGGGATCCAATAGAACTTGCCAGCAATGGAGAGGCATGATCGAATTTCCTAGTGCCAGTAAGGGCTTGGATGTAACATTTTGGACACGCTTAAGACAGTGCAGGGATCATGCAGAGAGACAAAAAATAAGAGGGTTGCAATAATCCAGACACAAAAAATGACAAAACAATGGATCAGAGTAGTGGCAAACTTGGCACTTAGGTAAGAAAGAATCTTAGTGATGATAGAAGTGTTGGTAGAAGTCAGAACTGACAATACTGCTAGCAGATTGCAGGATCATCACTTGGACCAGTTGGACACCAAGGTTTTGGACAACTGAAGATGGATGAATAATAGGTGAACCACAGTGAAGACAGTGAATAGATGGATCTCTGGTGTTGCAGACAAAACCACGCTTGGATGGACTAAGAGATTTTATCTTTGTACTGCTGTTACAAACAAGAAGTTCCATCCTGTTGACATATAGACATAGTGAATTCAATGACATCTAGGACTGGATGTCAGCAAGAAACAGTGATATCAAAATTAGCTAGAAAGAACTGGAAGGGGACAGGATCAGTTGTGTTCCAGGACAGTAGCTGCTGCTGTTGTTTTCACAGGGTTCTTGTGGATTTTACTTGGTAGGTTAGTTCTTTTCTTTCTTACTTCTAAGGCGCTAGCAGGGTATTGTTTTGGGTGCTGCTGGATGTTTTTAAACTGATTTGGTGGCTGTAAGTGGGGCTCATTTTGTGGATGTTTCACTGTGTAACAGGCTGCTGGTAGAGGCTATTTCTTCTGATTTAAAACCTATTTGGGGATTTGCTTGGGCCTGGTTCTTTGGCTGCTGGGCTTGGAGGGAGACACAGGGCTGATGCACTCTCTCTCTCTTGAGTCAGGTGTCTGCCCAAGACCTGCCCTCCCACCCCTCCCTCCCTCCCCAGAAGTCTGCATTTATAGGGGGAACACCTGCCCTGCAATTGGAGGAAAAGGCTGCAGGTGCAGCTCATGTAGTTCTAGCCACTGGGGTAGGATTTAAGGCTGGGAGAGGAGCTTTGGGAGTTGTTCATTTCCTTTATAAGTTTAATGTGTTGTACTGCACCTAGTAACAGGGTTACTGGTGACAGTGGACTGTCTGTAAGATTAGTGGGTGACCTGATTAGGCAGTAGGGGTATCTTGGACTGGGGGAACCTGGTGGCTCTACCCAAGGAAACCTATTTGGAAGGGATGGAACCACACATCATTAGGGCCGGCATCTTTGGGAGGGTGGTGGGTGCACAGGATGTGGAGCAGCCATGATACTGGACTGGGCTTAGAAGTTGGTGGTTGCCCAGTGCTACCAGCTAGCTTTACAGCTTAGGGAGGAGGTTGCGGGGATTAGGAGAAAGCTGGGGAAGGGGTGGTATGGTTGGGGAAGGGGCTGGGAATCTCCCACAGGGTTGCACCAAGCACTGGGGTGGGGGCACAGGAAAGGAGTGCAGGAGAATACTCAGGGTCACATAGGAACCTGGCAGAGGGGTCCAAAAGGACACTACCAAGGAAGCAGGCAGATAACTGGGGGCCCCACAAGGGGGGACGGAGGGACAACATTCTCAGGGAAGTAGGCAGATGGCCAGGCTGGACAGAAGGAAGCAAGGCAGGGAGGTGGATCAGACCTACACTCAGTAACCGCCAATTCTCTTCTTCTGCTCAAGGATGAGGGGGGGATGTGAAGCTGACAGGGGTGAGTTAGAGACGGAAAGGGAGTGAAGGAGGAGGCAGGGGCCAGATAGCAGGAAGAACAGGGGGGGAACCTGGAATGCAGGAAAATGGGGGGAGCAGTGAATCAGAGCAGGAGGGGCAGGGGGAAGAGGGAGGAAAGCAAGGAGAAGGACCAGTTGGGAGGAAAGGTAAAGGAGAAGGACCAGAAGTACAAGGAGGATTCAGTAAAGGGAGCTGAGGGTTTAGGCCAGGGGAGCACTACTAGCAAGGAGGAACTAAATGGAGACAGGAAGGAAGGGAGGATGAGCCAGGCTAGTTTAGCAGATGGGGGAGAAGAACCAGTTGCGAGCAGTGAGG
Organism: Neoceratodus forsteri; assembly: GCA_016271365.2. Taxonomy (NCBI): domain Eukaryota; kingdom Metazoa; phylum Chordata; order Ceratodontiformes; family Ceratodontidae; genus Neoceratodus; species Neoceratodus forsteri. Next base: position 678,738,573 of record CM057454.1, read on the forward strand.
GGGGAATTAGCAAGGAACAGAAGGATACTCAGGAGGAGGAGAGGCATAGGATTGGAGGGAAGGGGGTGGCCATGGTAAATAAGGAGGGGGTGGCATGTGGCACCCAGAAAGGGGAGGAACACGGAGCCAGCTGGGTGGAGGGGCCTGTAGAAAGGATGAGGGACATGGAAGGGGGGGAATGGAGGAAAATGAGTGGTCAGAGTGCTCCTGCTGGGGATTCTATGATCAGGGTATCAAATGGGATAGGGAGGAGAAGCCTGGCCAGTTAGAACAAGATGCTCTCCTGGACTAACAGTGCACAGGGCTAAGCACGAGGTATATCAGCTGGCAAGGATTGTGGGGTTCCCAGACATACTGGTCCACCTGGGTACAAATGACATTGAGGGAAATAGCGAGCAGAGATACAGGCAAGATTCAGGGAGCTCGCCAGGTCTGTCATGACATAGGATGCCAGTTTCTTCTCAGAAATCTGCAGTGCCAGGGCTAGTGGGGAACACAAAAGGAAAATTAGGAGATAAACCAGTGGCTCAGGGAGGTGTGAGGCCAGAGGGTATGGGCTGATGGGGATTGGGGGAGACCTGGGAGGATAAGGAGCTGTATGCTAGAGATAGACTACATCTCAATTTGGAGGGAGGGAATCCTTAAGTTGAAAATAGAGGGCTCATTGGTGAAAGTGGGGTTTAAACTTGTGAAGGGGGTGGGATGGGAGAAAGGCTGCGGGTGCGAAGGAGGCACTGTCTCCACCCCCTGGGGACCAGGAGGATTGCAGGAAAAGGCCAACTGGCAAAGTGCAGACCAGGGGAAAACAGAATCCCATGGGAACATGAGCAGGGAAATGGAACCATAGGGAAAGGGTGGAAGGTAGTCCTGCTAAATGCCAGGAGCTTGGGCAATAAATGCCTGAGCTCCAGGCGATGCTAACTGAGGGAGCAGTGGATGTGGCAGCGGTCACGGAGACTTGGGCCACTGCAAGACATGACTGGGACCTGAACCTGGAGGGATACACTATGTTCAGGAAGGACGGGGGGAGGGAAGGGGAGGAGGGGTAGCAATGATAGTCAAAAACTGCATTGGCATAGGGGGAGTAGAGAAGGCAGAGGGAACCGTGGAGGCAATTTGGGCCACCTTGATAACAAGGGGGGGCAAGAGAGTAAAAATAGGAGTGGGCATAGACCCCCTGCCCTGGCGGAGGAGCTGGAGGACAGTCTGGTGGCAGATGTTAGGAGACACTGCAGACTGGGCAGAGGAACGGTGGTGGTGTTGGGGACCTAAACATGCCAGGAACAGACTGGGAGACTATGACATCCTCTGTGACCAGGGAACAGAGGTTGTTGGATGTCTTTCAAGACGCTGCCTAACCCAGCAGGTGAGGGAACCGACCAGGGAGGCATGGGTACTGGATGTGGTCCTGGCAGACAGTGACCAGATTGGGGTCTGGAGGTAGGGGACCCATTGGCGGGAGTGACCATGCCACGGTCTGGTTCTGCCTGGACCTAGGAGGGGTAGAAGGCTGCACAAAGATGGAAGTAACCTCACTTCAGGGGCGGATTTTAAGGAAATGGGAAGGATCCTTATGAGCATTTGGATGGGATTGGGTCAGACATGGACGCTGATAGTAGGTGGGAAATCATCAGGAGAGGGTGCAGGATGCTACCAGCACCTGTGCAAGAAAGTAAGAATAATCTTGGTAGGCCCAAAAACCCTGTTGGTGGACCAGGAGGTCCAGGAGGTGGTCGGGGAAAGAAAGCAGCCTATAAGCAATTCAAGTGCTCAAGGAGTGAAAGGGATCGAGGGGAGTACGAGCTGATGGCTAGAAGGGCCACTAGAGTGGTGAGGGCGGCTAAGGCAAGGAAGGAGCAGAACATGGCCAGGGAAATTAGGAGAGGGAACAAGGGGTTCTTTAGATACATTGGGGAAAAATGAAGGGTGAAGGGGCAGATTAGCAGGATTAAATCAGGGCAGAGATAGGCACAAGACCCGGGGGAGCAGGCTGAGGTACTAAATGAGTACTTCACCTCAGTTTTCACCAGGGAAAATGGGGGTGCTGCATCATACATGGGAGGAGACAGAGATACTGAGGAGGGGGGACCCTACCGATCGGCAGGTCTGGGGAGGGGGAGGCATCACTGGCAGGTGGGGGAGGGCTAAGCAGGAGACAGGCACCGGAAGTGGAAATCACAGCAGAGAGAGTGAGGAAGCCTCAGCCCCTTAAGACGGAGAAAGCACCGGGCCGGATAAATTACATCCCAGAGTGCTGAAGGAACTTGCAGACGCCCTGGCAAAACCCCTGGCAGAGCTTTCACCATCTCTTGAGGACAGGGTGGTGCCCAAGACTGGAAGGTGGCGATATAGTGCCTATCCACAAGGGGGGATCAAGGGAGCTGGAGGGAACTACAGGCCTGTCAGCCTGACCTCAGTGGTGGGCAAGTGTGGAGGGCATTGTCAAGGAGAGGCTGGGGGACCTGGATAAGTCAGGGTGCCTGACGATAGACAGCATGGATTCATCCAGGGAAATCATGTCAGACAAACCTAGTGGAGTTCTATGACTGGGTGACAAGTGCCTTGGACCTGGGTAGACCAGTGGATGTCCTCTTTCTAGACTTCAGCAAGGCATTTGACCTGTTCCTCACGTGGCCCTGTTGGATAAGCTGGGAGAAATGGGGTGGGGAACCAGATGATCAGATGGATAGGCAATTGGTTTCTAGGACCGGACCCAGAGGGTCGTAGTTGGTGGAATAGTCTCATCCCCAAGGAGGGTCATTAGTGGGGTCCCACAGGATCAGTCCCTGGGCCCCTCTGTTCAACGCCACGATCTGACATAAGGACAGGAATCAGGAGGAGATGGGTCTTTGCAGATGACTCAAACTGGGGGCGTGGTGGATGGGGAGGAGGGAGGGTGGCCTACAGGGGGACCTGGAGGCTCTGGAAAGATGGTCTAGAAAGTGGAAGCTGAGGTTCAATGCAGGGAAATGCAAGGTACTCCACTTGGGGCCAGAAACCCAGGTCAAGTGTACACTCTGGGGAAATGCTACAAGTCTCGATGGCTGAGAGGGACCTGGGGTGGTGGTGGATGTCAAGATGAACAACTCTGAGACTTGTAGGAGGCGCAGCCAAGGCCAACAGGATGCTGGGATGCATCGCTGGGATCACTCCAGAAGGAGGGAAGTGATACTCCTCTGTATAACTGACTTGGCAGGCCGCACCTTGAGTACTGCATGCAGTTTTGGAGGCCACACTTAAAGCGGACATTAACCTCCTGGAGAGGGTCCAGAGGAGGCAACCAAAATGATTTGGAGCTTGGGGACAGGACCTATGAGGAGAGGCTCAAGAGCTAAATATGTACACATTGGAGAGAGAAGGGACGGGGACATGATAGAGGTCTTAGGTACATGAAGAGGGTAATACAGGAGGAACAGTCAGGGGTGCTTTGAAGGAAGGAGGAAGGGCCACTAGAGGGCATGGCTGGAAGCTGAGGGGGGAAGATTCAGGGAGAAAGGAGGAGGTGCTACTTCACTGAGAGGGTGGTGGAGCCATGGAATGCACTGCCTAGGGGGCTGGTGGAGGCAGAGACAGTGGAGGGGTTCAAGAGGGGGTGGGACAGGTACAGGGGAAGGGTTCTGGAAGAAAAATCCAGTGCAGCAAGAATATCTGGAACTGGGAAGGGAGAAGCCAGAGAAGGCGCGGGGGACAGCAAGGTCAGCACCCAGGTTGGGGACTGACCAAACGAGCAGACACGAAAGACCATTAGGCCTATTCTGCTGGCATTTTAGTATGTTAGTATGTTAGCTAGAGTGATTTGCAATGAGTCAGTAACTGGGGCATAGATCTGTGGGATAGAGATAGGCTAGCTAGAGCCCACAAGTGACAAGGGACATTGTCCAGCAGAAACATGGCATGGAGGATTGACAGAGTGCAAACGTGGTTGGGAAGGGGCAGTGCACTGATCCGGGGCCCTCAGAACTGGGCATGGCTGGATCAGACTATGGCCTGATGAAATATTATGGCAGTTGTGGTCATACAGCTGCAAAAATTGCAGTGTGGTGCCAAACTGGAGTGTATGGCCCTGGGGGATATGGAGGAGGCTGAGCTGGTGGGGGCACCCTAACTCATCTTATCACTGCAACCAGATTCTCAAAAAATTAATAAAAATCTTTTGTACTAGATCTGGGGGGTGCTGTGCCACTGGGATCTGGGGTTCACACTGGCTGCAGGTCTTGGGGACCACACATCTTGCAGAGAGCCCAACAGGTAAATCTTCAGAAACAACAATGGACATTTATACATAAGCTAACCAGGTAGTCCCTTACTATCACACAATTAACTGTCTTGGGTTGGGAAGGGAAGAGGGGAAACCCAATGTGGAAGAACTACTCCATCCAGACCTAGAGTACTCACTGAACCAGTGGACAGGCTTCTGACCTATTGAATCTGGGCCATTTTCAAAATAAGATTTTGAGAGACAGCACCTTGGACTGTTCCAGGTACCATAAGCACAAGAGCCGAGACTTTTGTCCAGCTCAAAGAGCCTTAAGTTTACCTTGAAGTACATTACATCCGTTGTTCTCTCCAGGCTGATCCAAGTCAGTGGGAAGATAGCAGCAGTACACCAAGTGTTTCCTATGATCACTACTGTTTGTACAGTTTGAGAGTTGAATTATAGCTGTTTTTGTTAATCTGTTGTGTCTGCAGCAGTTATATTTATGACAATATAAATGATCACAGAGAAATACTAATCAAGTATAAAACTCTATAGTAAAACTTGACATTTATTATGGATAATATTAAGCCTTCAACATGGTCAATCATGCCCTCCTCTTCTGCAAACTACGATGTCTCAGCTGCTCTCAAGAGGTTACGAACTTGGTTCTGAGCTACCTCTCTGTTTGCAACCAATTTGTGTGTATCGGACCCACCAGCTCCCCCACCCTGCCCTTCTTGACAGGTGTGCCCCAGGGCTCCATCCTGGGGACCCTTCTATTCTCTTTATTTATCAACTCCCTGCCCTCGGATAGACTGAAATGCCATTCCCTCCTCTATGCTGATGACTTTGTACTTTACTACAGCACAAATCCCCGGCCCTCATCTCCTCTGCTCTTACTCATAACTATGCAGTAGCCCACTACTGGTTTGTGGAAAACCTCCTCCTGGTTAATGCTAAAAAAACGAAATCCATGCTGTTCAAATCCAAGTAATTTCTAGCCAAATCCAAAACTCTCCCTGCTCTCAATATCATCTCTCCAGATGGCCAAGCTCTGGAGAAGATGACACCTTTAAATACCTTGGTGTCCTACTTGATACCTCCCTCTCTTTTGCAGACCACATCAACTCTCTGGTTCTAACAGTCCACCAAAAATTAGGCGCAGCCTACAGATTTTGGCAATACCTCATCCCAGAAGCCAGATTGGCCATCATCCAGGGTGATCTACTACCAGTCCTGGACTACTGCTCCCCCATCTATGCTAGGACGTCCTTAACCCTGATGTCGAAGCTTTCTTCTGCCTACAACAGTGCATGTTGTTTTGCCCTGCTAGCCCCATTTTCTACTCGCCACTGTGTCCTCTACAATATGCTAGGGTAGCTCCCACTGCAAGGTCACTTCTCCCTTGCCCTTGGCAGCTTGGTTGACTCTGCCATCCAGACTGGCCAAGAGTCCCACCTTGCAGCCATCCACTTGGTTCATACAGTTCATCATCGCCAATGCTCTCACAGTATCTCCCCTCTGTATATTCCCAGGGTATCCACAAATATGGGCAGTAGAGCCCTGTCAGTAGCTGCCCCAATGTTATGGAATCAACTACCTGCTGAGCTCTGCTACACCAACACCCATGGCCGCTTCATATCTCATCTCAAAGAGTGGCTCATGGCAACCCCTGGGCACCATTGCTTCCCTGGATAGTCCATATCCTGCTGTATATAGCATGTAAATATTTATGCATTTTGTTTTTCTACTAGTACAGGTATAAGCTTAGTACATCTATGTATTAAAAACCTTGTACCTTTGTGGAACTCTGCCTTCAAGCTACCCTGTATTCTAGTGTACCATTGTAAACTGTGCATTATTTGTAATCATGTTTCATTGTTTAACTGTTGACAGTCTTAAGTATTGCTGTTTGTAACTCCTTGCCACTGTATGGTTGCCTGGGTCATGCCTGAAAACGGTCCCTGGGATCAGCACACTCACCCGGTTACCAAAGTCATAAATAAATAAAAATAAATAAAGATCTCTTATAATGTGAAAGGAATCAACTCAGTGACAAAAAGAGCAAGAATATTGTCTGAACGTAGGATATTACGGTGTGATGAGATGTAATTACAAGAATCCCACCTGTCAGAGGTTGAGCACATAAAATGAAAAAAAGAGTGTTAGTTGGGCAGGTGATTGCAGTACGCCACCCCAAGGCTAAAAGAAAAGGAATGGCGGTACTAATCACCAGTACAGAAACAGCAATGTAAGGCCAAGTAGCAATAGTGTCAGGGACCATGGGAGGAAACAGATTACACCTGGTAAATTTATATACACCAAATATAGGTGCATCGTCATTTTTAAGGATGTATTTGATAGTGTGGTGTGACTAGAATCAGGGAGCTGGATTTTCAAAGGGTTACGCAAGGCTTGCATCAAGCCCTTACATTGCTGCAGCTGCAGCACAGCTGAATGCTGCAAATGCACAGCAATGTTAAAATCTCAGGCGCAGTTGCAGCACTCAGCCTGCTTTATGGCAGCTTGTGGCAAAATGCAGCCAGAAGAAGCATGTTAGGGACCGCAGGAATGATGCACACTAGACCAAAGAAAATTAGTCTTTCGAGTATCACTTCGATGCATGGGATAGAAAATCCCATTATTGTGCCACAAGATCAGTGTGCCTTATATTTGACGCACCCAGTGCTTGTGCCAATCCCACAGCTTCAGAAATCTGGTCCCAGATGTTTAATAATGGAAGGGAACTTTAACTGTGTGCTCAGTCCTCTGGAGAAACAGAACATCGAACAATACTGATGCTAATAAAAACAGCAGCAAAAACACTAAGGGCATCTGTAAGTGAGCCTGGTTTGGTTTATATCTGGAGGACACAGCACACTGGGGAAAAAGGCTACACATTTTATTCTAACCCGCAGTATTAATACTCTCAAATGGATTTCTTTTTAGCCCTTCAGTCAACAGCATGTAGATTTAAAGCCAGCTCCATTCATCAGATAACTCAGTCTGACCGTGCCCCTATTTCAGTAGACTTTTCTATTTCAGAACAGAGGAGACACACCAAATGGAGGTTGAATATTTCTTTGTTGAATAACAAGAATTTGGGACAAGATGTACAAGCAGAAGTTGAAGGGTATTATGACATGAACACAGGAGAGGTTTCACAGCCAATAGTCTAGGATGCCCTCAAAAAGTGTCCATGGCAGATCATTTATCTAACAACTGCAAAAAGAAAACAGACACATTCAGGAGAGCTCAGAAAAAAACTAAAAACATTAGAAATGCAGCACAAACAAAATGCAGCTAGACAGAATGAGAAGGAGCTCAAACAAGTGAAATTAGAATTACTGGAACTCAGTCATGACCAACAAAAAATGTTTTTTTAGTCTTTGTTAACTGGGTAAGGCCCACTAGGCACAAGTGCCTGTTTTCAGGGGTGACCTGGGAGCTTCGGGCTGGTTAAGTGACTTGCTCAGACTCACACAGTATGCAAGTGGAGGTTGTGGGAGTCAATTGGCTGCTGCATGTAACAAGCTCATTCACAGCTCGTTACTCTAACTTCTAGGCTATGAATGGAGGGACAATTGCGCTACTCAATTCGTACATATTATGAGTATTGTGTAGCATCCAAGCCTTTTAAAGGCATCACACAGAATGGTAGCAGCTGACAGAATGGTCTACTAAAATTCAAATGCACACCAAGCCATCCCTTAAAATGGATACTTCTGCCATTGCACAAGCATTTTATAGATACCATGCAGCCCTTTATGCTGAATATAAGGACCCAGCACAGGTTGAACTAAATACAGAGCACATTCTGCGAAATCTTAGTTTGGTGCCACTAACAGAGGAAGACAGGGAAAAGTTGGACAAGCCAATGGAGGTAGAAGAGATCCTCAGTGTAATCTAATCCCTGCAGAGCAATAGGGCATAGGGCCTTGACGGCTACAGCACTGACTTCTATAAAACCTTCTGCACCACATTGGCACCTATTCTCTGCAAATTAGTATCAGGAAACAGGGCAGATGCCACAGTCATTTCAGTAATACCTAAACCAGGCAAAGATTTAGAGCTACAGTATGTGAATCACACAGGCCAATCATGTTACTCAACCAAGACCTGGAAATCTTCACAAAGATTCTACCCACTAGACTGCAAAGTGTGGTCACTAAGATAATACATCCAGATCAAAGGTGTTTTATACCCCCGTCACCTTAGTGACAACATTAGATTGATTTTGAACATAATCACAGAGGGATCATCAGCAAAAAAAAAAACTGTCTTAATTGATGTGGAAAAAGCCTTTGATAGGATACATTGGGTATATTTGAACACTTTACTGAAAGCAATGAGATTTGGGCAACTATTCTTAAAATGGGTGGTGATATTATGTGACATCCACAAGAGGCAAGGCCACAGGTTAATGGGATGCTGTTGAACAGTCTAGCAATAGTGAGGGGGATGCAGCAGTGTTATCTGCTGTCCCCCTTGTTATCTGTCATAAGTCTGGAGCTACTGAGAGAAGCAGTCACTGTATTTTATTTATTTATTGATACTCAGAATTTAGTACCTATGAGCTAAGAGCTCATTTACATAGGTTCCAACCCTGAGACAATACAAAGTATAAGTACAGTGAGAAAAACAACAGTATTATCAAGCACAAAGCCATAGAGTACATTTAGGCAAGCATTTACAGTCAACAATTAGTTATTGAAATTATGTTTTACAAACATAGTCCATAGGTACGATGGGTTAACATAGGATACATATTTGATGGGGATGAGGCAACAGAGGTAAAAAGAGACCTCATAGAGTACCTGGAAGAGCTGTAGGAGCACGGGGATAGTTGGGGGGTGAAAAGGAAAAATGTTAAGGAAGAAAGTAGGCGGAAGGGGGAGCTGAAAGACAGGCGATGGATATTATGGGGTGCAGGGTGGGCTGGAGGAAGAAGGTGGGAGAGCAGGGGGTTAATAGAGCAGCGTCCTAGAGGTGTGTGGGTAGGGAGAGGGTGAGGAGGAGGAGGGTAGTGATGCAGAAAGAAGAGGAGTAGATAGAGGTGGGGGGATTAGCAGCACAGTGTCCTTGTCTGTGTAGAATGGGGTGAGAGGAAAATGGTGGAGGGAAGAAAATATGCAGCTCAACACCTTGTCAGGGGTGAAGTTAAGGAGAGGAGGGGGGAGGAAGATGACAATGCAGGTGTTGTGGGATTAGTGCTAATGGGAAATAAACTGGGGGATAAGCAGGGGAGATTCTTGGGAAGCACCCTGCAGTCATGGGGTGAGACGATGGATTAGCTCTTGCAGTTGCACTTCAAGTTATTAGCTGCAAGGTGGATTCTTAGGTAGGTTTTAAATTGCCCAAGTTTGGTATTGGAGACAAAGTTAGTGAAGAGGGAGTTCATCCATTTAGGTGCTCTGTAGGCGAAGGATTGTTGCCCTTGGGAGGTCTGTCAGAAGGGAATTTTTAGTGGCTGACTGTTCCCATTTCTTGTACTTCTGACAGTTGCTGTTTGGGAGAAGACCAAGTACCACAGGGGTAGCAACGTCAAGGGTGGCCTTCTTGATTATTAGGCAGACCTGGTACTATATCCTGTTGTCCAGGTTGAGCCATCCTGAGCATGAGTAAAGCTCACAGGTATGCATTAGTTTGTGGGCACCTAGGATCAGTCTACAGGATTTGTTTAAGGCAACCTTGACTCTGTGTAGAGTTGAATCAGTTGCCTCTCCATAAACAACTAGTTCATAGCCAATTTTCAACTGGACTGAGCTGGTTATGGCGAGTTTGAGGGCTTCATCTGTGAGGTAGTACTTATGTTTGTGCAACAGCCCTATTCTGGTATTTACAGTCTTTGCAGCCTGGTCAACGTGTTGCAAATAGGAAAAGGAGCAATTAAGGGTGATCACCAGATATTTGAAAATGGGGACATTTCCAGCATTTCATTATGGTTATTGTGGATTTGCAGTTGATATGATTTGTGTCTATTTTGCGGTGTGGCAAAAAGCATCGTCTTTGTCTTCTTGTAGTTAAGAAGAAGCTTGTGATTTAGGAACCAAGTTTTGACTGCTGTGAAACAGGTCTGCATTTGTTCTTCTAGAGAAGTTGGGTTAGAGTGACTTGAGAACAGCTCTGCATCATCGGCGTATAAGAGAACTTGGTCAGTACAGGTCTGCGGGAGATTGTTTCGAAATAAACTGAAAAGCAGGGGACCCAAGACTGAGCCTTGGGGTACCCCAGCTGTGACATTGCAAGGTTCAGAAAGGGAGTGCAGGATTTTAACATGTTGAAACCGACCAGTTAGATAGCTACAGAACCACTGTACTGATTCTCGGGAGAGATCTGTAAAGGACAGTTGGTGCAGAAGTAGTTTATGGTTCACTGTATCAAACACCTTAGACAGGTTGATGTAGGTTGCTCCCACCATATGCCTATGGTCAAGGACATCGTGAATGTAGCTAGTGTATTCTACCAGGGCTGAGGTGGTACTATGGTTTTCCTGAAACCTTGTTGCTCTTTGTATTGGAGTTGGTACTTCTACAGGCAGTCCACTAGCTGATCACTGACAATCCTTTCAGTACTTTGGGGAGTAGGAAATTGGTCTTTAATTAGAGTAGTCAGATCTATCCCCACTTTTGAAGATGGGTGTGATCAGAGCTCTTTTCCAAAAGGATGCATACAGCATTGCAAGGCATTATAGTGGGGGGTTGTAATAACCGAATTTGAAAGTATGCCTATGAATGATACAGTGAAATATGTTAGCTCCTTTTCATAGAGCAAATAATAATCTAATTTACCTTGGAATTGATTCTTATCTTTACACAAGACTGCTTCCTTGGGAAGATTATTCCAGGGGTTAACTACCCTTTGGGTGAAAAAGGCTCTCCTTTTTTTGGTATTAAATGTTGTACTTTTTAGTTGTAATTTATGTCCTTTTGTGCCCATATTATGATTTTTAAAGCTAAAATCTAGTTCAGAAAAAAATACAGTTTCTTTCACTAAATTATAGCATAAGAGCATATCTCCCCTAATCCTTCTAGTGTGAAGGGACATGAGATTCAGTTTATGCAGTCTGTCTTCATAGGATAGTTTTTTGCAGTCATATAGCATTTTTGTTGTTTGTTTTGGAATTTTTTCTATTATGTCCTTGTTGCTTCCCTTTATTGGTCCCAACAAAGAGCTCCCATAATCTAAAAGTGGTCTTATAGAAGCTCTATATAGCGTCATAATTACATCAAATCAAATCAAATCAAATTTTATTTGTAGTGTGCTTTTCAACATATCGAAGCTCAAATATATATCAAAAATGACATCAACCATAATAAATAACAACATAAAAACAGTAAAAGAAGCAATGAACCTATTCAAATGCTAATTCAAATAGATAACTTTTCAGAGATGCCTTAAATGATTCCATGGAAGGCACTCTCTAATCTGACGAGGTAGAGAATTCCACAGGGTTGGGGCAATGAAAGAAAAAGCCCTGGCTCCAGATGACTGAAGGCGAACCCTGGGAATCTCTAGCAATCCTTCGTCAGTGGAGCAGAGTGGACGGAGAGGGAGCAGCAGGGACGAAGGAGATCTTGCAAGTAGCCCAGTCCCTGACCGTATAGGGTCTTATAGGTCTGCAACGTGACCTTGAAGGTGATTCTCCACTGCACTGGCAGCCAGTGCAATTCGCACAGTACAGGTGTGATATGGCAAGTTCTTGGTAATCTAGTCAACATCCTGGCTTCAGCATTCTGCACCAGTGGCAGGCGATGGCGATCCGCCCCCGGCAACCCTAGATATAGAGCACTACAGTAATGAAGAAGCAAGGAAACAAAAGCGTGGACTAACACAGGGAGGTCATCATGTGGAACAAGGTGTTTTATCCAGGCGATATTCCTCAGGTGGTAAAAGGAAGACCTGACAGCAGCTGATACCTGTGTCTTCAGCATCAGCTCACTGTCAAAAATTACGCCCAGATTCCGCATCTGTTCAGAAGGTCTCAACTGGTTACCCCTTAATACAAGACCAGAGGGAAACCCACGAGTCAACTTCTCTACACGACGACCCGGGTCCACAACCAACACCACAGTCTTATCCGGATGCAGTTTCAACCAGTTCACACTCATCCAATCCTAAATCTCAGTGAGGCAATTTTTAAAGACCGATAATGTGTCATTATGTTCAGGTACAAAGGACATATAGAGCTTAGTATCATCTGCATAGCAGTGAAAACTCAGACCATAACACCTTATAATGTCTCCCAACGGCAGCATATACACCGTGAACAACATGGGGGAAAGCACACAGCCTTGTGGCACCTCACAGGACAGAGCAAAGGGAGCAGAGGAAAAAGTCCCTGAAACTACCCTCTGACTTCTGCCTGTGAGGAAAGAGTGGAACCATCTGAGGACTGTCCCCGACAGTCCGCAGAATAGCTGCAGGTGATCCAGCAACATCCCATCTGCCTCCCTACTTGAAAAATGTCTTTTTTTCCCCCAACTCTATTTTTTCTTCCCTCTTGAGCCCTGCCAAACTCTCTTCAGCAACCGCCCAATCCTGTACTCTACCTCCCTATGTGACCCTGACATATCTCCTCTCCCCCCCCAGCACCGGGAATCCCCCAGGTCTACCAGCTGGGGGAAGGGCCGTCCCCGGCCCAGGGTGCTCTTTCTTATAGGGTTGAAACCAGGCCAGGTAGGAGACAGGATGAGGAGACAGCCATGCCCGACTTCAGGGAGTGTTGTCCTTGGGTGGGAGGCACCATCACCTATCGGAGGGAGAAGGGAGGTATTTTACTTAAGTGGATCCTCTGTGGAGCCCAGCTGTCAAGGCAATGTACTGCTGTGGCTTCACCCCCTCAGGCATACACCACAGCACTGCATTTGGCTACCTCCAGCCACCACCAGAAGTTAGTACTCGAGTGAACATCATCCCAACCCTCCCGGGGAAGAGAGAGCAGTCCTCCGGACACTCAGTCTTCTCCCTCCCCTGCTGACCCCCAGCTCCCTGGGCTCATTCCCGAACCCTGGCACCAGCATGGTGTGAGGTGTGGTGTCCAGCACCTCAACCCTCAGTGCCACTGAGCCGACGTTGAAAAATTTCTTTTAATTGTCTAAAGAACCCGTTTAGCCTTGACTGCTTGTGTCTGGCAATGCTTTTCATAAGTCAGTTTGTTGGATATAATTATCCCTAGATCTTTCTCCTTATTGGTCATTTTTAGTGGGACAGTATTCGTATAGTATGTAGCTTCCCTGTTCTGTTTTCCCATGTGCATCACACAGCACTTGTCAAAGTTTTTTTTTTTTTTACTTTATTTCCCTCCGGTCATAGCCCTACGGAGCCTCTCTCAGGCATCCTGCCCATATCCTGCCCACCTGAGGTCCCCTCGACCCGTGCCTCCTCTCTCCCCACTCTCCCCGCAGCCAGCACCCCCAACTTAACCCCGCCAGGGTGGGGCTGCTCCTCCTCCTTGTTGGGCGCACTTACTAGTCAGTCTCTGGCTGCAGGTGAGGGCCCAGGTGAAGGAACTGGAAGGCCAGGCGAGGTGGACCCAGCAGAGGGCATGGGGACAGGTGACGTTGCCTACCCCACAGAGCCAGTTGTTTCCTTGTTCTGGTAGCCTTCCCCCTACCTTGTGTGTGCATGCCTGATGCTATGGTGCATGGCAACCCTGCCTGCGTCAGCACACTGATTTATGTGCAGCCCACGCACTGCAGTGCTCCCGATCTCCACCAGGAGCCACTGGTGTGCCGGGCTATCCCCCGCCTTCCCCAAGGGGGAGGGGAGCAGCCCTGCGGGTGCCCAGTCCTCTCCCTGTCCCTGCCAACCCCTGGTGCCCGAGCTCGGTCCCAAATTCAGGTCACCGGCATGGCATGAGGTGTGGCGTCCAGTGCCTCAACACTCAGCACCACTGGGCCGGCCCTTGTCCAAGTTAAAAGACTTACCCGTCTCTTCTGCCCACTGAACCATACTATTTAGGGTCAATTGAAGTTTGCATTGATCATTATTATTAGCAACTACACATGCAAGTTTTGTATCATTGGCATATTTGTTGACCCAGACTTTGCTATTATGTCCCAGTTTAGATATAAAAAGTTGGAATAAAAATGGACCCAGTACAGACCCTTGTGGTACACCATTAGTTACCTGGGCTATAGATGATAGATATCCATTAATGCTAACCTGCTGTGTTCTATCTTTTAGCCAACTGTGCACCCACCCTATTATCTGCTGATCAATGTTGAATTCTATCAATGTTTTAATAATTTCCTCATGTGGAACTTTATCAAATGCCTTTGATAAGTCCAAGTAGATACACTCAACTGGGTATCCCTGATCCAAAGCATACATAGAAACATAGAATCTGATAGGAGATAAGGACCGCTTCGCCCAGCTAGTCTGCTCATTTTCCTACCTAACAGATAAGCTGCAGATCCTAGTTAACCAACAGCCTACTTCTTCCTACCCCCCGCTAGAATTGCCTTATATCTGTCCCGTTCATTCTTGAATTCCTCCACTGTTTTTGACTCTATGACCTCCTCAGGAAGGCTGTTCCATGCATCTACAGCCCTCTCTGTGAAGAAATACTTCCTCACATTACATGTGAGCCGTCCCCCCTCTATCTTCAAACTGTGCCCCCTTGTTCTTGCACATCTGTTTTTTTGAAAGATGCTACCCTCTTGGACTTTGTTGATTCCCTTGAGGTATTTGAAAGTTTCTATCATGTCCCCTCTCTCCCTCCTTTCCTCGAGGCTATACATCTTCAGCTCCTTTAGTCTTTCTTCATATGTCTTCTGGTGCAGACCCTGCACCATTTTGGTTGCCCTCCTCTGGACAGCCTCCACCCTGTCTATGTCTTTGTGGAGATGGGGTCTCCAGAACTGTACACAGTACTCCAGGTGTGGTCTTACTGACTGTGTACAGAGGGCCAACAACCTCTTGTTTTCTACTGGTGATGCCTCTCCCTATGCATCCCAATATTCCCCCAGCCCTCCTTACTGCCTTCTCACATTGCTGGCCCACCTTTAGGTTGTCTGATATGACTACCCCCAGGTCTCTTTCCATTTTTGTTGTTGTCAGTATCTCATCCCCCATTGTGTACTCTTCCCCTGGGTTTTTGTTTCCCAGGTGCATTACTTTGCACTTCTTTGCGTTGAATGTAAGCTGCCATACATTTGACCAATCCTCCAACCTTGCCAAGTCCCTTTTCATCCTTGCTACCCCACCTTGTGTATCAACCCTGTTGCAGATCTTTGTGTCATCTGCAAATGACATACTTTCCCTTCCAGTCATAGATACATAGATACATAGACAGTGTCGGCAGATAAGGGCCTATGGCCCACCTAGTCTGCCCATTTGAGCTTATAAGTTCAGTTTGTTTTCCTAGAAGTCTGTTTCCCCTTAGTCCTGCCCTCTAGAATTCCTTTATGTCTATCCCATACATTCTTAAATCCCGTGATTGTTTCAGCCCCCCACCACTTCCTCTGGCAGGGTGTTCCACTTGTCCACCACCCGCAGTCCCTCTGCAATGTCACTTATAAAGACATTAAAAAGGACTGGCCCCAGTACTGAACCCTGCAGTACCCCACTAGTAACCCCCCTTTCTCCACTGTGGACTCTATTTACTATTACCCGCTGTGTACAAGATTTTCTCATAAAAGCTTAACTGATTGGTAACACAAGATCTACCAGGTCTAAACCCATGTTGGGTTGGATCAAGAAGGCCTCTGTCGCTTTACGTTGTTATACATAACATCTTTAATGATAGATTCAAGAATCATGCCAATTGCCGATGTTAAACTGTAATTAGACTGATTAGACTGTAATTACTACAATCAGTTTTGGAACCCTTTTTATGAATTGGTATTATTATTGCGGTAAGCCAATCCAGTGGTACAATTTGGTCATGTAAGGATTTCTTATATAACATGACCAGGGGGTGGTAATACCCAGAGACATTCATTTTAACATCTTAACAGAGATATTATCAGATCCTGCTGATGTTGAATTTTTTAGTGCTTTGATCTTTTCGATAATCAACCTTGTGGTTATTTCAACCTGTACAGCCACTCCTGCTGGTATTGTACCTATACAGTCTTCATTTTTCGCATATACAGTGCCAATATAATTATTAAATGTTTCTGCAATTTCAGATGGTGTCTCTATTTGGTTACCATTTTGTGTTGTGATAGTAACTCCCTGATTATTCCCTCTTAAAGAATAAACGTGACTATAAAATTGTTTAAAGTTATCCTTCTTAGCTGTACTAGCTAGCTTGCGCTCCATTCTGACTTTACTTTTCCTTACTACCCATTTGCAATCTTTTTCACACCTTTTATATTTGTCCCAATTCTCAACAGTATTACTTTAGTATGTATTGTATAACTCTCTTTTTTTCTTCAGGATTTTTTTATTTTATTATTTAACCAGTGTGGCTTTATGCCTTTGTTATCATATTTCCTCACTTTCTTCAGGTTAGTATTACATAAATTGTTTATCTCAGATTTAATAATCTCCCACATTTCTACTGTGGTTTTGTCTGCTAATTTAACATCCCATTTGATGGAGTCCAAGGCCCAGGTATTCAAAAGAGTTGAGCCATGCGCAATAGGGTTGCACCTGCGCAAGTCAGAAAATGCGCCATTCTGTGATATTCAGCAGGAGGCAGTTGCGCCCCCCCCAAATCACGCTGAGCAACAGCGCAATGATAATGAATGCATGTGCAACTGAAGGGGGAGGAACCATGCATAAATGGTGCAGTGCGATATTCAACAACATGCGCTATGCACAATAGGGGAGCCAGCAGAAGTTGTGCCATAGCGGAAATTAACCAAACTAAAAGGGAGTAAGGGAGAGGCGCAAGAACGCTACAGGGAAGCCACATGAGGGCAAAATCCAGCAGGAAACACTGGGCAGCAGGGGCACACAGGGCAGGCCAGGAAAGGGCACCTGGAAGCAACAGGCACAGGGGGAGGTGTGAGGATCCACAGTGCAGAAGGGGGAAGTACACCACACAGCAGTGAGGCCAGCACAGCAGGTGTTCCCAGTGCAGGGGAAGTAGCAGCCAGGACAGTGGGGGGAATACAGAAACAGCTGCGGTGGGGTGAACACAAGCCAGGGACATGGCCAGTGCCACCATTCAGATGGAGGCCGTAATGAGGGGGGTGAGAAGGTGGGCAGCAGGGGGGCATGGCCGTGGAAGGGCCCGTCGGCGGTATGCCCCCAACAGGCAGTACCGAGCCTGCACCAGCTTTGAGCTGTACAGTGATACTGAGATTGTGGGCCAGTACAGCCTGAATTGGGCAATTCTGAGGCGGCTCTGTAAGCTGTGTAGTGATGTGATGCAGGCACCCACACAACGGAGCCATGCTCTGTCAGTGGAGACGAAAGTGACAGCTTGCATGTGCTTGCTCACCACGGGTACCTTCCAGAGACCAACTGGGGACACCACAGGCATAACCCAGTTGGCCACGTCATGCCACCTCACCCAATTCCTCAGCACATTGCTGCCACATGCTGCGGAGTACATCCACAGCCAGCACACCGGCGGAGTGCACAGCAAACATACAGGAGTTTCACAGGGTAGCACGTATGCCTGGCATGCTAGGGGCAATAGACTGCACCCATGTGGCCATCCGCACACCACCTGGCCCTGATGGGGCTGCATATATAAATCGCAAGGGCTATGCCAACATCAACTGCCAGGTGGCGTGTGATGCCAGGGGGTGCATAATCAATGTATGTGCCACGCACCCTGGGGGAGCACATGATGCCTTCATCTGGCACCACTGAGCACTGCGCCACAGATTCAAGAGTGGGGATATCCCCACTGGCCACCTAGTGGGTGAGTATGCAAACCACATGGACAATCATAGGGCCTGGGGGGCATGGTCAGAGGTGACATGGGTAGTGGCCTACATGGCCCGGGTCAGGGTGATGCTGATCACCAAACTAACCTCCACCCTCTACACACAGGTGACAGTGGATACCCACACCGTCCCTGGCTGCTCACACCCTACCAGCTGCCTGTGACCCCATCGCAGCAATGCTACAATGAGGCACACGCTACCACATGTAATGTCATTGAGCGGGTGTTCGGGATGCTGAAGGCATGTTTCCATTGCCTGGATACCTCCGGCGGTGCCCTACAGTACAGCCCCTCAAAGGCCTGTGGGCTATTCCTGGCCTGTTGCATCCTGCACAACATGGCCAATGAATGTGGGATAGCCGTACAGGTCGAAGAGGGGGACAGCGATGGGGACGATGAGGACGCCGGTGACAATGGTGATGGGCAGCCCCCCCCTTTGCCAACGGTACCCCCGACTGCTCCTTCTGGCACAGCTGCACCGGGACACCATCACAGAGGAGCACTTCAGCCAACCCAGGTAACTCATGGGGCCATGTGCAACCAACAGTGGCTAAGGCACAACCCACAAACACGCATGGACACACACCAGGGGTGCATTCCGTCAAGGGAAGTGGCCGGGCATGGAACCACACACACAACCAGGGATGGGTGAGGTCTAACATGCCACGTGGACAGACACACACACACACACATACAACGCACCAGACATGCACAAAGGGTAGGAGGCACACCAACCCAGAACTCCACCCCTAGCCACACACATGTCCACAGACCACCACGCCCACTGCCTGTCCCTGTGCGTGTGTCAGATGCTGAGCACCATTACACATTGGTGTACAGCGTAATGCAGACATCATCATGCACACACAACTGTGGACAGCAGCCGGGAGGGTGTGCAGATGGACTGTGTGTCCGCGTGCAGGTCCGGGTACCCACCCGTGCAATGCCCGCTGAATGACACAATGCACACAGTGCAGCACCAGACAGTAGCCGCATTGGGAGACAGGTCAGTCATGCACCACAGTGCCCTGGCCACCATGGATGCATGGGCGGCCCCGCTGAGACCCGCCAGCACTGACAGGCTGACCACTGGCCTCATGGGGTGGCACCGATGGTCCCCAAGGGGTTCCACTGTGTGAACGTAACTGTGCTCATGCAGGGGTCTGCAGTACACCAAACATGCCTGCGCCAGGTGTGCTCAGGATGCCCTCAGCTGAACCCAGTGTCAACAAGGAGGGTGTCACACGACCCCGGGAATGGGGTGTGGACAGTGCTCTGTGTGGTGTCTGCGATGCATGGGCACATGACTGTGTGCCCATTGTGGCCATGACAGCAGTGAATGCCTGTGTCTGCCTGTCAATGGCAGCGGTCACATCCTCCCACAACCAGTCCATCCCTGCCAGGATCAGAGCGGTGTCTCTGCTGCGACGCTCCTCTGCCCACTCCAGAGCCACACGCAGTGCATCCACCGATGTCGCAAGCTGCATCTGCTGATTGACTGATGCTTGCAGTATGTGGGTGTGCTCATCCAAGAGGTCATCTGCCTCCTCAGCATCCTGTCTCTCAGGGTGTGCGTGGCCCTGATGCCCAGCACCCCTTGAGGGTGGGTGCTGCACACCAGGACCAGGTCTAGGCATGTTCACAGGCGGTGCACTGACGCCGCCCGCTGACCCTGTACCCCCAAGCCCATTGGCCAACTGGTGATGCTGCCTCTCTGGCTGCCACTCACCAGGGCTCTCTGGTGCCACTGCAGTGGCTGCAACAGTCTCACTGTCCTGTACACACACCAGTGCTGCCCCACTGGTGCTGACGGGCACAGGCTGGGACTGTGATGACACGCAGGCCTCCACGCGGCACCACCCACAGCCATGGCCGTGATATTACCTGCTGTGTGGCCAACCCGTGGCACACACGTGTCACTGTCCATGCCGTTAGCGACATCATCATCATCGGTGATGGACCTGTCACCAACCCAAGTCACAGCATGCTGGCATCCATGGACGCTGGCATGCTGGGACATGGGCAGGGCCTCCTCTGCACCTGTTCCAACAACATTAGTCTGGACAGCCAGGTGGGCCCACTGTCACACTGAGCCATGTATACCTGTGGAGGTGGATGGGCCCTCCTCCATCTCCATCTGACTGTCCTCAGTGGACAGACCCACCATTGCTGACCCATGCAGATGCTCAGGATCTGTAAGGGAAAACAAAGTCGCGTTACTGCATGTGACCTACCCTGCCCCCGCAATAGACAGACCATGACCTACCATGCAGTGATGGGCTACCACCCATCTGGAAGCCACCACCTGGAACACCCTCAATGGCACAACGCTGCATGCTCCAGCAACCCTCTCCCCTGTGGGTCAGGTGTAGCACCTCCAGCTGTCCCCCACCTGTCGCAGCTCGTGCTGCCCTGATGGCAGCCA
Organism: Neoceratodus forsteri; assembly: GCA_016271365.2. Lineage (NCBI taxonomy): Eukaryota > Metazoa > Chordata > Ceratodontiformes > Ceratodontidae > Neoceratodus > Neoceratodus forsteri. The sequence continues at coordinate 678,759,048 of CM057454.1, forward strand.
CCTTCTCCTTATCCTCCTCCTGTCTGTGCCCATCTTCTTCTTGCACCCTGCATGGAGTGCTGTGGCTGCCATGTAGGTTCACTGCACGTGCCACCTCCTCCCATGCAGCAGCATGGGCCTGTGGTGTTCCCTGCCGTCCACTGAGAAGCGGCTCCTGATCCAGGTAGGCCTCAAACAGGGCATCGGTCTTGGCCTTGGTGAAATTAGACCTCCTTCTCCTCCCACCACTGTGTTCCTCCTCTCCCATAACTCGCTCAGTCATTATTTAGCCTGTGAGAATGAAAGTTGTTACCTGTGACTGTCCAGTCCCATGCATGTCCCAGAGTCCACAATCCACTCTCCCAAACAGCATGCAACTCACCAATAGACTGCAGTAACCGAGTATGGCCAGTGCAGCCCAATGTCACACTTTTATAGCGCAACCCATGCAAATGAGGCAAGGTGCAACTTTAAGTGGATGCAAACTGCAGTGCTGCGCCATTGAAAGGCTGATTAGCTGATTTGCATATGACGACTGAATATAGCGCTGTTGCACTTTGCGCAATTGTGTTGAACATGCTGAGCCAAGGGCGCAGTTCTGTGACATGCGCAGTACACACCTCACTGCGCATGCCAGGGTTGCTGACGCAGGTGTCTGCCGCGCTGCTGATGTGCTGTGTGTGGGAGTCAATGCAGGGCATGGCCACCATTGTGCCAGTGGCGCTACAGCGATGTTCACCTATATGGTACTGTGGCACTGGGCCATCATAGGCGCACTGGGGCAACAGCGCGGTAGGCCGCTACTGGAGGTAGCACACAGGCACCCAATTGTGCTACACGCATTGGGTTCCAATGGCGCTGTGCCTGTCCATGTGCCACAGACCCTTGACCCTGTACCCAACCTTTGCCTCCTAGGTGCCATGTGTCAGGCATGGGTGCACCATTATTACGCTGTTCGGTGACAGCGCGATAGGGAATGGCAGTGCTGTACCACGCAGCATCTGCACGTGGTAGAGCCACACTGCAGAGCACCATTTTGAGCCAACTGAACAAGTGAGATGGTGCGGAGGAGGGCTGCCCAGTGGACCCTAATTGAACTTGCCAACCTGGTGGCCATTGTTGAGCCACTTTATGGCCCACTGTTTGGGGAGGCACCCCTGGACAGGTCCAGGAGCCAGGTGTGGGAGGAGGTGACCAATGCCCTGGAGGAGGCCACAGGAAGGGGGCGGACAGTGGAGCAGTGCCGCCACAGGTATGGTGACCTGAGGAGGAGGGAACCGGACCTGCTTTCCCACCTGTGGGCATGTGACAGGAGGGGCACGGTGCCATGGCCAGGTAGGTGTTACATCCACACACTTTTATGTTCCATATGGGTATCACGGTTGTATGTGTCTGGAACATGGGGGGAGGGACCCAGTGTTGGCTGTGGTGGTGTTATCAGGGTGTGGGGTGGTGGGTCTGGCTGGGTGGGAGTGCACACGCATGGGGGCAGGGGGACTTTGCTATAGGATTGTACTGATGTTCCTCTCTCCATATTTGCACCACAGGGCCAGAAGAGAGGAGTCTGGCCAGGGAGATGCAGCACCAGCAGGACGACAGGGCTGGTAGGAGGGGCGGCGGTCCACAGTGCCCGAGGGACCGGCCTGATGATGGTGAGTGCCATACCTCCATGATTACTATTGCATGCTGTGTAACAGGGTGGGCAGCAGGGCATGGCCACCATCCATTGACACCACTGCCATGCATGCAACTTGTTACAGTCAGCACTGTCCAGTGGCACTGCATGTCTGGGACTGTGTTGACGGTGGTCCATGCATGCACCGGGTACATGGCTGTGCCATTGCCTTCGCACCACATAGCCATTTCACTAAACGGCCACAGTAGTGCTGTGCATGACTTGGCCGGTGGGTGTGTGCAGCAGTCCGCATGGCTGTATGCACCTGGGTGGGCAGGTCTTGTGGACATGATCACTGTGGGTGGTCACACACCATCACAGAGGCATGTCCCATGGCCATATGCCATGCACAGTGGGTGGGCTGTATGGGGCTGTGCATTCACACCTATTGACTGTGCTCCCTTGTCCTAGGTGTCCACCAGCTGCAGGAGATATGGGAGGCACTGCAGGAGACCCTCAATGTGGCCCAGGCATCATTTGAGATCCTGCAAAGGATTGACCGGCTTGGGGTCTGGAGAAGACACAGGAGGCAGAGCAGCCGGAGTGGGGAGTGGGGCTCCCATTGATCATCCCTCTGCTCCTGATATCCTCTACCCCTCTGGACCCACCCTCACACCCCTCCTTTCCTGTCCCATTTGTTCACCCCTGCCCCTTACCCACCCCCACCTTGTTTGTGGCCCTCCCCCCCACATTTGTACATAGTTTTGCAAATAGTTCTTTTTGATATGTCTGAATACAAATCTTTTGATATGAATACTGTGGTGGTCTCTGATTTGCAGCAGGCTATAGGTGCTCAGCTGCAGTGGTGTGCATGGCGTCAGGGGTAGTGCAGTCATGAGTATGTGTGTGTGTCCGTGGGGTGGTGACTATGGTGTGGGAGTAGCTATCAGTCAGTGTCTGTGGTGTGTGTGTGTTGTGCCCTGTGCACTGGATGACTGTGTGCAGTGGTCCATGGTGCATGCTGTATGTCCATGGTGCCCCTGTCAGCCCGTCCATGGCCTGTGCAGCTGACACCCTTGCATGTCTGTGACCTGCACGGTCTGCTGGCATGTCAGTGGTGGCTGTCCATGCAGGGCAGCCACTGTACTCATCACAGTGCTGGGTTGCCTCCTGTCACTGGTGTGGTGCATGTCTGCCTCGGGTGACACTGTGGCCTCCGCAGTTGTTGTCCCACCTCCATGCTGTGGCTTGAGTGTGTTGCAGGGGATGTGCACCACTGTCTGTGACTTGTGCTCTGGGCAAATGATGGTGGCGTACAGGTCCACAGTGCCTGCACAGGGTGGTTGGCACTCCTGTGCCATGGAGGACTGCAGGCTGTGCGTACACATTTTGCATGGGCCCACATAGGGGGCTTGGTTGCCCCACTACTGCGTCCCTGTGTTGTTATGCCCTTGGGTATGGGTGGGTGTTTTTCCATGCACTGTGTTGCATCTGGTGTGGTGCATGCTTCCATGCACACTGTGGGTGTCTGGGCTGGCTGTTGTGGCCAGTTGGGGTGTGTTCTTGGGAGGGTGTGCAGGGTGCTGTACCACTGGTGGTGGTGGTGTCCGGGGCATGCCCTGTCACATGTGGGGTACCATGTGTGCTGACGCATGGTCGGTCTCTCAGCTATACCTCGGGGGGGGGTTGTGCATGGTGGCACTGTGTATGCCATTGTTGCATCGCTGTGTGCTGCCACCCGCTGATGGGTGCTCATGGTGGGGCTGCCTTGCATGGTTCTGTGCTGCACAGGGTTGCATTGTCACAGTGGGGGTGGTGGCATGCATGGGGTTTCCTGCAGTGGAGGATGCTGCTCCTGGGCAGAGTGTCTGGGGGGGTCACGGTTCAGGGTGTGCTCTGCATTGGGGGGATGGTGTGGCACAGGGTGGTCTGCCCTCCTTGTGTGCCAGTCACAGCTTGCCAGGGGGTGTGATGGGGCACCATGTCCTGGCTGTGGGTTGGTTGCTTGTCTTCATGGGCCAGTGGTTATTCCAGCCCTCCCCCAGTTGTTCGGTGTAGGGGGATGATGTCTGTTCTTCTGTGTGTTCTTCTGCCCATCTGTGGCATGGGTGGTGGGCCCCTACATCCCTAGTTGTGCAGTTGCATTGCTGCAGTGCTGCTGGGGGGTGTCCCTGGTTGTGCTATGGTGCCTCTAGACTGCTCAGCTGAACATGCCTTGTTGCACTATAGCACATCAGATCTGCTCAGCTTCCCCCCTCCCTAGTTGCACTATGGCGCAGGTGGTGCGATATTCAGTCGTCGGCTGTAGGCGCATCTTGGCCTGCTCAGTTTTTGAATATCACGCTTCTTGCGCATGGGCGCAATGGACTTGTGCTTGCTACTGCTATTGCACACTTTTTGGGCGCAGTTTGAATACCTGGGCCCAAATCTTTATGTATTTTATCCTTGTTAATTCCTTTAAAACTAAATACAGTTCTACAACCCATAGCAACTGCCTGTCTCCAGCTGAGGTTGAATTGTATGCTACTGTGGTCACTATTGCTTAGTGGTTCCATAGTTTCACACCTGTCAATCTCTAAAGTATTTGAAGTAACAATAATAACTAATATATTATTATGATGTGTTGGCTGATTCACGAGTTATATAAGATCTAATACCTGAAGCAGAGTTAGGAACTTTTTCCCAACTTGACTTTGAGCTGTAAACTTTCTCCAATTGATATCTGCATAATTAACCCTTTCTGTGCTGCCGACTTGTATACAAGTCCTAAAACCCTATAAGTTCTAAATCTTCTGGCAGCCTAAGGGTTAAGGTCATCCAGAAACAGTACTGGGCCTAATTTGCAAGACTTTTCCAGTTCATTATTAATCAAATCGGCTAACTCCTGGCCAGAGTTCGGTGGTCGATAACATAACCCAATAATGGTACTTTGTTGGCCGTCTGTATCAGTTTTAAGCCATAAGGTCTCGGTGTTGTACTTTCCTGATTTTATTTTATTTCTTATATTAGTTGATTTATTTGTATTTGAGATATAGGCAGCTACTCCTCCCCCCTCTCCTATTTTTTCTGTCAAGACTACAGAGATTGTAGCCACTGATCTCTCTTCTCCATATGTCCTCCTCATTCCACCAAGTTTCTGTAATAAACACTAAATCAGTATTCCTATCTTCTGTGTTCATAATTGTCCTACGGTCATATAGTTTATTAGGCAGAGCTTCTTGCATTTGTTAAATAATAGTTAATATGATCGAATGTTTTGTATCCTACAAATATATTTCCTCTGGTGGGTCTACAGAGAGATGGATTGGCACCAGGTTTGATGGCACTACCCTCCACCCTTTCCATTAGTTTAAATGTAAGGGTCCTTGAATCAATTTAGCTAAGGTTTTAGTACCTTTATTGTTCAGATGTAAACCATCAGTAGCATATAGTTCCCTGTGATGAAATTTTTTTTCCTATGTATCAATGAAGAATATATTTTGTTCATGACATTTGTTTTTAACTCTTACGTTCACCCTCTGAATGGTGGTGTTTTTCTCACAGTGACATTTTAGTAGTGGGAGAATGCCTGATATAATTGTTACTTGGCCATGGCTCTTGACTAAGTCAGCCAATTCCAATATATTTTGTATTACATCCTTTTCATGATCTGTACCCATATTGTTCACCCCTGTGTGACTAACAACAGTTTGTGTGTTTGGTTGCCTCTCTATGACATTTGGAAGGATTCTTTTAACATCTCCAGTCCTAGCTCCCGGGAGGCAATTTACTTCCCTATTTGCTTCATCGTTTCCACAGATAACACTATCCATTAATCTAAGTAATGAATCTCCTATTACCAATACTTTCCTGGGGCTTTCATCCATCTGTTCCCATAATTGGTCAAATCTGTTTGACAGCGGTAAGTCCGAAACAGTTATGGCTCTACATCCTTTCTTTCTAGGCATCCTATCTACATATATCCAATCCTGTTCCTCATTTGCAAGATCATCATCTAATTGAGATGATCCTTCCCCTAGGTCTTCTCTCTCCTCAATTCTGTCCTGGGCTTCTCTCTTTCTTTTGTCCCTAGGTACAGTGTTTACTACTTTAGAGAGTTGAAAAATACCTCACAGGAGGAGGAGGAGGAATGGATTTGGTACCTTGGAATGTACCTACCTAAAGACATGCAGGAGTTCTACTAAATGAATTCTGGCATACTAAAGCAGGATATTTTCATTGATTTGAAGCTTTAGTGTTAGGCAGTATAGCACAGTGGTTCAAGGCTCTGAGCTGCAAACCTGGAGACCTGGGTTTGAATCCTACAGCCCCCACTTACATACTGTGTGACCCTGAGCAAGTCACTTAACTTCCTTGTGCTCCCAGGTTGCATCTGTAAACAAGCTTTCAGCTTAGTGTCTCTCCTGGTAAAAAGAAAGAAAATATATTGTCCCCATCCTTTACTAGCAGGGGGATCTCTGTCAAAATAAATGTTCTGCCTCTGTTCTTACTCATTTATTGGAATCTTCCACTAGCTGTACACAGGGTAGATTGGCAAGATCTTAAGATAGCTATTAATTTTTTTTATGGCAAGGTAAATACCCACAAATATAGTTGGAACTAATAATGTACCAGAAAAGTACAGGAGGACTGGGGTTCCTTCATTTTTGGGACTATTATAGGACAGCTCAACTGGTGCAACTTGTAGAGCTATAGTAGTTAAACACCCAGAGACACAAACTGGGTACATATGGAAGATGGTATGGTTCGGGGTATCCTGATGAGATACATACCATAGTCTATGCAAAGTAGGACGGATTTATGAAGTGTGAAAATAAAGGGACAGCCCATACCCTAAAACGGTGGATAGAAGCAAAGCAACAAATGAAAGTAGCCCATTGGCAGATACAATGTGTCCCAATAAGGTAGTACCCACTGTTCACATGAGAGAGGTTAGACTCAGCATTCAAAAAGTGGGACAGCATCAGACTGCAGTATTTTCAGCAGTTCTATAGTGATGGGGGCCATACTATCCTTCCAATAAATACAAAGAACCTTCCATTTGCTGAAAAACTACTTTAGGTATCTCCTGGTGAGAGCTTTCACAAACACAAGGATATAAAAGGCAGAGAGCGAAACCATAAGGTACATAAGGCAGACTTGACATCAGAATCACATAGATTCCGAAGTATGGTGTGGACCAGTTCACAACAGTTAACCAACAAATAACTGATCTTCATATTCCACTTATTACTCAACCAAGAGACAGGTCAAACAAGCAGTCGAATCCATACAGGGAAGTGGGAAGCAGAGGGACATTTTCACTTTGAACCAAAAATCGGGACAAGGGTATGACAATAGGTGCAAAAAACACCTCACCAGGCAGCTGGAGATAGTTTAGATGGAAAGAGGGGGTCATTTTCTTTTTAACTCCAAACCAAATGAATCATACCGCATCCAGTCAGACTGACTTGTCCTGGAGAATATCCAGTCATTCAGGGATACTGGGACAAAATAAGGAAACACATACAATGCATAAAATCACTCAAGCTCTCAGTCAGGCAATTAGTTTACAGGATTACCGTCTTAAATGGCAGCCAGTAACAAGCGTTAACCTGTTTCAGATAGTGATAGCTTCAGCTCAAAAAGTCATCACCCAGAGATGGCTAACAGACAAAAACCCATCCAGCACAGACTGGATTTCAAATATAAAGAATGTTAGAACATCTATCACAGTAGGAATCTATCATGGCTCAGATGCAACTCTTCAATCCGAAGGAAGGGGGCTGGGGGAGTCCCACAGGGATCAGTGCTTGGACCATCCTCTTTAATGTCTTCATAAGTGATATTGCAGAGAGGCTGGAAGGGAAGGTGTGTCTCTTTGCAGACAACAGGAAGATCTGCAACAGGGTTGATATTCCAGGAGGGGCAGAGATAATGAGAAGGGGCCTAAGCAAGCTTGAAGAGTAGTCAAGGGTGTGGCAGCTAAGAGTCAATGCAAAGAAGTACAAGATCATGCACTTGGGGCACAGAAATGTGGGGAAGCAGTACGTGATAGGGTGGGTACTGATGGCCAACAAACAGTAAAGGGACCTGGGAGTAATCATATCTGATTATCTATAGGTTACAAACAATATGAGAAGGCTATGAGGAGGGCAAGTGGAATGCTGGGGTGCACAGGGAGAAGTATCTCCAGTAGAAGGAAGGAGGTGGTGATGCCACTTTATAGAACATTGGTGAGACCTCATCTAGAGTACTGTGTCCAGTTCTGGTGGTTGTATCTCTGGAACAACATAGACAAAGTAGAAGTGGTTCAGAGAAGGGTGACAAATATTGTGCAGGGGCAGCACCAAAAGTCATGTGAGGGGAGACTGGAGGATCTCAATATGTATTCCCTGGAGGAGAGGGGAGAGAGGGAGATATTTTTTATTTTATTGTCTTTATTTAAAATTTGATAACCAGGAAAGGCACACTGAGCCGAAGCTTGTTTCCAGGTGCAACCCGGATACAGTTTGTACAGAAAGTAACAATAGCTTGAAAAATACAGACAGTCTGTAGAACATTTACATTTGAACAGCGAGTAACAATGGATTGAAGAAAACTGATTGTATTGCAGAAAGATTTACAGCAGTAAAATACACTGACAGATATGACAGATACTTTCAAATACCTCAAGGATGTAAATAACCTACAAGAGGGTGGCATCTTTCAAATAAAAGATGTTCAAGAACAGGGGGCCATGATATGAAAATAGAGAGGGGTAGACTTAGCGGTAATGTGATAAAGTATTTTTTCAAAGAAAGGGTGGTGGATCCATGGAACAGCCTCCCTGCAGAGGTTGTAGGGGCAAAAATGGTAAGGGAATTAAAAAACACATGGGGAAGACATGAAGGAACTCTAATAATAGGAAAGAGAAGATAAGCCGCAAATCATTTAGGATCTGTGGCATATGAAACAGGTAGGGAAAATGGGCAGACTAGGTGGGTCAAGCAGTCCTTATCTGCTGTCAAATTATATGTTTCTATGTAACTCAGAATGGACAAATTTCATGCCAGATAGCTTCCTTTTGCTCATGTAATAGAAAAGGTAGGAGTATCAGTTCTACAGCAAAGACTACGATTCTTTTCTGATAAGTATTTTAATTTGCTCTCTGTGTACTGGGAGAACTAATGTTTTACCTCGTGATTGCAAATGCAGGCAGTTACAATGTGTAGGTTTTACAAGTTAACCCTTGGTTTTGGGCTGTTTTACAGAGAAAGGGACTTATGGAAGGAGAACATGCAGTGTACATCTGAAGATCTTTCAGTGGACATGCACACATCAATATATGGACAGACCTATTCATGACTGGTCAACTACACAGGTGTATAACAACTAATATTTGTATCTACTGTGTTTAGGTCATGTGGAGGTGTACAGTATTTCTTTGTAATGTGCACCAAGTGTTTTCTCAAAAAATAGTGAACATTTAACAAAAAAAACAAAAAAAAAAAACAAACCAAAGGAATGCACTGACCAGGCAGCATTGTCCATTGATGAAGCTTTGGTTTTGAGGCAAACAGCAAGGGATTTATGGCTGCACCTTTCATGTTGGACAGGGACTGACAATAAATATGTGCTATGCTCACTTCATCCAACTTGCCTTAGATTGCTGTATTAATTTTGAACATTAAGTGTGTCTGTTGTGCGTTTGTTCAAGTACCCCACACCAAACCAGGAGCAATGGACAGTGATTCATTGGATGAAGAAACTGAACTGGTGCAGTATAACTGTACAGTAGATATCCAGAGTATGATTATGGAGACTACTTGCAAGAGGAATCTAACCAACCTGAGACCCAGTTGGATTCCAGTGCAGAACATTTCATGCCCTCAGATATGCAGACAGTACCTGAGGAGGAAAACATCACAGAAGAAGCAGATGGAGAGCACCCAGAACTGGCACTAGGTCAAGATCGCAAATGTTCTAACAGCGCAGCCAAAAACCATGACCACAAAATGGCACTCTCAATTACAGTGTCTGAGCAAAACAGTGACCACAACAACACCAATAGTAGCTGTCCACAAACACACTGACCGTTATCATGACTATCCAAAAACACAGTCATTTTTACCCTGTATCCCCCTGATCTAAATATAATCACCTCCAGGGCGGGCAACTCGGGGACAGGAGAGGGAATCCTTGGAGAGAGGAGGTAGAATCCTCTACAGAACTGAACAAGAAAATAAACACATGTCCCAGGATTGGGACCCGAAACCTAGTCCAGGGACCCTCCACTGACCTCCACTGCCCTTGCCCTGTGCTCCATGCCACAAGAGCTGCTTGGCAGTGCACCCTGCAGCAGACCCTTTCCCCTGTTCCCCCTTACAGCCAACAGCTACAGGGATAATGCTAATGTTGCCCATGCTATGCTATCTCCATAGCTGTTTTAGACTATGTTATTTTGACAGCGCAGTTTTGCCAGCGCTATTATTGATTTTCTATTTTAACCTGGTATGCCCAAAACCAGAGGACATAATGGAGCTGATCTCAACTGAAGATTTTCCTGTTCTGGGCATGGAGATGGGAGTCTTGACCCCAAACTCAGATGAAGAAGTATCGACCCCATTGCACTACTCTGAAAGACATGTCAGACCTTTAAGCCTGACAAATGTGGCCACTGGTGCTCCCAGTAACCTGCCACGTACATAAAAGTATGTACATAACACCCAGATCATTGTCCTGTAATGTGTTTGCAGACACCCCAGGGAAGCATCAAAACCAAAGGGTACAACTGTGTGAGAAAAAGTATAAAGTCATGTGCTAGGAAATTCCAGACTGGATTTTTTAAAGGTCTGCTGCAGGCACAGGACCCAATATTGGTGTGCCCTGTGACAGGATAAATGAGGTAAGATGTCTGAATGCTATATTCAAACATTTACCACATTGATGTCACTTGGCACCACTTTATGTTAAAATAATGATGCACAAGCATCGGGGATGCAGCACGATCATGCTATAAGTCCCTGATATGAAGCTGAAAATCTAGCCCTAAGTATCTAGACACCGTGCTGTATCTGTTGACCTATGCCTAGATAGGAACATTGCCAACAGAGCCTATATGACTTGAAAATATGTTGGACTTTAGACTTTCCTGTTGGAATTGCTGCAGATGTTAGTTAACTAGCAGAGGGCGAGTGTAACCCCAATGGGGGCTTTATCATTAAAGCTCCCGGTAGATTGCAAATCAAAGGTACCAACCATTGCTGATGGAGCTGCCACCTCAGTGCACTTGACTGATTTGGATCTCCCAGTTGTTGCCACAACTGAACTGGAAAAGTGTATATACTGTGCATGACTGGTTTGAGGCCTGAAACATTGTTTAACTGCAGTCTTGTGTAAATAAAGATATTTAGAAAAAAATGTTTGTGGACTACAAAATCAGCAGCTATTTTCGTCACCTTTGACATAAGCTGGCATGATGATGGTATTAGAAGGTGATTGTTCGATCAGTTAAGCTCAGGAGCCTATGGAGAAAATCATAACGTCTCATGGATTTATAGAAAACTTGAATAATTCAGGTGCCTTTAAAGTGTCTAAAGGGATCTTCTGTCAATCATCTTCAGTAGGTCAGAAGGTCTGTCACTTGACAGACCTTCTGAATTGCTGACCTGCTGTCAATCATTTTTAGTAGGTCAGAAGGGCTGTCAAGTGATAGGCTTTCTGACCCGATGAAAATGATTGACAGCTTGAACCACCCAATCATGAGCTGCAGTTCCCCAGTGAACAGCAGGGTTGTTCCAGAACAGATTTGATCTAAGTCAGTCTGTCCAAGGCAGTGACTGGAGTTAGACCATGTAAGAGCAGGACTGCTGCATGTTGTTGCACAGACAGACCATACATTTTCCAAAGGGGGAGGGGAGAGAGAGAGAGAGAGAGAGAGAGAGAGAAAAAGAAAAAATTCCTACCGAGTGATGGTGGTAATCATGTGCTAGCTCACACTGAAGTAAAGCAGAACGTTGCAGCTGTTATTTGAGAGAATGTGCATTTATACAGCTGATCACTAAACTGTGACTGTAGTAGCTAGCCTGGGAAGCACACAGCAGGTACCACAGTCTGTTGCTGGTTAACACAACACACTAGGGACTAAATGCTGGGATGTGGTGTATCGGTCAGGTAGGCTTGGTATCACAGGCAGAGCTGCCCTGTGTGCTTAAGAAGATTGTCTGCTGAATGGTGAGGCCAGGAGGTGCCCAAATGGAACTGGAGAAACAGCCATCTGCCAGCCAACACCAAAGGCCTACAAAAAGAAGAGAGAGAGAGACACAGAGTGAAACCAGTCAGTGAGGGACTTACTGCGACTGTGCCATTGCCCCTGTTCATCATGTGTGATCCCATGGTCAGGGAGCACCACAAGTAAAACAAAGCTTGCCCTGTGGCACACTATAATTGTTGAGAAATCATTCAATTGACTTGTCCATCCAGCTGGGATTTACAGTGATCCTTTTGGGTTTTAAAGCCTTGGAGTTTTTGGGTTTGAGTTTGCAACAAAGCATTGCTGTTTCATTTGTTTAAGTGCACCAGTCAACCAGCCATGTGCATTTTCATCAGACCCACACTGTTTCCGTGACTGGGTACTCAATGAAGTACCATGAGCTCCCACTTGACAACTATAAGGGTTATACACTGCTACTGTACCAGAAGGGATTGTCAGGGTAGTGACCAACAGTATAGCTGGACAAAAGCTAACGTGCTATGCATGTGTGGTATGGGGGTGGGCTACTGCATTTTGGGCTGAGCCTAGAAGTTTACAGAAGAACCATCCAGGGCCTACTTCATTGCTTAGCTCCCTGAGACATGACCCTAAAAAAGCCCTCTTTATTTTTTTTTTTGCAAATTACTGTCTGTTTATTATCTTAAAGTATATGCTGCATGCTTTGCAGGGACTGTGGTTGCACTGAGTTGGTTCATGGGTGGGTAGATCCTTTGGGGAGGTACTGCATCCCAGGGGGTGGTACTATACTTACATCTGTTGCACTTTAGACCTTTTTTTAGGTGGTGGCACCATGCTATCTCTTTCTAACCTTGGATGTGAGCCCCTAACCAAGAGTTTAATGGACTTAGGCCTTCAACCTTGTTGAGACTACAAGGCAGGGGTAGTAATGACACAGGGTCATGTCGCTGTAAACAAAAACAGCACAGCAACATACCGTACTGTCAATACAGCGGATACATTGCTGGTACTGAAAAACAATGGCAAACAGCAAAATCAGTGAAAAAAGCAGAGGACTTTGTTGTTTTCTGTGGGGGGGGGGGCTCCGCCCTGAACCCCATTAATGTAATAAATTTTGGGGAGGGGATAAGTTCAACTTGGGGATGAAGAGAAACACCAAATCTCAAAATGCAGTTGGCAAAAGTCTGGGACCGGGATTCCAGCCCCGGTCCACAGATGCATAGCTGCCCTGCACTGCCACGGCTCATCCCTTTGAGCCATGGTAGCCACTCAGTGAACCACCTCCCAAGCAAAGGTCTTAACCTCTGCATCACTCCTCCCCACCAGCCATGCGACAGGGTACAAAACTGTGCTTGCTACATTTGTGCCTTGCGGGGCTTTGAACCCTGTCACTCTAATTCCCCGCTCTGTATGTGATACGCAGTTTTGACTTTGCTGTTATGTATATGGCAGATTGACCCAGTACTGGTAGTAACCACAACACCAACAATGGTCCAGTTCCATCACTACAAAAAGAAGCATCTTTGTCCAGACTTGCACTTTGTTGCACAAACCCATCAAGGTCTAGCATTTTCAGGAGGACTTGGGTTGCCTAGTACAATGGCATTTCCTATGAGCAGGCCCAAGGAAGTGGCAATGTTCTAGATTGTAAAGAGGTGAGGTTACAATGCTGATGAGTTATGAAGAGGAATAGAACTTGATATCAATAACAAGAGAATCAAAACTAGTAGAGACTCAGTGCTTTAACTGGTGCACAAATACCTTGGGCTTGCGAAATCTGGAAGAAACAGGTGAAACTGCACAACCACAGTAAGCAGTAGGTCAGCACCTCAAGGTTTTTAATATAGCAGAAGCTTGAAAGTAGTTTAAACCACCATTTTCATTTTATTAAATAGACATTAGCGTGCCACATGTACTACACAAGAATGGATGCTAAAATGTATTTCATTGCAGCAGGTAAAATGTTTCCATAACACCCTCTAAACATAGAAACACAGAAGCATAGAATTTGATGGCAGATAAGGACCGCTTGGCCCACCCAGTCTGCCCATTTCCCTACCTACTGGATAAGCTGCAGATCCTAGTTAACCAGCAGCCTACTTCTTCCTACCTCCACCCCATAGAATTGCCTTATGACTGTCCCATGCATGCTTGAATTCCACCACTGTTTTTGACTCCACAACCTCCTCCGGAAGGCCGCTCCATGCATCCACACCCTCTCTGTGAAAAAATACTTCCTTAAATTACCTCTGAGCTGCCCCCCATCTTCAAATTGTGCCCTCTTGTTCTTGCACACCTCTTTTTGAAAGATGGTACCCTCTTGGACTTTGTTGATTCCCTTGAGGTACTTGAACGTTTCTATCATGTCCCCCCTCTCCCTCCTTTCCTCGAGGCTATACATATTAAGCTCCTTAAGCCTCTCTTCATATGTCTTCCGGTGCAGACCCTGCACCATTTTAGTTGCCCTCCTCTGGACAGCTTCCATCCTGTCTATGTCTTTGCGGAGATTGGGTCTCTAGAACTGCACACAGTACTCCAGATGGGGTCTCACCAGTTGTCTGTACAGAGGGATATTAACTTCCTGTTTTCTACTGGTGATGCCTCTCCCTATGCATTCCAGTATCCCCCAACCCTCCTTGCTGCCCTCTCACATTGCTTGCCCACCTTTAGGTCATCTGATATGACTACCCCCAGGTCCCTTTCCATTTTTGTTGTTGTTAGTATCTCACCTCCCATTGTGTACTCTTTCCCTGGGTTTTTGTTTCCCAGGTGCATTACCTTGCACTTCTTAGCATTGAATCTAAGCTGCCATACATTTGACCATTCCTCTAACCTTGCCAAGTCCCTTCTCATCCTTTCCACCCCACCCTGTGCATCAACTCTGTTGCAGATCTTTGTGTCATCTGCAAAGAGACATACTTTCCTTCCAGTCCTTCTGCAATGTAAACATAAAGACATTGAAGATGACTAGTCCTAATTTCTGAACCCTGCAGTACCCACTAGTAACCCTCCTTTCTTCTGAGTGGACTCCATTTACTATTACTCTCTGTGTCCTATTCTCCAGCCAATTCTTTACCCAGGCTGTCATCTTGGGACCCACTCCCAGGCTGGCTAACTTGTATATTAATCTTTTGTGTGGGACTGTGTCAAATGCCTTGCTAAAGTCTAGGTAGGCCATGTCCACAGCCCCTCCCTGATCTACTACTTTGGTCACCCAGTCAAAGAAATCTATCAGATTCATCTGGCATGACCTTCCGCTGTGAATCCATGCTGCCTAGGGTCCTGTGCCCTCTGGCCTCTAGATACTAGACAATTCTTTCCTTCAGAGTGATTCCATCATTTTACCTATCACTGAGGTTAAACTAACAGGTCTGTAGTTTCCTGCTTCTGTCTTGCTCCCACTTTTGTGAGAGGAATCACATCTGCCCTCCTCCAGTCCTCAGGTACCACCCCATCCTCCCATGATTTGTTAAAAGGGTAGTCAGTGGTGTCACTAGTTCTACCCTTAGCTCTTTTAAATTCTGGGATGAATCCCATCAGGCCCCATTGCTTTGTCCACCTTCAGTTTTAAGAGTTCTTTCAGAACCCTTTCTTCTGTAAATGGGCTGGTATCAACTTCTGTATCCAGAGTGTTTCTACTGTTTGTTTTATGTACCTCCCCTCTTCATTTGTAAATACTGAGCAAAATATTTGTTTAGTATCTCTGCCTTTCACAGTCTCCTCTGCCCACCCTCCCTCCCTTTTTAAGCCTGACTATCCCTCCCTTGGTCTTCCTTCGCTCCCTGATGTACCTATAAAAGTTTTATCCCCCTTCTTAACTGAGTTGGCTATCTTTTCCTCGGTTTGGGCCTTTGCTGTTCTGACTGCCTTCCCAGCCTCCTTTTGCTTTAACTGCTACAGTTCTCTGTCCTGCTCCTTCTGCGATTCCTTGTACTTCCTGAATGCTTTCTTTTTCTCTTGAACCTTCACTGCCACTTCCTTTGAGAACCATAGTGGTTTCTTACATCGTCTTGTTTTGTTTATTTGCTTCACACAAGGCTTGTTACCTCTGTGATGGCAGTTTTATTATTCCCCATTGTTCTTCCACCCCTCCTTCCTGCCCATTTGCTAGTGCATTCCTTAGGCACGCACCATTTTGGCAAAGTCAGCCCTCTAAAGTCCAGTACTTTTGTCTTTGTATGGCTTGACTCTATTGCTGTGTTTATTGTGAACCATACTGATCGATGGTCGCTAGTTCCCAGATGGCTACCCACTTCTACATCTGTGATCCTCTCTCCACCTCCATTTGAGAGAATCAAGTCTAATATTGCTCCCTCTCGAGTGGGCTCCAGTACTAGTTGTCTAAAGCATGCCCCCTGTAGGGCATCTAGAATAACTGCACTCTTTGAAGTGGCAGCTGCAACTGCACTCCAGTTAACATCTGGCATATTCAGATCACCCATCAGCAATATCTCCCCTTTTTCTGCCATTCTAAGTATACTTTCTATCATTTCCTTGTCCATTTCCTCCCCCTGAGAGGGGGGTCTGTATACAACCCCTGTGCGGATTGTGGTGCCATTGCTTGTCTCCAAATTTACCCACAGTGCTTCTTCTCTCCCTGTTTACCCTTTTGTTCTGTTGTTTTATTCCTTCCCTTATGTAAGAACTCCTCCTCCTCCTCTTTTACCCTCCCTGTCCCTCCAGTAGATAGTGTATCCTGGTATGTTTATGTCCCAGTCATGGTTTTGTGTGTACCATGTTTCTGTGACTGCCACGATATCCAGTTGTTCCTCCTCCATCAAGGCCACTAATTCAGGAAGCTTGTTACCCAGACTACGGGCATTGGTACTCATTGCTCTCCATTTTTTGATGGCTTTACCTTCTGTTGCAGCATCCCACACTGACCGTTCTACCTCAGTCTTTTTCTCATTTAGTACCCTGTTTTGTAGGGAGAGGCTGGGATTTTCCTGCTGCTTGTCAGTGCCTCCCCCTTTGACTAGTTTAAAAGCTTGTAAATGAAGCATTTAAACCGATTGCTCAAAAGACTTGTTCCCTTCCTGGACAGATGCAGACCATCCTGCCAGTGTAGGCTGCTGTCCCTCCAGGTGGAACCCCAGTCCCCAATGAAGTCAAACCCCTGTGCTCCGCACCATTTTTTTCAACCATTCATTAAACTGCATGGTGCTAATTACCCTCGCCTCCCCATGCCTTTGACAGGCAGCACCTCTGAGAAGGATACATGCGTGCTACTTGTCTTAGGCCCCTCCCCAACTCTGCAATGTCCTCCTGCACTGCTCTAATCTCATGATGAGCCAAGTCATTTGTCCCTAGGTGGACAATTACGTCCAGCTCAGACTCCTTGCAGCTGTTCTCATGATCCTAAGGATGCTTCCTGTCCCTCTAAGCCATGGCACCAGGCAGGCACCTTACTCAGTTTTCCCAGCTCCCCCCAGTTCTATACCCCTAATAACTGAGTCCCCCACCAGGAGCTGCTTCCTTTCCCTGTGGTGTCCTCTGCCTACTTCCTGTGGGCCTCCCTTGTGACAGTTGTCATCAGTCTTCTCTGCGGGTGCATCCATAGGGGAGCTATGCTCCCCCAGAATGGTGTATGGATTGTGGAGTGGAACAATTGAATGGGTGTGCCTCTGTTCCACCATCCTCACCCTCCCTGAGCCCACTGTGGTCTAACTGCTGTGCTTTCTATGCAACCTCTGAGGTAGTGGTGGTGGCGCTAGTGCTCCCTGGATGGGGGAGGTTCCCTTCCTACTGTCCAGTGTGGCCTGGGGGAAGGTTTCCTTGCTACTGTCCAGTGCGGCCTGAAGACAGGCAACTTCCTCCCTCAGGGCAGATAGTTGTTTGCAAATAGGGCAGCATCTCAGCCTCCAGAAAGACTCCCAGAAGACTGCTGCCCCACAGCCATTACATTGCACTCTCCCACATGCTTATCTACTATTTTTTTTGTGTGTGTGTGTGCAGCGTGTGTGTGATTGGTTATATAGAAATATATATATTATACAATGTATGTTATATTGTCAGTGCAGTGTGCTAGGCAGGATATGACAGTGAAATGCACCTTGCACTCTTGAGGAAATGATGTCAGAACCTCAGGTATAAAGGAACTATTTCCAGGGGTGGGTGGGGTGAGGGGTGGGACTGAGTTAGGTTGGGCCTAAACTGTGCCCTCACAAAACAATCAGCTAAAAGCTCTCACCCACCGCTGCAATGAGTGCCTTCCTGTCAGCAAGATACCCTACACAACAATTTGACAGAGAAAGTACCCTGCTAATCAAACAGAGAAAAATCCAGACATCCAAGTCAGACACAGGTAAACCTCTCCAGCCCCAAAACAGCCTGGTGGTTTGTTAGCCACAAAGGAGAATCAAATATGCAGTTATTTCAGCCCTTCTGAAGATGCTGACAAGATAAGCAGTTTTGAAAACCCCCTTCCTGAATTAAAAACTAAAATAATTAAACACAAAGCAATACCACTTTAAAAGTGAGGAAAACTTCTCTCAGATGTAAGCAAGAGAGAGAGATTAGTTACAGATATTTAGTCCAATATAGTATATCCCATGCAGCTTCTCTACGTATAGACTGTTGCTTACGTGCTTTTATAGAACCCGCATAATGTGCCATCTGTCAAAACTGCTTGGTTTAATGTCCCTCTGGACTGCTAGTATGACTTAAGTTGTAATAACCCATTAACATCTCTGGTTGTTAGCAATGTACTTGGCATACTACACAAGGACTTCCATACTGCCTGCGCACAAGAAGCTCTGCCCCACCACATACTGAAGTTTTGATGTCACAAATGATGTCTTCTGTGTTCTACATGAATTATGCCACTGTCTATTTAATTAAATGAAAATGGTGGTTGAACTACTTTGACACTTCTGCTATATTGAAAACTTGAGGTGTTGATCTTGTGGTAACTGGCTATGGCTCTGCAGTTGCACCTGTTTCTTCTGAAAAGAACTAGTGTGTGAGTCTACAGGCAGAGTGTTTTCCACACATCGCCCTTAGGATGTCGGGTGATATGAGCACCATAATAAAAGCGAATGCATTTGGGCAACAGCAAAAGTGCAACTGGGCTATGAGAGTGCTGGATCATATGAGCGTTGCTGCCCTTCTGATGCCATATGCATGGTGGTTGCTGTGGCCCTGAGGATGCTTATATAGAGTGAGGAGGATGCATGGGGCAAAGCCCTCCTCATACACTGGTGTTCTCCTGTAGTTGCTTGTCATTGTTCTTTCATGTGTTGAGTACTTCCTGCTTCTGTGTGTTGTTTTTTTTCCTCTGTCTGTTGTGGTTTTGACTTCTCACCCTAATGCTGCATTGTCCACATGGTGGGCGCTATTGTGCTGTTGCAGTTTTTCCTGTCATGGTTTTTTATTCACACTTTTCACATAGTACCCACACTTGGTACTGTCAGACAGAAAATCTTCTTAGAATAGGAACAGAAAAAGTACTTTAGATCTAAAGAGCCATAGTTGATTACTTCTAAAAGATCACATTAATTTCATGACATCCACTAGAAGCAGGATTTTTATAAGGATCCATCCAAAGCACATCCACCACTATTGTCAAAAGGAAATCTATCCAAACCTGTTAGACCAGCTACTAGATGGTCTAACTACATCAGAATGTTGCATCCAAAAAAGATGTAATTGTGGCACAGACAGATGAAACCACATCTTTAGCAATTTGTTTACCACAAATCATTACTTTTTTCTCATCTTTTGATAACGGCAGCAAGGCTGCTCCTATACAAACTCCATTCTGCCAAGTGCCAGTGAAAGTAATGAAAAGCTGCTGAATCATTTTAGTGAGGAGCGAATAAGGTGGCATTAACACAAGAGTTAAGTTCATGACTAGAAGCTAGTGCCCCTTTAAAAGAAAGTTGGCTCAGATCATGATCCTTTATTTAATGCTAAAATGCAAGCTGACAGTGAGATGGGTTTATTCTGGGCCTGAGGAAAATTGTATCCCTTTACCAACATCAGCACAGAATGTAAATATGAATTACAGAGTGTGAGGGATGTGGCAGTGTCCCTTCAGAAGTCAGGAGGCATTGCATTGTTCTGGGGAAACAGGTGCAAGTCTCAGCCACAGAACCTGCTGATCCACCATGAATCATTGACAGGTCCTGTTGTCATATTGTGCAAGCACATTCAAGCACTGGCCCCTTCTCCCTTCCCTGCCTGCCAGGCCCCTTTTACTGACTGATAACTGACAACTGTCATTTTAAATCAGGGCACGGTAAATGTTAAAAACTTGACATGTTCACACTGATCAGTGCTTTCCAGAATCTTGTGTTTCAGGGGTGAGGTCAAGAAATTGGATATCTTGTTTCATAATTGCTCACTTACATTCAGTTTTCTGAGCTCTCAGTTTGAACAAGCATCAACATGTGATGGAAACTGGTGAAAGATTAGCTCACACACTGTCCACCTTACACCAAGATGTTCCCTCACAGAACATTAAATATGATTAAAGATTGCCAGGGTCCATCCCCATGACAGTGCTGTGAGCCTGTGTTTATGTTTTTAATGACCTGGAAATGGTTGATTAAAACTGCAGAGTGTAGCAGTTATTATGGAAAGTTTTACAAGCCTCAACTTGAGCAAGCACTAAGGACCCAGTGTCATAAGAGTAATTAGTTTATATATTTATGGCAATAGCGCTCTAAGTTCAGCATTAGAGGAGAGATAAATTGCTGATTAACCTTCTTTTCATAGCTGGTTATCATTAAGAGGTTTTATAATTATGTGATTTGATTGCAGATTACAGTTTGCATTACTAGAAAATAGCCCTAGCCATGGTAACGTAAGAAAGACAGAAGGTATGGAACACTAAGCAGTGGTGTTTGAAAACTAAACTAGGGAATGATGTTACACTCAATGCTTTGCTACTGGGGAGGGCATTATGGTGTCAGGTCTGGGTTCATAATAGTCACCTGTGCTGTAAAGCAGTGCTGTTCACATGCTCAAGTTATGATATTGTCTATATAATATATAGAATAATATATGGAGGGCCATGCAAAATCAGGAATTATAAAGTGGGAAAGGAGTATCCTGCATCCTGATTGGTCAAGAGGTTTCTGAAGCAGTGTGGTACAGTAATAGGAAACACTCTATTTTGCATTTGTTCAGATAGCAGAATGTAACATGCTTAGCTATTAATGCCTCTGAAAATGTGTTGAAAAATATATCTTGCCTGACATCTTGGTGTGGCAGACATACCCAATCTACTATTTGCCATTACCCTTTAAAATAATGTTTATTTTCACATTTCTATCACATATACATTATCCCCTTGCACACACAGTTACTAATTGAAATACACATTGAAACTGCTGCTCCAGACTCTACATATCTTTTTTTCTTATCTGCCCTTAAAGCCACTGAAGTTCCTCTAGAGATTTGCAGCTCTGTCTTAGCATTGCCATTTGATGCTTCCTCACATCCTGGTACAAGGCCCATTCAGCTCTTACCTTGCCCCGATCTGATTCCCCTAATTCAAAAGTTCCCTTATGGCTATATTTTTAAACAAACTGTCTTGAAATATTTTGCAGTTGCTGCACCAACTGATTCTCACCACAGTTACAGATGCTCACCAACACCCAAACAAGGTACATGGTAAAATTGCGATTTTTCTTCTCTGAGCCTAATCCCGCTCCTCTATACCTACTCCAATTAAAAACCAGTACTGCCTTCCATCTGACACATGGTATCATCACACCCCAACTCCACTCTTACATTTAGTAATTTAACATGTTGGCCATAGTAATACAGTGGTAGTGTTGGGGGCTATAAACAGTGACCAGTTATGCGCGGCTCAACCCTGATTGCCATCATAGCAAGAAATGTAACAAACATACTAGCAGGAAAAAACAGTATTGCTCAAATACCCCACATACACATACACAAGCAGTGCCACCTACTTGCACACACTGGCACATACAAAGCAACAAAGTACTAATGGAAGGAACCACTTTTTACTTTTTTTGCCAAAAAAAATTATACAATTACTTTTTCGTTCTTTCATAAGTATAATTTTTTAGTATTTATTTATTTTATTGTTTCAGATGTTTCACCTCATTTCCAGATGTTTCGGGGGCAGTGAAGAACACTAAGAACAATAATACAATGATAGGTGAATAAGTATCATAAATAAGAATTGTGCAAAGACAAGGACTGTGTGATATGACATGCATAACACAAAGAATAATGGATAGGCAAGTGTGTGTTATGAATATTTTTTTCACTCCCGAAGTATGTGATGACCCATAAACTTCGAGAGCAAAGCGCGAGAGGTTTATGCGGACATCACACACCAAGGGTGTGAAAAAAAATATTCATAGGTACACATTTGCGTATCTATTATTTTTAATAATTGCTGGTGAAAGAATTTCAGCCAGCATTTTGGATATACCCAAGAGAAATACACGTGTTCATCAGAATTACAATTATTCAACCTTTTGCTTTCAGTACAGAAATTAGGAGGTGCAATTTACAGCACAAATATGAAGGAACAGTTGAACAAGTTAATTTTGTTTTGTTTAAAATGTAAACTACCAGAAGTCCCATTGCAGAAGTCCAGTCGAGATCAATTTTTTCTTCGAGAAGGAACTGGCAAACAAGGCGCAGAACAGTATAACTTTTTTTCTTAGTTAATAACTTATGAAGAACATTTTTAAAATAGTCCAAAGTATGAAATATTCAAACCTTCAATAAATTCAAGATGACTGTTTCCTGTGTGGTGAATAGAGATGGGCGAAGTGGCTGAAATTCGCTCTGTGGAGTGATTCATAGAGTAACGTGGAGTCCGCGAAGTGCTCCGCAACGTGAAGTGGAGTACTTTGTGTTATAATGGGGAACATGAAGTCCATTGAAAACAATGACTTTGCGTTATTCCACCTTCCCCAAACCACTTCTCCACCAATTTTAAGGATAAGTACATTGAAATCAATGTACTTCACATCCCTTTGCCTTGTTATTGAGCTCCAAGGTGAATTTGCAGTGCTTTATGGGATTACAGGTCACAAGGGCTCTAGATTGTTCTGCACAGCTTCAGTTCTGTGTAGTGAGTGTAGTGGAAGAGGGAGACAGTTTCCTTTCAGAGCTCGGTGATTCAAATTCTCTAAAAGCTGTTAAAAAAAACCCTTTTTGAGCCATTTTTTATGTTCAAAGTTTAGTGCATCGATTGTAGGAAACCCTCCTGTGGTCATATCATCGAGTGTTTATTGTTTGTGTGTGGATTTTGAATGTTAATTTAGGACAGTTAGTCTGTGTACTGTGAAGTGTGCTTTGGGTGACGGGAGTATCTGTGGTGTAGGTAAATTAACTGGGAAAAAAGGCAGTATTTATGTTTTGGTTATATTTTTCTTGTATAACTGTGTTAATGTATACACAGTAATATTTTCAGTAATTCTTGACATTTTTTTGCTGATTGTAGTGGTGCAGCAGTGTATAATTTCAGTTTGTTTAAAACATTTGGTTATATTTGCTAAAGGTTTTCAATTTGCTACGCAATACGTGTGTGTGTGTGTGTGTGTGTGTGTGTGTGTGTGTGATGTGCACCATTAAATCAGACAACTTTTATTGTGCCAGAGTAATTGCAGCAGTGTGAACCTGCTATCCATTGCACCTGCATGAATGTTTTATGCTGCTTTGTGGTATCTTTACTGGTAGTGGACTGTTACTGTCATGCACTACCACCTCAACCAGCAAAAGATATTCTTTTCCAGATTTTGATTTGTGACTTGTGAGCACTGGTTAGGTGTTGTTGTGCCCTTGCGTCTGACTCTGCATCTCTTGAGTGGGCAGCACAATCTTAATCTGTCTGTGCATTTGCATTACACCATTAATTCTGGGAGACTTTGCATTTTTTGTTACCCTCTCATTTCACTTTGCCAGCACTGGGGAATTTTCTGGACAAAAGACAGTAGCATTTTGGGGATGCAAATTAATTCTGGTGACTGTGTGTGACCACTGTGTGCATGACCGAGTGTGGCATTAATTTTGGGAGACTTTGCATTTTTTTTTATCCTCTCATTTCACTTCACCAGCACTGGGGAATTTTCTGGACACAAGACAGTAGCATTTGGGGATGCAAATTAATTCTGGTGACTGTGTGTGACCACTGTGCACATGACGGAGTGCACCATTAATTCTGGGAGACTTTGCATTTCTTGTTACACTCTCATTTCACTTTGTCAGCACTGGGTAATTTTCTGTACACAAGACAGTAGCATTGTGGGTATGCACATTAATTCTAGTGTCTCTGTGTGATGTGGCCACATCCACTGTGTGCATGACTGAGTGTGCTATTAATTCTGGGAGACTTTGTATTTCTTGATGTGCTCTCATTTCACTTCATCAGCACTGGGGAGTTTTCTGGAAACAAGACAGTAGCATTTTGGGGATGCACATTAATTCTGGTGACTGTGTCTGTGTGGGGAGAGCACTGGGGGGCTGCCAGTATTGTTGCCACTCGACTTTACTTCACATGAAGGTGGAATGACAATGCAAAGTGGCCACTTCATGTTCACTTCGCCAACGGAATTTAATTTCGCTGCATCTCTAGTGGTGAAGTGCCGTCACAATCATGGAGTTCTGCTCGAGGAAACAGACAGTAACTCTGAGATACTGAAACACCATAATAACCTGATTTGGGGTTATTACGGTGTTTGACAGGTATCTGAATTCAGATTGATAAAGGGGGTCACCAGTAATTATAATGCAATAAAGTGCTGGAGGAGAACAGCATTTGCAAATGCGTTTGCTTAGTATGTTACAGAATACCCATTTTATATGTGCACTATGACAGCCAAGAGTGTGATTTCATGTTTCTAAACCTCACCATTGGGTGCTTGAAGTCACTATGCACAAGCACTAAAGTCTTTGCAATACACCTGGGTGTGCAGTTCAAGAATAAGAACCTCCATCCTATTGATTACTTTTTGCAAGCTTGTGGTTTGTGATGACCTCATAGACTACTAGAGTGAAGCTCCAGTGGTTTGCAAGATCATCACAATTCCAAGATGTGTAAAAAAAAGTAGTTTACATTTGCTCCATATTATGCTGTATATTTATTTGTTTATTTATTTATTTCCAAAGGTTTCACCAGGAAAGACATACTGAGCTAAAAATAGCTCTTTTCCAGATGGTTCCTGAGGGGAAGCGGGACAGGGAATAAAGGTACAGAATAGAATGATTGACTATGCAATAAAACAGAACGTCATGTAGAGATATAAAATTAGACAATGCAAGCTATGTACATAAGGAGTGTGGATGAGCTAGGCACACACAAAGAATAATAACTACCAAAAACAAGTAACAAGTAACATAAGTCCAGGGCAGGAGGTATGTTGGGTAGGAAGTACAGAGGAACAGAGAAAGGAACCTTCAGTTGGTGTGGGTAGAAGGGGATAGAGTGTAGTTGAGAGGAGCTCTGAAGGGGAAGAGGAAGGGAAGTATAGAACTAGTGTGGAAGGGATAGGGGAGGGAAAGGAGAGAAGAGGAAGGGGAGGAGAGTGAAAGAGAAAGGTGGGAGTGCATTGTGGAAAGGATGGGAGAGGTAGGAGATGGAGGAGGAGGATAGGGAGGGGGATGTGAAGGTGAAGGGTAGTAGTGGGGAGGGGCCAGGAGTTGAAGAAAAAAGGGAGGAGGGAAAAAGTGGATCGAGAAAGGGCTTGGACTAAGGGCATTTGCAGGAGGGAGCAGTGTGAACATGGAGCAGAGCAGAGAAGAGAGAGGGAGCATTTGGAAGATGCAGAGTGAATGGGTGGGGGAGAGAATTCTAGAGTTTAGGAAAGTGGAAAGAGAAGGCAACCTGACCAGCAGGGGATTTATGGCAGGGAAGCATGAGGGGAATGATAGCCTGAATTACGGAGGGTGTATGGGAAGGGTGGTAGAGGGTAGAGGAGAGAACGGAGGTGGGGGAAGGGAAGCCAGCCAGAATATAGAGATAAAAGAGTCACAGTGGGTTAGGTGGTGATTTTCCAGGGAGGGAAGGGAGAGTGCAGAGTACAAAGAACAGTGGTGAGTGTGAGTCCAAGGCAAAATGGCAGAAAGAGTGAAAGAGGGGATCCAGTCTGGCAAGAGTGGACTTTGGGGCAGCACTGTAGACAACGTCACCATAATTAATAATGGGGAGGATCATGTTAGTGATGATATCTCATCAGGCAGGAAGCGGGATGCAGCTTGTGTTTCTATACAGAGCGCCAAACTTGTGGTGGAGTTTTTTATGAACGGTATCTACATGCTGTGAAAAGTCGAGGTGTCGATCAAGCTAGACCCCATTGTACTTAAATGAGGACACAACGTCAATTGTGACCTCATCTAGGGTGTAGAAGGAGGGGAGGACAGGGATGGGAGTCTGGAATGCCTCTGTTTGGTACCAAAGGACATGGAGACTATTTTTTTTGCATTTAGGGATAGTTGATTTGATCTGAGCCATTGCTGTACAGCATCAAAACCATGTTGGAGCCTGGCTGTTAACTTAGCTGGGGAGAACCCAGAAGAAAACAGGATCATATTGTCTGTGTACATGTGGATGGACACAGATGAGCAGACAGAGGGAAAGCCATTGGGGAATATGGAGAAAAGTAGCAGGCCAAGGACAGAGCCTTGGAGGATGCAGGTGCAAATGGGGAGGGGGGAAGAGACTGTCTAATTCAAACTGATTTGAAATCTACCTAATAGGTGTGAGCAAACCAGCTTGTTGTAGAGTCTAAGAGACCTGCTGACTTCAGTTTATCAAGAAGGAGAGGGTGTGAAACTGTCAAAAGCTTTGGCTAAATCAACACAGATGATAGAGGTGAGGAGGCCCTGGTCCATGCCTGTGTGGATGGGATCAATGAGTCAGAGGAGGGAGGAGGTGGTGGAGTGGTGTTTGCAGAAGCCAGACTGAAAGGGGATGAAAAAGGAGGATGAGTCAAGAAAGGGAGAGAGTTGAGACAGCACTATATGCTCTTGGAGTTTAGCTTAGGTTGGAAGGAGGGAGATAGGGCTGAAGTTGCTGGGAGAAGAGGAGTCACCTCCTTTGGGAAGAGGAATAACAGTTGTGTTCTTTCAGGCATCTGGGACTGAAACAAGAGAGAAGGGGCTGTTTAGAAGGGAGGAAATTGAGAGAGCAATGGCAGGGGCAGAGAGGAGTAAGAGCTTGGGGTCAAACCCACTAGGGCTCTTGCCTTTCTGTTGATTGAGGGTCAGGAGGGCATTTAAAGAAGTACATAGATACATAGATACATAGACAGTGTTGGAAGATAAGGGCCTATGGCCCACCCAGTCTGCCCATTTGAGCTTGTAAGTTCAGTTTATGTTTTCCTAGAAGTCTGTTGCCCCTTACCCCTGACCTCCAGAATTCCCTTATGTCTATCCCATGCATTCTTAAATCCTGTGATTGTTTCAGCCCCCACCACTTCCTCTGGCAGGGTGTTCCACTTGTCCACCACCCCTTCTGTGAAGAAATTCTTCCTCATGTTTCCTCTGAATCGTCCTCCCTCCAACTTCATCCCATGCCCTCTAGTCCTGGAACACCTTTTTCGATTAAAAATAGCGTATTCCTGCACCCTGTTCCTCCCTGTAAGATACTTGTATATCTCTATCATATCCCCTCTCTCTCCCTCCTCTCCTCCAGGGAGTACATGTTCAGTTCCTTCAACCTGTCTTCATAGGACTTGTGATGCATTGCATGCACCATCTTTGTTGCCCTCCTCTGAACCTTCTCTACCCTGTCTATGTCCTTACATAGGTATGGTCTCCAGAACTGTACACTGTACTCCAGGTGGGGCCTCACTAGTGTCTTGTATCTCCCTTTTCCTGCTGGTGATGCCCCTGCCTATACATCCCAGCATCCTATTTGCTTTACCTGCTGCCTTGTCACACTGTTTCCCTACCTTGAGGTCATCAGAGATGATAACCCCAAGATTCCTTTCCTGCTTGTGTATGCTATATCCTCACCCCTAACTGATATATTGTGCCAGGGTTTTTGTGTCCCATATGCACTATCTTGCACTTCCTTGCATTGAATTTCAACTGCCAAACCCCTGACCATTCTTCAAGTTTCTGCAGGTCCCTTCTCATTCTGTCTACACCCTCTGATGTGTCTACTCTGTTATAGAGCTTTGTGTCATCAGCGAACAGTGAAATTCTGCCTTCTAGGTCCTGCGCAATGTCACTGATGAAGATATTGAATAGGACCGGTCCCAGCACTGATCCCTGTGGTACCCCACTGGTCACTCTTCACTCTGTGGAGTGACAGCCATTTAGCCAAGTAGCAGGGGTAACAAATGAGAAGGAGAAGAGGTGTGATGGATGGGCATACGGGAGGGTAGTATACAATAAATGGATTTTCAATTAAAAAAAGTCACAACATCAAATTTACTTATCACAACAGTTGGAAAGGGATTGGGCAAATAATTAGTTAGCTAGCTAGATATAAAACGGTGAAAGGGAGAAGCCCACTAAGTAAAGGCTAATTTCCAGGTGCTACCTAGGGAGGAGGAATGGTACAAATTTAGAGAGACAGTATAGTCACGAAACAGTATTATACCTGTATATACAGTGCATGTGAGACAGTGCAGTTACAATGTGTAGACGTTAAGCAGTAAAAATTACAAATTACAAGCTGGGTGTGAGGGGATTTGGTAAGAATGGATTCGGCGCCATCTTCTCCCCACCTTCCCAGGTCCTCAGAACCACTGTTGCAGGTGTCTTATTGGGATGTGGAACATCCCCTCCATCACTGAAGGAGTCCATGGGATTTCTGGCATTCTGTGTCTCCCACACTGCAGCACAATATGCTGTCACCATGCTGACTTATATCCATGAGTTTTTTTCTTTTTTCAGATTTTTTTCTGTGCTCCTATATATTTTGTTGGTTTTACATTTACTGGAGTGTGATTTTTAAGATATAGAACTATATATTTTACTTGGCGAGGGGGTGGGGCACTGTCAAGAAACTATCTACCAGAAAATGGAATGATGAGTTAATATTGGTTCCTTTCTAAGATGCCATGTGCCTTACGGTACACAAACGGCACACACTGTATATAAAATAATTAGTTACTTGCAATTTAGATATGTATACATGTATATATTAATTGCAAAAAGTTATATTTACTTATCATTAGGGTTATGTAGTCATAAAGGAAGTGAAATGTGACCTTAGTGTTTTTTCAGCCCTAATGCCTATCCTCCTTTCATAGACCCTAGCCTTATGACCTAAGGCCAAGCTTCAGGTCTGGTTCCAGGCCCCTGGGTCTACTGTTTCAAGCTACATGTCCGGATCAGTGTCTCTCAAGTCTGCAGCTCCACATAGAGCCCACAGAAGTCTTGAGTGAAGCATAAGACCAGTTATAACTTTACCCAGAGCCCTTCATGAAACAGAGGATCACTCATAACTTTGTTGGTCACACACAAAGCACAATATCACTCATAACTTACTTCATGCAGGGCTCTGTGGACCTTGGGTGAAGCATGAGATCACTTATACTTCCTTTGCATAGGATCTTGAAGGCCCTGCATGAAGCATGAGATTACGCATAACTTTCTTCATGCAAGGCACTGTGGACCCTGCATAAAGAAGATCGCTCAAAACATTCTCTGCACATGGCCCCAGATCTGTAGCTTGAAGTGGAAGACCCATAAGACATAGCCCTGTACCTGTACCTGTACCTGTACCTGTACCTTGGACTTGGTAATGAGGCTAGGGGTTGTGAGGGGGAAGGACATTAGGATTGACCCCCCAACACATTTCCCTCCTTTTGTGACTATGCAACCCTAATGATGCAGTAACATAGTATGTTTTTTTTAAACAAATTTCCTTAGTTTTTGAGAAAATAGAGTCATCCTTCTTGAAAGAAGAGTTACATTAATCTTCAGACCCTGCGTGAAACAGAAGCTAAGCCCTATCTTGCTTTATGCAGGGGTCTTTGGGCTCTGCATGATACAGAAGTGAAGTCCTATCTTGCTTCATGTGGAGCTCTTTGGACTTTGCATGAAACAGAAGCCAAGTCCTAACTTACTATACACAGGGCTCTTTGGGCCCTTCATGTATAGCACATCTGTTCTAACTTTCTTTAAACTATAGAGTTGTCTATTTTTCTTGACTCTTTTACTGCCTTTATTACTTTCTTCATGTTGGACTTCGAAATTTTTTCACAATGCTTTTAGAGTTTTTTTTTCCTTTGTGATGGACTTAGACAAAAAGTCACAATCATTTTCCCATTTTGGTTGTGTGTTACAGAGCATGCATGCTCTGTAATATGCGTGTGCTCATTTAGTTAAAATCTGTCTCAATTTTTTTATAGAGGATCATGAAGATTTTCTACTGACTCATGAAAATGTTTTAAAACTACAGCACTAAGTATAATTTTTAAATTCAACTCAGACATCTTGTTAGACTGTGTTCTGATGAACCATGCAACTGTCACCTGTCACACTTTAAAGTTAAGTATTTTCCTTTTTCATTTTTGGGGTTTAAAGTTTGAGTCCCTCATGATCTTCAACTCTGAAAATATTTTAGTGTTTCTTTTTCATTTTTATTTTCTGGACTGTCTGCCACATGTGCCTGATTTTCAAATGTTCATACTTTATAACTTGAGCACTATTAATTAGTTAATTTTTTTTTGCGCAAACTTTATTTTGGAAGTTTTCTCAGAGTACATATGAGCATTACAATTCCTAAACAATTTAAAACAGTAATATACAAAGCTGATACCTGAACAAAATTAAAAGAGAAACAAATGATGATGAGACTCACCCTATGCATATTGCATTCAGTTATTTACTGGTTAAGCACTTAATGAGGTCTACTGCTCTGCCCCCTCCACACCATTCAGTGCATGAAGTGAAGCAGAATGCACTCCCTGGGACCGATCCAGGACCCTCGTGCCAATTTGCCAACTAACCCATCCCCACCCCCAGAAAGGATGGAGAGCTGGGCACCAGTGGCCCCCTTATTATGGGGTCAGTATTCCCGTTTCCAGTGCTGCTAGAAAGGAGTGCTACACAAATCAAAATGTTTGCCTTCCCCCAGTGAGTATAGTTGAGCTCTTTCTAGCTTAAGACATTCCAATAGATTAGTCACCCAGAGTGTCATTGGTGGTGGGTCCACTTTACCCTAATGCTGTGCAATTGCCTTCATTGCATTTACAAAAGCAAGGTGCCAGAGTGTCTCCCCTTCAGTCCCAGCCTCAGGTCCCTCAGCCCTTAGCATAAACTCTAGAGGGGAACAGGGTATCTGGATCCCCTCATTGATTCTGTTATTCTATGGACTTCTCCTCAGAAGGGCATGATCCTGGGGCACTCCAAAGTCACATGGATGTAAGTTTTTTTTATCTCCTGATGGACCCCTCCTGACAG
The DNA here is from genome assembly GCA_016271365.2 of Neoceratodus forsteri. Taxonomy (NCBI): domain Eukaryota; kingdom Metazoa; phylum Chordata; order Ceratodontiformes; family Ceratodontidae; genus Neoceratodus; species Neoceratodus forsteri. The sequence continues at coordinate 678,790,187 of CM057454.1, forward strand.
GGAGGTGCTCAGAAGACCCTCCATCAGGTTTTCAACACCCAAAGATGTCTCCTCCAGCTGAAGCTGGGGAAGGGGATTCTGCCCTCCGGAGCCTTTACTCAAGAATGCAGTCTGGGTTGCCCAGTAATCCTGCTTGAAATGAGGGTGGGCCAGGTCATCCTCCTTAATTGAGGCCTGTAGAGTAGGTGCTCTTATATGGGCTGCTTCACCTCCAGAGAAAAAGAGGGGAAAAGGCTGTTGGCTGTCTTGAAAAATGGGGGATTTTAGTGGGCAGGGCTTTCAGCAGGTACAGGATCTTCAGAAAGGTGCACATTTTAAGGGAGTTCACCCTCCCCATTGGGGTCAAGGGCAATTTTTTCCAACTCTCCAACTCCCCCAGTGGCTTTGAGCAGGGGAGGAGAATTAAGCTCATATAACTGAGATAATTGTTTAGAACTAGGAATCCCAAAGCACTTTGGGGCTTCCACCTCCTTTAGCTCCAGTCCATGTTTCCCACCCTTTTTAGTGTTCTTGCTTAGCAGTCAAATTTCACTTTGCCCCCAATTAATTTTGTGCCCTGAAAGGGTCCCATATTGAAACAATGCTGAAGCAGTCAGGGGCAAGGAGGCTTGGGGGTTCCTCACATAGAGGAGAAAATCATCAGTGAATAGTGAAAGTTTATGATCTTCTCCCTTCACCTTAAGCCCCTAGAAGTGCATGCTATGTCATAAGGCAGCTGCTAAGGACTCCAGGGCCATGAAATAAAGGAGGGCATACAGGGGATATCCCTGGCGGGTTCCTCTGACCAAAACTTAAGATGGCAAATAAACTACTATTGACCATGATATGAGCCAGGAGGTCACTTGAAAAGAAGTTGTACCTTGCCCAACATGACCTAAAGTGTAATAAAGGTACTCCTAATCCACTCAGTTGAATGCCTTTCCTGTGTCTAGCTCAATTATGCCTGTTGGCACCCCACCACACCCCTCCACTGCCAGAAATGTTGAGGGTTCTGTGGATGTCTTCCTTTCACAAAGCCAGGCTGAGCTTAGTGGCTGATCTCAGGCAACACTATCCCTGACCAAGAGGATATCATTTTGGCAAGAAGTTTATAATAAGCTGTAAGTAGGTAAGTATGGTAGTTGAAGGGGCACAGAAGGGAATCGTTCCCAGGTTTGAGGAGAACTACTATGGCTGCTGACCACATGAAGGAGGGCAGCTGAACACATTCCATACATTTGGAAAACATTCCCTTCAGGGGGTATCTGAAGGCCTCACCACATATCTTGTACAGGTCAGTGAGCAGACCATTGGGGCCAGGCTCTTTGCTGCCCTTAACTGCCCTCATTACCTTGTTCCATGTAATTGGGGCATCCAATGTCTCTCTCTGGTGCAAAGTTAATTTAGGGATGGGGAAGATACAAAGAAAGCCTCCAGTCCCCCAGAGAAGGGGGTGAACTCAGAAATATATAGCTGTTGATAGAATTTATAGAATTCCTGCTCAGCTTCAGAGGATTTCATTGTTACTCCACCTCCTTCCTTCTGGAGGTTTGAAATGGTTGCTATCCCTGATGTTGTGTGAAGCTGCCATGCCAGTCATTTTCTGGCTCAGTGCCTTTTGTAATAGACTCCAGCTCAGGTCAACAAACTCTGCCTCTCAAGCAATTTGATGTTAATGGTATTGTATTCTGTTTTGGCCTTTTGAAGCTTCCCGTACACATCTGGGTCCTAAGATAACTTATGGATATATTCAAGCTGCTGGATGGATTGCTCCAGGTCCTGTGACTGTGACTTAGTGGCCTTCACCTTATGACTACCGAAGGCTATGATCTCCCCCTTAGAGTTGCTTTTAGGGCCTCCCACCAAATTGATTCAAATGTTTCCTCTGACCTGTTATGCCTCAGGAAGTCACCCTGGTTGCATGGTCTCTAAACTGTGAGGCCCTCAGAAGGGTGGGATCCATCTTTCACACTCTGGGGCTTTGCTTCCCCTCCCTGTTTTCCCCTTTAATAGGAGCAGTGTGTGGTCAGAGATCAGTATTGCACTTTGCTCCACACCCTCCATGCCTGTAATACTCAAGTAGTAGTCAGGATAAGGCCTACCTTAACATAGGCCCTAGGGGAGTGTGAGTAGAAGGTATAATCTCATGAGATTGGATTTCAGAGCCTCCAAACATCAAATAGGCCGTGGTCTGTCATCAGCAATTTCACAGCAGCTAAACTTTTTGTAGCTCTGTAGAGAACATTGTAGGAGTAATCCAGTGATTCATCCAGAACACAGTTAGCTTCCCCCGTCACTACCCATTCCCCTTCAGATTGAGCCATTTCTTGGGACAGCTTAGTGAAGAACTGTGTATCATCAAAGTTGGGTCCATAGAAGAAACAAATCAAGATTTTTTTCCAGCACTAGTCTGGATTTGCATGACAGAGAGCCTCCCTCTTGGATTGGCCACGATTTTTTTAACAGATGTCTGGATAATGTGCAAAGTTGTCAAAATTCACTCCACGTAAAACTTCACAGATCCCAAGTATTCCATGAAGTTTTCTGCCCTACAAAGTCCCACTTTGAAGCGCTTGGGGCAGATTTGAGAAATTTCGAAGTCAAAATCTTTGTTTCCTGTTACAGTCAATACTACAGGTGTCCCAGATCCATGAAGCTTGAACTTCACTGGTGAAGTTCAGCATAATAGTCAAAGTTTGCAATGAGCCATGGAATATGAGATCACATGTTGCTGAACAGCCAATGAGAAGCTAGTCCTCTCGTTCTGTGAAAGTAGTGTGTTTGACAGAGACTCAGAGAGCATTGCTGCAGCTTAGACTCAAATCCTTTGACTTTGATCAAAAAGACCTTTGTTACAGTCTCCCACCCCTTACTCATAAGCACATTCCACCACATAGGTCTGTCCCAAGGACCCGTCTCCTGGTTTACCAGTTACCTCACAGCTAGATCACAATGTGTCAAAATAAACAACACCCTCTCAGCCACCCTGCCAATCCACTCTGGGGTTCCCCAGGGCTCCATCCTCAGCCCTCTATTATTCAGCATCTACCTAAACACCTTGCCCAATTCCTGCTCTGGCAACCTACAACTCTATGTGGATGATGCAGTTCTTTTTGCCTCGCATCCAGCTCGGACAGTATTGCAGTCCTCCCTCCAACACACATTTAACCAGATTGAAAACTGGTACATAGCCCAAAGACTTGTGGTCAATGTAAAAAAGACAAAGACTATGCTCTTTGCCCATTGACAGAATGAGGCCAAGAATGCACAGCTAACAATCCTCTCCCACTCTCTTCTTCCTCTAGAACAGGTCCATACATATTAATACTTGTGCCTTACATTTGATTCCAGCCTCTCCTTCCATTCATACATTGACTCTCTATCATCAGCCATAAATGTCCGTATAGGCCTATTGTATCGGCACAAGGATTGCCTACCTCTGGAAGCCCTTAATCTGGCTGTTACCTCCTCACTCCTCTTCCTAGTCGATTATGGGCTCACTATTTACTCGGCTGCTGACCACACAACCCTTAACAAAATCCACCTTGCCATAAACAAAGTATGCAGACTCCTTACTGGGGCAGACAAGCATATCCATACCTGTATCCTGTATGCCCTGACAAACCTCTTTACCCTGGATGAAAGGCTATTTTATCAAACATGTATCCTCACAAAGAAAATACACCTGGGGCTTACCCCCTTGGGGGTTTCTGCCTCTCTCCTATCCTCCCACGCCTCGGTGAACACCCACACTGCCAACCAACAAGTGTGATCCATCCTGAGGGTTAGAACCTCCTTAGCCCAAAGGTCATTCCCATACAGGGCCCCAGCCTGGTACAATGAACTGCCCTCTAATGTCTCCTCCATCTCCAAATTAGTACCTTTCAAGTCAGCACTCAAAGAGCACATTCTCGCTTCAAGGTGCTGCCAATGTACCAGCTAGTGCTGGGTCATCTATCTATCATCTTACGGGACCACCCCGCCACTGAGCTCCTACTGATAGGGCTACCAAACATTACCTATTAACAATGCCTCCTTTGGTTGCACTCACAAGGTATCTGTCTAATTCTGTACCTCGCTGTAAATATCAAACTGTTACTCCCTCCCTCTATCAGCAAACTTATTGTTCTCTTGAAAACTGTAAAATACAGCTCTTGGTAACACATTCAATGCAATGAATAGCTGATCTTGATTCTGAAATATTGTATAACTAAAAAAACTGTAACCTTTAGTTGCCATTCTATGTTTATATGTATTAAGTGTTTATGTTTGTTTTTCTGTCGCGGAACCTTTGTAAATGAGTCCCTGACTCAAAGGTTATAATCCTAAAGTCTGTTAAATAAATAAATAAATCTAAAACATTATATGAAGAGCATTTTGTTTGTCAGATTGCTTCAGAACTGTTACTGAGAGTGCTCTTTGCACACACAGTGATTTTTTTTGTGTTGCTTTTCTCCATCCTGATTGTTTATTTGCAGTATTTCATTTTCTGTTAGAAGTTGTGGTTTGGTAGCTTCTGGCTTTTGGGGGCTGGGGGAGCGTAGGAGCAGTTTAGAAGGTACAGTTTTCTTCTGAACAAAATCAGTTGGCAAGAGCCCTGTCTTTTCTTAAGAAAAAAGATCACCGTCCTCCTGCCTGTGATTTAACTCAAGTGATTTTTGTGTAACTGCATGCACAACTGTATTTAGGACAAAAAAAATCACTGTTCTCCAGACAGCGATTTAAACCAAGTGATTGTTGTGTCCCTGAAATCACTGTTCTCCAGACAGTGATTTAACTTGATTGATTATTGTATCCCTGCATGCACCCCTATATTTAGGAAAAAAATCACTGTTCTCCAGACAGCGATTTAACCCGAGTCATTGTTGTGTCCCTGCATGCACACCTGTATTTAGGAAAAAAAAAAACACTGTTCTCCAGATAGCAATTTAACCTGAGTGATTGTTGTGTGACTGTGTACACCCCTGTATTTAGGGGAAAAATCACTGTTCTCCAGACAGAAATTTAAGCCAAGTGATTGTTGTGTCCCTGCATGCACAACTGTATTTATGACAAAAAAAAATCACTGTTCTCCAGATAGCGATTTATCCCAAATGATTGTTGTGTGACTGCATACACACCTGTATTTAGGAAAAATGCCACTGCTCTCCAGACAGCGATTTAAGCTGAGTGATTGTTGTGTCCCTGCGTGCACACCTGTATTCAGGAAAAAAATTACTGTTCTCAAGAGCGATTTAAGCCGAGTAATTGTTGTGTCCCTGCATGCACACCTATATTTAGAAAAAATATTTATGTTCTCCAGACAGTAATTTAAGCCAAGTGATTGTTGTGTCCCTGTGTACACACCTGTATTTAGGAAAAAAAATCACTGTTCTCCAGACAGTAATTTAAGCAGAGTGATTGTTGTGTCCTTGTGTGTGCTGAAGAATGACTGGGAAGAAAAGGGCAACTAAAGGGAGAGGCCATGGAGCGGCCACAAAGAGTATTTCCCAATTTGTAGTTCCTAATACTAATCCTAATAGTGGTGCAGGAACCAGAAACATGTCTGTGAGAGCACAGGGACAGCATTCAGATGACTCTGGCAGGCAGCAGCAGTAGTAACAAAGTATATGGCCCTGGTGTTGGCTTTCCTGCAGTTAAGTTTTTCTCTGCAGAATCTCCTGGCAGACATGTTGATGAATGTCTCAGTGTCAAGTGACACAGTGAGAGGAAGCAGCAGCACCACCAGCAAACAAACAACTGTGGGCTTGGAGGCTGTTGGTGCTGAAGTGCAATTTGAAAGTGGTGCTGTTGGAGATGGTAGTTCGGAGGTGGAGCTGGATAATGTGTGTCCATGTCCAGTGAGTGAGGGTGAGGTGGTGGTACATATGGAACAACATGAGGACAACAGTCATGAAGAGGAGGTGCATGTTAAGGCACTTGCTACTGAGGCAGACAGGCTTGCTGAGGCTGATGAGACTGCCAGCAGTGCCAGCTTTTTTCCAGACTATGATGTGGATGATGATGATGATGATGTGTCGGACAACATGGATCCCTCATAGGAGCCAGAAAAGAAAAGGGCAAAACAGGGTGTTACAGAGCGTGTCTTTCCTGTTGCCTAAGATGCTAAAACCACCAAGGAGAAGGTCACCCCAACCACTGTTTCTCCCATTTTTTGTACATTGCTCCAGTCACCCCACAACATAACAAAGAGCAAATCTTCTTTGCTATCACAATCGCAGTCACCTTGGCACCATGTAAATACAAGGTCCCATAAATCCCTAGTGTGGGATTTTCATGTACTGGATCCATCTGATGAAACAGTGGTAATTTGCCAAATGTGTCAAACCCAATGTAAGTCAGGGTAAGAAGAGTAGCCATCTCGGCACAGGTGGGCAACACACACACACATTAAAAATAGGCACCCAATTTGGTGGCATCAGCACCAGAAGGCAACCAGTACCAGTGGTTCTGGTACATCCCAATCAGAGGGCAATGTAAGCAAAATACACACAGCACCACTACAGGGACATGGAGGTGCAGGTGAGGAGGAGGAGGAGGACATCGTTGTTGTACTGGATGAGGAGGATTCTGGCAGTGGGAAAAGTAGTGGTCCAATAATCCGGAGTACCACACCAACCAAAAATGTGATTGCTACCCCACTAGTTATGAAAAATCAAAAAGCCACTGAGGTGTGTCTTGCATTGCCAAAGGCCGTAAGCACCATTGACAGTCCCCAGGTAAGCAGCACCCCCTTACTGGCACAACTACAATGCAAGCAGTTTGACACACCACCAGGTGCATCACTGATGGCAGCAGTATCAAGAAAAGTTTGGCCAATGCTGACTTCCATTTTGGATAGGCAAACAAAATTCACATCTAATCATGGTACAGTGCAGGAGTTAGTTGAATGCAGCATGTGTAGAAATGATTGCTCTGGATTTGTTGCCATACTCCTTTGTAGAGAATGTGGGATTTAGGCAGTTCGTGACCCATGCCTTGCCGAAATGGCAGGTGCCAAAACATACATACTTTTCAAAGTGTACCATCCCTGAACTATACAGTACTGTATGTGACATGGTACATCATGCCCTGCAGCATTCCTCAGCACAGTGTGTCCATCTGAGCATGGACATGTGGACCAGTGGGAAAACATCTGGTAGCTCTTACCTGTGCATTACAGCATACCGGGCACAGGTACCTGGAGTAGCGGCTGATTGGGGGAGAGGCAAGAATTCCACCAGGACAAACTGTGGTGGTAGCAACATGCCTGTTGTAAGGCAGCATGCAACACTGACCATGAAGCGTATCCCCAGGTCACACACTAGAGGAAAGATGCTGGAAATCATACTAACTGAGATTATTCACTGGCTCCACCCCCATCACTGAAAACTGAATTCATTGCTAGTGCTAATGGCTCAAATGTGCGGAAATGCATCGCTGATGGGGGATTTGTCAGGGTGCCATGCCTGGCACATTGCCTTAGCCTTGTGGTCTAGGCTTTCCTTAACCATCAGGATATAAAAGAAGTTTTGGCTCTTGCCCGACGCATCTGTACCCACTTTGCATATTCAGCAAAAGCACGTGACCATCTCAGTGATCTGCAGGTAAAGAACAAGCTGCCTCAGCACCATTTAAAGTTTGACATTGTAACCTGGTGGAACTCCACCTTGTACATGGTGAAGCATCTATACCAGCAGTACAAGGCTATATCTGAGTATCTGCTAATTCATGCGAGTTGTGGCAACAGTGGGGTATCCATGTGTCTCACAACAGAGCTGTGGCACCTAATGGATGGGCTCATCTCGATTCTGAGACCCTTTGAGCATACAACACAGGCAATGAGTGGGGATACTACTTGCATCAGTGAGTCCATTCCTCTGCTGTACTGAGGCAGACACTGCTGAATGTGCAGCAACAGCTGGAGGCAGGTGGTGACAGATCAATTTGCTCATTAATGGAACACATGCTGTCCACATTAGAATCCAACACCCACATAATGTATATTATGCAATCTGAGGAGTTTGGAATTGCAACAGTGCTTGATCCACATTATAAACGCGGGCTGGCAGCCATAATACAAGGTGGGTGTCATGAGTTGCAGAGATTGACAGAAGTACTCACTCAGAGGGCAAGTGGTGCGTGGTTGCTACTATGGGCACAGGGGGAAAAAAAGATGATGGTACTGCACAGCAATCTGGTGTTACTGCTACCCACTTCTCTTCATCTCAGCCAGGGTGTCAAACTACAGAAAAGCAATGCAAGGTAAAGGAACCTATGCAGAATCCCATTTGGGCAGCCCTCAGTCAGGTGGGAGTCACAGACATGGAGGAAACTGAGGAGAAGGAGGAGGATGATCACACTGCATGTCTTCAACTGGCAAAATGCATGGTAGATGCATATTTTGCAGATACAAAGAACCGTATCACTGAAGATGAGCTATTACTATACTGAGGCACTAAGTTCAATGACTGGCCAGCACTGGCAAGTGGTTGCCCTGAAATATCTTAGCTGCCCATCCTCCAGTGTCAGCGTTAAGCAGTTGTTCAGTTCAGCAGGTGCCACTGTGTGTGACAGGTGCACAAATGTATCTCCTAAAAATGTCAGCATGCTGACATTTATCAAAATGAATGAGGCTGACATACCCTCAAAAACAGTAATGTTCATGGTAACTGCACTGATTGACAGTGATGATGATGATGAGAAGGAAAGTGCTTTAGGCAGACCAGGACGTACCTTATCATTATCTCGTAACACTGAAGTGGATGAAGCAGTGATGGAGGGAGAGTTCCTGTATGGTGACACGTCCAGTATTGAAGACTGTGAGGGATGCTTCATGGAGGACGTGGAAGAATAATGAACTCTACTATTTAATTTCTTCTTCTCCCTCCTTGTCCCGGACTCCCCACCCATCCACAACCGTGTACTCCTGGATGTCAACTTAACAATATTAATGTATCACATTCAGAACTGAGATATACATCAACAACTATTAATTAGTGCTGCTTCTTAATTGCATCAAATTGAACAGCTGTAAACAATGCACTATGCCACTTACGAATTACAGAACAGAACACCCACTCTAGCTAGCAAGAAACACCGCAGCCATGCAGCAGTGACCTCAACACCTTACCCTTCTACTCCTATTATCTCTTGTGTGCACTGTAGATGCCTTGGATCCTCCTCCAACACAGGCTGAAACAGCATGGCACAGCACTTCCACCACCAGTGGTATCGGTATGTACTGTAGTAGGCAGCTGATTGTGATAAAGAGAACCGCCTCCTCTACCTCCTCTGTACTCCCTAGGCCGCTTCAGCTATGTTCTCCTCCTCCTCACAACCACATCAAGTAAGAAACAGCATTGACTTGGCTACCACTTTCACCACCGTAGTGACTGATGATTCATTGCCACCAATGTGAAACAGAATCGCTTTCTGTACCTCATCAAAACTCTCCTCTTGACAGATTAATCTTGGTCCTACTCCTCCATTAAGCCACTGACTGAAGTCTGCATGGCATTGTCATGCGAGTGTAACCACACTGCATCAAGGACTTTCTTCATCTGCTATTGGTGAGACACATGGACTGTTTTTCAGATACTGCAGCACTTCCATAAGCCTACTAGAGGCAGAAAATCAGACCATGATTGATGAGACTCATTGCAGCATTTAAATGTTTTCCTGTAATATCTTCTTCATGCAGGTTTTGCTGGTTCTACTACAGAACACAGACACCAAAACAGAATTGCACAGCCAGCAGTAGTACTCTAATGGTATCATTGTGATTTAATGTTTTTCCTTTGCTTTAATTTCATCTCCTTTCTTTTACTTTCCTTTCTTTTAGTTTCCTTTACTTTACTTTTCTATCCATGACTTTCATTCATAATGATCCTTTCTTGTTTTTCAGGTGTTCTCTGTCGATTGACATCATTTGCTTGGTAACTCATCAAGCACATTGCTGAAATAAATTCAGGCACAAGGAATACCTGTAAAGATTAGAAAGAACAGTAGAGTCAGTGATTAAGAAATGAAATTAATTTGTCAATTATGGTACAGAAACAAGTTGACTCGCCACACCCTAAAAAAACAAAACAAAATACTTACCTTCATGGTTGAACAATGTTGTGTATGAGTCAGACAACAACATCTATGTTGTATCTGTCCAGCAGTATGATGTCATCTATCTGCATTCGGCACAAATAACTGAAAATCAATGAAAGAGAAGTATGACTATATTAGACTTCGAACAGTACCAATAACCACCACTCCCTTAACAAAACAAAGGTACTTATCTGTGCACTACATCTATGTGCCATCATGAACTCCCAGTGAACAATTCCCCCCCCCAAACAAAAAAATACTTACTTTCATGGTTGTCCAGTATTGGACATTAGAGTCAGACTACAGCATCTACAGTATGTTGTAGATGTCCAGCAGTATAATGTCATATTCACAGATAACTGAAAATCAGTGACAGAGAATTATGAATATATCAGACTTTGAACAGTAGCAATAACCCCCCTCCATTACAATGAAAAGAAAACAAAGGTACTTACCTGTGCAGTATGTCTATATGCCATCATGAATCCAGGACCACATCGAGCAACAGGCCATTTCTCTGACTTTGGAACAACAGCAGCATGCAGTAGCATCAAAGCACCCTCTCCATGCAGCAATAGTGCTTCTCTTGCAAGCTTCATATATGCTTTACACCACCTTATCTGGTGTGTGTGGCAACAGTATTTGACTGAAAAGATGCGTTTTCTCTCTGGGGACACAACTTCACATTTCTGGTAAAGTGCTGGTTGTGGTGGTGCTGGCAGGGTGGCAGGCCCAAAAATGTTTAGTAGAATAAATATGTTTATGTTCTCTTGCAAACTTCATATATGCGTTGCACCACCTTCTCTGGTGTGTGCGGCAACCTTATTTGACAGAAAAGATGCGTTTTCTCTCTGGGGACACAACTTCACATTTCTGGCAAACACAGTAAACATATTAAGTGCTTAAAACAGATTTATGTTTAACTTCTCTGTAGAATAGCTCATGTTTGTGTTATGGTTTGCACTTCTTTGGGTGGTTGGCAGTTGCAGACAACACAACTAACAGTTATGCACCATCACATACCATGGGGACACAATTTATGCAATGTGGCAAATACTTGACATTTGTGGATAGAAGGAGTGAGTACACATGATGAACCAGTGACAAAAATGAAAGGAAGGAATGTGGTTCATCATGTGTAAAAGGGATTAAAGAAATAACTGAACTGGAGAAGCAAGGAACATCCCCACGAATGAAACAATTCTAAAAAGGAGGACTGAGAAAACAGACCTTAAAACAACAGAGCTTTATTTTTTACTTTTTATATTTTTGGGGAGTTTTTTATTTTTAGTGGGGGGGGGGCTAGAGAGTGGAGATATTAAGAACGCAGATGACAGAATAACTACATATAAACTAAAATAAAACTTGAAACAGAACAACTCAGACCACCCCACCAGCACTGCCAGAAGATGAGCCATGCCCACCACCACACAGCTCGGATATTAGAGTGAGGATCCTCTCATGGCTGGACATGGTACTGTCCAGCCAATCCATCACCTCCTGCCGGAAGGTGTTGAATTCTTGGTGCAGATCATTCACCTCAGCCCACAAAACAACAAGATGGCCATTTGTGGCAGGTGCCATGGGGTCATCATTACTGCTACTGTCATGACGGCATTGCTGAGGTACATGAGGAGTACTGCTGCAGTGCACATCATGCCTGCCACACCATCGCTGACTCATTGCTGGCACTGCAGCAGCACTTCTGATCTCATGCTGCTCCACATTTCCCCCAGAGCCATCACCACCACCACCATTATGTGATGTAGCCACATCACGCTCTTTGGCCCTCCACTCAGTGAGGTGGTGGATGCGGAGGTGCAGTCCCAAGATGGCTCCTTATTTTGCCACACCTCACACACCACCCACACACCTTGCAGATGGCCACTGTCTCATCTGCAGGGTGCATATTAAAAAAATCCCACACCACAGAGCTCTGTGGGACTGGGGGAGCACCAGTAGAGGAGGCGACAGGTTCCTGCTGGGGGGGGGGACTTGTAGCTGCTGCTGCTGTTGTTCCTGCTCCTGCAATTAATGTTTTCCTTGCTGCTGATGCTGCTCTGCAGCAGCAGAACTCCTTTCCTAGAGTGGGGTGGGGTGGGGGCCGCAGTCCCTTTTAAAAAAAGTGCCTGCTAAGGTGTGGGTGCCTTGCTGGTACTCCAGCACCACCCGGTTTGGACTCAGCTGAGTCCTGATGCTGCCCCTCTATCACAAACAGAAATGTAAAGAAAATGAAAGAAAAAGACAGTAAGAACTCAGAAAAAAAAAGTATACGCTAAAAAAATTTATAAGATCAGAAAGTACAAGTACAGTAAAGAAAGATAACGTTTAAAACTAAAAAAGGAGTAAAATTTTCAACTCAAACCATGTTTTTTATTAACTTCAAAGTTACTAACAAAGTCAACGTTGCCTTTGAAGTGAACTGGTGAAGTTTTGGCACCAGATTAAGACAATTAAATTCAAAGTTACTAAAAAAAAAGTAGAAGTTAATCGGTGAAGTTTCCTGGCAAAGTTTTAACACCAGAGAGGTCATTTTCACAAAGTTTTTTTTGGGATGAATTTGGTGACTTTGTGGAAACTTTGCCGGTGGATTTAAACTTCAGAACATCTTTACTGGACATGCAGCTGAAGCCAAATGGCTGTCCCCCTGGCTTTTGAATTGAAACTGGCCCCCATCCACGTGCCCCGCTCACATTTTTCTTTAGATGTTTAAGCTTGGCCCCCATTGCATGAGTTTCTTGTAAACAAATCATATCAGGGTTGAATCTTCTTATCTGCCCCTGCATTTTTTTTTCATTTTATATATGATTTCTAACCACTGACATTCCAGGACATAACCTTTAAGGAATCAGCCATAGTTGCTTACTTAAATACTACTAGAACCCATTTTAGCTTTTCAATTGTGAGATGAGCTATGTCACCTGCTGACCAAACATGGTTAGCAGTATGCACTTATCTGCTATCTTTCATTGTACTCTGTTGTATCCCACAGAGTTAACGAGCCTTTGTGTGAAGCAAATAAACAAAACAAAACGATGTAAGAAACCACTATGGTTCTCAAAGGAAGTGGCAGTGAAGGTTCAAGAGAAAAAGAAAGCATTCAGGAAGTACAAAGAATCGCAGAAGGAGCAGGACAGAGGACTGTATCAGTTAAAGCAAAAGGAGGCTGGGAAGGCAGTCAGAACAGCAAAGGCCCAAACCGAGGAAAAGATAGCCAACTCAGTTAAGAAGGGGATAAAACTTTTATAGGTACATCAGGGAGTGAAGGAAGACCAAGGGAGGGATAGTGAGGCTTAATAAAGGGAAGGGAAGGTGGGAAGAGGGAGACTGTGAAAAGGCAGAGATACTAAACAAATATGTTTGCTCAGTATTTACAAATGAAGAGGGGGAGGTACCTAAAACAAACAGTAGAAACACTCTGGATACAGAAGTTGGTACCAGCCCATTTACAGAAGAAAGGGTTCTGAAAGAACTCTTAAAACTGAAGGTGGACAAAGCAATGGGGCCTGATGGGATTCATCCCAGAATTCTAAAGAACTAAGGGTAGAACTAGTGACACCACTGACTACCCTTTTTAACAAATCATGGGAGGATGGGGTGGTACCTGAGGACTGAAGGAGGGCAGATGTGATTCCCCTTCACAAAAGTGGGAGCAAGGCAGAAGCAGGAAACTACAGACCTGTTAGTTTAACCTCAGTGATAGGGAAATGATGGAATCACTTCTGAAGGAAAGAATTGTCAAGTATCTAGAGGCCAGAGGGGCACAAGACCCTGGGCAGCATGGATTCACAGCGGGAAGGTCATGCCAGACGAATCTGATAGATTTCTTTGACTGGGTGACCAAAGTAGTAGATCAGGGAGGGGCTGTGGACATGGCCTACCTAGATTTTAGCAAGGCATTTGACACAGTCCACACAAAGATTAATATACAAGTTAGCCAGCCTGGGGTGGGTCCCAAGATGACATCCTGGGTAAAGAATTGGCTGGAGAATAGGACACAGAGAGTAATAGTAAATGAGTCCCTCAGAAGAAGGAGGGTTACTAGTGGGGTACACAGGAGGTTCAGTAATAGGACCAGTCCTCTTCAATGTCTTTATAAGCAACATTGCAGAGGGACTGGAAGGAAAAGTATGTCTATGCAGATGACACAAAGATCTGCAACAGAGTTGATGCACAAGGTGGGGTGGAAAGGATGAGAAGGGACTTGGCAAGGTTAGAGGAATGGTCAACTGTATGGCAGCTTAGATTCAATGCTAAGAAGTCAAGATAATGCACCTGGGAAACAAAAACCCAAGGGAAGAGTACATAATGGGGGGTGAGATGCTAACAACAACAAAAATGGAAAGGGACCTGGGGGTAGTCATATCAGGTGACCTAAAGGTGGGCAAGCAATGTGAGAGGGCAACAAGGAGTGCTGGGGGGATACTGGGATGCATAGGGAGAGGCATCACCACTAGAAAACAAGAAGTTATTATACCTCTGAACAGACAGCTGGTGAGACCCCATCTGGAGTACTGTGTGCAGTTCTGGACCCAATCTCCACAAAGACATAGACAGGATGGAAGCTGACCAGAGGAGGGCAACTAAAATGGTGCAGGGTCTGCACCAGAAGACATATGAAGAGAGACGAAAGGAGCTTAATATGTATAGCCTCGAGGAAAGGAGGGAGAGGGGGGACATGATAGAAACGTTCAAGTACCTCAAGGGAATCAACAAAGTCCAAGAGGGTAGCATCTTTCAAAAAGAGGTATGCAAGAACAAGAGGGCACAATTTGAAGATGGGGGGCGGCTCAGAGGTAATTTAAGGAAGTATTTTTTCACAGAGAGGGTTGTGAATGCATGGAACGGCCTTCCAGAGGAGGTTGTGGAGTCAAAAACAGTGGTGGAATTCAAGCATGCATGGGACAGTCATAAGGCAATTCTAGGGGATGGGGTTAGGAAGAAGTAGGCTGCTGGTTAACTAGGATCTGCAGCTTATCCAGTAGGTAGGGAAATGAACAGACTGGGTGGGCCAAGCGGTCCTTATCTGCCATCAAATTCTATGTTTCTATGTTTCTATATTGTCCCACACCATAACCCTGGAACAATGGATCCACCCCTTCCCAACACTAAGGTTTCACCACCCTCCCCCCCAAGAGGACATTTCCCTAACTGGTTCTCCCAACACCCCCCATTCACAGTGGAAAAGACTAAAAGTGTGCACTTCAAGGTACTGCTCTATCAGCGACATCCTGGTCTCCCAATCTGCCTTTCAGTGTGCCTGGGGTTAAATCACTTTCCTGTTGAGGATGTCCTAAATACCTCTTTCCAGAACTGGTGATTAAGGGGTTCACCAAGCCCTGACTTGCTGTCACAAACCACCTAGTGTGGATTATCTTCAAGACTCCTGCCAATTGTACGCACCACAGAGGCTAGTTAAAAGACAAAGAACCTCTGTGTGCAAACACTGAGGCAAGGGTTACCCCAAAGGGCATTTGGCTGGGAAGCCAAGATTCAAGAAAATACAAAATCACACATGCCCACACAATGCAAAGCATCATGGGTTGCATATGCAAATCACCACAGAATGTTATGCTGGTCCAACTTTAAGCAGAATTGCATGGTGCCGAAAGGCCTCTCACACAGTTTGCAAAGAGTGCTAACAGATGATATAGATACGTGTTTCGTCCTACCAGGACTCTTCAGTATGCCTCGTCTGTTTGACACCCCAGTGGAATGGACCAGCTACCCTAAGACAGTGTGTCTTGGATAAGTTGTGGTGAACCCATTAAAATAAAAAACTATTTAAAAGACAAAGAACCTTTACGCGCAAACACTGAGGCAAGGGTTACCCCAAAGGGCATTTGGCTGGGGAGCCAAGTTTCAAGAAAATACAAAATCACACATGCCCACAGAGGCTAGTTGTCCCCTTCTCCCACTTTGTGCCCCTGTGAGCTGCGATCATGAGCACACTGATGATGGCAGATAAGCCTCTTTACCAGGAAAATTGTAATTTGTTACCACCAATTTGTAGTTAATATCAGTAGCTGCAGAGTCAATAGGCACACCCTTCAACCCTCAAAAGGGAGAACATGCTGCAAGTATTTAGTAGCTAATATATCTAACCTGCATGTTGTTTTAGTCCCCTCTGATGGTAATTTGGTCAGTGACAGATCATTGTAAAAGGAATAGGTTCGGCTCCTCAGGTCAGGCATCAACCCCCACATATCCCATCACCGTCAGCTTAGCTTGTACAGTTCGAGCCTGACCTTTTTCACCATCAGACCTGATGGTGGAGTGTCAACTGCCACCCTCCGGGCATGGTCCAGTGAGGCCGGCAAAGCCATCTAAATGGATCGGGTGCACAGCCATCTAAGTGGATTGGGAGCACACTGGACAGTGGTTCCAGTGATTAGAGTCAATATCCCCTTTAGCAGTACTATGGCACCAGCTGGGGAAAAATGAAAGGAACAAACAGTCTAAACATGACAAAGAGTTATAAAGTCCAAACCAAACCCATTCTTAGATAATGTTCAGTTAAACTCTACTAATCACTGTCCATCAGTGTTCTGAGTGAGTGAGTGGTGTATGATAAATGTTGGATGGTAAATGGTAAATGATAAATGAGCCCCATACATTCTTTTTATAGGGGTTTAACAAAATTGCTGCCCTGAATTCAAGAAACAGACGTGGAGCATGGGAATTTGGCCACAATGGATTTGGAGATCCTTGTCCCACTGTGCCAGCTCTGGTAATATGTTCCTTCTTCCATGGTCCCCCCATAGCCACACTACTCCCCTCCACACCTGTCTCCAGCCAAATCACCACTTGTTTGGTTCCCCCCCTGTTGTAGAGTTTAGTTGGGGTGCCAGGCCTAGTGAATCCAGGTAAAGAGTTAGTCTAAGAAGTTATATTTGACAAAGGCCTGGCTCAACCACATGGGCAGGGAGCTCCTCAGCTCCCTGGCACCATCAACCAAAATTAACCCAGTCTAGCAGTGTATCTGTTCTGGGGGGGACTTCATGTGTCTTGCTTAGAAGCTGTAACAGGGAAGGGACAGAGGTGAAAGAGGCCCTAAGGGACCACATATGCAAAACAGGCTGAAGAAAACACAAATTACCTCTCACATAGAGACAAACCCAGAACCTCAATTCACCAGTGCTGTGACTCTTGAGGAGGATCATCCTGCAATTGCTGATGAAGTCATCCGCTTCCCCAGGGTTAGTGAAGGATCTCATTTGCTGGTCTAGCTTCAAGATCTCCAGTTTGCAGGGGTACACGTGGAAATGCTGCCATCCCAGCCTGTACAGCTTAGCTTTCATGTCTGTGAACTATTTCTTCTCCTGCTGAAGCTCTCTGCTGTAGTCGGCGAATATTGGCACTTTAGCATCTCCCACCTGTATTGACCCCTTAGCTCTGGCTACCTACAGGATTGCCTCTTTATCTTGATAATGGTGTAGCCATGCTAGGAAGTGTCTTGGCCAGTCTCCAGGGCATGCCCGCTCCACTTCATATGCGCACCCTGTGTCTCCTAAGTCTAGGTACTCGATCAGCCACTTGCATATGAATTCCTCTAGCTTGTGGCGTTCCAGCTCCTCAGACAACCCTATGATGTGGACATTACATCCCCTCAACCAGCACTTCTGGTCATCGATCTGCTTCCTCAGTTGCTACACCAGGTCATGTAGATGTGCTTTCTCTGCCTCCCAGTCAGCAAGCTTCTCTCACCTGAGCTCATGTGATTTTCTAGTTCAGAAAGTCTGGCAGCATGGTGCGTTGAGGCCTCACTGAGAGTTTCTACAATCGCTTAAACATGGGCCAGCTGGATGTTCACGTTTGCAAATCCAGCCCACATTTCTGTCCACATTGCAGTGATCAGGGCTTTTAGTGAGTCCCCTTGCAGTTCTTGCTCCTTTGCAGGGGGGCCTTCCCATACTGCGGCCATACTCCCAGCCCTGGCTTTGGTCTCTGGAGGATTTAGAGGTGTTGTTTACACTTGGAAGGACAGCTGTGACTGCTTGCTCTTCAGTTTGGACATAGTCTAGGATTATCTGTTACATGTCCTGGGTGATGTTCGGCTCTAAGAGCTCGGATGCTACTGATTTTGAGGAGATACCGAGCACTGTAGTGGGAGCTGTACCTTTAGGTGTCCATCATCTTTGTCCACTCAGCCATGACCCCCTGGATCAGTTCATGTTAAAAATAATAAAGGATCACATTCTGGGATGAGAACTAATAAACCTGAAAGTTTCATTTTTGAAACTGAGGTCATTTTTTTACTATTATCTGTGTTACAAAATCAACTAATTTGGGGAATTTATGAAATTTGCCAAAAAATACATATGCCTCTAGGACTGGAAAGATGCACACCAATATTTGCAGTCCCAGAAACTATGATCGCTGAGATACAATCTGTGACAAAAAAACTGTTTGTGACATAAACACTAACATAACACTAACATATATTTTATTTATTTAGTTTTTGTTAACCGGGTAGGTGCACTAGCCAGCAAGTGACTATTTTCAGGCACAACCCGGGAGGAACAATTACATAACAAGTAGTACAGTGCAATTTATACAGTACATGGTAAGGTACATTGATGCAAGTAGACAATTATTACAAGTAGGTAGTGCAAAGAGTGGGTACTGGTGCAAGGATAGACTTCAGAGTATTGGAGAAACAAACAAGGGGGGGACATGAACTGGGAAGGGTAAGTGCACAGCTAAGTTTGGTGGGAGGTGGCGGGGCTGGAGACCAAGGTAAGAGAAGCCCTACCAACTATTTGAGCTGTAGGGGGAAAGGGGCACACGGCATCAGAGATTGTTAGAGGGAGAGTGTCCGGGTCAGGCGAGGTGGCAGGCAAACAGTAGGGTGGGATGAGAGAAAGTTACAGCGTTAGCGGCGGGAGGCAAGAGTCTGTAACTGGGCTCATGGAACCGATTCACGGTTTGAGAAACGGGCGGGGGGGTAGAAGACGGTAAGAGGCTAGCCGACAGTAGTGGAAAGGCAGGGAAAAGTGTCGGGCCGCTGGTTCTGTGACCAGGCGTGGGGTAGAGACTACTGTGGGAGTTTAGCTGGGTTTGGCAACAATGAGCGAGATTACGGCTTTAGCGGAAAAGCAGGGGGCAGTGACCGGACTCGCGGAACCATGAGTCGGTTGGAGGCAGGGGGCTGTGACCGGGCTGGAGGGTGTCATAACAAGACAGTGTTGGCAACCTGGACGTGCGAGGTGTACCAAGCCTAACGGGTTCTTTCACGGGTAAGGAATCAGCGAGGAGGTCGACGATGGGGGGTGAGGTGGACAGGTGGCTTAGGAAGCATGGTTTATAGCACGGCAGCAGGATAGACACAGTGTTAGGTATTGTGAAGTCAGTAGGAGAGGGGGGCAGAACAAGGTCATGTTGACATCTAATGGGTTAAGCCAGGTGAGGTCCCGTCGGAGTTAGGGTTTAAGCGGCAGCAGGGACGAAGCCTAACTTACTGAAAAAGATTTAATAACGGGAGCCGGAAACAGGGGCGGGGTGAAAGCGGGAAATTACGGCAAGAGGGCAGATTGCTACGACCTGCGTCCGGCTCATGGAACCGTATTCGGGCGGGCGAGTGAGAGGACTCGGTCTCTGAGGAAAAATACGGCAATAGGTGGCTTTAGCGCAAAAAGGTGCAGAAGAGACCCGGTGTCGTGGAACTGAAAGCCGGATAGTATATCTGGGCTAGTCGGTGTGGGGGGGAGGAGCAAGATGAGGCTAAGAGATTTAGGAAGAACCAGTACCTAATTACAAAAAAGTACATCACAGATTTGTGCAAACAGCAAGTTGAGAAACAGGCACAAAACAGTAAGGTGATGAGGCATTTGTCATACACCTAGGCAAAAACAGTAAAGTGACTAGAGGCATTTGTCATACACATAGGCATTAGAAAGGCAAAAGACAGTTGAGCCATATAAATTTCTAGCCTCCACAATAAAAAGTGCAAATAGTCCAACTGATATGTAAGGCAATTAAGGGGGAATGTAGACATTAAGCACATACAAGGGATAAGGAGGTGAGACGTAGACAGGGGGAGGTTTAGAAAAGGTGTGCATGAAGAAAAGCTTCAGGTAGGATCATAACAGGCACATTGGTCCATAGAAGTAAGGTGGTTCTGTAGTCTTCGCTTGAAAGTGGAGTGTGAGGAAGCTTGTCTTAGGTCAAGTGGTAGTAAGTTCTACGTTTGTGGGGCAGCATGCCCAAACGCACCTGAGCCCTTAGAGGTGCGGCAGAGGGGAACTTTTAGGAGAGACTTGTCAGACAATCTCAGTTCATGTGAAGGGATAATAGGCTGAAACAGTTCCGATAGTGAAGCAGGTCTAACCACTCTGATGATGGAGTCAGAGAGGCAGCATAGGTAGTACAGTCTGGTGGCAGAGGGGGAAAGCCAGCCTAGGTCTTAGTAAAGTTGGCAGTGATGCTTGAGGCGGGGGGCCTTTGATGCATATCGGCAAACATTGTTGTAGGTGATGTCCCACTTTTGCAGTGTTGTTTTGTGCACCATGGTTAGGATGGGGGTGCAGTAGGTTAGAGTTGGCAGGAGGATTCCTCTGGCAATGGCCGGTTTGGCAGTGGGTGTGAGCATGTAGTTGGTTCTGTAGGCAGCCCCCAGTTTGCAGTTAACAGTTTTGCAGGTTTCTTGGATATGTAGGTTCAGGTCCAGGGATTGGTCGAGCAGTATGCCCAGATAGCGGAACGTACTAACAACCTCGAGAGGGGTTCCTTCAAGGTCGAGTACATTTAGGGGAGATGAGCAGGATCTAAGTTTATGGGTCGTACCCAGTAGCATGGCTTTTGTTTTGCTGGCGTTAAGGATGAGGTGATGGGTGCTTAGCCAGTGTTGAGCAGAGTGGAAGGCGGATGTCAGAGTGGCGCTTAGATGGTCAATACTACCTGAACGAGCATAGATGATCAGGTCATCTGTGTAGAGTAGCGAGGCACCAGATGCTATACTGCCGGGAAGATTATTTATGAACAGTGAGAAAAGGAGAGGGCCTAGCATTGAGCCCTGAGGTACTCCAATATTGATAGTGGTGCTGTCAGAGATAGCAGAGTTGAGTTTGACAGCTTGTGTCCTGTTAGTTGGGTAGCTTCTGAACCAGTTCGTTACAGGAGATGAGAAGCCAAGATTTTTAAGGGTAGTCAGTAGTAGGGGGTGATCCACAAGGTTGAAGGCCTTGGTGAGGTCGATGAACACAGCCCCAGTAAGATGACCTTCATCCATGTTTGTAAGAGTATCAGAGGTAAACTTTGCTAACGCAGTTGTGGTGCTGTGATGTTTCCTGAAACCATGTTGTGCTTCACAGAGTAAGTTTGAGGATTCGAGGAATTCAGTGGCCTGGGTGGCTACTATTTTTTCTAAGATTTTGCTGAGGACCGAGAGAATGGCAATGGGTCTGTAGTTCGATATTTCATTTTTGTTTCCTTTTTTGAAAATGGGGGTGATTCTAGCAGCCTTCCATATTCCTGGGACTGTGCCAGTGGAGAGGGACAGTGTGAAGATTCTGGCTAATGGATAGGAGATGAGATGGGCAGCAGCTTTCAGCAGTCGAGGTTCCAGTGAGTCGGAGCCTGGGCTGGTGTTGTCGGATATGGTGTTTAATAGTTTAAAAACTTGTTTTCTAGACACAGCTTTGAAATAAAAAGTTTTTGTTGCTATTGGTACAGGGTCATTTGTCGAAATGTCGTCTTTCTCTTTGGTAGAGAGTGGCTGAGGGGCAGCAGGTGCTGTTGCTAGGGTGGACATATAGGGAGATAGGTCCGAGAACTGTTGATTGAAGGCGTTTGCTATGGTAAGGGAGTCATTGCAGTGGATACCTTGAAGAATCATTTCAGAGGGGGTGACTGAGGGGTGCCCAAGAAGGTTTTGATGTGACCCCAGAATTTGCGTGGATCATTTGCAGAGCTGGTTAACAGATTCTGGCAGTACTTGCTTTTTGCGAGCCTGATTTGTTTTTTGCAGACGCTTCTATGCTGTTTGTAGATTAGGTGATCCCTGGGTAGGTATGCCACAGGTGCTATTTATATAATGATTGTGGATAAAAATTGTCCAATAAATGTATATATACCATATCAGTGATGAATAAATTCATTTTTTTACTTAAAATTTGTGACTAGATAAAGCACGCACACAGAGCTAAAGCTTTTTTAGGAGCAACCCAGGAAAAGGGTAAAAACAGTACAATACAGAAACGCACAAGCTAGTACAGACCACAAATGATGTATTTGGGACTTCCAGTGATGCCATGGAGGTGACAGCAGGCTAGAGCCACAGTTCTGTGTTCACTCCATCTTTAATCAATTGCCATCCACGGCTGTGGATAGAGAAAATTGCATAGAAACTAACAAATGTCAGCAAAAGCACGAGGATTTGGCAAGCCAGTCAAGAAGTAAAACAGCTCATGGATGCATCATGCTAGCATACCCCCTTGCTGGCCTCATCAGTTGAGTGAGAGACGGATGTTGTGGAAACAACAGGCAGCTACTGTTGAAATGCATCTAGACTTGATGGTGGAGTTTTAAATTATTGCAGCCATAGTTCTGAAAATAGACACAATAATCAAAAAACTGCAAAGTGACTTTACTAGAATGGAAAAAAGACTGATAGTGGTCAAGAATCAAATCAGCACCCTTACTGGTGAAGGGTCAGTCAAGATCGACTCTTGAACATTTAATTTAAAGGAGCAGAGAAATTGCCCATAAACTTGATGATTTGGAGGGTCAAGGAAGGATGGAGAATATATGGGGTGCCAGAGCGAGCCTAGGATAAGGCAGAGTCAATTATAGGCATTTTACAGAAAATGATAATGGACATTCTTGCTTCATTCCAACCCTTAATCTCTTCATAAGCAGAGCCCACTAAATGCTCAGCACTAAGCCTAAAGACCCTTCATACAGGTCAAGACAAATAGTGGCCCTGCTCCAGAATATCAAAGTAAAAAAGCAATACTGAAGGTGGCCTGGAAAAAAATAGATGTTATGTATGCAGGCCACATAATATTGCTAGACCATGATTTTACAACCATGGTCTAGAAGAGAAGAATGGACAGTGCTCCACCCCCGAAAGCAAAGAGCTGCAGTGTCAAGATGATATTTCTGGCCAGAGTAATGCCTGAAATTGACAAGAGGAACTAAGCTTTGGCTGACCTGCTTGAAGCTGCCCCAATCATCAAAGCATTATGGGCCTTGGTGCAGAATCTAGAAATAGAGGCATTAACTATTTATGACTGTGTTGATAAGAATTGTTCAATAAAAGTATATATACCTCACCAGTGGTTAACAAATTTTTTTTTTATTTAAAATTTGTGAGTAGAAAAAGCACGTACACTGAGCTGAAGCTTGTTTTCTGGTGAAACTCAGGCAAAGAGTAGACAGAAGGTATAATACGGACACCAGAAGCTAGTACAGACCAAAAATGGGGCAAGTGAGACTTCTGGTGATCTCATGGAGGAAATGCATGGAGGAAATGGAGGAGGAAGTAAAGGAACAGGGCAAGAAGCAGGAGACAGGGCCACGTTTGGTTTAGAGTGGCAGGGTAGGGTGTTTACTGTGGGTACTCTGGTTCTAATCCACAATAAGGCTGCAAAATAGAGATAATTATGGAGATAACATGATGTATATCTTAGATGAAAAAAAAAAAGAGAGACTGACTAGAGTTTGCAAAGCCATACTTGTACAGATAAGGTCTATAGTAGGAAATGAGAATATAAGATGGGAACATGCCACTATTACCCCCATCAGCACCCAAACCCTCACCCTGAGGAAAGTTAATACTCCTGGGTAGAGATGCAGCGAAATTTAATTTCACCGGCAAAATTATGGCAAAATCGCCAATTTCACCTAGTGAAACATTTCACATAATTATGGCCTTTTGGTGAAATTTCACCTCCAATGTTGCCTGCACATCTGAGGTGAAATTAGGTGAAATTGGGCATTTCGCTGTGTGGGTGGTCACATGGTTGAGTCTAAACAGGCAGTAAGTGAGTGGTTCATTTCCTGTACTATGTATCTTGAGGAAGCAGGCAGCATTTATACTCCCTGTGACTGCAGAGTGCAGTTTTACACCTAAATTGCTTAATTTTTGCTATTTTTTTTATAACTTTTCTTGTTTGTCTTTGTCACAGTTCATATTTTAGTACCTGTGATTGTGTGTGTGTGTGTGTGTGTGTGTGTGTGTGAGACTCCCCCCACCGGCTCTCTCCGGGTCTCTATCTCTGTTTCTTTTTTTTGTTTGTTTATTTGAATTGGTGGTGTTTGTGGATTGTGTACATGATGGAGAAGGGTGAAGACAGTGTGTCACCTGAACATGCAATTCAGCTAACCATCACAAATGAAATGCCACAGCAGGGGGCTTTTTGCTCCAGCACCAGCACCCAGCAGCAGACTGTGCCCCTCACCAGCAGAACTTGGAGACAGTGCCCCCTCCCCAGCACCAGGAAGATACTGTTCCTCCTCCCAGGCAGCAGGAGACTGTGCCCCCACTCAAGAACCGGAGGAATCAGTGCCTGGGGCATTATCTGCAACACCCCATGGCTCTGTCATCTCCAAAGTTCTCCTGTCTTGGATTTTTTTCTGCTTAATATTGGTTGGTGACCCAGTGATCACCAGCAATCTATGCAGGCAGGAAGTGCGTCGAGGAAAATATGGATCCCATTTTGGGATAAAAGACCAGCATAGCCACATGGTCCACCACCACTTGCTGCAATGATACCTCAAATTGTGGGAGGTGGTGGCATCATCAAGTGCAGCTGTGGGGAGCAGTGCAGGTGTAAGCACTGAAGGAGGTGAACAGGAAGGAGGCATGGCTGGACCAGGTAAACATCCTCACTGTGCTCACCATACCAGAAAACAGCAGCAGTCAGTAACATCAAGACCCCTCCAAGGCCCTCCCTGTCCAAAGCCAGCAGCACAGGCAGCCCATGTCTTGCCAGCAGTGCCAGTGTGACACATGGACTTATCCACTATCCTGTCTGAAGTCCAGCATGTCCAACAAGAGTTAAATGATTTCAGACAAGAATTTAGTGATGCCCGGTGGGAGATTTCTAAACTACAGTGTGATGTTGACAAAGTCATGTGCATCCTGTCAGGACTCCATGGTGGCCCCACTGGCTCGTGATGTGGCAGCACAAATTACTTTGTCTTATTTTCATTTTTCTATCTTCCATTCTGTTGTTTGTATGTCCCTCCATAAAAAAATAAAAACCAAAAAAAGCTATTCTATCCTCTTAAATCTACACCCATTCCTTAAGTCCTCTTGTTTCTTTATTTTGTATGCAGGTATTGTGCCTATTAAAAAAACTGTTTCACAATGCTGTGTGATGTTGCATCACATATTGTTGTGTGCAACATTAAGAAGATGTAACACATCTGGTACCAGCACTGACAACATGCCCAAGAAGGCCAGAATTCACGAAACGTTTCCCAGAAAATGTTACAGTATATTTAGACAGAAATCAGGTGTCAGACATGCAGTTACATGGTTCACATCCACCATCAGGGCACAAATCTGTTGTTTTCTGCACTGTTGCAAATGGTTTTCAGGCCTAACCATGGTAGTGCCACTGCCTAACATGCCCCCATAGGGTTAGGTAGTAAACACCAGGAGTAACAGGGAGGAAAGGGTTAATATGGAAAGCAAATTGAATAGAAAACAGGAAGGCTGCAATGCAGAAGCTAGATCACAATTTGAATTTCAATGAGCAGTTCAACAATGTCGTGCACCCAGATACGGACAAGTCAAGTGGTCAATGTACACAGATACGTCCAATAAAAACATAAAATCACAAAAGAGATTAAGCAAAGGGAAACAGGAACAGAACTACACATAATGAGTAACTGTTCAGATAAAGTTACCCCAAAAAGGGTCAATATGTAAGAAAAATATAACAAATAAGTAGCACACCAACAAAAATATTAAGACTGAAAAGAAATTACAGAAACTCACTTACAACTTTTGAGAAATCTGTCAAATATTAGCAACTAGCCCACTCTGCTTTCACATTCACACACACCACATGGTTGACCATCCTCCACTCAACTCCCTCACAGAAACAGACACAGAGAAAACTGAAAACACTACCTAAGTTTAACTAAGTATTATCCAAAGATACCAAAACCAAAAAAGGTTCGCTAGCAGCACTAGGAACTAAATTGAGATTTTGGGAGCAATTAACTCTCAAAAATCACAAAAAAAAGAGTTTTTTGAAGGGTTTATTGGCTGTGACGCACCACACTGAACTGCTCTCCGACTCAACAAACAATATACTGTGCAGAAAACAATCTGCATGTGATGCTTCAGCTATCTACCCACAAGGCATTGCAATTTCGCTGGTGAAATTGAAAAACATTGGTGAAATGAAGGATAGTGGCGAAATTTTGCCTTATCCGAAAGCGAAATTGGGTAAAACTGGACAAAATATTGCATTACGAAAGCAAAATCAGAGGTGAAATTACATTTCACCTAGGAGAAAAATTTCATAATGCAGAATTCGTTGCCAATTTCACATCTTTACTCCGGGGGGGGGGGTATGGACAAAAATCCTAATACAGTCAGGACCCAGGGTAGGGCATGCTCAAAACTATGCAGCAGAAGGACAGGGAGAGGGAGAGTAAGCCTATGGTTGCTTTTTTTGATCCCTCCAACAGTGCTCTGTTCATCTTGAAGACGTATGATAAAGTGAAATGTCAGCAAAAGAAACCTTTTAGACTTTACCAAGTTGCTTGGCTTTTGTTTCTTACTTACTGTATTGAAGCGAGTGGTGCAGTTCTGCACATTTACACTAGATGAAGCCATGCAGCATCCGCCATATTCCCGACTCCAGGACTTTTTAAAAATAAAATAAAGTAAGTTCCAGCGGGGAAAACAAAGGATTTCCTTGCGAAAAGCTTAATCGGGGGTAAGCCTTTGGGGAGTGGGGTGCTCTGTATTTCATTCATTTGGCAAACAGGTGGCTAAAGCAAGAGAGTAAGGAGCCAAGCAGAAAAGTTACTCACAATATTTGTAGACAGGAGCTTGGCTTCACAAACACCACATAAAAGATATGCAGCTACAATATGCTCGGGGTTAAAATCCAGCTTTATTTTCACCATTGATGCCAGCAGCCTGATGGAGGTACCCTTCCCTCTTAGCCAAACATTTTTGTGTATTACCAGTGCTTTCTCAAGGCATAAGGTGGTATCAGGTACTGCACCCTTAAAAAAAAATTAATTAAAGAAGCAGTACAAATGCAACATGCAGGTATAAAATGCAGTAAAATAGTAACAACAGTGTACTAATAGCACCACTGTACAGCAGGACTAAAATTCACAATATAAAACCCTAATGCTCAAAAAAGATAATTAAAATTTACACATGGGACTAATTGCAAACACAGTAAAAGGTGCCTAATGCCAAAAAACAAATTCTGAATAATTTTCAAGTGCCTCAAAATGTTATTAAAATCAATCTATGTTATAGTATATGTTTAGTTGTTAACTATAAAGATAAGGGTATCTGAGTGTACCCAAAAAAGTGTAAGGTGCAACAAAGTGCTATAGATTATTATACAATGGCAAGGAAAATTCCTCTATTCTGATTGGTCAGTGTGTGCCTGGCACAGTGATGATATTACACAATAACATCACTGTGTGAAGTTCATGCACACACATGACCACATGACACACCATGAAACCATACCTCTCCTGCAGAATTTACTGCCGCTCTCTGCTGCTGCTCTAAAAAACTGCAGCCTTCCCCCACACCCACGGTGTAGGCTTACAACATAAAACCTCCCACCCATCTCATACCTAATTTTTTTTTTCTAGTGCTCTGCTGTTCTTGTAATAATAATGAAGCCTGCAACCACAAAAATAAAGTTCTACCTCAAAATGCTGCTGTCTCCGGCTCCGTCATTACCAGGTGTACTACACTTCACGGACTGTTGCAGTCGGCCACCCATTGCCTGAGCATCATTTTAAACTATAAAAAATATAATAATTAAGTAAAATAATGCTAATTTTAAAAGAAATGGCTCTTCCTTCTCCCGGTTGCCACCAACGTCGTGCGAGCGCTTGGCCACTGTGAACTCACAAACTGCACAGTTCCCGAACAGCTTCACAGCCAGAAACATAAACACACTCAGTTTAAAACGCGGAAAAAAAACACATCAGAAAGTTTCCCCTTCAAGCACCATCCTTTATAATGTGCAGCAAACAACAGAGAAGGTCAGAGGGGAGACTGATAACACACAGCAGCACAAGAAAAAAGCTTTGAGATTCAGCAGGCAACATTATTCCGGCAACAGCTCCACCCCATGGTGGAAGAAATATTGGACTTTTTTTTTCAAATATACACCTACACTCACTAAAATCAAAGAAAAAATGGACAAAAAAAGTATTTTCTTTCTTTTTCTTTTTAATAAATAAATGAGCCATTGTATAATAACAGCTAACTCCAGGGATGTGTGTTATTATGTAATAACGTCACTCCTTGGGTGGTGGAAGTACTCATCTTCACCTCGTGCTTCAACCCACCCAAGGAGTGACATTATTACACAGTAACACACACCCTGTCGTGCCTTATTGCTTAATAATAAGAATAAATACTAATGTTAAATACAAAAAAGGACATATATCTAGCTCTACTATTTACCCTAAAATCCACTGTTTAATCAAGTTTATCAGGTTTAAATATATATAAATATATGGGAGATTAACAGTGCTATATCTATTATTCCCATAGTAAATTCTAATAGATTTTTACTATACAGTGTATGTAATTTAGAGACTTATGATTAGTCCTTAAAGTCCCTAGACACAAAGAAATTTCACTACATAAATATTCTTTCTCAATCTAAGCAGTTGCCTACACTAATTATATATATATATATATATATATATATATATACACATCGTACTTTTGTCAATCAACAGTTGCTACCAGCAATAAAATCTACAGTAAATCAGAATGAAGGAAACAGGAATGGACACATTTGTTATAACATCTTTACACAAAAAGCTACAACTTATAAACTGAAGGACTGTACATTATAAGTATGGGGTCAGTTAAATAATTTCATTTAATCCTGGAAGCTTGTAAGATTTAAATTTGTACTGCCAGTAAGTCTCTCTCTGGCATATTTTTTCATCAATGTCTCCACCTCTGGCATTTATTCTTACTTTTTCCATCATCTGAAACAAAAATTTATGTTCATAACCCTTTATTTTAACATGTTGAGCCAGACCACTAACAACATCTAATTTGTTAATGCTCCTCAGAAGTTGTGCAATTCTTTCTTTAAATTTTTGGGTAGTCTTTCCTATATAGAAAGCAGAACATTTAGTGCATTTTGCCAGGTATACAATATTAATCATACTACAGTTACAAAGGTCCAGGATACTAAAAGACTCTCCTGTTGTGGGATTTTTAAAAGTGCTGCCAGTTCTGTACATGCTTACAGAAGATGCAGTTGCTGCATTTGAAGGTGCCTTTTGGCAACTTATTAGCTTCTGGTGGTTTTTCAAAGTATGCACTACGGACTAAGGAGTCCCTCAGATTCTTCCCCCTCCATTACACTACCTGTGGCATGTCTTTTGTTGCATTATCCAGTTTCTTGTCTATATGCAGTATATGCCAGTTCTCCCTTATGATGTCCACAAACAGATGTGATTGTGGAGTATACATAGTAATAAACTTTGGCATATGTGACACTTTTTTATCTCGTGAGTTGTTTCAGATATATTTAATAAAGGGGGTGCTTTTTGGTGTTAGAAGTCTATGTCCATGGCAGCCACCTTCTGTTTTGCTTTGTGTATGACATTTTGGTTATAACCTCTAGCAATAAAACATTCAGTTAGATCAGCAGCACTATTGTTATAATCTTCCATAAGGGAACAATTTGTTTTAGTCCTTAATAACTGACCCACTGGTATGTTATCGGTGACATGACTGGATGACAACTTTCATAAAATAGAATAGAATTCTTGTCAGTTGATTTTTGGAACAGTTTTGTTTCAGTATTGTTATTGTTTCCTTTTACAACTGTTAAGTCCAGAAAGTTGATTTCTGTTAGGCTGTGTTTGCATTCAAAACTCAGATTACTATTGGAAGTTTCCAGAAATAGGATGAATTGTTCAAGTTCTGACACAGTGCCCTTCCAGATAAAAAAAGAAATCATCTATGTAGTGACAGTATAGATCAGTGTGATGCAGGAAGGGGTTCTTGTCTCTGTAAATGTATTTTGTCTCCCATAATGAGAAGTAAATTATAGCGTAGTTGGGGCAACATTGCTACCCCCATTGCCTTGCCCTTGCATTGGAGATACATTCTATCTCCAAAAAGGGAACACTTACAAGTGAGCACTTTTTCTGTGAGAGTGACAATGAATTCTGCCATAGGCTGTGAGTGGGATGTTTCCATGTAAAGTTTTTCCCTAAAATTCTCCAGTCTGTCTTCATTAGGAATGTTCGTATACAATGATCTAATGTCTAGGATAACAAACATCCAGTCATTTCCATCTCAGTATATTTAAGTATATTAATTGCAGTTAAGTGGCAGTATCAGTGGCTGAGCAGGTAGCACACTTACCTCTGAGACCAGGAGATTAGAAGGCTGTGGTTTCTATCCCCACACCAGGCACTTGGGTTACTATCCCAACACTGACACTGCAGTGCAGCATGAGGGGGTTGTTGCACTCCTGAGGTGCTGTCTTTTGGATGAGATGTTAAACCAAGGTCCCTTCTGCCTGTTCTGATGGTAGTTCAGGTGGATGTTAAAGATCCCTTGGCACTTATTGAAAAGAGTAGGGGAATTTCCCCGGTCTCTGCCAAATTTCCCCCATTCACTAAAAATACCAGTAACAGCTTAATCTTGTTCAGTTTCAGCTGGTTACCATCTACATTTGTATCCCCCCTCCCCCGTCACCCCTGAAAAAGGGACTTCTAGTCTCAGTGGGCCTACCAGGTCAACAAAATTCAATAAATAAATAATCATATGTGTAGTGTTCCTTATGTAGGAAAGTGTATTCTGTGCCACCAGCTTGATATAGTAATCAATATAATGTGATACATAATCTGTAAGTGAGCCAATGTTGGCTATGATTGGATGGGCTGGCGGATTACTGAGTAATTTATGAATTTTGGGCAGGCTGTACAACACTGCCCTGACTCGGTGTTTAACTGTCAAAAAATTCAAAGTGCCATTGTCAATTAAATCATTTTGTGATGCTTCCTGTAAAGTCAAATCAATTTCAGTTTTATATTTGTTTGTTGGATCATTAGTGAGCAGCTTATAGAATGACTTATCCTACAATTGTCTCAACATTTCCTTCTTGTAATCCTCCCTGTTCATAATCACGATCACTCTGCCTTTGCTGGTTTTATAATTAAAAATTCTTGTTTTTTCAAGTTTGTTAGGGCATTCTTCTCTTCCCTTATGGTGATATTAGTGCACTGTTGGTACTATTTTGACTGCACTGAACATATACATGTTGCATTTGCACTGTTTCTTTAATTAATTCTTTTTTAATGCTGCAGTACCTGATACCACCTTATGCCTTGAGAAAGTGCTGGTGATATGCAAAAATGTTTGGCTAAGAGGGAGGGGTACCTGCATCAGGCTGCTGTCATCCATGGTGAGAATAAAACTAGATTTTATCCCTGAGCATTATGTTGCTGCACATCTTTCATGAGGTGTACTTCCTTAAATTACCTCTGAGCCGCCCCCCTCTATCTTCAAATTGTGCCCCCTTGTTCTTGCACACCTCTTTTTTTGAAAGATGCTACCCTCTTGGATTTTGTTGATTCCCTTGAGGTACTTGAAAGTTTCTATCATGTCCCCCCTCTCCCTCCTTTCCTCGAGGCTATACATATTCAGCTCCTTAAGTCTCTCTTCATATGTCTTCCAGTGCAAACCCTGCACCATTTTAGTTGCCCTCCTCTGGGCTGCTTCCATCCTGTCTATGTCTTCTGCAGTTGGGTCTCCAGAACTGCAGTACTCAGATGGGGTCTGACCAGCTGTCTGTACAGAGGAGTAATAACTTTTTCTACTGGTGTTGCCTCTCCCTATGCATCCCAATATCCTCCAGCCCTCCTTGCTGCCTTCTCACATTGCTTGCCCACCTTTAGGTCATCTGATATGACTTCCCCTAGGTCCCTTTCCATTTTTGTTGTTGTTAGTATCTCACCCTCCATTGTGCACTCTTCCCTTGGGTTTTTGTTTCCCAGGTGCATTACCTTGCACTTCTTAGCATTGAATCTAAGCTGCCATACATTTGACCATTCCTCTAACCTTGCCAAGTCCCTTCTCATCCTTTCCACCCCACCTTGTGCATCAACTCTGTTGCAGATCTTTGTGTCATCTGCAAAGAGACATACTTTTCCTTCCAGTCCCTCTGCAATGTCGCTTATAAAGACATTGAATGCAGTGGCTAGGTTACTGACAGGCTTCCTGAGGTTGTGTCATGTGACCCCGGTCCTGCGTGACCTGCATTGGCTGTCAGTGAAGTGAAGAATCACCTTCAAGACTGGATTGCTGATCAGTAAAGCCCTATATGGACAGGGCCCAGGCTATCTGAGTGATCTCTTGTCCCCTTACTGCCTGCTCGCCCTTTCCACTCCTGCACAGTGAGCCTTCTAGTGGTTCCCAGGGTCAGGCCAAAGACATCAGAGAACTGTACTTTTGAGGTGGCTAGTCCAGCCCTGTGAAACTCACTGCCAAGGTCTCAAAGCAATGATCCCTTGGTGAAGGCCTTTAAGAGGGGCCTAAAATCCTGCTTGTTCAGACAGGCTTTTAACCTGAGTCAGTCCCCACTGATCCTCTTTTATAGCTATTTATGCTGCCTAATTTATTTTTTCAAGTTAAATATATTTACTTATCATTGTTTTATCTTTCTGCCTTTTGCATTGTGTTAAAAAGTACAATGCTTAGAGCCTCCAGCATTGGACACTTGACAAATACATTTCTTCTACTACTACTGCTATCATATTCTAGTTAAAAATTCTCTCTTGCAATGTAAAGGAGTTAAATGTTCCTGTTAAAGGAGCAAATATTCTAGCAGACAGGCAATGCTCCAAAATGATATCAGTTCACTGTAGCAAACCCATCTTTCCCATTCTGAACACTTAAAACTAAGAAAAAACAGGGGAGTTTTTCCTCCTCACACCCCTTGGGGAGAAAAAAGCTGGAGTGGTGATTTTTAATCAAGAAGAACCTGCTGGTGCACATAAATCATATAGAGGCGGATCAAGAGGGGAGAATAATATCAGTCACATTAGCATGCAAAGTCTCTTCTATCCATTTAACAAGTGTGTATAGCCACAATGAGGACTCCCCCACACTTGCAGAGCATGTAGAAGCCCTTGAGAAAGGCTATATTGTATTAGGGAGGACTTTAATTATGTCCCCTCTGTGTAGTGGGACAAATTTTCCCAGAATTGTTCCACTAACCAAGGGTAGGAAATGTCTCAAATATTATCTGCAAGGGTATAGGACTGGTAGCTATAGAGAGGCAACAATATAAGGGGGAGCAGGATTTTACATTGTACTCATACCGCAACTGGGAATACTCAGGATCAGACTATTTCTACATATCATAGGAGAAGTATATAGGGTGCAGGATAATGAAGTTATAATACATCCTTACCTATTAATGTCCCAGTAGCAATCACTCAGGCTATTAAGGAACTGAAGGCAGGAAAGTCCCCCAGCTCCTGATGTCTTTGGTGGGGAATTATACAAAAAAGATGCTGCAGAGCTGATCACAGCTCTACAGGAGGTATTTAATAGTACCTTAGATAACACTGAGATGCCAAAGACATGGAAGGAGACACTGCTTTCACTAATGCATAAAGCGGGGAAAGATCATACAAACTGTAGTAGTTACCACCCAATTGCATTATTAAATCAGGATGTACAACTATTTATGAAAATCAATCAATCAATCAATCAAATCTTTATTTATCCAGGCGATCACCATTGAGCAAGCTCAATATAAATATACATAATACAAAGGGAACAACATGTTTACAATACTGATAGGAACAGAGTATTTACATTCCTAGTCACATGTACAAGAAAGATATACATAACACAACCCGAATGTAATATATATATATATATATATATATATATATATATACAGTTCCACAGGAGCAGGATGTGTATGGATGTCATATACAAACCATAGAAGAAAAAGGAAAGATTTATATTCCTGTCCAGCAGAAACACGTTACAGGCCTGGATGGAAATTCCTAAGCTATGGAGGTGTGCATAACAGTGTGTAAGCCTTACGTAAATGCGGCAGAAGGGGGGGGGTGGTGAGTAAGAGGGATGCAGAGGGTGCTAAGGGCAAGTGGGGCGGAGGATGGGGGAGTAGTAGTGGCAAGGGCTGATATGGATAAGCAGCTGGGACTAGTGGTGAAGAAGAGAGGAACAATAGTCAAGCTGCTAGGAGTGACAGAAGCAATTACAGATTTTAGCAAATGTTTTGTCATAGAGGGTCTTAAAGAAGGCAGGACTGACAGGTGAGCTAAGTCTCAATGATTTTTGTTTCCTATTCCAGAGGGTAGACAGGGCATAGCTTATGGCGGCCCTTCCAAAGCGAGTGTTGGCCCTTGGGACATTCAAAGAAATCTGTGATTGACTCCTTAAGGCATAGTTCCTAATATGACTAAGGGGGAGACAGTCAACAACATATTGTGGGAGTTAGTTGGTAAGGGCTCGGAGCGTCCATAGGGCTGCATTTCTATAATGCCTGTATTGAAGGGAGGGCCACCCTATGGCTGCGTATAAAGAGTAGTGATGCGTGGAGTACGGGAGGCCAGTTATAAATCTCAGTGCTCTATGATATAATACATCCAGTTTTGCAAGATATGAGGCAGGGCAATGGCCATAGATGAAGTCGGTGTAGTCAATTAATGAAAGGAATGTAGATTGGACAAGCTGTCTTTTTTGCATCTGTGGTCAAGAGATGTTTAATTCTGAAAAAAAGACCATGTCTCTGCCTCAGTTTTTTAGCAGTTCTTCTGTGTGTTCCACAAAAGAGAGTTTATTGTCTAGCCAAATACCAAGGTATTTGAATTTAGTCACAAATTCAAGATTTTCTCCTAATAAGGTAGAGATTGATGGTAATGGACTAGTGACAGCAGAGTAAGCCAGTGGGCCTGATGGTGAGAAAAGAATGGCCTTGTTTTTTTTTTTTTTGCATTTAGCAGTAACTTTTTGCTAAGGAGCTGGTACTGCAGAGTATTAAAGTCTGCTTGTAACTCAGTACAGACAGCTTCAGGAGATTTCCAGCTTAAGTAGAGCACCGTGTCATCAGCAAGCAAGTGAATACTGGCATCTTTGATGCCTAGGTCCAAGCTGTTGATATAAATGGCAAACAGTAATGGGCCCAGTATGGAGCCCTGGGGGACACCTCTTTTTATCGGTTTAAGTGGAGAAATCTCTCCATCTGCCTTAATTTGTTGCTGTCTATCAGAAAGGTAGTCTTGGAACCATCCCAGTGTGGTTGAGCCAATGCCTATAGTTTTTAAGGTAGAGAGGAGCAAGCAGTGGTTGACAGTGTCGAAAGCCTTACTGAGATCCAGAAACATGGCACAAATACATTTTTTTTGTTGTCTAGGTCCCGTTGCCAATCATTAGTAACTTTTGCCAGTGCCGTAATTGTACTATGCTTAGCTCTAAAGCCAGACTGCATTGGGTTGAGTAGTCTAGCATTGTCTAAGAAAGATCTCAGCTACGTATCCACAATTTTTTCCAGAAGATTTAAAAGTATGGGAAGAAGGGAGATTGGTCTACAGTTATTTAGGTGACGGGGTCCCCTGCTTTAAACAGGGGAATGATGTGAGCAGTTTTCTATGCCTTGGGGATGGAGCCTTGTGCTAGGGACAGATTGAATAGGTGTGTTATAGGTGAGCAAGTATATGGTATGCTATTTTCAAGAAATATGGGTTGAAGGAGTCGGCCCCAGCACTTTTTTTAGTATCTAGTCATAGAAGAAGACCTTCAACTTCTTTTATGGTGGTAGGCGAAAAGAAGAAGTCCATGTTACTGCTACTTGGTTCTGAAGGCTGGGTGTTGGTCTGAGGAAGAAGGCTACTTACAGGTACATTATCAAACGCCAGGCCAGCAGTGGCAATGTGATTGTTGAAAGCCTGCAGTATCTCTAATTTATCGTTAATGATAATATTATCAATGGTAATTTTGGAAGGAAGCGCACTTCCTGGAGAGTGGCCAGATAGCTCTTCTATGGTGGACCAGAACTTGGCAGGGCAGTTTGACACACAGAGTAGCTCAGTTTGATAAAAGTTGGCTTTGGCCTCTCTGACCAAATTAGTACAGACGTTTCTAGATGCCCTGAAGAGACACCAGTCTGCGCCGGCACGAGATTTATGAGCCTTTTTCCAGAGGTTATCTTTTTTAAGTAAGGCGGCCTTCAGATCCAGTGAGAACTAATGACAGGTTCTGGCTTTTATTCGTGCTTTAACCAGGGGACTATGGCTGTTTAGGGTGCTGGATATGATTTCATGAAGAACGTCATAGGTATCGCTCACTGACTTAGCCAGGTAGAAACTCTGCCATAGCAAAGAGTCTTTTAGACCATTGAAGTATGCAACAGGATCAAAGTTCCGTTTGGATCTTTTAGTGGAATACTTTGATGTAGATAGAGGTTTGGTAACAGTTCTCATGCCACCAATAAAGTAGTGGTCACTAACGTCCGCTAAGAGGATACCAGCATGGGAAAAGGAATGAGGACTGTTAACAAGGAGACCATCCAAGATGGTGCTTCTCATTGGATTTTTTTTGTTGATGCGAGTAGGATCAGTAATAAGTTGAGTGAGCCCATGAGAATCACAGAATTGTTTTAGGTGTAACGAGACCTTAGTCAGCCAATCATAATTAAGGTCACCTAGTATGATTGTTTCCATTGGGGTAGTATCCAGGTGGGATGACAGGTGTATCAGAAGTTGCGGTCCTGCTGCTGGAGGTCTATAGCAGCCTACGATGCGGAACGCCATTGATGGGGAAAGCTCGGCTTTAAGAGACAGGGATTCAAATACACAGGCAAAGGAGGTAGTATCTAATATAGATACTGAGAATTTGTTTTTAACATAAATGGCTACTACTCTACCCTTGGTATACCTGTCAGTTCTGAAGAGGAGGTAGTTAGGGATGTTTACCTCTCTGTCTGGGGTGGATGCCCGGAGCCATGTTTCCGAAAGCACGGGTATGTCTGGTGCAGTATGAATAATCCAAGCCTGGCCTAATCGAGCTTCTTTAAAAGGCTACACATGTTAGTATGCAAGAAGCTAATTCCGTTCAAAGTTTTGAGTTCAGAAGGAGATGAGGGCACTTTCATGTGGCCAGAGTTAAGTTCAACGTCACCTGAGCATAGAAGTAGAAGGAGCACAATTTTCCTCAGGGCAGCAAGAAGTTTAAAGGCACGAGTCTTTCTACGTCTGGTATAGGTTTGAGTACATGGGTCCAAAGACTGAATCATCTTATTGTGCTGCCCTATGGATGCATATCTTAGGATCCATGCAGAATAGCACCAAGCCATACCTAGTTTGAATTGATAGGGTATAGGACCACGTAGAGGATATTGGTTAGCAGTTCCACTTCGAGAAGATTCCACAAACTGTGAGGGGGTCAAAGGCATACAGTGGCAGCATAATTTGTTCATAGTGTTGGTATATGGGGAGACTAGCATGGTAGAGCATGCACCTTTGTTGGAATCAATTCTGTCAGGTTGCCTAACCACATAGGGTATTATACAAATGCTGGTGAATAAGCATAACCAAACAGGGCCTGTCATGGTTGCCCTTTGTGTAAGTAAGGAGCGTACTGCAGTAGCTTCTGCTATCTACATTATATAGGTCCCAGGGGTCGTTGTTCCATATGCGACTGTTTGGGGAAGTTTAAAAATGGATTAATGCAAGATAAATGTATACCGCCCTCAGCTAGAGAAAGGAGAGAGTAGCTCAAATTAATAGTGGGGCAACACAAAGGCTAGCAGTCTGAGCAAAAACAGCGCAATTAGCAACTGAAAAGCCTGCGATTTCCTTGGCGCCTTGCAGTGTGGAGAGAACTACAAAGTCATGAAGGGGCTGTAACACTTGGTTGCTGGGAACATTTTTAGACAATAAACACAGTTTTTTGCAAATCAGTCACAGTTCAGTAATTTGTAGTACAATTTTCAAGTAAAACAGTGCCTTAGCAAGACAGGATATGCTAGACAGTAACAGGATATGCTAGTCAGCAATAAGCAAACTTAAAGTACCAAAATGGTATGCCTCAGCAAGACAGAATAAGATAAAGCTGCTAGAAGGCTTAGTTTCAAAAAGGGGATGGGAGGAATTACAGTTGTTTACAGTAAGTAACCAATAAATTGAACCATCAGATAGGAGTGGACGGAGACTGTGTGCATTTAAAGGAGGCCTGGGATTGGGAGGGGGGTGGGCCGAAAAATCGTGGGGAAGTTTGCAGAGCTAGCACTGAATCAGTACACATACAGTTGGAGAGAATCTGCAGCAGGGGGGAATGGTATGTTACTTTACACAGGCCAAGCAGAACAGGCTAAATTAAAATATATAAATTAGAAGCTGAGTACAGGGATGAAGGCTTACATTAAGCCACACGTCTCAGGTGTTCCTGCCTCAGGTGAGTGAGACCAGCCAATCAGGGAGCTCTACAGAGGCGTGAAGCCAATAGTGCTACCTTGAGAAGGCACTGAAATTGAAAACAGCAAATTGCAAGTGATGCTCTGGTTCAGTGTTCACACAGCCCAGAGAAATCGTGGCAATTATTCAAGTGCCGTACCTTCTCTATCTCTTTTTGGGGGGGGGTAGGTAGATCAGGCCTCTTGCACCATAGATCTGCTATGGCTGGATCGTGACTGCTGCCTGGGTGGACAATAGTTAAACTAATCAACCATCCTCCAACTGTTTTCTTCCCAGATAAGTCCAAGCAAGACAATATTCAATACCTGTTGAATGTCATTACAGCTATTTGAAGTGCCATGGGACAGCCACTGGCTATTGCTGTAGACAACAAGAAAGCATTCAATATGCTGAACTGGAACTTTACACAACTGACCTTGCACCACTTGGGCTTTGGCCACAGTTTAGGGGCTGAATTAAGGAACTGTACCCAACCAGAAGCAACAGCAAGGAAAAAATTAAATGAAACATTGGCAGACTGATTCCAGATACTGAGAGGATTCAAACAGGGAAGTCAGCTATCCCACTTCCTGTTTGCACTTGGCACCAAGCCCTAGCAGAAAGTCTCAGAATCAATAACCTAGATTCAGGAAATTAAAGAAGGTGGCCAAACCCACAGGGTATCACTGAATGCTGAAGACATCCTTTTTTACTTAAGCAACTCACAGGAGTCATTTCTATCTTTGGAGTGGTTATTACAGGAATATGGCAAAGTAGCAGGATTTAAAGAAAATAAGAGTAAGTCAAAAGTTTTATCAATGAATGGGGCATCTCACCCAAATTAAAGTCCTCTAGCTCATCAGATAGACAGATAGGCTGCTCATGTACGTAGGTATATAGATATTTGCTAGGATGCAGGGGGTTAAATTTTCAAAACATTTGAGGGTTAAGTCCCACACTACAGACACTGCTACAGGATGAAATCTTCACACCTGCAGAGATTTATATTTTCAGCTGGTGCAGCTGCAAGGGATGTTATGCCTGGTCCATCCAGGCACAACATTTTGGCTCAGCTGCACCAATAAAAACAGCTGCAAGCTGTCTTAAATGAGGGAGGCAGTCATAAATCTGCTCCTGCTTTGAAAATACAGCACATGAAGGGAGAACTGTGGTTCTGCAAGTGAAGCCCCACTTGTGGCAGTTTTTCCTCGCACTTGTGCCAGTTTTGCACAGGCTGAAAATCCAACCCAGGACCTTTATAAAGATAACATAGAGCAGTGAATTTCAAAGATCAAGGTGTATATATCCCAGTGGGAGGCTAGCCAGCTATAATTCTTTGTCAAAGCAGAGACTATCAAGATGAATATCATGCCCCTCTTTGTATTCTTTTTCTTAATGCTGCCCAATCAGAGTGCTGAAGTGACCTCTAAAGTTTCACGAAAAATGTTATCAGAATTTCACTGGAATTTGAGAAAGCCTCAGCAATCATGGCAAATGACAGCTGAAGTCAGGGTTGGATGGGAGTCCCTGATCTAGGCCTTTACTACATGGCAGCACAGGTTTGCACTCTCATCCAATATTTCTCTATAATGTATGAAACTGACTGGGTGCACATAGAGGAAAATATGCTCTTACCTAGCACCCTACGGGACCTGTCCCTGATGTATCTTACTAACAGAGACTTACAGTATATTAAAACCCCTGGACAAAGGTTACATTAAAGGTCTGGGGATCCTTAATAAAAAAAGCTCAATCTGCAGGGAAAATGTTCATCCTTGATATCTAATGTACATTGCCCAGATTTCCCCCAGTTCTAATTAATCCCTAGTTCAAGAAATGGGACTCCCTAGGACTGAACAACCTTGGCCAGATATTTGAGGGAGGGATATTAAAAGATTATAATACCCTAAAGGCTGAATTTCAGCTATACAACACAGATTTCTTCCAGTTCATACAATTCCAGGACTGGGTAAATAGACTGTCAATAAAATTGGAATTGATCCCCCACCCCACCCTGTTATTTCTTATTTATTGAAATGTTTCACCAGGAAGGCACACTGAACAACACGTTGTGCATCTCCCAGTGCATCCTGGGGAAGGGGGAACAAGGAGGGAGTATACCGATAGCATAGTACAATAAATGCAATAACTCAGCAATAATACAGGCAACATAGCATAAGTACAATGAAAGCAATAATAGGGTAACAATAAACACTTTTGTGTGAGCACATTGGGTTACAGAAGATATGTACATTATAAGTGCATCCAATACCCCAGTAAAAGACCAGAGGATGGGGGTGGGGGGGTGCGAGATGCAGCGAGAGAGAGATTCAGCCGTTGGAGACTGGGGAAGAGGCAGGAAGTACTGTAGATGAGCTGAACAGGAATGGGAGGGAGGGAGGGTAGGGGTGAAGAGGGGAGGAGTATGAGGGAGGCAAGTACTGGAGGAAATAAATAGGGAAGAGGGTAGTAGTAGAAGAGCAGTCTGGAGGTAATTAGGTAGGGAGAGGAGTAGTAGAACAGAAGCAGAGTGATAAGTGTGAAGAAGGTAGTAGAAAGAGAAGAAGGAAACTGAGTGGGGTTGGGATAGGAGGAATAGGCAGCTGTTAGGGATAAAGAATCAGTATAGGTAGATACTGTAGGCTGTGGAAGGTGAGGAGGAGAGCAGACCAGTGGTATTTAAGACCACTGACACAGTTTATCGAGAGGAAGGGGGTGGCCTAGGGGATGGAGTTAGATGAAAGTGAAGGACGGGACTGGGGGGAATGCAGACCAAGCAAAGTATAGGATGGAGGTGGGATACATTGGGGGTTTCTTTTATAGCTACAGTGGCTACTACTCCACACATTAAGATAAGCATTTCTAATTTGGTACAGCTGATAAAATATGAAATGCAAGCAGACACTACAGCATCAATCCAAGCCAACAGGCAGGAGGAACTGCAGCTCCCAATCTCAGAGGCACAAAGGCACTTAATATGGGAACTGGCTCACAAGATCATGGCCAGCAACGGTTGATGTGAATTTCAATGACAGGCTGTCACAGGTACGTGTGTATAAAGATAACTCTGGACACAGTAATACGGTACAACACACCTGCAGTGTGTTTTAGTTTATATAAAAGTAGAAATAAATAAATAAATAGAAATAGAAATAAAACAGCTAAAACAGAACAAGAAAATAAACAATAGCTCAAGGCTATTTCACCTTACATCAGGTATCTCAAAACAATTCATCAGCCTTCCTGCTGTTAGAGAATAGAGATAAATTCCTGTTCAGGCACAGGTCCTTCTGCTTACCTTACTCCAGGTAAGTGAGACTGGCTATGCAGCTAATCTGAATCTTGGTGTTTGAGGAGGGCTTGTATAACCCTCCCACTTATGGGAAAGTCCCTCCCATAACATCCAATTAGTTCTAGAATATTCCCTAAATAGGGAAACTCCTCATCTGTTACATAATGAGATTTTAGTTATGAGAAGTCCCTCTATAGGAAACCCCCTTTCTGAGGTCTTGCTAATAGGTCAGCACCTTATTTTCTATATATGCAAACAGTGCAAACATTTATTGTATTTATGCATGCGCCGTATTGTTATAGTATAGGGACAGTAGCCCTTTAATTTATATCTCAGGGCTTTATACATAATGAGGCTCCTTTAGAGACCTGTAGTGTCTCTTTATTCTTTAATTTGTTTAATTTCTTTATTGTGTTTTGTTTATTTTGCAGCCCTCTCCTTATTCTGAGGGCTACAGTACTTCAACTGTATAGCATTTCCACATACATAGGGACGTTCCTGTCCCTTTAAATCATTTGTTTTCCATGTTGCAATAGAGCGACAGACTACTAGACACTCATTATCTAACTGCTGTGCTTTGGGGTTCTGCATAGCTTTGGTAAGCCCCTCTTTATTTCTTTCTGTACTGGGCTGTAGCTTTTATGTGTCGGGACAGCAGAGTCCCTTTTTATTTTCAAGTGCTTGCTCTTCAGAGCGCACTGCATACTCGGAGAAGTGGTGCAGCTGAAAGGGAAAATTTGCCACTCTGTAGAAGCCTGTCTTTCTAGCAGCCTGGACTGGCTGCACACATGCCATGGACTCCTCCACGGCTAACTGGCACAATTCTATAGCATATTTTATACAAAGCCAGCAGTCAAGAGTCCTAATAAAACAAGGGCATCAGTAAATATTTACATAGATACCAAGCGGCAGCAAAAGTAAAAGTTAAATTTTGCCACTTAGTTCAAACAGTTCCTGCTTTGATGCAGGATTTCTTTGGCATGACATTCTACATAACAATGGAGCAGCAGCAAAATAATTCAAACAACATAAGCATGATGCCTCTCCGTATTCATATTAATATTCATAATACACCTATCTAAGTGGATATTTTTATGTATTTAACTG
The DNA here is from genome assembly GCA_016271365.2 of Neoceratodus forsteri. Lineage (NCBI taxonomy): Eukaryota > Metazoa > Chordata > Ceratodontiformes > Ceratodontidae > Neoceratodus > Neoceratodus forsteri. The sequence goes on from CM057454.1 coordinate 678,833,286, forward strand.
CCATTTCCAAACATTCCTGCACCATATACATTAAATGGCATAAGCATTAACTTTATGAAGCACTTTATTTCAAAAAATGCAGTTTATTCAACCAGCACCTTATATACTTAAAGGCACTTTATATCTTTTGGCATTAAATGCCATAAATGCACTTTATTTCATTCCTGCCAGCTGGCCTTAGCCTGGTGCATTATTTTGGGGGAGTTCTTGGTGAGGGATAGAACAACTGAAATTAAAAATAAAAGTAGTAAGGAAAAAGTTTAGTGAGAGACATAAAAGACTGACGTAGGTGGCCAATCTATGCCAGGGGCAAAAAAAGGCAAAGCATAGTATAGGAAGATACTGTTGTGCAACAGATTTCAGTAGGAAAAAGAAGATAGGAAAGGCATCCCTCCACCGGGGTTATTAGACTGGCAGAACGCAGTTCTGTCACACAGGTGCCTACCAGATTCTTTCATGTCCCTACAATAACATGCAACTAAACCCCAGATTACACTGATAAATGCTGAAGACATTGCAATGCCTTGACAACACATTTGCACCTTTTCTGGTGCTGTCACTTACTGTTTGCCCATATAAAACAGTTAAGGTAGCAATTCAAGACATTTTGGGAGGTTCTACAATTTAGAAGCTTTAAATTTGGTATTAAGATTACCCCCGCGCTATTAAATACCCCAAGAGTAGATATTTACTCCAAATTTTCAGGTCAGCCTTCTCCAAAACGTTTACTTACAGGTAACTCACACCAACAAGTCCATCCCTCTTAGACTGGCATTCCCAATTCAGATGACTAATGGAAGTGGAAAAGATTGCTCATCACCTTAGAATACAAGCTGACTTGTTTAATTCATGCTGGTTACCTTTCATTCCTTATCTAGAAAACCACAAGGGATCTCTGGTCACAGACCATCTCTTACTTGCTGGAAACAGGTAGAGAGGGAAAAGAGTGGAGTGCAACAGCGAGAGGGAGGTCATAAATAAAAAAGGCAAGAGTGTGTAATTAATAAATGGAATACACTTCCTGGTTCAAGTATTGAGAGTAACAGCATGGAGACATTTAAAAATCAGTTAGATCAGCATATGGGTAATATTACATTTTAATATCTATATAAATAATTCCACCTTTGGGTGGTGAACTCATATAAATGCATGGCTTCCTGAGCTTGTAAAACCACTATGATACTATGATAGACCTCACCCTTAACAGGATGATGGGATGGGGCATACACTCGTCACCCTTAATAAATACTCCCAAGAGATTATACCAAAGGATAAATGATGTTAAATGGGAAATGTTCATGGTGGAACACCCCATCAGTCCCAGCTACTTCAGATGTATACCTGTGTTAGTTCTTTTATTGTTTCTGTAAAGGTGATCAGCTTTTATAGAAGTAGGACATGTTATGCACCTAGAGTAAAGTAGATAATAAAATAGTAGAACAGAAGGGTGCAGCTATATGAACATAACTCAGTATCAGCTGTTGCAGCTGAAGCTAGATTGCTGTAAAAAAAATGGCTCAATCCCTCATGCATTGTTTCTCCATATATTTTTCCTTTTTGCATTACTATTTGTATTCTGTCTCATTGTAAAAATGATGAATAAAATACAATTACAAAACCATGCAATTATATAGGTGTAATATAGCTCAGGTAAACTGCAAGACTGTTAAAACAAAATACACACACACATATACAGTATATATATATATTTATATATATTGCAATGTATCATTTAATAGACATGAAAGATATACAGTAGATGAAGGATTTCATTATAGGCAATAGAATTGAAAGGGGTACCAGAAAACAGTGAGGGCCCAAACATCATGGAATTCATCGAATCACTGATGCACACATCCCTGGCACTAGAGGAGGACTTCCCGCTACAGCTTGAGCAGGTACACCGTGCACTGGGCCCGAAGTTAGCTGACTCAAACGCCAGACCATGGTCCATAATTGCCCACTTCCTCAGTTACCAAACCAAGGAAACCATCTTAAGAAAAGCCTGGACTCAGGGTAAGGTGTTTTTTGGCACCACTAGAATATTCCTAGACTATGACTATACTTCTACCACTATACAGTGCCGTAGGGAGTATATTCCCTTCTTCCCCATACTACACCAGAACAAACGGAAATTTGAAACACCTTACCCCTCAAGATTGATTGTACAGTGTCCCACTGACCAACAAGGTTATGAGGATGCAGCAACAGCATTTGTAGACCTTAAAAAAATGAGGCCTCTCCATATCTGCACGTTTGACTCCATTGCAGACTCCTGCTATTCACAGACCACCGGAGAGTTCCTTCTCAAAGGCCCAGACAGCACAACAACAGACCATGTCTTTGGTGAAGAACTAACTTGCCCAGTTCACTGCTTTGGACTCCTAAATGATTGGAGATTCCTTCTCCCAGACATCCTGAGAGAAATGCAGTGAGTCCCTGTGATTGTTTTGGGGGTCCTTTCTCCCCTCTGGGCTCGGGGGTGGGGTGGAGGGCAGGGGGCCTTTGGGGGGTGGGTTTGGCTCTCTCTGTGCTCCTTTTGGGGGGGCACTGGCTCTGACCTAGGATGGTGGGACTAACGATCTGTAGGGAGACACAGGTCCGATATTACAATTCCCCCAATGTGCAATGGCTGAGGGGTGGGGCGCGGAGGCCTATGATGAGCTTGGGGAGCATGGTTCATTAGAAAGAGTGCATGCTCTCAGGATAAGGACTCTCCAACTTAGATACATGGGGGTGGTCAAGCTAACAGAACAGGCACTATGGATAACTGGACGGAGGTAGATGGCTGATGGGCTTTCCATGAGACCCAGTAAAAATAATAAATCCCCACTAAATAGGGGTTTCTGTATTCTCTGCCAGTTGCCTCCTTCAATAAGATACTCAGCATGATGACTATTGGAATGGATGGGGAATGGTGGCACACTTAGCAAGCTGTAGGGGGCGCCGATAGTGCAATTTGCCCAGATTGCTTACAATTAAGGGTATTTCGCTAGACAGGGCTCTGCCTGACTCAGTTTTGAAAGACTGCCACATAGTAGAGTTGCTTTAGACCACAGAGAGAGATCGATGGTGATGGCTTGGGCCTCCGGCACAAACACCCTCAGTGCTATCGGGGGAGGGCTCCCGAATGGCTCCTGTGAGAAGTTCCTGTCTCCCAGCAGAGTCAGATATGCCAACCAGACTACCAGGATCAGGGATTGGGGCTCTCCCTCACCTGGGGGTGGGGGGCAGTCTCGTTTCCCTGTGGGTTCCTTTTCCCGGAGGGGGCCTTATAGGTTGGTTGCCCTCCCTCCAGGAGCCCCACCTCACTCCTAGGGTCTTTTGGGGGGGGGTCCACATATCATTGTGATGGGATGCTGGATTCTGGGGATGGGGGACCCCCATCCTCTGTCAAGCTTGTGAATGGAACTGAGCATATAATTGTGCAGTTCTGGGACTCCATAATAATACCACACAGAGTTCATGTAAAGGGGAAGCTTGAGATTGAGGATATTTGCAAATCATATTCGGACTTTTGAAGGGACTTTCAAAAACCATCCACTCATTTCACTATGGGGAGGCCCTCTCTCCTTATGCCTCACTACATCTTAATCTGTTGAGGAATGTCAGGATATGGAGAACAGAGAGGTTGTTTCACTGCATGTTGTCAGGGGACATACTAGAGTTAAATACACTGCAGCTTTGCATTATCCCCTTTTTTCTGATAGCATATATTCTAGGAGTAATATCTTTAGCCAGTACATGAGAATTCAGGATCTGCCTCTGCTTACACCCAATATATAAAGGGTGGGTGCTGGAGCACGATCTCAGGGGCTTGAGGATCATTACACATGTTTCTATTAGATTCAGTTCCTTACCCTCATTACCCCTTCCCTACCGCTGCCTTATTTTAATTTATGCAGCTATCACCCTACACTCTTTTCATTCTTTCCTCTTTAAGGGTCAATGTGACCCTGAGGGAACCATCTCCTATTTACGAGATATTCCCCCCTCTGGGTAGGTTTTCCCCACCCAAAACAGGCCCCCCACTGGGGACAGGCTTTCCTGTGGAAGTCACCACCCTATTGTACAGACTGTTAAAATGTTGTATTCTTATTGGTCAGTAAGCCAAAGCCACACCTGGTTGGTCAGGTGCAGGCTTTGTTCAAGTAGGCAAGTTTCTAGGCCTACACAGATAGTTTGCCCTAGCGGGAGTGTTGCAGTACCCTTGCCCTTTCAAACATAGGACCAGTGTCATATTTTTTTACCTACTTCAGATCAATACATGCAGTTTTTTCCTTTGATTTTATAGTCATATTTTGAAATGTATATATGTTGGCGGATGGGCTATATGTAGGGAGGGTGGGTGGGGTGATTGGGATATTTCTGACTAGGGGGTAGCCCGGAGACCCTAATTTACGTATTCCCCCATGGCTAATAGCTTCAAAATTGTCTTCCATAATGTGAATGGCCTATCCGGGCCAGTCAAGAGATATAGAACCTTAACTACACTTAAGAAACTATGCCCTGAGCTATTGCTTTTACAGGAAATCCACTTAAACTCGCCTGAACATATGAAACTAAAGAAGTTTGGCTTTTCTCATATTGTGGAATCCTCCTACCAAAATGGTAGATGAAGGGGTGTGGTGGTGTTAGTTTCCAGGCCCTCCCCATTCACTATGATAGACTGCTATGCAGATAAGGAAGGTAGACTTGCTAAGGCCATAGGCAGTATTGAGAATCATACATATACCATTGGAAGTATTTATATCCCTATTGGGCAGTGATGCATCGACGATTCAGCAACTTATAGACACAGTCCTTGTGCATACACAAGGAACCTTAATATTAGGTGGAGACCTGAACTGTCAGCTAAATACTACTTTAGACACCTCAGGCTCCCATCCATCCCCCATGACATCTGGACAGAAGCACCTTCAAAAACTGTTAAAAGAAATTGGCCTGATAGATATATGGAGACACTTAAACCCCTCCTCTAGGAAATTTACATTTTATTCTCATGCATACAGACACTGCACCTGCCTGGACTATTTTTGCATCAGTAAAGAACATTTAGAACAAATTCTCCATTCTGATATTAAAAATATATATTTATCTCAGACCATGCCCAAATAACCCTGGAGTTACGAACAATCAGAGGAAGAAAAAAACACTTACTGGCATTTCAATAACTCCTTATTGAAGGACCGCATGTTCAAAGACTTACTGAAAGAAAAGATCCCAGCAATTGTGAAGGACAATATATCACCACAAACCTTGCCCCAAACTTTATGGGACACAATAAAAGTGGTACACTGGGGACACATTATTGCATATGCTGCTAAAAAGAAAGAAACAAATGGAAGCTAATTTGAAAGCCCTACAGGACAAGTTGCACTTTTTGCAACTGGCACATATGCAAGCAGATGATTCACTGGAAACCCAGGTCAAACAAACCCAACAAGCAATCCAGAACTTATTAAATCAAAAGACTGAACACGCCCTGCCATGGCTTAGACAACGGTATTATGAAGGGGGGCATGAACGGCTCGAATTCTGGTACACTGCCTTAGGAGTCAAGCTCAGCAGACCCACATCTCCAAAATTAAGGATGGGAAAAATAGCTTTCCTGACCTCTCAGATTCAACAAATCTTTTACCAATACTACACAGAAATTATATACGGACCCTAACCCATCTCTTACTCAAATTAAAGCTTTCTTCTCTAGACTAAACCTACCAACCATGAACTTAGCCCAGATCAATACACTTTCTCAACCCATCAAAGCCTCCGAAGTTCTTTTAACAATCCAAAATCTTAAAAATGATAAGGCCCCTGGTCCTGGTGGGTATGGTGTTGAGTTTTATAAAGCAACCTGGAATCTACTTAAAGAGCCCTTTCTTTCAGCCCTTAAGGAAGGCCACTCCACTGGTGAATACCCCATTTCATGGTCAAGATCACAGGCTACTATTTCAGCTATTTTGAAACCTGATAAACCCTCACACCTCTGTGAATCATACTGCCCTTTTTCTGTTTTAAATCAAGACTATAAAATGTATACGAGTATCCTAGCACACCGTCTAGATGACATTATCCCCACTTTAGTACACTCCGATTAATCAGGCTTTATTAAGACCCATCAAACTACTGACAATATTAGACTGACTTTATATCTAATCTCCTATGCTAATATCACTAAAATCCTTTTAATGATCTTAAGTCTTGATGCACAGAAAGCCTTTGATAAGAGTACCATGGCTCTTCCAACATTACACCTATCAGAAATTTGGTTTCCCAGAGGATTTTTTACAGAACATCAAAAAAATGTACTCCCACCCGCTAGCCACAATTAAAATGAATGGTTCCTATTCCTCTAGATTCCCTCTTTATAGAGGCACAAGACAGGGTTGCCTCTTATCCCCATATCTTTTTACCTTATACACAGAACTGATCTCACAATACCTTTGACAACAAACCTTTATCAAGAGTTTGCATATAGGAGATGAGGAGCACAAGGTTGCATACTATGCAGATGACCTCCTACTATATCTCTCAGATCCAGATTTCTCACTCTCAGCCTTAACTCAGAGCCTGACTGAGATGGAAGAGGTGTCTGGCTATAAGTTAAACTCAAACAAAACATGCAGGATACTTCTTCACAGCATATTAAACAGATATAACCATTTAAGTGGGTGAAAACCTCCCTCTATTATCTAGGGATACATATCATGGCAGATCCCTCTTGGGTTTTCTCCCTAAATTATGACCCCTTGTTTCTAAACGTGAGGGAAGACCTTAAATGCTGGATGAATCTTCTGTGGTCACTGATAAACTGCACTCAAACTATCCAGATGAACATCTTACCCAGGATTTTATTTATCATGCAAAATATCCGCTATGTGTTACCTAAGGTGGAAATAGTCAGGTGGAACAAAATGATTTCTTCCTTTCTCTGGCAGGGAAAACTGCCTAGAGTAGTCTTTTCTAAATTGATATTGGCCAAGGAGAGGGGAGGCCTGGCCCTCCCTAACATATAGAATTACACTTTGGAAACTGTGCTAACTCACCTCACCTATTGGTCTTGACACCCAGCACACACACACACCCTTGGGTCATGGTGGAGAGATTTTCCTCCTCACTGCCCCTCAACCAAACAACAATCCTTCAACAACTCTGACCACAGGAGAATTCCTATTACACCACCAATATATTACAGGCCTAGAAGGCATACCTTACAAAACCTGCCAATGCCCACGGGGCTAGATGGCTGAGTATACCCTCTCTAGACCCTTCCTTCCTTCCTCCCAACCCACCTGGACCATGGATTCCATCTTTGGAATCTTATGGGCCTATCTTATGCCCACCAATTTTATAAGGATGGCACACTTAATCATTTCAACAATTGCAATCTAAGTATGGCCTATGCCAAGAGGACTTCTACCAATATCTACAGATAACTCATTTCTTAGTAAAAACTTTGGAACCAGATGTCACAACTATACAACATCCCCTAGCTTTGACTTTGCTCAAGCAGGTTCAGGAGGAAGCCCAACCAAGACACTTAGTTTCCCAGTTTTATAAATCCTTAAGGGAGTCCCCTGATTCAAGCTGGGACAGGGTTTATGAGACCTGGGAGGTGGACATTGTGATAGTGATATCACAGAACGACTTGCGGGGATTTGGCACCAACAACTCTGCATTACCAGTTCTTATATGTGGAAGGAATTTGGAAGGAAGACAGTGGCGAGGTTTTTCAGGACCCCTCGGATTACAACCAAGTTCCATTTCACAAGGGATGCCACATGCTGGAGGGGATGTGGAGCTGAGGTCGCAACACATACTCACATCTTCTGGTTTCGTCTTGTGCTGGCTCACTTTTGGGAGGGAGTCACAAAAGTCATCCAAGACTTATTTCTAAGCTTAGGAGTCCTTACCCTGGAATTAGCCCTACTATTATATTACCCAAAACAATTCAGATCTAAACAACACACCTATTTAATTAGTATCTTCCTAATGGCAGTTAAAAAAGATATAACCGGGAAAAGGCTAAAACCTGAGTCCCCCATTATTGGCCAATGGGAAGATATACTATATGACATTTACAAAATAGAAAGCATGACAGCAAAACTAAAAGATAGGACTCACTCCATCTTGAACAGATGGATGACTTGACTATTGTATATAATGGAACACAGACCAGAATTTGACCCATAAGTAAATAATAGGGAGATAGTCCTGGTCCTGGATACCTTAGGCTAGCTCAAAGTACCCAACTGAAGCTTGGTACTGTTGTTAACTAATGGTACAGTTCCCTGTGCCACTGCCCTCCCCTCCTAGCTTTGTTTAAGTGATACTTTCAGGATTTAACCCACCTAGGAATGGCCTCGAAAAGTTGTATCCTCACGGCCAGACCCTACCAGCTCTTTCAATTAAATATTTCTCAGTTAGGATATAGGATTTTATTTTAACTATTAAATATATCATGAGATAATATGTGACATGTGAATGATCTGAATGCTGATGTACTTGACTGCATGTTATAACGATGATGCCTTTTTTATTGTACATGTACCTTGTGTAAAAAATCCTCAGAGCAGTGACTGGTGAGGAGAGGGGCATTGAAAGCTAAGTGGCAGAATGCATGGAAAAGAGTGTCCAATCTGGTGAGTGAAGAATTGAAGGTAGCACCATAGACCACATCCACATAGTCAAACACTGGAAGGATCGTATAGGTGAGGAGCTTACAGTGAACTGGGAGAGGTAGGCAAGACTTGTGATTAAGGGTATCACATTTGTGACAGCTTTTGTGGATGGCATCACTGTCAGTAGAGAAGTCCATGTGTCTATCAGGCCATACACCAAGGCATTCTTTTTATACTTTTTATTTATATTATGTTCAATATGTTAGACTGACAAAGGTACAATGATAACTGTTCATGTCAAGCTAAAAATATGTGGATAACAATAAATGAAACAAGGGATTCGATTTTAAAAGCCCCTGATTGCTGCGAGTCCCAAGTGCACTGAAGATAACCAACTCTCAATGAGCATCAAAAAGACGGTCTCTATGACCTTTGGCTCCAGACAAAAACTGTCTTGCCTCGACTCCACCCTTACCTTTAATACCCTCACTGGTACAATGCTGGATGATGTCTCCTCCTCCTCTAAGTACCTTGGACTATGACTAGACGAGCATTTAGACTTTGAGGTCCACATTGACGCTAGCCACAAAAAATTACTCCCTAAACTCGATGCTCTGTACAGACACTGGAGCGGCCTGCCACTGCAAGCCAGGAAAGAAATCACCCAAAAGATGATTCTCCCTGTCCTCAATTTCAGGGATATAGTTTACAGTTCTGCCCCAACATCCACCCTCTCCAGACTGGACACTCTCTTTAATTCCTTCTGTCACTATTTACTTGGCTGCCCACCGCTTACTCACCACTGTGATCTCCACATCTCGCTCTCCTTTTCCTCCCTTAATGCCAGATGCCTTTCTTACAGAGCCAATTTAATTGGGAAGTTCTGGCTTGGATATTTATCTTTATACCTACCCTCTCTCTTATCAAGCCCCCCTTGCTATACCCTCCATGCATCCACACATAGAACTCTTGCTCTCCCCTGTCAGCACACTTCATCTGGTCACACTGCCTTCTCTTTCAAGTTCCCTAGAATCTGGAATTCACTCCCCCCCCGATATTCGCTCCGCTAAATCCCATCACTCACTGTTGCTCCTCCTCTGGAAGCACACTGTTCACTGTTGCAACTGCACCTAATCCTCCCTGCCTACCAAACTCCCTTTTCCCCAGCATCCCCTCTCTACTCCCACCAATTTAAGTTACCTTTGGTTGCACTCTCCCATTACCCCAACCCCACCTCCCCACCTCCCCATATCACCCCCTTCACCCCACCATCTTTGCTGGGTTATTGTCCCCTTGCAGGATTCTCAGCATCCTGAAGGGGTGTAGTTCTCACCCCACCTTTGTCAGGTTCTGATCCCCCCATTACTAACCCAGAAATTCCTGCACCTTGTGCAATACCATCATCAGAACATTTAAAGAAAAGGATGCTGCAGTCTTGACTCCAGCATTTCACTCTTCTGAGCAGGTGGGGACTTCAGTACAGTTCTGCAGCTCACCGGTTATGGAGGAAAAGAAGTTTGTGGCAGGCATTCAAGAACAATAATCACTTTTACTTCATCTGTTGGCAGATGAGGAAACCACTCTTCAGGCTGTCAATGGAGCACAGCAAAAAGATTTTCCAAGTTTCTTTATGGAGCTTCAAATGTCCAAGCAGGCATTACGAAAAAATTAGTGCCTTCTGCTTTCAAGTCCTATTCTGAAGAGGGAGCCCCCTGGTCTCCAGAAAAATCCCTCTTAATGGTGGGCTGGACCTGATCCAAGGATGGAGCAACTTAGGAGGCTGGCGCAGCTCCCACAGCAGTGGACATGCAGGGACTGAAGCAAGGTAAATGTTTTGATGTCCAACACAAAACTTTGTTACAATCCTGTTTAAAACAAACAAACTCTGCAAGCATGCCAGCCATGTCAGATAACCTGTTTGCCAAGGCAATGCTGCCGGCCAGTGGGAACAACGCATTTGAAATTAACATACAAACCACAACTGTGTCAAGTGCTGTTACTGTGATATTTAGTCAGTCTACTGCATTGCTACCTCATAGTAAATCTGGTAATATACCCTCCTATAGCACTGAAGTTCTTTGGCATTGCAACACTAGGCTGCAGACATCCACACAACTGGAAGGGTGCAAAGTGAAAGGGGGGGGGGTCAAGCCACAATCTTTATGATTTCCCAAATAGCCAAACTGAACAAATGACTCATGAAATTCACACCAATGTTATTCATGCCCCTGTTACAATAACACCTGTGAGTACTGAACAATCATCCACCTCTTGGGCTGACTTGGTTGAGGTGGGAGAGGCACAGTCGGATGTGCAACATGATCTTTTTTTGGAACTGGTGGTTTACACAGTCATCCTGCTTCAGTCCCCCATCCCTGGCTGCATTGATTGACATAGGGAATTCAGCTCCCTCACATCAAGCCAATCTCTCCACTCATCAAAAACAGATGGAAAGCAATACTACTAGAGGATCTTTCAAGATGTTGGATTTATTTGCCAATTTGAGTGAACCAGCTAAGCACTGGAATGATGTCCACTTAATAAGTACAAAGGCAGACTGGAGGAACCTCCAGACCAGGTATTTTCTGAATGCAGACTGTTAAATAAATCATCACAGTTAATAACCACAGAAATCTTTACTCTTATACATTCATCAGGAGATACTCAATTTGATATCAGTTTTAAAACCCTGCAGCTTTTGGAAAGGTTTTGGACCAAATATAACTCACTCAAATAATTTCTTTTATGGTCCCCCTTTATAGCTATCCCCTTGACAAAATCAACAGTCAAAACTAAAACCATCTGTCTAAAAACAAAGGACTTCATATTTGTAACATTCTGTATTGGGCAAAACAAATAGCAGATGTGGCTGACCATCCTCTCTCTATTTTAGATTCTGAAAACATCTGGACTGGAGGATGGAAAATTAAAGTGAGACTGAGAACTAATGAACAAGGTCCGCAGCATCTCCGCAGTAGTTTTTATACTGGATGTGACATAGGTTTTTGCTTTTATGTAGGGCAGCCCAAAACATGCCACAGATGTGAGTCCCTTTCCCACCTCAGCAATGCTTATGATACTTTGGTATTCAAACTCTGTTTGGGAATAGGACATTCCAACCACTTTTGCCCTAATCCAGTAAGATGCAATCATTGCAAAGAATTAGGTCATTCTTATAAAAAGTGCCACTGGGTGGTCCATAATTAGGGACTGTTCTATGACCAGGATGACATAGTACATGAGGCACAACACAAAAGATCCCATGAGGAACAGTCCCAAATCATGGATAGAGAACCTGCTCCCATGCCTGAAGTGTCACATACTGAATCTATAGAGAAGGAGGCACCTGCTGAACTTTTAAAAGAGAAGACTGACATGGTGACAGAATCTGAAGTTCCCTTCAAGTGGAATGTCACATATAGATATTACAGACCCTAGCCAAGATGACCAACACATGCTTCCAATTATATAAGAACATTCAGATACCCATCACCAAGCTACTATGCCCCCTTCTACAATTCCTCAAGTTGACTTTAAGATGGTTGGAGGGAAATGAAGGAGCAAAAGATTTCAGTTGAAGCCCAAGATCTTAAAAAAGGACATTATAGATACATAGATACTGTCGGCAAATATGGGCCTATGGTCCACCCAGTCTGCCCATTTGAACTCATAAGCTCACTTAAAGTTTTTCTAGAAGTCTGTTGCCCCTTACCCCAACCTCCGGTGACTTAAAACAGCTATACTGTTTTGTGAGGGGACACAGAAGAGGAAGAAGGAGACTTAGAAATGTCCCGTATTATCTGTTCACTAAAAGACCTTTTAGACACTGATGGGGACACTTCAAACATTCAGATGGCACACAAAAGGACTAGAAAAAAAACAGTTTATAGGAAATTGTCTTTTTGAGCAATGGTTTTCCTCTTTTTCTTACTTTAAATGGTTCAAGGGTCCATACCACACTTAAACATTATTACACTCAATGTTAATAGTATCATGAATTACAAGAGGACACTCACTATTTTCTCTTCCCTAAGTTCCTTGGAGGTGCACATAATTATTTTACAAGATTCTAGATTACATACAAATAATGACATATATAAAGCCCATAAAGTCTGGCCCTGGGGATCATTGGTGTGGACTATGGGTGATGACCCTCGTTCAGGAGTGGGTATTCTGTTTCATTTCATCAATGTACACATTTAGAAAGTTGTGGATGTAGATCCAGGGAGATTGTTATTGTTAGATGTAATATTGCAGGTAATGCATATGAGAATAGGGGTTCTATATGCACCACAAACAAAAGCTGCAAGTGTAAAGCTATTTCAGTTGGTACAACCCTACTTACACGATTTGTCATATTAGGAGGGGACTTTAACTGTCCTTGGAATATTACTGACAAAATTGGAAAGACAAAATAAGTTGTATTGTGGCACAATTTTTTAAAAGCAAATGATTTCCATGGCAGATCTAAGAGATGCTATAGACAAATACAACCAAAAGGGGGCCATACTTATGATAGGGAATCACTGTCTTCCCAAATTTACTATATTTTTGTCTCCAACAGATGTTCGGTGCTGGAAGTGAATACTGCCATTTCTGCAATGTCAGACCATTTTGATGTCCATATTAAAATAGGACTTGGGATTCCACAAACTACAGGGAAAGGATATTAGAAGCTTAATGCTTCTGTTTTGGAAGATCATAAGATTAAGGGAAAATGTGAGGAGCTCCTTAGAGCTAAGGGAAATGTGGCCTGTTGTTTTGAGAATTTAGCAGATTGGTGGAAGGATACAAAAACAGAGTTACAGAAATTCTTTAAAGCATTAGTGAGACAGAAAGAGAAATCAGACTATATCAAATACTTATAATTATCTGCACAATTATTTAGGGTAATCACCCTTCAAACTGTTGAGAAAATATCCTATAAAGAACAAACAGACAATTTAAGGGCATCAATAAAAACATATTTATATGACAGGGTGAAATCTTTAAAAATGGAACAGCAATTTGGTGTTCAGAGTGCAGGGCGAAACCTTTAAAAATGGAACATCAGTTTGGTGTTCAGAGTACTAAGTTCTCACTTGATATCATTAAAAGAAGCCAGGAAGGTGTCAGAACTAAGGTGATCACATCCATAAGGGACACTGAGGGTAAGATACAGTCAGATAATAAAACAGATCAATAGTGGAATCCAGCTTATAACATGTTTTTGGAACTCGAGTACCAACAGCAGGTAGTATAGGAGACCTTGTACAGAGTTCCTTTTCTGACTTATTAACAGAAAATGAACAGAAGGACCTTTTAAAACAATAAGTTTAGAGGAAGTAGAAATGCCATAAAGTTGTTATGGCAAAACACAGTTCCAGGTCCCAAGGATCTCAATATGGAATTCTATAATCAATCAATCACTCAATCACTTTATTTAACCAGGCATAAACACCATTGAACAAGCTCATTTTCAAGGTGGTCCTGGGCATAAATACAATACAGTACACTTCATAAGATTCCAATTACGGTGGACAACGGTGCAAAAAAAAAAAAAAGAAAAAACATTGTGATGGTGCCGGTCAATATGGGCCTATACATACCGGTCAACATAATTAACATGCAAAGGTACATAATGATAAGCTTTACTGAAATGAGAAGAGACAAAAACCCCATATAGTCTCCGCTGAGTAACAGCTCATACCTAAATGATAAAAAATAAGGAGGTATTAAGGAATAGGGTAGAAACTGGGGTGAAAGAGTAGGCAGCCTAAAGGGAGGCCAGAATAGGTAAAAGGTAGAGAATAGGCAGGGTCATCTTGGATTAAGGGAACTAGGCTTGTAGGTCCTAGGTTTCTGTTGTTAGGAATGTGGGGTGGATGAGGTACTTAGGTGTAGGATTTGAGAGTGGCACCTGAGGCTTAGGGGTTTCCCATTTCCCATCCATATTAAGTGTTATGTTAATGGAAGTTTTTAATGAGCTATTAGATACCTTAGAAGCACCAAGTAACAAGTTTCAAGCCATCCTGACTTTACTTTATAAAAAGGAAGACCAGACGGATTTGGGGAAATTGGATACCCATTTATCTTCTGAATACAGATTTGAAAATCTTAACGAAAATCTTAAGTCAGAGGCTGAGTAAAATAGCCGATAAAGTTATATTCCCTCATCAAACGTGTTCAATTTCTAACAGATCTAGAGGTGGCAACCTAATTCAGTGTAAGGAAATGGTTACTAGTGGTCAAACAAATAAACTTCTGGGTGTTATTGCTTTAGACTAAGGGAAAGCTTTAGGTCAAATCTCTCACGAGTTTCTTTTTCAGTTGTTACTCTTTTTAATGGCATACCTCAACAGTTTATACTTTGGATTCAGCTCCCATACCAGAATGCACATTTCACACCTTTAGTAGATGGATTTACAGGAGCAAACATTCAAATTGTAAGATAGGTCAGACAAGGGTGTCCCTTAAGCCCCCTTTTATATGTCTTCTGTACTGACATTTTATTATGGAGGATTAGTGAAGCCCCTGAGGTCCGGGGACTTGAAGCTGATTTGAACATTGCACAGATTAAAATCAGCACTTATGTGGGTGATATGAAAAAATTACTCACTGTAGTAATCTTCTTTCTTCCAAAGGGTCCTTTAGCATCAGTAACTTTTTTGCACTTAGCTGGCTAGGTGCAATTCCCCTGGAGGTGTGTCTTTAAGAGATTTTTAAATGAGCGTAGGGCCAAGCCAATCAAAAGACAGGAGGGGGTGTGAGCTGAGTGAAAGCTGTTGAATGCTTCAGAAATTTTTCAAGGAAAAATGAGAGCAAATGCCTTGAAAAAGAATTAACAGGATTCAAAAAAACATGCAAATGTCCACAAAAGTGAAAACAGAAACAACAGCAACATGAGCTAAAAATTCATCAATAAGAAACTCCAAATTTGTTAAAAGGTGACATAAGAGCCCTTCTCTGACTGGTGAACCGGGGAGGAAGGGTGGGAGCTTACTGATGCTAAGAAAGAAGAAAGAAGATTACTGCGGTGAGTACTTTTTTCTTCTTACCCCAGGAGTCCTTTAGCATCAGTAACTTTTTTGCAGACTACCCAGCAGTACCAAGAGGGAGGTGGGTAGAGAACCTACTTAGGAAAGAGGCTCTGCAGAACTGCCCTGCCAAATTTGGCATCAGATCTGGTCTGCACATCCAAACTGCAGTGTTTCACAATGGTGTGCATAGATTTCCAGGTAGCTGCTTTGCAGACATCCAGTAGGGGAATGCCCCTTGCTGCTGCAAGCGAGGCTGCAGTGTCCCTGGTGCAATGGGCCCTGAGACCCACTGGAGGTTGTTGACCAGCTTTCTCATAGCAGAATCTAATATAAGAGACCAACCAACAAGAAACAGTTCTCTTGGTAGCTGGTCTTCCTTTGCCTACATCCCCATAGGTGAGGAACAACTGAGTGGAAGAGCCTCTGAACTGTCTATAGTATGCTCTAGATAGTGAAAGATGGCTCTTTTGACATCCAAGCTGTGGAGCTTTAGCTCACCAGGAGTGGATGGCTCAGTAAAGAAGACAGGCAGAGTAATGGACTGGTTCAAGTGAAACTCTGAAACCACCTTTGGCAGAAATTTCCTATTTGTCGTGAGCTCAACGTTATCGTTGTGAGGGATGATGTAATTTGGCTCAGTGTACAGGGCCTGTAGCTTTGAAATCCTCCTGGCAGATGTAATGGTAACTAGGAAGATGATCTTCCCAGTTACATACTTGATGTGGGCCTTGGACATAGGCTTGAAAGGTGGATTCATGAGCCCATCTATGCAAAGGTTCAGGCTCCAAGGAGGAACAGACTCCCCGGTTGGAGGCTGGAGGTGCAAGAGGCCTTTGAAAAACTGTTTAAAAATGTTTTGGGAAAAAAAATGATTTCTTCTTTCCCACCGAAAGGTAGGCCGAAATTGCTGCCAGGTGTAGCTTGAGTGAAGATGGTTTCAAGCCTGACACCTGTAGGTGTACCAGGTAGCCTAGCAGCTGAGGGTTTGAAGCTGATAGGGGTTCGACCTTTTCACTCTTGCACCAGAGGGAAAACCTTTTCCACTTGGCTGCATAGGTCTTCTTAGTGTTTGTTTTTTTAGCCATGCTCAGTATCTTAAGGACCTGTTCAGAGTACTGTGAGGATGAAAACTCTAACTCCTCAAGAACCAGGCCCTGAGATGAAGAGATTGTGTGTCTGGGTACTGCACTCCCGTCTGAGGAAGGGTCAACAGGGAGTGAGTTGGAGGCAGGCAGATGGGCCTGTTGCAGGACATTGAGAGAAGGAGAGGGTACCAGGCTTGCCTGGGCCAGTCCGGAGCCACTAGGATCATCGATGCAGGCTGCTGTCTGAGTTTCAGCAAGACCCTGTATATCAGGGGAAAGGGAGGAAATGCGTATAGGAACCTCCCAGACCAGTCCAGGACCAGGCCATCCAGAGAAAGTGTTCCTGGAACTGGGGGCCTGCAACAGTACTGAGGAAGCTGAAAATTGAGAGGAGAGGCAAACAGATCCATGTCTAGTGTACCCCACCATCTGAACACTGTGACTAGTACTTGCTTGTTCAGTGTCCATTTGCCCTTACCTTGACCGATGTGGCTTAGAGCATCTGCCAGAGTATTGAGTTTGCCTGGGAGGTGAATAGCTGAGAGGCTGACTCCCAGGGAGAATGCTAGAGACCAGAGCTTCAGAGCTTCCAAACAGAGTATTTCTGATCTGGTATCACCCTGCGTGTTTATGTAGAATACTGCAGTGGTGTTGTCTGTTTGAATTTGAACCACCTGTCCTTCTATGCTGGGAGTGAAAGCTTTGAGAGCTAGTAAGACTGCTCTGAGTTCCAAAAGATTTATGTGCAACTGTGACTCTTTGGGAGTCCAGTTGCTGCTTAGTGAGGTACTGTCTAAATGAGCTCCCCAACCCAAAAGGGAGGCATCTGTGGTGATCACCTTTGTGGGAAGAGGAGCTTGAAAGGGAACCCCTGCTGCAAATTTGCAGGGTTCTTCCACCACAGCAAGTTTTGGAGGAACTGCTCCGATACAGGTATCAACTTTAAAAATTTGTTGCATCTCTGAGACCAGCAAGCTCTGAGGTAGGCTTGCAGGAGTCTCATCCTGTACCTGACCCATGGGAGTACTGCAGTCATAGAGGCCATATGTCCCAGAAGTTTGAGGAAATGTCTGGCTGGTCTTGGCTGCCCCTGGGTGAAAGAATCTGCCACTGAAAGGAAACTCTGAATTCTTTCCTGCAGGAGGAAAACATATCCCTTCTAAGTGTTCAGCTAGGCCCCTATGAAGGTGAGCAGCTGGGTGGGTTCCAGGTGAGATTTCTTTAGATTTACCAGGAAACCCAGAGACTTCAGAGTATGTTCCATGAAGGAAAGAGATTCCTTAACCTGGCAGGGAGACTTTGCTACTATGAGCCAGTCATCCAGATAGGGGTAGAGAGCAACACCCAGTCTCCTGAGATGTGCTGCTACCACTGCGAGACACTTGGAAAAGACTCCTGGGGCTGAGGACAGACCAAAGGGCATTGCAGTGAACTGACTGTGGTCCAAAGAAAGTTTGAACCTGAGAAAATTCCTGTGAGAGCTCCTCATGGGTATGTGGAAGTAGGCATCCTTTAAGTCGAGGGAGGCTAGTCAGTCTCCCTGCTGTAAGGACTGTATGACCAGTGAAAGAGTAACCATTTTGAATTTGTTTTTTTCAGATGTTTGTTTAAATATCTGAGATCTAGGATAGGTCACCACTCCCCAATTTTCTTTTGTGTTAGTAAACACCTGGAGTAGGGGTGCTTGCCCTTTTCATGGGTGGGGACCCTCTCCACTGCTCATAAGGCCCGAAGGTTTTATACCTCCATTTCCAACAGCAGTATCTGTGTTGGGGACAGAGGTCTTGACACCTGGGTATGCTTGAGATCTGGTAGCTGCTTGAACTGTAATTGCAGACCCTTCTCCACTATCTCCAGCACCCACTTGTCCGAAGTGATGAGGGACCAGTGCTGAACATAGTGAGAGAGTCTACCTCCAACCAAAAATTGGGAGGTGACCTGGACACTCACATCAGGACTTAGACTGATAGGTAGATGGCTGGGTAGAGGTGGCTTTTCTTTGGCCTCTTCTGCCCCCGCCTCTGAAAGACCCCCTGTACTGGCTAAAGTCAGATTGGGGATAAGGATTGTAAGGCCTGGGAACAAAACTTCTACCCCTACCACCCCTGGGGCGGGATCGCTGAGGGGTGACGGGTTTAGGCTTGGATGAGTGGCTTTGCCAGGAGGCCTTGTAATCATCAACTTTTTTCATGTAGTCAGTGATTCCATAATCAAACAACATATTTTGATCACAGGGTAAATCCATGGCCTTGTTCTGAGTGTCTATGGTCAGACTGGTTGTTCTAAGCCAGGCGAAGCATCTCAGAAGATGGCATGGGCCATCGCCCTAGAGGCTGCATCATTGTTGTCATCTGCCATGTGAAATTGGTACATAGTAGCTTCCAGAGCAGTTTTTGACATATCCACCAGCTCCTGCGCCATAGAATCTGATCTGTGCGGGCGATAGCCTGGACAGATTACCAAAGGACTTTCTGATATTTGGCTGTGAATGCCATGTAAGAAGAAATCCTGAGAAGCAGGGAAGCTGTGGCATACATTTTCTTTGCTATAAAGTCAATTTTCTTGGAATCCTTGTCAGGGGGAGAGGGCAACAAGGAGACTCCAACTTTCTCACAAGCTGCCTGTTGCACTATACTTTCATGGTTAGGGTGTGCAGACAGGAACCCGGTACCATTTTTAGACAATTTATATTTTCTCTCAAGCTGCTTATCAACACCTGATACTGAAGTGGGGTGTTCAAGCACCTTCATAGTAATTTTTCTAAATGCATTATAGATAGGGACGACCAGAGTCTTTGAAAATGAAAGACCCTTCATCTCCCTATAATCTTCATCTTCTTTGACATCCTGGTTGGGCTCCTGCATATGGAGGTCCATTGTATCCAGCATATTTTGTATAAATGTAAACATAGAGGAAGGATCCTTGTGGTCACCCGGGGATCCCCAAGGTGAGGGTCAGGAGACTCCTGGGGCTCAAGGCCCTCAAAATCCATGTCAGGGGCATCATAAAATTGATCATCAACTGTGTCTACAGAAGAAAGAACTACAGAAGAAAGAACTGTGGAAGAGTGCCTGCAAGCCCCAGTAAATCGAGGACCCATCTTTTGAAGGGTTTGAAACAGTTGCCATACTTTTTCCATATCTTGCACTGACGGAAGAACCTGCGCAGTTTGTAAGTGTTTTGTTTTTTCTGTATGCTTTAAGCTACCTGTTGTCTCATTATTGGCTTTTCCAGGAGCAACGGGAGCATATCTGTCTTGACAGAGTTTCTTAATGGCCACTTCATCAGAGGCTTGATCAAGCTACCTTTTTTTGTCACTCTTATTATTTTTCAATTTGTGGGGAACTTCATCTTTGGAAACTTTATTTTTTGGCTGGGATCTGGAGGATTCGTCAGCACCTCTGTTTTTGGTATTAATACTTTTGAATGGCCCCTCATCGGAAGCCTTTGATTTATCCTCAGTCATAATAATCAAAGGTCTGTCTGCTATGTTTGCCAATTTAAGCAAAATAACCAGTTCTGGACCTACAAACTGAATGCAGGTTTCTGTGAAGATGCCACCAGCCAGTCCTGCCCCAGTTAATAAACTCTGTCTATTACTAGAGCCTTTTCTTTTGGTTGTAAAACTGGGATCAATACCAGTGCCAATCTTAATAGAAACTCAGTAATACTCAACTGTGCACAGGTGGCTGCTAGACCCTTACGGACAGTCCTGACACAGATGATACCAAGGTCCAGTAATAATGCAAAAAAGGTTTCCTCATAATTGCCAATCTAGAGAGAAAACCCCCAGGCACTGTTTAAATTTGAAATCTACTGCAGGTGCCTCATGGTAAACTCTGTGAGGTTTGAGGTAAAAAACAAGGCAACTGTCCCTAATTCGATGGTTGCCGCAAGAATTTGCCCCACAAATGAAGGAAACTGTCAAAAATAAGCACCCACAATAAAATTAGGCTTTAAACTAAATAGTCACAGTAAAAATAAAGTCAAAATAGCACCATTGTGCTAAAAATAAAAAATTTTTGCAGCACTAATGAAAAAGTGAAACTTTCACTCAGTACACTAAAGGAAATAATTTATGAGGAAAACTTTACCCAGATAAGCACTAGGAGGCTGTCAACAAGGAAAGTTGGGAGACACCTCAGAGGCAATATTGCTCAGTCCAGAGGAGAAAAAATTCTGAAGCATTCAACAGCTCTCACTCAGCTCATGCTCCCTCCTGTCTTTTGATTGGTTTGGCCCTACGCTCATTTAAATATCTCTTAAAGGCACACCTCCGGGGCAGTTGCACCTAGCCAGCTAAGTACACAAAAGTTACTGATGCTAAAGGACTCCTGGGGTAAGAATTGTCTATTTCTTACTGATCTTCACTTGTACCATAATGTTTGGAACCTTCTGCAGCAGTATTCTATGAATTCCAGTGCTGAGGTTAATGCCCATAAAAGTAAGGCATGGGACTCGATTTTAGAATGTGGATGCAGGGCTTGTGTCAAGCCCTGCATCCAATGCAAAGGGGGTCACAGATGTGCCAAAGCCCCTTGGACACGGACTGGTCCAATTTTCAAAGGGGTGGCACATTTGCAACTTTTTCCCCACTTTACGGCACCTTGCACCAAAGGGTTGTTGCAAGTGCAGCAATCCTGAATGCAAAGTTAGACCATGCAGTAGCTGGTCTAACTCCCGGCTTCCCACCTTCTGGACTTGTGGTGGGCATTGCAGCGATTTTCTTCAAAAATTGCACCTGTCGCAGCCTGTGATGCAAGTTTCCACTTGCGTCACACATCTTGCCTCAAGTCCGGTGCTTCGCCGCATCCAGATAGAAAACCTGGCCCATTATGTTTAGGACCCATGAAAGAGCTGGGACTCACACAAGTTGTTAATATTCAAGTAGTAGAATCTGACCTTAAGATTTTAGGTATTAAATCTGGAGGCCCAGCTATGCGAAAACTAAACTGGGTTGAAAAGATTCAGGAAAGAGAAAGGTTAGTCACCCGGTGGAATACGATGTAAATAGCCAAAAAGAAAAGAGTGTGCCTTGTAAAAACTTCACTTCTGCCAATCTTTCTATATTTAAGTTCTGTTTTTCCCCTCCACAAGAATTGAAACCCAATTGTATAGTTTGTTTTTTCAAGCACTATGTGGTAGCAAACTTCATCCAGTCTGAAGAAATGTTATGTACCTTCCAATAAGAAAAGGGGCCTAGATATGATAGATCCTATAGTTTCCTTGTACACAACTTTTTTCCATTACTTTCACAAAGTACTTTTCGATCAAAGTTATTGACCGGATCGTATGGATATGGATTTGGTTACAGACAGTCTTACTGTTATGGGAACAAGGAAACTGCAATTTTCATATGGTCCTGAAAAACTAACATATCCTCCAGTTCATGACCTTGGCACTAAGGAAGGTAAAACAGTGGTAGTTGAAGCTGGAGCATTTTAAAACATACTCCAGGAAGGGTTTATATCAACACATAATTGATCTTAACTTCTCAGAGACCTTAGTCATTCCCCAAGGCACCCTACATAAACTGCAATGACTTTAAAACAACTAATAGAGCCAAGGATTCCAGAATATATATGGGAAGTTTTATGGTTATCTTATCATGGTAGATTGAGAATGAGGGATTCACATAAACTTAAGCAGTTAGCCGAAAGATACTTAGTCTCATCTGTCTTTGGAATGCACTTATGCTAAACATTTTTGGAAACTGATAGCACAGGCTTTGAACTGTTCTGAGTACAAAACATTGGTACTGGGAGTTAATACAGGGGCTTGGCAGAAGTATCACCCAAGCACAATGAGAGTTATTTAGGGTTTCCTCAAATATTACATCTGGCAAGCAAGATGTAGATGGGTGATCCAACAACAATTTTGGTCTCATATTGAATTGCTTCAGTGTATTAGACATAAGTAATACACTTATATGACATGGAAAAGCATACATTGTCACGATCACAACATTCCATTCAATGGAAACATTGTGAGGGGTGATTGCATAGATAGACATGATATTGTGACCTTTTTTGTGTTGTACTATTATTTCCTTTTTGCAGTTTTGACAAGTTTTCTTGTACCTTTGATTAGTACCTTTCATGTTTACTGTATGAAAAATCATGTCCTCAATAAAAAATTCCCCTACTCTTGCAAAATGTGCCATCAGTTCTTTTACTTCCACATGGATAACCACCGAGACAACACCAGAGATGGGTTGATGGGACCTGGGTCTAACATCTCATCCAAAGGACAGCACACTCCAACAGTACAGCACCCCACCCCCAGTACTGAACTCAGGTGCCAGTGTTTTTATGATATGAGCCCAATCCTGGAGTGGGTTGAAAACCCATGACATTCTGGCCCAGAGGCAGATGTGTTACCAATTAAATCACATTGACATCAGTCAGACAAGAGTGAGAGGGGACATGATAAAGACCTACAACTACCTCACAGGGTTGAACAGGGTGCAGGAAGGGGAGTCTGTTTTAAATCAGTAAGAACAACAGGATCAGAGGGCATGTGATGAAGCTGGGGGGAGAGTTTAAGAGGGATGTGAGGAAGTACTACTTCACTGAAAGAGTGGTAAGTGCCAGGACTAGACTGGCAGCATAAGTGGGGGAGGTGAAAATAGTGGGGGGCTTCAAGCATGCATGGATTATACATAAGGAGATTTTAGTAAACAGACAGGGAGGAGGGGGAGTTGCCAAAGACCAGTTAGGGTCTGCAGAGGCAGCCTAGGTAGGGACCATCTGGGCAGACAGGGTGGGCCAAGAAATCCTTTTCTGCCAACAAATTCTATGTTTCTGTGTTTTTTTACAGCTTTCCTCCTTTCTTAACTCTTCTTCCTCCTCCTTTACTTCTTTCCAGTCTGACTTCAGGAAAACCCACTCCATATCTACTTCTCTACTCTGGCTATCTGACTATCCTTTCAAGTATGAACCAGGGTAAGATCACCTCCGCCATCTTTGTGTACTTAGCCAAAGCCATAGATTGTGTTGCCCACCCCCTCCTCCTGAACAAACTTCTGGTTGCAGACCTCTCTGGCTCCAGTCAGTTGGTTCTGCTTCTACTTTGATGGTAGCCTCTAGCAGTCTGCATTGGAATCACCTTATCCCCTTCCCTCCCCATTTGTTACGGCATCCCACAAGCGTCCATCCTTAGCCCCATTCTATTTTCAATATTCTTAAATGGCCTCCATTCTGCCTACTCCTCTGCATCCATTCATATGTACTCTGATGATACAGGGCTTTTTTGCCTCTTGGTCATCTGCCTCTGATCTTACTGCCTGGCTACAACATGACTTTGACAATGTTCAGCACTGGTTCTGGTCAAACCAACAGTCCTTCAATGCCAAGAAAACTGTCTCCATGACTTTGGCTCCAGCAGAGGCTTACCAGGTTCTCCCCCTCCCATTATTCCATACCTTCGACGGTGCTACAATTGTGGATGTCTCCTCATTTATGTACCTTGGTGTCTGGCTTGATCGCCATCTCAATTTCTCAGCACACATTGATACTACCCACCTTAAGCTTCATCTCAGGCTTGGTGCACTCTATAGGAACAAAGCAAGTATCCCTCTTCCTGCTCACCATGAAATTGTTTTGAAGATGATCCTTCCCATCTTTGACTATGGAGACATAGTCTACAGTTCTGCTGTCATATCCACATTAGCCAGATGTGAACCTCTCTTTCACTCTTTCTGGCATTTTGCTTTGGACTGTCCTCCTTGTACTCATCACTGCTGTCTTTATACCTCCCTCTCCTTCCCCTCCCCCTTGATGCCAGGCACCTTGTCCATTGTGCCTCCTTTTTATTCAAATTCTGGTTTGACTCCCTTCCACCTTACCTCTCCTTTCTCCTCTCTCTATCTTACTTCCTACCTAATCCACAAGACTGTTTCACACCCCCTTTCTGTCCCTCATAGGAAATCTGTTGATGGCCAAGCTGCCTTCTCATGCTGTTTCTCTAAACTATGGTCCTCTCTCTCTCTCTCCCCTTTCTATCCACTCTGCCTCTTCCACCTTCTCCCTTAAGTCTTTTCTTCGTGACTTTATATCTCCCTCCTGGAACTGTTCCTGACCTCTTACTTTGTGATCTCCACCCTTCCCCCTCCCACTTGTTGCTCCTGTTCTTTTTGCTTTGGTGCCCTCCCATCACCACAGCTGTGATTGTTTTACTGCTACTAAGTGCAGTTTTATTATCTTATGCACTTATGCTTTTTACACTGCTTTGAATATTAATATGCACATCCATAATGTATTATACTTTGCTGCTATGTTAATGCAATATATTGCATGGCATTCACTGAAAGATGTTTTCTGTTAATGAACTTTTTATTCTTTTATAAGTTATATTTTCTTCCCTCCTCTCCCCCCAGGATGCATCTGGAAATGAGTTGTAATCAGCTCAGCATATATTTCCTGGCTAAATATTTGAAATAAAGAAATAAATAATAAATAAACAAATACATACCTGCATACATACATACATACATACATGCATGCATACATACATACATACATAAATAAGACTGCTAGAACATTATCAATTCTATCAGTCAGAAATCTCTTGTAAGAAGGCAGAGTTCCTGTCCGGGGAAATTTCTGCCGCTCAGAACTGACCAGCTCAGCTGTTCAGAATTGTGGACAGATTGTGCAACCCAACCTGTCTACAGCTCTGTAGAGCATTTTCACAATTACAGTGTGATGAGCTTGCTCAGTTCTTTGCAGATAAGGTGGCTGACATTAGGTCAGAGATCCTTTTGACACATTCTATGCGGGTTGCTATTGGTCAGGACCTGGTCACCACCCCTTCATTTTCCTGGAGTACCTTCGACCGCTCAGAAATCGTAGATGTTATGTGGATTGTCCAAGGGTTGCGCCCTACCTGCTGTAGTTTAGATCCAGGCCCTACTTCCCTAATTTTGGGGTGTGGGGAGTCCATTTTCCTGGTTCTAGCACAGATAGTCTGGTGTTCCCTTGACTCGGGTGAATATCCCTGTTCCGTGAAAGAGGCAGTGGTGACACCCTTGTGGAACAAAGCATCTTTGGACCCAGACTGACTTGCCAACTACAGGCCTATCTCGAACCACCCCTTTGTGGGGAAGGTGATCGAGAAAGTAGTAGTGGCCCAGCTGGAGAACCATTTGACCATCCATAGCATCTATGAACCTCTCCAATCAGGTTTTCGAAAGAGACACAGTACCGAGACTGCACTGGTTCGGGTGCTCAATGATCTCCTGATAGAGAGAGACCAGAGAAAACGGTCCATTTTGGTACTATTAGATCTATCATCAGCATTGGACACTGTTGACCATGGGGTCCTACTTGAGCGCCTGAGATGTATTTGTGGGCTCTCTGGGATTGTTCTCAGATGGTTCACTTCATACATCACTGGAAGAACCCAGAGGGTGGTGTCAGGGTTTTTTTTCCTCTGATCCCATCTCTCTACTTTGTGGGGTTCCTCAGGGTTCTATATTGTCCCCCATGTTGTTTACGGTGTACATGCTTCCCCTCGGAGACATTGTGAGACATTATGGGCTGAGGTTTCATTGTTATGCGGATGATACCCAGCTATACCTGTCCTTTGCACCCAACCAGGAAGAAGCTATCTCGGTATTTAACAGCTGCCTAAATGAAATCCAGGACTGGATGAGGTCCAGCTGGCTGAAGTTGAACTCTGGAAAGATGGAGGTGTTGGTATTGGATCCAGATCGCCGGATGGGGGACCTGGGGCTGGCACCCCATCTGGATTGTTTTTGGGGATGTCGAGCTACAGGTCTCTGAATGGATGTGAGACCTGGGGGTGATATTAGATGCAGGGCTGACTCTTCAGTCCCAGGTGTCAGCAGTGGTTAAGTCATCCTTCTACCATCTAAGAAACATTGCTAGGATCAAGCACCTTGTTCCGTCCGGTGATCTGCCAACTCTGATCCATGCCTTCGTGTCCTCGCGCCTAGACTATTGCTACTCTCTTTACTTTGGGCTTCCGGGGCTTGATATCTACCGCTGCTGGCAGAATTCTGCAGTTCGGGTGTTGATGGGTACCCCTAGATCTTCCCATATTACACCGGTGCTGCAGGAACTGCACTGGCTGCCAGTTCAGTGGCGGATCACCTTCAAAGTCGGATTACTGACTTTTAAAGCCCTGCATGATCTGGGCCCTGATTACCTGAATGAATTCCTGATTCCTTATCGACCTATGAGATCACTCCGCTCAGCCAACGAGGGGTTGCTAGAGATTCCAAGGGTGATGTTAAAATCTGCTGGGGCTCGTGCTTTTATGTTTGCGGCCCCTTCCCTTTGGAATTCATTACCCCGTCGGACCAGGAAGTGCATGACTGTGGGGAGTTTTAAACAGGCTTTGAAATCCTTCCTGTGGAAAAAGGCTTATGGTTTTACTGTTCATTGATTTGTTTTTGTCTGTTTTTATAACATTGATTTCTATATTTCTGTATTTTTATCTTATTTATTTTATTGGAATGCGCCTTGATAGTTGAAAGGCGCAAAATAAATAAAAATACTATTATTATTATTATTATTATAAATAATCCAAAAAAATAGAGACCTTGAAATTTGACCATCTCCTCAGATTTTAGATCACTTGCATTTTGTGCTTTCTGATCTGATATCCAATCCAAGGTCAGATCTTGGATTGGATTGTGCAAAATCCAACTGATCTGATCCAGTTTGAGATTTTGTGATTCTTAGACTCAGTATATCCTAGCAAACAAAATTGTTTCCTGGCATCTAGTGGCACCCCCTCCCTCACCTTATCTGGCTGCAAAGGCTCATGGGCTTGTCTGACCAGATCCATAATGAGGTGGTCCTCCTGCACTCTGCAACCCTATTGGTATGTCTGACTGTGGGTGTCAGGTGAGCAAATTAAATATAAATAATTCTGTGATATATTCCTCCTGGCTCCAAGTACTGTATCTGTGGGGCCAGGAGGAAGGATGTACTGTGTCAGCGGCTCTCCAGTCTCATAGATATGGGTGTAAATTATGCTAGTCCAGGAAATTGGCAGACTGTATGGTGTGTTTCCCCTGCCTTGATTACCTTATCCATGGGGCTAGGAGAATTGCCTTGAAGTGTGCCCACTCCAGAAAGACTGCTGCAGTATTGTGCTTCCTGTCCCCCCCAACCCCAGTTGAAGAGCCAGTGAGGGCCAGCTGAGCAGGGATGCTGTGTGACATCACAGCCATGAAGAGGAGTAGATCTGTTAGCTGCTTTGTGCTCCCCAGCCCCATTTGGAAGTTCATGGGGACTGGGTGAGCAAGTAGGAGGAAGGAACTGGAAGCATGGCTGATGGGTATTCAGGGAAGAGTGGCAGGCAAGAGCTCAATGCAGTCAAGGCAAGACCCCCTTGGGGATTATATTAAGGGGGATGCAGTGAGGTGGGGGGCCACTGGCTGTCAGGGGGTGAGGAAGTGGGCACCCACTGGATGCCAGGGACTGTTTCATTTGTTTACTTTTCCAGTGACTGAATCTGAAAGTGGTAAATAGTTCATTAGACTGGACAATAGTCTGTTGAACTTTTGCCAACTCTGTCCTTCAGTTACCACTCACCATTCTCCCTGCTCAGCCATCTTCACAAGTGCACCAAGATGACATCAGTTTCTTGTGCCTCTATGCTCACTCCTCTTTTGCATTAAATGTTTTCTCTGGTAATCCAATGGTCCACCCAATTAAAATTATTTCCTCCCTGCTTCCTGCTGCTTGCTGTCTTAACTGCAATATTGGGCACTCACATGCCAGTGAAAATGTTCCCAATTTTTTCTGTTTTACTCCCCACCCCTGCTGCAAACTCCCGGGGCAGAGAACTGTGGAGACTGAGTGGTTCACTGACAGCAGACAGTACAGAACTTCTTTTAGTTCTATGGAGACATCACTAGGACATACTGCTTCTGGCTTCATCCGGAACAGGTGTAAGTGCCACAGTTCTGTTATGAGTGTGATTCTGGCTGTGAGAATCAGATATGCTGGTGGAGTTTTAAAAAAAAATTAGTTTTTGCACTCCCCGACCTAACTAGGCCACTTTGTTGGGGCTGGGAGAACAAACAGGTTTTACTTTAAACTCTGGCCACAGAAATGAGGCTCATAGCAGCTTTGTTTTTGCACTCCCCTGTCCCATTGCATCACTCCATAGGGGCCAGTAGAGCAGATATGTTTTACTTTCAGGAAAAGAGGTACTTAGTGGAGGCAATTTTAATCAAGCTTTACCAGAGCTGATAAGGCTGTGGCGAGCTGCCAAATGACCAAAGTTACACGCATGCATAGAAATTTTTGAACTGGATGTAACTTGCCCATTTTTTAGAGTTGTTTCTCCAAATTTTAAAATGGCCTTTTTGGGACACCACCTCATGAAGAGTGCCACTGTTGTTTCATTCACTTGTCCCAAAAGGTGATTTTGCTGAGTGACCTCAACATTCTGTGCTACAGCTGTGAAAACACATTTCAGGCAGGATGTCAAAAATGACAGCTGTACTGTTAATAAGGAGGTGTGCAAAAATGGCAACGTTGAAAATATGGAGTGAAAATATAAAAATTGGTGAAGTTCGAGTGTGCGTAGAAACTGCACAATGCACCAGAACATAAATATTTTTGAATTTTTCACCAACTTCAGGCTTCATAGTTTTTGGCACCCCCACCTATGGACAGTGGCACTGTTATTTCGTTAATCAGTCCTGAAAGGTGATTCCATACAGCAAATGCAAAATCACCTTTTGGGACTGAGTAATGAAATGACAGTGACCGTGTTCATGAAGTGGGGTCCCAAGAACCCCATGGTGAAAATTTAGGGCCAAAATTCCTAAAAATAGCTGATATAGCACCTTAAGTTGAAAACTCATTGATTGCCATTATTCCACACTTGCCTTTGATTCTTCAGTTTGTGGTTTGGCTTTGAAGAGTGCAGACATGTCCTGGTCCAGAGAAGATGACAGCGCTGACCTCTGGTGGTATGTATGTGGTAAGGGGGGTGTGGGGAGGTGAGTGCTCAGTGGGAGGGGGGACTGGGGTGATGACAAGAGACCATTTTCTTTTTTACAGGTAAAAAAACACATCAGGGATGGTTTTCTTTATTTACATGAAAAAAAAGAAAAAAACTAAATTTGGGCACACTGGAGTGGGCTCCCAGTGTGCCACATGAGTTGGGGGGTATTACATGATGCCAACACAGGGATTAGGTGCTCCATTGTCAGCAAGGGGAGAAAAAAACATACATTTGGGCACACTGGGGTGGGCTCCCAGTGTGCCACATAAGTTGGGGGGTACATGAGGCTGGCATGGGGATTGGGCACCCCAATGTTGGCATGGGGAACAGAGGGAGTGGGCAGAACAACAGCAGTGGGATGGAGCAGGAGGGTTTTATTTGCTTCCAGTGCTGGGAGGGAACAGATGGAGTGGGGAGGACAGGAGCAGTGGGAGGGTGCGGGAGAAGTGCCATCTGCAAGGTGGTGTCAGTGATGCAACTGCGCATGTGTGGCATTCATGCATGCATAGTTGCGGCAAGTGGCATTCTGCCACTCACAAGATGGTGGCACCAGCAGAACTGTGCATGTGTGTGAGCTGTGTATGCACAGTTCTTGTCCCGGAATATGGAAGTAACAGCTGAAATAGTGTGGCTGTTACTCTGTTGCAGCTGATTGTGGTGGAGTGTTACAAGCTCCATTGGACTTTCGGAAGGATACTCCCAAAAGTCCAAAGAAAAGTGCCATGATTTGCCATTTTAATGCTATGTTCATGAAATGGCTATAGACTTCACCCACAGCTGTAAAAAATGGCAACAGGTTAGATTCACACTCCCTGTCCCTGCTTAGCCAGTTTGAAGGGAGTCACATGATAAAAGCAATCACACTATCACAGGTGAACAAAAATTATTTAGGACTATCTTGGAGGCCTAGACTACTGGGCAGAAACACAGCAGGTAAGACTGCAAAAGAATTTGTTTTCTCCACAGGAGGCCAAAGGTAAGAATTCTACACTTAAGTGAATACTGCAGGAGGATTAGTTGTAGGAGGAAGAGGGCAACCTAAGTCAAGCAGGATTTTTAAACAGATATTAACCTGAGCCATTTCAGGATATTTTGAGAAAATCTTGACCCCTCAGGATGAATTATTGCTTTCCAATAGTCATATTGCCCTCAGCATGCAGCTTTGGCCAATATACCTTCTGGGCAATAGAACTCCTTGAATCCATTCCTACAATGGCAGACAAAGGCAAGTTTCTGCAGGTGGGAGATTTCAACCTGCCAGATGTAAACTGTATCTCCTGCACAGCCTCATCAGAAAAAAGTAAAACATTCCTCATGGTTCTTCAGGAGGCAGGTCTTACACAACTAGTTGACTCACCAACAAGGGAAGATGCAGTCCTTGACCTTGTTCTTACAAATAGCACAAGGATATCAGGCGTTACTGAGGGAATTAACCTAGGACCCAGTGACTATAGATCAAGCTGGCTTATAGTCCACAGATATGAGGATACCACAAACACTAAGCTAAAAATCCTCAACTTCAGGAATACAAACTTCGGTGAAATGAAAGCCTCATTCAAAAGACTGTATAGTTACGAAGCAGATGGAAATGTGGAGAGAAGCTGGGAAGCACTAAAGAATATGCTAATCCATGTAATGGAAAAACACTCAGAGGTGATAATTACAGTAAATCATGGTTCACAAAGGAAGTGTCATTGGTAATAAAGGTAAAAAAGGAAACAAAAATGGATAAGGATAGAGAAGAATACAAGGTCAAGTTAAAGGAGGCCGGAAAGATAATCAGACTTGCAAAGGCACAAACCAAGGAGAAAATTGCTGAGGACATAAAAAAAGGAAACAAAACCTTTTTCAGGTACATCTTAGAAAAAAGAAAGACCAATGGGGGCATTGTCAGACTAAAAACCAACGATGGTCAGCAGAGTGAAGAGGATGCAAAAAAAGTGGAAGTTTTGAACATATTCTTCTGCTCTGCATTTACAAAGACAGTGGAAAAGGTCCAGCACTTGGTGCATATGTGCACCACACCCAGAAGGCAGACAATAGCCCCATTACAAAAGACAGAGTCCTACAGGAACTAAACAAATTAAAGACAGACAAAGCCATGGGTCCAGATGGAATTCATCCACTGGTCTTAAGAACACAGAGAGGAACTTGCTGCTCTACTGGCCTCACTTTTCAACAAATCACTGGAAAGTGGACAGGTACCAGAGGACTGGAAAAAGGCCACTGTAGTACCCCTACACAAGAGTGGCAGCAAGGAGGAGGTAGGAAACTACTGACCTGTCAGCCTCACCTCCATCGTAGGGAAAATAATGGAATCTATATTAAAAGTCTGATGCTCTACTGACTGAGATATCCAGGCAAAAGGAAAGGAAAGGAAAGGATTGTGGCATACTGGGAAGCCAACAGGAAGCTGGACCCTAAACAGCATGGCTTCTCAAATAGATGATCTTGCCAAACAAACATGGTAATGACAGTAGTAGACCTGGGTGGGGCCATAGATTGTGTATATCTAGATTTTAGTAAGGACTTTGACTCCATCCCACATAGAAGGCTCAGCAACAAACTGGAGAACACAGGTATAGGAAGTAAGATGGTAAATTGGGTGATAAACTGGGTACAGGAAGAAACCCAGAACTTGCTAGTAAATGGTGCTCTATCAAGGGAAGGGAAAGTAACCAGTGGGATCCTGCAAGGGTTGGTGCTGGGACCAATACTTTTCAACATATTCATCAGTGACATTGCTGATGAATTGGAGGAAAAAGGTATGCCTGTTTGCAGATGACACTAAACTCTGCAACAGGGTGGACACACAGGAAGGGGCCAGAAGGATGGAGTCAGACCTAAAGAAACTGGAAGAATGGTCCAAGATTTGGCAGTCATGCACCTGGAAAAAAGAAACCTATTGACAAAATACACATTGGGTGATGAAACATTAGTCATCACTGACCTTGAATGTGACCTTGGAATTATGGCATTGAATGACCTGAAAGTGGGACAGCAATGTGAAAAGGTATCACAAAAAGCCAGCAGTGTCCTAGGATGCATAGGCAGGGGTATTACAAGCAGAAAGCAAGAGGTGATAATCCCATTGTACAGATCCTTGGTGAGGCCTCACCTGGAGTACTGTGTCCTGTTCTGGAGACCACACCTTACAAGTGACATAAACTGATTAGAGTCTGTGCAAAGAAGAGCTACAAAGATGGTCCAAGACCTCCACCACAAACCCTATGAGACTAGACTTAAGCATTTAAACTTATACTCATTGGAGCAGAGAAGGGACAGGGGAGATATGATACAGACCTTTAAATACCTCAAGGGAATCAACACAACACAGCGGCAGATCCTCTTCAATGAAAATAAAGAAGCACGTACCAGAGGGCACAACAGATGTTTGGTGGGGGCTAGATTCTGGAGCAATGCCAGAAAGTTCTTCTTCACAGAAAGGGTTGTGGAGCCTTGGAATAGACTACCACAAAAGATGGTGGAGGCAAAAACAGGGAATTCAAAATATCTTGGGATGGGCATTGTGGATACTGAAACAAAGTAGTGTATCCTGGGGGTAGACAAACAAACAAACGGGCAGACTAGATGGATCAAGTGATTCCCATCTGCCGTTACATTCTTATATCACTTGTCAAACAATAGTTCATCCCTCGGAGTCAATTTCCCAGTATATCCCTCAACACCGATCAATATTTGTATAATACAAAAAAAGTCAAGATGGCTGTGATAACTACTACTTAAGTTTTTCAAATTTATCAGGCAAATTAAAGCACATAAAGCCAAAGATTGACATGTAAGACATACCCAGTATTTGAATGCATACAGTTATAAAAATAAAGTAAAACTAAAATTTAAAACATACATGAACTATAATAACACAGGTATAAAATCACTAGAATAACAATCAGCCCATACTGAGAACCTATCTTTACCTAACATCACGATTTGATCATTTGTTTTTGCTTTCCTTTTGTGGCAGAATACATATTTTGTAACAGAGTAAAGGACAGGAATATTCTTGTTAGAAGAAAATGCTCTTTTTCAAGATTTTTTGATCAAATGAGGAGCCAACCATTTGTCCCAAAGAGTATTTAAAAAAGACATTTAATGTTTAAATGTATCATACTTAATTTGGAAGAGCACCCATTATTGCACTTCCTCACATATTGGGTATAATTCCATTTAATGGATACTGCTGCTGGTACAAAACATGTCAAACCTTAGTCTAGCCAAGGTCTTAAAGTGCTAATTTAGCTCACATTTTTAGTGTTAATTTCCCAGTCATGGCTTCTTTTATATAACCATACAGACTGTATAATGATGCCCTAATAACTCAAGACATGTATGGTGATGCCCTATTAACCCGAGCAAAATCACTGTGCATAGCCATATTCTTAATTCTGCCTATTGCTGCCACCCTAAATTTATATATGTTGGTGCCTGTATTAACTCTGAAACATGAGGTTAAGCTCTGTAGTTTAACAAAAAGTGTCCATATTTTGAAACCAAGATACACAATTTAGGTTCACATTCCTATAAATCAAGTAGGTCCACATTCCTATAAATCAAGGTTTCCTCCTAGCAAAGCCTGAAAATTGCATCTGACATACTTTTAACCATTTTAGTCCAGTATTATTTGCTCTTATTTGAGTCTGGCAAGAGATGGGCAAGATTCCACCTCTGCTCTCCGCAATTATCTGTGGATTATTTGTGGAAGACCCAGGGAAAGCCTCAAAAATACATTTTTCTGAATGTGTTATGTTGTTTTTTTTATTTCTTGTTCTAATCCTCATACTTCTGCTCCACATACTATACATGGTCTAGTCGTGGCTTGAAACACACTAAGCATAACATTTAGGCAATGATTGACATACATTTTCCGAATCTATTAATCCCAAGGGTGGACTGTCTTGCTGTTTTCTTGACAACTTGAATATATAGGTTTCAAATATCATTTGATGATACCGGAATGCCCAGGTACCTAAATTCAAATACATTTTCAATCAGTACTTAATCAACACTCCATTTATACCTTCAGGTTTTTTTCTGAATAACCAAGGTTGCAGTTTTATTTACA
Source organism: Neoceratodus forsteri (assembly GCA_016271365.2). Classification (NCBI taxonomy): domain Eukaryota; kingdom Metazoa; phylum Chordata; order Ceratodontiformes; family Ceratodontidae; genus Neoceratodus; species Neoceratodus forsteri. The sequence continues at coordinate 678,868,090 of CM057454.1, forward strand.
GTTCATTGAACTGTAGACTCAGCTTTGATAGAGAGGTATGCATACTGTTCAATGCCATTTGTAAACAGCTTGCCTAATAATGTTAACAAAAGCCCCATTAAGGTCAATGAATACAGTCAAAAAATAGATTTTTTTTCCTAATGATGCACTTTCTTGTCAAGAAGTCCAAGACAAAAATGTTAGCAACTATTGCTCTAGTCTATTTTATCTAAACCCAGACTGTGTCTCTGTTAATATCCTCTTTTTTTCTGCCTAAGCACTCAACCTGTCCAATATAATTCTGCTAAATCATTTTGCGGAGAAGAGAAATAGACCTATAGCAGGTGGGATCCTTTTAATCTTTTTCTTAAACATAGGCACAATTTCTTCTGCATGACAGTTTTCAGGTATAATCCTACCAATTTTATTAAATAATATTGTCCCTAATTCTGCACACCATCCACTATTAGTCCTAAATATTTCTACTTGAATCCCATCTACTTTCAGAAGTCTTGAAATGATGAATTTGACTTCTGAAAATGTAGAGAAATCTTCTATTTTAGAGTTCTATGCTATTATGACTTTAAGTTTGGGAAATTGTTCCTCCATTCTGTAAAGATCCTCTTCATAATTCTGTCACATGGCTGCTGGGTTGACTGTGTCAATATTCATGCTATCTTCACATTTTCCTTATGCATTCAAATTCCAAAATCTCTTAGCGTCTTTTTCCCCTAATAGCTGACTGCAGTTTGGACCATAAGTTAGTATCATAGATATTTTTCTTAACATTTAAAACTCTTCTGTATTCTTTCCTTACATTAACAAAGGCCTCCCTATATTGTCTAGTGTTCTGTGACCTTGAGCACCTTCTCAGTCTTATTTAGATATAGATATTCACCATTCTACCATGGGCATTTACTCTTACAAACTTTATTATTAACACTTCCCCTTGTGTTTGTTGACAATTTATTGGAAAAAAACCCTCTAATAACTCCCCCAAAAGAATGCAAGCTTCTTGACCTGAGCAGTTGTGAGTTGGAGGAATAGTCAAAAGTATGGCACCTTAGATTCAATGCAAAGAAGTGCAAAGTAATGCAACTGGGAAACAAAAAAACAGGGGAAGAGTACACAATGGGTGGGGAGGTACTAACAAGAACAAAAATGGAAAGGGACCTGGGAGTAGTCATATCAGATGACCTAAAGGTAGGCAAGCAATGTGAGAAGGCAGTAAGGAGGGCTGGGGGGATACTGGGATACACAGGGAGAGGCATTACCAGTAGAAAACAGGAAGTTGTTATCCCTCTGCACAGACAGTTGGTGAGACCCCATCTGGAGTACTGCATGCAGTTCTGGAGACCCCATCTCTGCAAGGACATAGACAAAATGGAGGCAGTCCAGAGGAGGGCAGCTAAAATGATGCAGGGTTTACACCAGAAGCCATACAAAGAGAGACTAAAGGAACTTAATATGTATACCCTCAAGGAAAGGAGGGGAAGGAGGGCATGATAGAAATGTTCAAGTATCTCAAGGGAATCAACAAAGTCCAGGAGGGTAGCATTTTCCAAAAAAAGAGATGTGCAAGAACAAGGGGCACAATTTGAAGATAGATGGAGGGACGGCTCAGAGGTAATGTAAGGATGTATTTCTTCACAGAGAGGGTTGTAGATGCATGGAACAGCCTTCCTGAGGAGGTCATAGAGTCAAAAACAGTGGGGGAATTCAAGAATGCATGGGACAGACATAAAGCAATTCTGGTGGGGGCAGGAGGAAGTAGGCTGTTGGTTAACTAGGATCTGCAGCTGATCCATTAGGTAGGGAAATGGACAGACTAGGTGGGCCAAGCGGTTCTTATCTGCCATCAAATTCTATGTTTTTTTTTTTTTATTTACTGGGGGGACCCATTTTATAAGCGCAATAAGACACTCCGAGGTGTGGGTTATGGCCTGATAACAGCACTTCCCAGGTGCTAAAGGCACTCGTCCCTCATAACACACCTGGGGCATGCTCTTATCAGGCCATTACCCACACCTCACCGTGTCTTATTTCTTGAGCATATCACAAGAGCATCATACCAGTATAATATTACCAGAACTTTGAAGTCACGCCGTTGTTACAAAAACACATCTCAGATATTTCACAAGGTGTCAGTTATTCATTATATAAAATAAATGTTTTAATATTTTCACACATTGACTTTATAACATGACCACTATAGGGTACTTGTGCAACGCATTATGATGCACCTATTTATGCACAATTCAGTGTTATCATTTTGCTCCTCAGCAATGAACAAGGTCTGCAGTTTAGGTACCATTGTAGACACTAACATAACTTGCATATAAACAAAAGTACTTTTGTCCCTTCAGCATAGATAAGAATTGGGACAATACAAGGCTAGAGGAAAAAATAGCCAATTATTCATTCACTTGGCAATTTAAATCAAGCCTTAATTGGCCTCTATGAAAATTAACAAATCAGGTTTAGAACTGGGTCAGCCTGAACCCATAGATATAACCATCCCCTGGAATCGGGAAGATGCTAACATCATTGTTCTCAGTTCCATCAAGAACCAAGAATACAAAAATACAAAGTTGACAGAATGATGTATATAGTCATAAAAGCAACTAACAGCAAAACAGTTAAGAATAACAAAATGAATGAAAAATGGTAGCATCATGAGTCAACCAATAACCATTTATAGAACCATTTTTTCTCCTCCAAAACATCTCTGTCTAATCTAGCTAGACAGAACACTCACCCAGTCTTTTCCCAGAATGTATTCTTTTATTTGCTGGGTTTCTATACCATCTTGCATGTTTTGAATTAAGTCTGGTAATAATGGACTCCATTTGATTTTTCCCCTTGTTGTATTAGCATGTGGTTGTCAGCTTTGTGCTCTAATACTGAATTCCTAGGGTATGGAGATTCCCCACTATCAATTTAATTTACTAAAATGACCAGGAGCATATGGTCATAATCAAACATAATCAAAGGGAAATGAATAGACATCCACTGCAACCAGACCATTTGGTTGGGAAAGTAATAGCACCTGCTCAGTCTCCTTTACAGCTTTCATTTACTATTGTTCTCTGATAGACACAATACATTATTAAGATTTGGCAGCTTAAATTAACTATATCATCCACTGAATTCCCCTATCCCTTAGATACTAGCTAACACTCCTCCCTGCCCCATCCTGCTCCTGCCAGCTCTCTATATGACCCTCCACTGTGAGGGGGCCCTTACCACCCCCATGATTGGGCCCCCTCCTGGGTTTTACCTCCACCTGAAATAGTCTCCTTTCATCAACTATTGCATTGACATTTTTCTACCTGACCTGGTCACTTTACCTGCATATTAAAGCCACTAACTGCACCATCATTTGGTTCCTTTTATTAAGCTGCAGTAGGCATTGCCCTGCAGTTATTTTGCTATTACATAGAAAAAGGGAGCTGTTCTGATTCCTAACAGACTAGATAAAATTAGAGTGTTGTGATATTACTCCACTTTCATTCAGCTAAGCAGTGTTTCAAAGCACTCGTTTGTGTTAAACTTTAATCTGGTTAGAAAGGGAGATAAACAGAAAACCCTGAGACTATAGTGTCAAATGTCACAGAAAGGAACGTTAATGTAGTAAATCTAATGTCTCAACTCTCAGTGAAGATAAGAGAACCCCTAAACCCAGTTCAAGTTATAGTTTTTTTTTTACAGTGGAGGTTTGAAATGGACTGTTGACATGCACTTTTTCACCTTTAAACTTGCCATGCTGTTGAAATTCTGTGACTAAAGTAGTGAAAAAGGAGTTTGTTACAGTTTTTTTCACAATGGAGATTTGAAATGGACTGTTTATATGCACTTTTTCATCTTAAAACTTACCATGCTGTTGAAATTCTGTTGTCAAAGTACTGAAAAAGGAGTTTGCTTGTTTGTGCTAGTTATGTGCCTTCTTCCTAAAAATGTAGACCGGCTAAGCTAGCTGTTTTTTTTTCCCTTTGGATTTCAATAATCTTTAATCTTTACTGTGCCTGTGCCTGTGCTTACTATTCATCATGTTTGAGGTAGAGGTATATAAAGATGTTATTTACATTTTGATATTGGTACCCAGCCTTACCAATTTGTGCCCACATTATACAGTGTTAATCAATGTGAGGGGGCACAAGCTGCATCTGATTCTGACATAGAGACTGACAGTTCTGTTTCAGATGTTACAAATCAGACCTTGGATTGGTTAGTATTTTTAATTATGAATAGCTAATCTTTGCTTTATGTGTAATCTAGGAGTGATTGTCTGTTTTATTTAGCAACAAAAAAGGTATTCCAGTTCTTCATATCATCTGTAATAACCTTCCCCCATTATATTATATAGCAACTCACTGACCTATCCTGCATCACAGATTGCATATCTATATTTTTTAATATGTGTTTGTACTCATCAGTTCTGAACTATATCAATTCATACTGTATATTGCTTGTATGTGAGGAGGAGCTCTGCAGAGGTGCCCATGTGCACCCATTGTTATCATAATTTGGTGGTGCTTCATATTCATTTATTAGAGGCTATGTTTGGATATGGTTTCATCTTGTGTTGCAGTACAAGTATGTTTGTGTATTTTTTTCTCATTGTATGTGTTACCTATTCTGATGTGTGTGTGTGTGTGTGTGTGTGTGTGTGTGTATACACTGTGAGGGTGGTCCTGACTGTCTGTTCCTGTACTGTCACCTGTGTGACCACATGGCCACAAGTGGATGTTCATGGTTGGGGTCAAAACTGCCACCAGCCCCACTTGCCAAATACTGTTAGATATTGTTTTGGGATAGACAAAAATCTTTGTAAGAATGAAAAAGAGCATTGCAAGTCTGACTTTTACCACTTAGAAAAACAAGACCATGATCCTGAGCATGTGTATGACGTTGCCATGGATATGACATGCATGCTCAGGATCACTGTCCTGTTTTTGTGTGGTAAAAGTAAGACTTGCAACTCTCTTCATTATTCTTACAAAGATCCCCATTCTCAGAAGAGAATGTACTTTTAGCTGCAACTATCACATACACTTGCTCCGGAAATTCGTACATGCTCAATGCGTGTTCACATTGAGAAGAGGCATCCAGTGGCAGTGGATCAGCCAAACAATAAGGTAATGTGCTTGGTCCAAACTAAAGTATATATTGTTAAAATTTAGGTAACAGATATTACTGTTACTCATACTGAGGCACATAAATAGTTTGTTTTGCCATAGATGTTATTACAGGCACACTGGTCACACAAGTTCAGTATAGCTGCTGAAAGCTGACAGTGTCCCTTTAATAATGCTCATGCACTGAATTGATAAAAGTTTCCATAGAGCTGCAAAGTACAGTAAGCTGAAACTGAATAGCAGCTAGAAGCAAACCAGTAGGAAACTTTTATTAATTCACTGCAGTGAGTAGTGCACACATTAAGCAACTCACTGAAAAATGCTAAACCAGTGAGTTGGAGGGACAGTTTAATAAGACTTTTACAGTATGTTATACTGAATATTATATATATATATATATATATATATATATATATATATATATATCCATATATGTATATGTATTAGTCAATGTGTGTATATCACAACAGTTAGAAAGTGCAGTTAGGTGGCTCACTGGTTAGGGCAAAAATCACTAGCCTACATTCCCCTGCTGTCTAGATCAGTTTCAGCCTTATGCATGTCATTGATAATTTAAATGAGGAGTCTAGTGGCAACTTCCCAACCCTCTGATGTCCCTTGAAGCCTGAAAAGAAGATAATGATCCATCAATATCTTTATTTAATCTGTAAAAATGTGTCTAGATAGTGCACTACCATGTTATACTGGAATATGTAAGCAATAATACCTGACAGGGTGGACTTTATTGGGAAATACCGGACTGCCCAGGGGTGTAATGAGGCCTGACTCTGCAGGTGGAGGGCCTTATAGCCCCTGGAAGGTCTGGTATTTCCCAATAAAGCCCACCTTGGAGGGTATTATTGCGCTTAGAAAATGGATAACTTTTTTTTAATGTTAAAAAAAAATAATCAAATAAATAAATAACAACTTAATTAAAAACCTCTGAAAAGTCAGTTTTGCTGTAAAGTAGTTCCTCTACCACTATAGAAAATAACCAGTAGAGGGTGCTGATGCTTTTGTTTTCTGTCCCTCTAGGCAGCCCACCCCCCATAGCAGTTGTTTGGGGAAGTGGTTATATCTATGTTTATGGCAGGCTGTTTATTGTGAGATTTTTTTTTTAAATGTATGGCTGAGCAGAGCTTGAGGGATGTTATTATTAGCATGACCTTCGCAGTGCCAATAAGCTAAGGTAAGCTGTGACAGTAGCTCTGTCGTTATTTGCTCCTAGTAAGATTGTAAAAAGGAAAAAAAGCAGTTCTCTAGTAGTTGACTTCATCCTACCTAACCCCCTCCATTGCTGTCAGTAAACAGAGTTATGGTCACGATCCCAAAAGGAGCAAAACTCTAACAAGTAGCTGCTGCCGGCATTGCTTTGAAGTGAGCAGTACTAAGGTTTTCAAATGACTTTTTTTTCCTGGTGAGAGGAGTGAATTTAAAATGTTTGTGGCTCTGGGTCACTGCCATCAGTTTGTTGTCTACAGTAAGGTACCCAACCAGTTCCTATAAGCACAAGCACTAGAAATCAAAAGTAGTTTTAATCTGGATAGAGTAGGTAGCTGAGTGGAAGCGCGAGAGTGTGGCCAACTGTCTGAAAGTGGCGGGCATAAAAACAAAGTAAGCTGTGAAAGTTTGGATGAAGGTGGCAGTCAAGTATGGCGAGGCAGTTTACCTGGGCAGTCTACATAGGTGTTACTAGGTTTGATTAATTTATTTCTGGGAGGTAGCCAGTGTTTGAAAGGCAGCTCAGGCTAGTACTGCTCCCAACTAGCTTCTGTGAATAGTCGTGCGCTGCACATTTTGAAACCAGAAGTTACAACAGGTGGTTCCATGAAGCCGATCACTATGATGGCTTCCCTTTTATTTGCCTAGTTTTGTTTATGTGGCTAAGTCTTTATTTTATATTCATTGAGTTGTTAAAAATTCAGGCAGGGGGGCGCTTTCCGCAGGGCACTGCCTCACCCAGTCATCATTGGTCACTGTGAGACAACATCATTCACAGGGCATTGTACAAGAGGTAGTGTAGTTAAACATTTTTTTTTTTTTTAAAGAAACACTATAGGTAGGAATTAACGCATCTGAGGCTGTGTGTGGCATAGTCAGGAAACTGGTATGGGAGAGCAGTTTCTCTCGTTAAGCGAGAGAAAAAAATGGTGATTGATTTAAATTTAAAGTGGGTTATTTGGGCCAATGAACAATCAGGGTGGGCACAGGGATAGTTGACTGGGTAAAGGGGCGCTGGGGATGATACTTTTTATTTACTGGGCATCTGTTGAAAGTTAATGTACCCCCCCGGTAGGGGATCCAGTCAATCAGAGCCCAGGAAATAAAAAGTCAATTTTCTAAATATGCATATATGTGTGTATGTATTAGTTAGTGTGTGTGTGTGTATCACAACAATTAGAAAGTACAGTTAGGTGGCTCAGTGGTTAGTGCAAAAAATGCTAGTCTACATTCCCCCACTATCTAAATCAGTTTCAGTGTATGCATGTTATTGTTGATTTACATGAGGTGTCTGGTGGCACCCCTCTGCACCACCACCACCCTCTGATATCCCTTGGAACCTGAAAAGAAGAACATGGTCTCTCAATGTCTTTTTTTAATCTTTAAAAAAAGGTCCATCACTAATGCAACCCCACAGCCCCAACCCGACCTCCCACTGAGTACCTATAACCCCACAGCACCTAGATGCCCTCATACACCCACTTGAACAGATCGCAGTGTGAAGATCCACTGTCCCATGGAAGAAACATTTTGCTGCTGGAACCAGAGACTGCTATATGAGAAATATGGTAAGTGCAGTTGAAAACCCATTGAAATACATTGAACCACACTTACCTTATTTCACATATAGCAGTCATTAGTTCCAGCAGCAAGACATGTCTTCAGTGGGAGAGTGTATCTTCACAATGGGACCTGTTCAGGTGAGTGAGGGTGTGTGGCAGAGTCTGGGGGTGCGGGGTGGTGGGTGCTCAGTGGGAGGTCAGGCTGGGGTGGTGGGAGTCACATCACCACCCAGTCTGTCCTATTAATTTCTATCTAGTGTGAGGCCCCATGCCCAAACTGAACTCTAGAGTCCCCCTTGCCTCCAGGATACCCCTGTGTCTATCCCACTCCTTCTTAAATTCTGTGACTGTTTTAGCCCCTACCAACCCCCTCTGGTAGACTATTCCAGGAATCCACCATCCTCTCCGTGAAAAAAATATTTTCTCACATTTCCCCTGAGCGGCCCCCCAACTTCATTTTGTGCCCCCTTGACTTGCAGCATCTCTTACTTTGGAAGATGCTTCCTTCCTGTACTCTGTTTATACCGGTGATGCATTTGTATGTTTCAATCATGTCTCCCCCCTCCCTTCTTTACTGCAGTGAACACACATTTAACTCCTTTAGTCTTTCCTCATAGGTCTTATCACACAGGCCCTGCACCATTTTTCTTGCCCTCAACTGCACTGCCACCACCCTGTCTATGTTCTTTCTCAGATGGGGCCTTTAGAACTGGACGCAGTATTCAAGGTGCAGCCTCATGAGTGTCTTATAGGCAAGATGACCTCCCTCTTTCTACTCATGATACCCCTCCTTATGCATCCAAGTATCTGGATAGTTTTTCCAGCCACCTTATCGCACTGCTTACTTTTTCTTAGTTCCTCTGAGACGATAACTCCCAGGTTCCTTTCCTGCTTTGTGACTGTCAGTCACTATATATATATATATATATATATATATATATATGTATATGATATGTATTAGTCAGTGTGTGTGTATCACAACAGTTAGAAAGTGCAGTTAGGTGGCTCACTGGTTAGTGCAAAAATCACTAGCCTACATTCCCCTGCTATCTAGATCAGTTTCAGCCTTATGCATGTCATTGCTAATTTAAATGAGGAGACTAGTGGCAACCCCCCAACCCTCCGATGTCCCTTGAAGCCTGAAAAGAAGATCCTAGTTCACACTTTGCCCCTGTATTCTTGTGCCCTATGTTCATGATCCTGAACTTCTTTGCATTGAATCCCAGCTGCCATACTTCAGACTGTTTTGCCAGTTTTATAAGGTCTTCCCCCATTCTTTTAACATCCCCTAGAGTGTCCACCCTATTGCATACCTTTCTGTCATCTGTCGAGAAGCATATCTTCCCCTCCAGTTCCTCTGCAATGTCCCCAATAAAGACATTGATGAGGACCGGCCCCATCACTGACCACTGCGGGACCCTGCTCATCACCTCTCCCTCTCCAAAGTACTCCCTATTTACCACAACCCTCTGACTTCTGCAATTCAGCCAGTTCTCTACCTACATGACTATTTTAGGATCCACCCCTGGGCTGTGCAGTTTGTTAATCAGCTTTGTATGGGGGACAGTGTCGAAGGCTTTTCTGAAGTCCAGATAGGCCACATTCACAGCACCTCCCAAGTCCACTACCTTAGTTACCTATCATGCTGTAGATTAGTACAATGAGTTAGCTCAAAACACATTGCTTATCTTAAATTCAGTAAAAGTTAGGGTTAGATGTATAAGTAAATGAATGCCATATAAGGCAGTGTATGTGAGTTAGTGTGTGTGGAAATGCTCTGTGTGTGTAGACAGTAAACTGCTATGTTATACTGGAATATATATGTGTATCTGCATTAGTCAGTGTGTGTGTATCACAACAATTAGAAAGTGCAGGAACAACAGTAAACTGTGGCATTAACTCACACCAGGAACAAGAACATAATGAAGAAGTCCATTAGTAGTTTGAATCCTTTATTGTATATAACAATCAGCACCACAAGAACCATCCACTATGCCAACATGGATGGTGGATGGTTCTTGTGGTGCTGATTCTTATATACAATAAAGGATTCAAACTACTAATGGACTTCTTCATTATGTTCTTGTTCCTGGCGTGAGTCGGTGCCACAGTTTACTGTTGTTCCTGAGTCCATTTTGTACTGTGAGCACCTCACACCGAGTAGCGGCTCTTTTCTGTTTTCTGAATTACAAAGTGTAGTTAGGTGGCTCAGTGGTTAGTGCAAAAATTGCTAGTCTACATTCCCCTGCTATCTAGTTCAGTTTCAACCTCATGCCTGTCTCTTTTTTTACAACATTTTTTATTATTTAATTTTTAAATCATTCAAACTTTACAGTAGTTTATGATAAGTACAGCACATACAATATAAACAACCAACATTATTAAATATTGGATATGGCAGTAACAACAATATGAATGACATTTTATTTTGTATAGATGATATCTTGTTATATAGTAGCAGAACCACTATAAGTTACTAATCTAATAATGTACACATTGTGCTGTTGTCATTTTAAAAAAAAGAAAAGGACTCTCTCCCCTCCTTTGTTTATACCTTACAAGTATATTAAATTCTTAATAACGCAGGTAGTAGTGACATAATTTCTTTCCAATTACAAGTTTCATAATTGTCAAGATCTTCAATCACATAACCAAGTTTTTTGAACATCAGAGTTTCTTTAAAGGTGTACATCCATGCCGGTGTTACACATTGAGGGAGGTGTTGGTCATTCCACTTTTTTTTAAGTATCATTCACTTTAATGCAAGGGATACCAATGTTACAACTTTCTGTTGGATTTGATTAAGATTCATCATAGCATATATATTTAATATTAAAAGTATAAAGGAGCAGGTTTTTTTTACTCCCAATAATTTGGATAATTCTTTTGAGAGGTCCTCCCACAACCTTTTTCTAGTAGAACATGCCCAAATATTGTGAACTAGGGTGCCTATTGCATTACACTTATTGGAGTAAGATGGATTAATTTTAGACAGCAAGCTAGATGTTATATATGCTCTGTTTATTAGCTGTTGTTGACTACTTCTATTTTTTGCTGAAATAATGTTTTTATTTGCGCCTATTTTAATTGTACACCACTGGTTTACCTGCAGGGTTATACTGATTTCTTTTTCCCATGAATAATCCTGTTTTGTTTTCTTAATTTTATGGTTTTGCATAATAAGGTTATAAAACAAAGACAGTCTTTCCTTTTTGGATATAACTATTAATTTTCTTCTTTAATTATTTTAGATAAGTTGTTAGGCTCAATATTGTGCTCTGAGCAGAATTTTTTTAATTCTTGAAGTAAATTTGTATAAGTTAGATCATTTTGAATTTTATAATTTTTGACTATTGTCCTATATTGATTACAGGGAATAAACTTGATGTCCCTTAATTAGTTGATTCCATGTTTTAATATCCTCCTTTTGAAGGAGGTTGTAAATTGTACTTATTTGTGACTTGTTTGACTCTAAATTGTTAATACATGGGGCGTCAGCCATGGGATCATATTAGACTTCAAACTGTTTTTTGCTTTTGCCACAGATTCATATAAGTGGTGAAGTGGACCCCTCTCTTTTAAAATGAATAATATGTTAAATATAATAAATCATTAATTAACAACTGGGGCTTATTTTTTTTGATTTTCTTTTACAATATTTGGAATCACCTTGTGGGTAGAAAGTCCATTCCCACATAACTGCAATTGTTTGTGCTAACATGCATGACCATGGGTCAGGACATCCAAAACCTCCCTCTTTCACAGGTAAAGGGATTGTATTCCATGCAATCCTTGGTTTCCCACCTCTCCACAGGAACCTGGAAAAGATCCTTTTTACATCAGAAAAACATTTTTCACCAGGAGAACCTATTATTGGGCCATATGCACTACTAGGGAGGAGTGGCTATGTGCACATATCTGGGGCATGCAGTCACTCTGCACCCTATGTGCCCCCCACACAGGATGCACCAAGGGGGGAATGCAACACCTATGCACCTGATCCCCTGGCCATGCAAAGAGCAATGCACTGGGGCAGGCAAGGGTTGTGCCAGCACTATGCGCCATGCACCAAGGTGTGTTGTGCTGGCCATGGGGGTGCACAGGGAGCACAGGTTACACCAGGGTAAAACCCTGTCATAAGCCCCCTACACACCCCATGAACACAGCAGGAGTCACCCGACAACAGGATGAGTAGCCCACCCACACATCGGGGCCATAGCATATGGCTGCCCAGTGCCTCCCACCCACTCCAGCACACATAAGACCCCCCAAGACATCCCCACACAGGACTGGGATGCTGCCCCTGCCCCCCTGAATGGCACCATTTGTACCCCCCATTAACGGCTGGGTACAGTGCCTTCCCCGCACACCACTGACTGCCATCCCCCCACCCCATCCCTATGCACCTCTCCATTGCCATTGTATGGCTGGTGGCATTGCTCTCCACACACCACCACACCCACTGGCCCTTGGACATCTGCGGAGTGCACTGCCAATGTGCACCCCACTGCGTATGAGATCCACTGTGGGTCCTAATCCAGGCATCCAATTGGATGCCTGGCCGGGTGCGCGACTCTGCCCCTGGTCACCCTGTGGAGTCCTGCACACCAGGGGGGTGGGGCCATGGATAAATGGCCACTGGTAATGACTACCAGCTGGTGTGCACCTGTCTGCAGGTGCGCAGCTACGTGGGTGGGGTATACGCGGTTTCTGTGTACCCCCACCTGCATAGTGCATAGGGCACATTGACAGTAAGACAAATATCATGTATGGCAAAACTGTCATTTTAATGGTTTGAACTCCTCACCATAATGATAAAGGCAGGTTATCCATATATCCAGTTTTTCCACAATGTTTTCCTTTGTTATTTTATAGTTTATGGTAATACTTGTTTCCATCTTATTAGTGAGAATAACCCCTAAATATTTTAATTGCTCTACTTTATTGAATTTTTGAAGGGAAGCAAACTCTAAACTGTTTTTGTTCCTAGTTAATTGCATAATCATTGATTTTTGTTCATTTAACTGATAACCGGAAAAACTAGAAAATGTATTAATAATTTTTAATAGAGCTTCTATTAATTTTTTAAGATCTTAGAAAATAATCAGTGTATCATCAGCAAAAATGCTTAGTTTAGTTTCCTGCCCTTGAATAGAAAGACCTTTTATATCTGAACAATTTCTGATGGTATTCAATAATGGTTCCAAACAAAATATGAAAATAAAGAGGGACGGGGGACATCCTTGCCTGTCGGCTGCCTCTATTGCAATTTCTGGAGTTGGAATACCATTAATTAAAATACTGGCTGTTGGATTACTATATAGAGCCTGGATGATTTTTTTTTGTATATTTATAGAGATTTTCCATCTTTCTAGTATGTAAAACATACATGATCTATTAATTAGATCAAATGCTTTACTAGCGTCAAGTGCCAAGGCATAATATATATATTGTAAAGCTTGCATATACTCAATACATAACTGACATTTTTTTATTGCAGAAGAAGATGTTCTCCCCGTAATAAATCCATTTTGGTCTGGGTGGACATGAAGGGGGATTACTGGCAGGAGTCTATTAGCAATTACTTTGGTCACTATTTTATAATCACTGTTCGATAATGCTGTTGGTCTATAACTACTTGGTAAATCCTTGGGTTTGGGTTCTTTGTGGAGTAAAATTAATTTAGCCTTTAACATTGAATCAGGTATATGCCCCTCCCCATCCACCCATTCCTGCATCATCCGTAATATCAGAGGAGCTGTTTGCTTGTGGGAGGGGCTGTTTGTCACAGTTGATGGTGGGGATCATTGGCGGCCATTGCCACAAGTTGAAGGAGAGGCAACAGCCACATTGGTGGTGAGGGGTACCAGCTGCATTGGTGGCAGGGAACAGAAACATCAGTGGTGGGTCTTACCGGAGACTAGCTGCACAGGAAGTGGGCTGCATCAGCAGCAGGAAGCAGCTTCCAATCAAGGACCAGGGCACCAAATTCAAGCATTGCAGCTGGGCTATTTAAAACCTGGGTTGAGCCACAGACTTTTATCAGAGGAACTGTTTGCTTGGGTTTTCTCTGCCACCCACCCTCCCCGCACCAGCTCCAAATTAAATGGCTTAGCATTCCATGCCCATTGGTGGATGCACCAATTAAGTTAGGACAGGAGGCAGGGTACAATGAGGGGGTGGAGACAGGAATGTGGTGGGGCAGAGGCTCCTCAGCTGAAAGGGTGAAGGCTTTGGTTACAGATGAAATCTGGATGGCAACACCTACAAAGGAATGAGGATTCTAGGGCTATATGCTCCTGATCTAAGGTACTGTGCTAATTACTATACAACACCCCATAAAGGAACTGTGATAGCTGGGCTAAATGCTTTAGATCTGAGGTGCTGTGCTAATTACTAAGGGACTGTGGCATACAGGGGGCATCTGTGACTATTTAAGGTACTGTGGATCTGGGGTGCAACTACAGCAGATTCTGTGGAAGCAGGGGCACTCAATACATATGCGGCCAATTGTCATTCTTCCAAAGGGGGCTAATTTCAAATAATGTACAGAAATGGTTGTGTTTTTAAAAAGGGAATCTAGTTAAATGGTGGTACAGAGGGATGTGATTATAGGCTTCATATAAGTACAAGAGTCTGGCACAGTGAAGCAATACTGGAGCTAGAAGTTTTATGCCTTAGGTAAATGGCTTTCAAGGTATTCTTTAACAGTATTAGGCAACAGGCAGTAGAGGGTAAATCACATATAGCAGCTTCTGTGCTGAAACATCTGGGACTCTGGGTGTGTTAGAAAAATGTAGGGGCAATCATATTGGAGGGGCAAATGGAGCAGAATGGAGATGGGGCTAAGGTATGTTCCCCAGACTGCAAAGGCAGGGACATCTTTGGATGGGTGGTAAGGTGTACTGGTTGTGGGTCAGCCATAGTGCTACTGTAGCTATGGCATGGAAGATGCAGGGCTTTATGATATGTAGGCAGCTGGCACAACTAAGAGAGGAGGGGAGGTGGCTGAGATGGAGGCTAGGATGGGCAGGGGTTAGGGGCAGAGAGGAGGATAGGTGGGGATCCACTGAGGGAGCATGACGGGATAGGGGCAGAAAAGTGAGCAAAAGTGGAGCTGTAGGGAGTGTAGGAGCAAATGCAACAATATGCCATTCTGGAAAAGTGTGGTTCCTCTATGGAGGCACCCACAGTGGAGACCAAGGAGGATGCTGGGAACCTCCACAAAGGAGACCCACAGGAGGGTGGCATGGGACCCCACAGGGGAAGGAAACAACTCCTGGTGGGGGACTCCATTGTAGGGAAGGTAGAACTGGGGGAGTAAGGGGAGAGGGAGGTAAGGTGCCTGCCTGGTGCCATGGCTTGGAGGGACAGGGAGAGAATCCTCAGGATCACAGGAGCAGCTGCACAGAGAAGGGAGCTGGATGTCATTGTCCACCTAGGGACAAATGACCTGACTAAGAAAGGGATCAGAGCAGTGCAAGTAGCATCTGTAGAGATGGGGAGGGGTCTTAGACAAATAGCACACATGGTAACCTTCTCGGAGGTGCTGCCTGTCTATGGCATGGGTAAGGCTAGGGTGCTCCACACCATGGGATTCAATCAATGGTTGAAAAACTGATGTAGAGCTCAGGGATTTGGCTTCATTGGGGACTGGGGTCCACCTGGAGGGATGCAGGCCTATACTGGCGTGATGGTCTGCATCTGTCCAGGAGGGGAACCAGGATCCAAGGTGATAGGTTTAAATACTTAATTGGCAAGCATTTAAACTAGTCAAGGGGGAAGGCACTGGAAAGGAGCAGGAAAATCCTAGCCCCCCCCAAAAAAAATCAGGGTACTAAGTAAGGTAGACACCAACATAGAGATGTCGATAGGGAGAAGCGCTGGGGTAAATGGAGAAAGTAACAAATGCAATAAGGACAGAGATGGGGCAAAAAGGGGTAAGGCAATCAAGAAATGGAGGGTAATGAGTACCACTGCCCATAGTCTGCAACAAGCTCCCTGAACTGGTGGCCTTGATGGAAGAGGGATGCCTGGATATCGTAGCAGTCACAGAAACATGGTACACAGAGAGCCATGACTGGGATTTTAACATACCAGGATACATAACCTACAGGGGATACAGGGAGGGCAGAAGAGGGGGGGCTCTCTATGTAAGGGAAGGGATAAAAGCAACTGAACAAAAGAGTAAACAGGGAGAAGAGGAGGCACGGTGGGTCACTTTTGAGACTGGAAATGGCACCACAATCTGCACAGGGGTTGTATACAGACCTCCATGTCAGGGGGAGGGAATGGACAAGGAAATGATAGAAGGCATACTTAGGATGGCAGAGAAAGGGGGAGATACTGTTCATGGGGGACCTTAATATGCCAGATGTTAACTGGAGCACCTTTGCTGCAGCCACATCCAAAAGCAGGGCCATTCTTGATGCCCTTCAGGTGGCATGCCTCAGACAGCTAGTTTTGGAACATACTCATGAGGGAGCAATCTTAGACCTTGTACTCTCAAATGGGGACAGTGAGAGGATCTCAGATCTAGAAGTGGATAGCCATTTGGGAACAAGTAACCACCAAACAGTGTGGTTCATGATAAACTCAGCTACAGAGTCAAGCCATACAAAGTGAGGATTCCAGACTTCAGGAGGGCTGACTTTGGCAGGATGGGAGAGTGCCTTAGAAAAGCACTAGTGAGCAGGCTAGAAGGAGGGGTGGAGCAATAATGGGGATATATCAAAACTGCCATCACAGAGGCAACAAGCCTTTGTGTGAAGCAAATAAACAAATCAAAACAAAAGAAAAAGCCACTATGGTTCTCAAAAGAGGTGGTGGTGAAGGTTAGGGAGAAAAAGAGCATTTAGGAAGTATAAGGAAACACAGAAGGAGCAGGACAGAGAACTGTACCAGTTAAGGCAGAAGGAAGCAGGGAGGGTAGTCAGAATAGCAAAGGCACAAACTGAGGAAAAGATAGCCAACTTGGTTAAGAAGGGGGATAAAACATTTTATAGGTATATCTGGGAATGTAGAAAGACAAAGGGAGGGATAGTGAGGCTGAATAGAATGGATAGTGGGTGGGCAGAGAGTGACAGTGAAAAAGCAGGGATACTGAATGAATACTTCTGTTCAGTATTCACAAAAGAGGAAGTGTGGGAGATGCCTAATCCAATTAACAGAAGCACTCTGGAGAGGGGGTCGATCCCAGTCCTTTCACAGAAGAAGGGTTCTGAAAGAACTCCTAAAACTGAAGGTGGACAAAGCAATGGGGCCAGATGGAATTCACCCCAGAATTCTAAAAAAATTAAGCAGAGAACTAGTGACACCACTGACTACCCTTTTTAAGAAATCATGGGAGGATGGTGTGGTACCTGAGGACTGGAAGAAGGCTGATGTGATTCCCCTTCACAAAAGTGGGACCAAGACAGAGACAGGAAACTACAGACCTGTCAGTTTGACCTCTGTGGTAGGGAAAGAGATGAAATCACTTCTGAAGGAAAGAATTGTTGAGTACCTAGAGGCCAGTGGGGCACAGGATCCAAGGCAGCATAGGTTCACAGCAGGAAGGTCATGTCAGATGAATCTAATTGATTTCTTTGACTGGGTGGCCAAAGTAGTAGACCAGGGAGGGGCTGTGGACATGGCCTACCTAGACTTTAGCAAGGCATTTGACACAGGCCCACACAAAAGATTAGTAGTCAAATTAACCAGCCTGGGAGTGGATCCCAGGGTGGTAGCTTGGGTAAAACATTGGCTGAACAACAAGACACAGAAGGTAATTGTAAATGCAGTCCACTATGAAGAAAGAGGGGTTACTAGTGGGGTACTGCAGGGTTCAGTACTGGGTCCAGTCCTTTTTAATGTCTTTATAAATGACATTGCAGAGGGACTGGAAGGAAAAGTATACCTTTGCAGATGACACAAAGATCTGCAACAGGGTTGATACACAAGGAGGTGTGGAAAGGATGAGAAGGGACTTGGCAAGGTTGGAGGAATGGCCAGAAGTATGACAGCTTGGATTCAGTGCAAAGAACTGCAAAGTAATGCACCTGGGAAACAAAAACCCAGGGGGAGATTACACAATGGGGGTAGTAACAAATAACAAAATGGAAAGGACCTGAGGATAATCATATCAGATGACCTCAAGGTTGGCAAGCAATGTGAGAAGTCGGTAGGGAGGGTTGGGGGATACTGGGATGTATAGGGAGAGGCATCACCAGCAGAAAACAGGAAGTTGTTATCCCCCTGTACAGACAGTTGGTGAGACCCCATCTGGATTACTGCATTCAGTTCTGGAGACCCCATCTCCACAAGGACATAGACAGGACGGAGGCAGTTCAGAGGAGGGCAACTAAAATGGTGCAGGGTCTGCAAGAGAAGCCGTATGAGGAGAGACTAAAGGAGCTTAATATGTATACCCTTGAGGAAAGGAGGGAGAGGGGGGACATGATAGAAACATTTAAGTACCTCAGTGGAATCAACAAAGTCCAAGAGGGTAGCATCTTTCAGAAAAAGAGATGTGCAAGAACAAGGGGACACAATTTGAAGATTGGACAGCTCAGGAGCAATGTGAGGAAGAATTTTTTCACAGAGAGGGTGGTGGATGCATGGAACAGCCGTCCTGAGGAGGTTGTTGGGTCTAAAACTGTGGGAGAATTCAAGAATGCATGGGACAGATATAAGGCAATTTTTGTGGGAGGTAGGAAGAAATAGGCTGTTGGTTAAATAGGATCTGCAGGTTATCCTCTAGGTAGGGAAATGGGAAGACTAGGTGGGCCAAGCGATCCTTATCTGCTATCAAAGTCTATGTTTTTATGTTTCAGGCAAGCGAAGTCAGGAGGCAGACTGGAAGAGCACAAAGGAGCACACAAGCAGGAAAGGAGGAGTGGGGGTAGGCATAAGGAGGGCTTCTGGGGGCTCAGGTAGAGGCAGTACAGGACACAAGAAGGACCAACGGAAATGGCAGGAGATAAGGTACAAAGTTTTAAAGCCTGCACATAAGGGAAGGGATGGAGGAGGAGTCCCAATCAGAGGGATACAGGCAGTGGACATAGAGCATAAACACAGATTCTCACCACTAGTGCCACAAAATGAGGGGGGGGAGAATAAGAAAATTGGAGTTAAGGAGGACTCAGGGGGAACAGGTGAAGCAAACACCAAGGAAGGCACAGTAGAAAGGGGGATGTCCCTTCACGAGAGAACAAAGAAGATAGCAAAAGTAAATAAAAGGGCACATGGGTGAACTCACCCCAGAAAGGACAAACCCACAAGACGGGGGAGACGACAAGTGCAGGTTAGGGGGGCTAAAACAAGACAGAAATGGGGAAGTGACCCAAGCACTGGGAATTTCAGTCAGGGCAGAGCTCGTGAATAGTGGAACAGGGGAGGGCATTCTCACAGAAAAGGCCTGTGGGGGGCTGGGAGCATGTAGTGAGAAGGGGGAAATCAGTACTCGGGGAGATATAATGTGTAAAGAGGGAAGCGAGACTAGGGTAAATGATGGAATGCAAGGGTCTGGGAGAACGACAGAAGAGAATTACAAGCAGAAGGTAATGGAGAGAAGGGTCTTACTTGTTGAGGACTCAATAATAAAAGGAATTCAGTTTTTAATGTTTCTACAAAATCATTATCAGCTTATAAACCGTTGTTAAATGACCAGGTTCTTGGAGTGAAACTTGTATTTTTAGCTAAATTGACTTGAATTTCAACTAAGGCATGATCTGATAATGTAACAGAATTAATTTTGGTTTCTGTAATGTTGGAAAGTAAGTTCTTGGAAACAAATATAAAATTGAGTCTTGAGAAATTTTGGTTTTTTGATCATGAAAAGTATATTCTTTTATTTTGGGATTATGTATCCTCCATGGGTCCACTAAATTATTTTCCTCTAAAAAAGATTTTAGGGTCATAGATATTTTCTTGTTTAAATGTGTAATTTTTTTAAAATCTAAATATGGGTCATGGAGTGCATTAAAATCACCCATTATAATTAGATTTTGTGACTGAATTTGAATTAATGCCTGGATTATTGTTGCTGTAAAATTAGATTAATAAATGGACCATATACTGAACATATTGTTAGAGTAATATTGTTAAATATTGTTCCTTTTATTATTGAAATTCTAGCATCAGAATCGGCCCATTTGTCCTGCATCTGAAAATGTAGACATTTCTTATTAAAATAGTAACACCTGCTGAATTATTTGAACCTGTAGAGAAAACATTGTGGGAGATTCAATTCCTAGAAAGCTTTCTAATTTCCAAGTTATTCAAGTGTGTCTCCTGCAATGCGATGACATCAAATATTAATTTATAATGTATGGTAAGTGCCTATTAACCACCATAATCAACAGTCACACAGCTTTGTTATGCACCGTTTAGAATTTAAAAAGTTGTTAACCACACTTCGGAACTTCCAAACAGTGGCATAAGAAAAAAGAATGCACCAGAGTTCCATAATTCTCACACATAGAATGCAAACAGTGTTTTTGACCATACACTATAACGAAGGGCTTGGGGATCGGTGACACCATGCTGAATACTGTGGTTGTTAGTTACAGAAACCTCTCGAGCTGCGCTCTCGAGGTTTACCATGTTGCCCTAGCAACCACTCGGGTGATTACAGTGTGGTTATCAACCGATCCCCGGCCATTATCCTCTATATTAATGTATGTCAGTATCCTAGATCTTTTGATTTTTGAGTTTAATCCATTAACATTATATGTAGTACATTTGAGTTCCCCGATATTAGCCATAATTATCATAACTGAAGAAAGTAATACACAAAAGTAAACATATTACTTGTACAGCATGGATTGCCGGCCTTAGCACACCTCTATTATTCAAAGTTGCTTGATTTGTTGAAATCCAAATTCTATATGAACTTGAACCTTTAAAAGAACAACAGATCTTGTCACTACCCCAAACCCCATTTATAATCCAAAATAAGCACCTTCCCCTTGAAGTCACCAAGATGACAAATACCACCCTCACCCTTGTACATTATTACAATGAACCCATAATTTAATAAACAATGGAGGCTAAATTCCCCCCATTACCATGCGCCAACCTCCCCCCGCTGCTTGATTTATTTATATACCCATTCATAACTCAGTTTAGTAACACTCATAGGACAATTTAAGGACAAACAATATATGAATTCTTCTTCCCCTCCCCAATCTTTTTAGCATCTTGATGTATGTAAAAAATTCACTTTCCTTTTTTCCATCTCCCCCCCTCCCCCCCATAGTAGCATGAAAGGTTGAGAAAAAGGAGTTAAGGAACTGAAGGAGGCAAGGGGAAAGAGAGAAAAAAATGGAGACCCCACCATTCATTCACTTAGTTCCATGAGTATATTTAGGCAAATAACTTAGGTAATTTTGCTTTTAGTTCCTTTTCTGCCTCTTCCTGAGAACTAAAAATATAGCCGACATCATTAATGAATACTTTAAGCTTAGCAGAGTACAGAATAGTTATGTTAAGGTTATTTTCCCATAATTTCTTCCTTAGAAGAGCATATTTTCCTTCTCTCTTGCACTATGGCCATAGGAAGTTTACTGTACACTGAGATAGATGCTCCAATTAAGTTAGGCTTCTTTTTTTGTAAACTGCTTGCATCAGTAAGTCCTTTTGGTCTGATCGAAAAGAAATTTGCCACAACAGGACATGGGGGATCCATGACCATGAACTTGTCCCTTGTTTGATTGAAATGGCCTATGAATCCAAACTATGTCGAATTTAATGTTAACCGGGTCAGTGTCCATAAATGCAGTGGCTATTTGGGTAAATGACTCCTTCATTCCTTTTTGTGAGTCCCAAGATCTCAGAACCCCCAGAATGTGTATATTCTTTCATCTGGATATTGCCTCAAAGTCAATGATTTAATTTTTTATATCCATGTGGGAAGATTCAAGAGACTGCATTTGCTTTTCATGAGGGCCATCTTATCTTCCAAATCTGATATTCTTTGCTGGGCTGCTTTTAGCTCGTTCCTTATTTGCAAATTTTTGGTTATTAATTGTTGGACTGTTGCTTGGAACTGGTATTTTTGATATTTTTCCTTTTCCAATGGTGCAAGCCTTTGTAAGTTTTATCCCTTTTTGCTATTTATTATACTTTTTGTCTATTGCCGTGTCGGTAGATTCAGCCCAGTCACGGTCCCCACCGTCCTCAACTCCCATATGAGCCATGCTCCTGGTTGCCCCCTTGGCTTGCCCCCCCAGGGTGGGGCTGTGACACCAGCCAAAGTGCCATGGAACACAGTCTGGTTTGGGAGCTGGACTGAGAGTGAATTAAGGACAGCGAGGGGGCGTCATGAGGACGCAGGCAGCAGTGTTTTTTCCCCTGGTTGTTCCTTGGGGGTGGGGACATGCAATGACATCCCGTGTCTGCCCCGCCCCTGAGACGTCCAGACGCCAGCTGCTCTTGGTACCCCTGGCCTCCGCAAGGGGTCCCTCAAACACCGGACATACTCTCCACCTTCCCCCCAGAGAAGGAGAGCTGTCCAAGGACGCTCCATCCTTCCCCCTCGGCTGGCCCTCCAATGACCCAGGTCTGTTCCCGAACCCGGGTCACCGGTGTCACAAGCGGAAATCCAACCGCTGAGCCGACAGACCGGCTATCCCATTTTTCAAATCTCTCTAAAATTGCAGCTGCCCAGACTGGTGGAGTATTCTCCTCTTTCTTGGTCCCATTATCAGATGTAAACCTGGCAGAGTAGCTAGAATCAGGCTCACTGACACCTGAAGAGCCATTTAGAGCTGCATAATTTAAATGACCTTCACCGTACTTGTAACTTTATGAACATTCTCATCTACATCTGACTCTTCCCTATTTGCAGTAGAAGAAGAGTTAAAAAATGTTTGTACAGTACCTGCCATTACAGAGGATTCTGTGTGTCCTGAGTTGGCCTCTATCGCTGAACTCCTTTCACCTGCATAGTGTTGCTGTCCTCCATTGGCGTCTGCATGAGTAGAAGAGTTGAAAGACTTTCATGCAGTATCTGTCAATACTGGGGATTTTGTGTGTCCCAAATTAGCCTCAAACGTCAAACTCCTTTCACCTGCATGGTATTGCTGTCCTCCATTGGTGTCTGCATTCAGATCTCCATCTTGGGTGAAATCATCTTCCCCCTCTTTCATTTAGACCACATCATGAGTGGTCAGGATCGTAGAATTAGGCATAGAATCAGTTGCCAAGTTGCAAGTTATCGGAGGTATAATAGCATATGCTGCATTTGTGATGTCTGCTCAGTGTTTGAACTTCCCGCCATGTCTGTTTCTAGTTGTTGCTCTGTTACAGATGTCTCTTGTGGGAATGCCAAATCTTCTTGCTCTTCCCTAGAATTTTTTTCCAGCTCTTCTCCCTCCTGCCAGGTGGGTTTAGAAGATTTCACCTTCATTTCTTATTTTTAGGTTGGTTAGTCGAGGTTTAATAAGGAAAATTGGAGTTGTTACTTTTTCTGGGCCACTTCGTTTGGGCTTACCGGGTTTTGTTCCACAGACTGGATGAAACATTTGAAAAGTCTTTGCTTGTACCTCATAGCTTCCCAGATTTTACCCATGCCTGCATTTCAATTTGTTTAATGGATTTGCTGATGCCTTTGGAAGTGCCAGATTGGTTTAAATTATTTTGTGACTTACAGGGAGTCATATTTAGCCCGAATTCATGGACATCTTTAAATGCTGTTTTGTCATGATTCTCCAACAGTTCTTGTGAGTAGAGTAATGAAGACTTTTCATTCATTCATTCGTATCTCACTCATTCATTCGTATCTCAGGTTTGGCTAAGTTTTCCTACAAGCAGCCGGTGCGTGTGCTCACACGCCAGGAGGGAGATTATGGAGAACACACTCAGCCAGACTCCATGTTAGCTAAACTCCTTCTCCCCCAACAGCCTGTTTCAACCTCATGCATGTCATTGGTGATTTAAATGAGTTGTCTAGTGGCAGCCCTCACCCTCTGATGTCCCTCAGAGCCTGAAAAGAAGAAAACAGTCCCTCATCTTTTTTTTTAAATCTGTAAAAATGTGTGTAGACAATGAACTGCTATGTTACAATGAAATATAGATGCAAAAATGTGTGTGTGTGTATATATATATATATATATATATATATTAGTGAGTGTGTGTTTATCACAACAATTAGAAAGTCAGAAAGTGCAGTTAGGCGGTTCAGTGGTTAGTGCAAAAATTGCTAGTTTACACATTTCTCACTGCCCACAATGCCATTATTTTGCAGCTGTATTGGCTCTTGCTAGATCTGTATATACTGCTATGTACCTACAACTGTTTTAATATCTATGGGCCCTATGCATGAAAAAATAAAATGCCTACATGCCTCGTATCCATAGAGCACAGGCAACACTAAGACCAAAAGCCACACATTGGGGTCCCACTGACTCCCGTGGCATACACAAAAGGAGCACGTTTCCCTTCCTCACTTGATCTCCTGGCCGTTCGTGCAGCTACACATGCAGACAGTCCAGGAGAGTGGACAGGGTGTGTGTCCACACTCCACACCACTCACTAAGGCACAGAGTGCTGGCAGGGGACACAGGCTATACAGGCAGAGAATGTACCATAGCCACTGGGTGCCCACCATGGACACCACCCACTGGCCACAGTGGGATTGGAACCTCCCTCCAGTTACACCACCCCAGCCACCTTGTCCAGTATCGAGGGTTGGACAGCAGTTGGGGTAATTGCCCCTTTTTCTTATTTTTCCATGCTGCATGTTGTCCCATAATTTCCTGCTCTGTGTGGAGCAGGGGATCCACTTGCAAACTGGGATGGGCATCTGATTGGATGCTCATCTGTATCTACCAATCTGCCCCCACGCACCAATGTGTCAGGGGTTGGGGTCACGGACAAGCACTGTACAGAGGCTAGTGATTGTGAATGCCATACCCCACACTCCTGTCTGTGGGTGTGGAGCGGCATGGGGTAGGTACATGCCTTTCAAGTGCACCTGGCTCCTGATAGTTCAAAAGCACAAATGTTTGTGAGTTACCTGTACACTGTGTATATCTGTACCCTATCATGCTGTCATGGTGTCTTCACTGATATACATTATTGTTCTGCACTGTATGGTATTATTGAAATAAAAGAATCTTATTAACCACAAAAAATAAAATGCATTTAATTAATATTTGTTCATTAGAAAATGTTGAGTTTGTTAAAGGGACACTATCAACCTTTTTTTGCATCATACTATAAGCCTACATTTTATAATAACTTACCTAAAATTCATTGATATTGCTGGTTGTTTTATCTACCTCCTTTCTTAGTAGAACTGAAATGCAAGCTAATGGTGTAATTATACATAGCCTTGTTTTGCTGCAAATCCTTGATCTACTCTTATTGCATACTTCCTGAAAATGATGAACACCCCAAAACAGTGCAGGCACTCATGATGCAATATTGTTCTGTCCTCCCACTACATCTTGAGTGGTTAGACTGCATTGGCAGTGTTCCCAAGTTCAGGAAAGATGTAATGGGAATTGATCAAGGAATGTAAACAAATATTTTTTTGTGGTAATGCCAGTATGGTGGGCAGTCTGTTTTTCACTTTTATAAAGAAAAATAGAATCAGAATCAAAGTTCCAGCTATATCAGCAATCTCTACGGAATGTCAACTGTCAGAGCATGTATTTTAGGGCTGCAGTGGGTGGAGCCCTGCAGATCTCTTGCTTTCAAAAAATGACTCCATGTTCCTTGCATTCTTTGCGATTGAACAACATATTGGAGTTACATCACAGTCGCCTCCATGTCTGTGGAGCACTCCACTTGCACTGCACTATTTTTTAACTTAAAAAAAAATTTGCCATCCTGATCGGGGCACTGGGGGATTGGGCACCTCGAGTGTCACTCGTATGCTTCTGTGGGGGTGCTGAGAGGGAGGGTTGCGTGGGGGGATATCTGTAAAAAAACAGTGGTCATAGAACAATACCGCACACTCTACCATGACCAAGATGGCTGCCACACTACATTGAGCATGCGTGACTACTAGTGGATGTGCAGTGTAGTGCGGCAGCCATCTTGGTCATGGTAGACTGTGCTGTATTCTGCTATGACTGCTGATTTCTTTTTTTTTTGTGAAAAATTATGCATATCCCCCTACTCGACACTCCCTCTCAGCACTCACCATGTCACTCCACCCCACCCCACCCAGAAACATAACAATGACACTGGGGTGTACCCACCTCATGTCGCGATTGTGTTCCATGCCCCTATTTTTAAATATATATTTTTTATCCCCACACCGGCTAATTTCCTTTCAGCACCACTCCCACAGAAATAATAATGACACTGGGGGTGCCCAATCCCCCAGTGTCATGATCATGTTCCATTCCCCCTTGTTTTTTTAAATATATATTTTTTATCCCCACACCCAACCCTCCATCTCATCACCCACACCCCAACCCCTCCCAGAAACATAACAGTGACACTGGGGGTACCCAATCCCCAAGTATTACAATGGTGATTCCTCTGTCCTTTTTTTGTTGCTTATTATCCTATAAAAAGAAAAACTGTCCATAGATGTCTTTTGCTCTGTTACTATCCCCCTCACCTGAACCTCTCACTCAGTACCCTCCACCCCACACCCCCAATCCTTTACTTACCAATCGGAAGTCCAATATCGTAATCCTCTCTGCACCACAAATACGTCTTCACTCTTCAAAGCCGGGCAGCAAACTGAAGAAACATGTATGCAATTCAATGTATTTCAATGGTGTTTTCAATTTAGTGGCATAACTTGGGCATTTTTGCATATTTTTTGTCCCACATTTTCAACATGCCTTCTTTGGGACCCAACCTCATTAACAATGGCACTGTCATTAGGTAGATCTGCCCCAAAAGGTGACTTCACAGTCCCTGCACAAAATCACCTTTCGGGCAAGAGATGAAAATTTTCACTGCCCTTGTTCATGAGGTGGGCTCATAAGAAGGCTATGTTGAAAATGTGGTGTAAAAATATTAAAAAACAACAACGTTATGAGCCTACATCAAATTTTGTGCATGCAGGCTCATAACTTTGGTCATTTTCAATATTTTTACCCCAAATTTACAACATATCCATATGTTTACAGCACCTCATGAATGTGACAGCTGTCATTTTTCAGATCCTGGCCAAAATGTTTTTTTTACATCCCAAAAGCTGATTTTGTGGTCCCTGCACAAAATCAATATTCAGACAGGAGTTGAAAATGTTCTCTGCCATTGTTCATCAGGTGGGGTCATAAGAAGGCTATGTTCTAAATTTGGTGTAAAAAAAAAATGTTGAGGCTATGTTGAATTTTGCTCCCTTTAGGAGCTGCTTCTCTTTTTGGACCCCCACCTCTCAAACCAGGGCTCTCTCGCCCTACTCTGCAGCACCTGGTGCCACCCCACCCTAGCAATCAAGGACACTTCTTTTAGACTTTACAGCCCCTCTGCAGCTACCTGCTCGTTAGGTAAGCAGATCAACAGTTGCTGCAGCCAACCGTTACTCTGAAGGAAAGGTGCCATTTTCAAACTCTCAAACGCTGATCCACAAGTGCGCAGTGACTGGACCCCAGCAGGCTTCTCCTTTACTCGCACATGACTGTATTTCCTTAACCTTATCTAACCTGTCTGCTGATGTTTAATTGTTAGTTCTTGAACAATAGGCCTGCTTTACATTTTAGAACAAGTTTCATTCACGTATCAGCCTGTGCCATTGTTTAGAGCAATTTAGATTTATTATTTCAGGCTGTACTACTGCTTAGAGCAATATTCATTTATTGTCAGCCTGTATTAAAGTGCAGAGCACCTCTCATTTCGTATCAGCCAGCTTTTCACGTAATATCAGCCAGCTTATACTGCTTAGAGCATCACTTAAAACTGAGTTGCAGACTGAGGTTAACTTGATCGTCTCCTGCTTTCTTACCCCCCCCTGCTATCTCTGCCTTTATCGCAGTCTTCCCCTGCTATCTCTGTCTTCATCTTGATCCCTACCTAGCTGGCCATAAGTAGCCATTTTCCTTTTCTTTATCACAGAATTTTAGCCCACCTCTCTCTGATTTCCTACCTCCCTATTCTGACTCTAGCTAATCCATCTGGTATTCTGATATGACTGAGCCTGCCCACCTGCATAACCTGCTTTTTTAACATTGAAGTTTACTGACCTCTTCCCTCTCTTTCTTTCTTCTTCCCTTAGGAGCTGCTTCTCTTTTTGGACCCCCATCTCTCAAATCAGGGCTCTCTCACCCAACTCTGCAGCACCTGGAGCGCCCCACCCCCCGTAACCAAGGACACTTCTTTTTGGCTTTACAGCCCCTCTGCAGCTGCCTGCTCCTCCCACCTCTGGCTCGCAGTGGCTCCCCATCCACCCCCAACACACCTACCCTTGGCTGGTGGTTCTTATATAGTCACTGGTCACATGGGAGTGGAGCTGTAGCATGTGTTATGTCTTGGCTCCAAAGTTTATCTCCCCACTTTACCATCTGCAGACTATATCAGACTGCCACTAGAGGGTGGTGTCACTATAGAAAGAACAACTTTAACCAGTTTAACTCATCAGTAGAGCATCTATTTATCTCAGTCACCTCAGACAAGTCAAACAGATAACTATAGGATGCATCTACCTGCCCCCCAACCTTGCATCCACCTCCTACTCTGAATTCTTCACCAACTTGACAAAATCCCCCATGGAGATATACTACTCAGTGGAGACTTTAATCTAGATTGGTTAGGTCCAAATAGAACAAACAACCTTACCACTCTCTTGGATGCCAAACTACTGCAAATAATTGACTGCCCACCAGACTCAACCTGAAAACTGGCAACCACTGCATGTTGGACTGGATATTAATGAATATTAATCAAAACATCAAGGCTGTAGGTGTATTCCCTGATGCCCTAAGTGACTACTCCCCAACCATCTTTGTCTGGAGGAATACCTTCCTAAAACCCCATCCCAGGTTGGGGATATTAATGGGCACTGCGATAGAATATAATATAGGTCCCCTCCCGGCTGGTGATACCTCCAATAATTATCTTGAGTCAGTACTTTCACCTTTTTAAGCACTACAGGGGTCCTATACCATGAGTGGAGTATTTTGTTATGTATGATCCTGCTCCAGGCATCCCTGTGTACTGTGTGTCCTGTTTTGGGCTTTTGCATTCATGGCCCTTACCCTGTGGAACACTCTACCTTGTCAGATATGTGAGTGCCTGATGGTGGAGAACTTCAAAACAGCCCTAAAAACATATTTGTTTGATCTGGCATTTCCTATTTATTGAGTTACTGAGATGCTGATGGATTATGTGAATGGTTTTATAGTTTTAAGAATTATTTTATGTAATTTTTTTGTACAAGCACTATGATCAACGTGAATAGCACTTTTTATAAAGATGAATTGCATTGAATTGTTTGCCAACATTGTCCCCATTGCACACCTGAGATTTGAATTTGTAATGCCTTTTCCCATTTGGCCTTTAAGAAAGCAGCATTGTTAGGCAGGACATCCCTGAGTGAAGCGTATATTATCCCTGCTGTCTCTTTGGGTGCACATAGACACTTGTGGAGTTGGGATGAGTGTTCAACCGAGCCTTTGTCTAGCAGAATGATGGGTTTAAGTGCATCCCTTGACTGGAAACATTTCCACAGGTCAGAGCAGGATAGAAACTACCAGTTTTGCAAATTTTGAAAAGTGTCTACATCCCTGGAGTTAGGGACCATAAGGTCTTTAATAAACAGAATGCCCTTCTCTATCCAAATGGGCCATAACACCAGGCTGCCCCCTATTATAATAAGGGGGTTATGCCGCAGGAGGGTGTATAGAAGGGGTCGCACAGGGGTCTCTAGCTTTTTATGTAATGCCTTCAAATATTTAATTGTGGGCCCCAGCATTGGATGAGAGTTTAGTGAACGAGGTACTTTTGCCCACAGTAGGGAGGCAAGCAAAGGGGTGTTTCCCAGAGTCCATTCAATCTCTAGCCATTGTGGAGTTTCAGTCAACTGAGGCTGGAACCTTTTTAGGGTTTGGGAGCAGTGGTAAGCCATTTTGTATCACTCCATCCATGGCAGTCCCCACCCTCCCTGCTTCCAGTGTGACCTGAATGTACTCCTGCTGCAGTGGGGTCTGCTAGCACTCCAAAGGAAAAAGCCAATTATCCCATCTATTTTACAGTACCATTGTGTAGATAGAAACAAGGGAATATGCTATATTAAGTGGAAGAATTTGGGGGCCATAGACATTTTAAAGGGTGCAATCTTGCCAGCCATAGTAAGGTGAAGCCAAGTCCACTGATCCAGCTCTCCCTTGCATTCAAACAGCAGTGGGCCTAAATGATTATCCCACCACTTGACAGTGTTCACCACTACTTTTATGCCCAGGTATGTGATGGTGTCCTTTGCCCATTTGAGCCCTAACCAAGGTATAACCTGGGGCTGACATTGCGAGTTAAGGGGGAAAATCTCAGTTTTGGTTTGATTAACTTGGAAACTGGAAATATGCGCAAATTGTTTCAGAAGGGCAAGTAATGGGGGAATTGATACCTGAACATACCCTTAGGGGACCAGCAGATCATCTGCATACATCAGGATAGAGTATTTTACTTGTCCTAGTGTTCTCCCTTTAATATGGGGGTCTTGTCATATTGCTGCCACCAAGGGCTCATCCGCCAGGACAAAGAGAAGAGGGAAGAGAAGGCATCCCTGCCTGGTTCCCCTATGAAGCTGAAAAGGGTCAGAGAGTGTGGAGTTGGTTAGCACTTTTGCTAAGGGGGAAGTGTATAAGGCAGTTATGGCAGATCTGAAATGAGAACTGAAACCAGAATGCTGTAGAACAGTATGGAGATAATCCAACTCAATGGAATTGAATGCCTTCTCAAAGTCTATTGCCAGAGTAGCAGCTGGGGTGTTCATATGTTTGGCTAAATGAATGAGATTGAGAAGTGTTCATAAGTGGTTGGTGCTATATCTGCCTTTTACAGATACAACTTGTGACGGGTGAATCAGGGTGGGCAATAGGGGGTTTAACTTGTTGGTTGGTGCCCTAACATATACCTTACTGTCAGCATTGATCAGGGATATGGCACGATAGCTGGCTGTTTCAGAGGGATCTATCCCATTCTTGAGGAGCACTGTGATTACAGCCTCATATAGGGTGTAAGGTAGTATGCCTTTATTTTCAGACTCAGTGCAAACCTGGTATATTAGGGAAGTTATCAGGAGTGCCATTGCCTGAAGGAAATCAACCAAGAACCCATCCCCACCAGGAGCTTTCCCTTTTTTGAGAGATATTAGAGCCTTAGATATTTCCTTTGGGGTTAGTGGTTAGTGGCACCTCAAGGGTGTCCCTTTGTGTGGTAGTTAGCTTAGGCAATCTTATGGCATCTAGAAATTCACAGGTTTTAGGCTAAGCGTTGGTCCTAGAAGAGGTGTATAATTGAGAGTAAAAAGCTGCCATAGTGTTGTTCACCTCCTGAGGTTTGGTTTT
This sequence comes from Neoceratodus forsteri, assembly GCA_016271365.2. NCBI lineage: Eukaryota > Metazoa > Chordata > Ceratodontiformes > Ceratodontidae > Neoceratodus > Neoceratodus forsteri. The sequence goes on from CM057454.1 coordinate 678,899,443, forward strand.
CACTTTCCCAGATAGGGGGTCTTTAAGCCCTATAATGTACCTGTTGGCTTGTTGTTTGTGAAGTTGGTAAGCCAGTATTTCATCACTTTTATCCCCACCTTCCCAATACGAATGGTGCACCCAAAGGAGAGCCAGATCAGCTTTCTGGGACAGGAGCTCATTAAGCTTCATACAGATAATTAGGACCCGCCGTCCACAGGTGGAGTGGGGTGAGGGACGAGACATAGCCTTAAGAGCTTGCTCAGTGGTAACGTGTTTGCCTTTGAGTTTAGCCAGCTCCTCCTCCCTTTTTTTTATGCTGTGTGTGGCATATCCTATAATCTTCCCTCTTATATTGGCTTTGTATGCCAAGTGGTTTGTGCAGAGGTTTCAGTCACTGGATTATCTTGCAAAAACAGCTTGGTTTCAGATTTGACCCACTCTACAAATTTTGTGTTCTGCATGAGAAGGGGGTCCAGTCTCCGGGTGATGGAGTGGGGAAGAGGGACGCCCCGTGATAGTATCAACTGAACTGGGGCATGGTCCGAGATGATGGTGGGAAGAATGTTGGATTCCAGAACACACTGGGTGAGGGATTGTGAGATAAGCCAAAAGTCTAGTAGGTTAAACAAAACATGCACCCCAAATTGGAAAGTGTAGTCACACTGTTTGGGGTATATGAGGTGCTAGATATGCACCAACCTAAACTCAGAGCTTAGCTGCAGTGTGGCCTGCAGCCCTCAAGCGTGGGTCTCTTTCCCTTGATCACTTCAGTCCAGGACAGGTACCAGCATGAGGTTAAAGTCTCCCCCTGCAAGAATGGGCATGTCTGCTTCTGCCATGGCTTCTATTCTAGTTGTTAAGTTAATAAAAAAGTTGGGGTCATCCTCATTAGGTGCGTATATATTTGCCATTAAGATATGCCCATTGGGAGTGTCAAGCAGGGCAATCACCCATCTACCCTGCAGGTCTGAATTGGTCTTCAAAATGGACCAGGGAAGGAATTTGTGTAACAGGATGACCGCGCCTCTTTTCCTCATGGGGGCATTAGCATGGAGTTCTTTTCCAACCCAGTCTTTTACCAGATATGCATGGTTCTGCCTGGTTAGTTTCGTTTCTTGTAAAAAGGCAACCTGGGCCTTCACCCTTTTCAGCTGCATCAGCACCTTCTTCTTCTTTGGGGGAGAATTGAGCCCCCTAACATTCCAGGTAATGAAGGAGATCACATCCATAATCATCCATAATCATGGGTGTATCGGAAAATCTTGGAGGAGAAGGGGTGTGCAGCTGACCAAGGTGGAGGCCTCTTTGTGTAAGTCAGATGGGGTCCTTTGTGACCTAAAAAAGTGGTTATTTCCTTGGGGGGGGGATACTGCATGATAACATTCAGAAGCAGGATGATGTTTACGCACCGCCCTAACAGTTAACAACATTACACAGTGTATAGACAGTAACAACCAGAAACTTTTTTTTAGAAAAAAAAGGTGAACTATTTATAAATAGTGCACATTTTCACACAGTGGACAAGGTAGGTATGGCAGGTCAAGGATGTACAATCCTCTCAGGCTTAACCTGCCTCTCCAGTTTGAGGGTGAGCTGAAACAGGCTTCTGCCATGTCCCATGGATCCAGATAAGCAAAGGGCATGTGGGCTAGCTGCATCAAGCCCTGCTTCCCAGGGGTCCAGGTAAATAGGGTACCTACACCTATGACATCCCAGTCCCAGAGGGTGGAGGTACAGGGGGCCATTTAGTGGGAAGGGGAGGTATCAGGGGTCTGTGTTAAGTCTCATCATGTTTTTTTGGCCCTAATAACATCCTGCTTGTCTATCCCTGTACCAAAAGTTAAACTGTACATAGAGGAGAAGGAGGGCTGAATAAGATGGGCATCTTTGCTGTGCTCCAGATGGAGCAGAGAGCTCTTGTCACAGCTGAAAAGAGCTGCCAATGTGGCATATAAGTCTCAGGACATCATAAACTCCAGAACGAGGGAATGCAAATGTGTGCTCACACCTATATTGAGGGAGTTGACTGTCCTGTAGAGCAGACCATAATTAGTCATGGACTTCTGACCAGATGCTCCTCTGTCAGTTGTGTCCCATCCATGCAGGCTCACCCTGCCTTCCCCCCTTCCATCCTATATTTTTTTTTTTTATTGAACCAAAAAGGTGAAGTTTGCAATAACATTAACTATATAGTCCAGTTAACCGGAACCACACTGACATTTTGAAGTGGTTAGTGTCTTATGAACTTTCTCTTATATAGCAGGGCAAGGGCATTAGGCTAAGTAGACACCATAGCTGAGCCTGGGAGAATAATTAAGATAACGTGCCCATTTGTTAAAAGCTAGTGGCATATCACCTGGAAACCACCCCCCCAAGCCTATACCCATGCCCTGATGATAAAATAGAAAATTGGTAAAAGGACACTTTTCTAAGTTTGGTCCTTAGACAATGGTGCTTGAAGATCTGCTGAGGTTGTAGGAGAATGCAGCACCCACTTGTCTGGGCCAAGATCCACAGAATCCACTGAGCAGTGATTCAGAGAGGAGGCTGTGCCCGGAGGCTTCTCGGCAGTCGTGTTGTGGATCCCCTTCCATAGCAGAGGCCTTGTGCACCATCTCCTCCTCCTCCTGGTACTCGGGGAATTCCACTGATTCAGCTGCTTCCATGGGGCCACTAGAGCACATCAGTTCAGGGTGGTGAACCTGATGCTGCTAGTATCCGACATCCTTCAAGCTGTCCCTTGCTGCTGGCCGGGCTCTACGGCACGGTCCTGGAGGTGGTTCCTTTTATTATGTCTGCCTGACTGCTGCCATTTTCAGGATCTGGCTGGAAGGCCTAGGCCTGCCACTGTAAATTTGAAACCTGGCTGGGGGGCTCCACAAGTATCAGATGTGTCAGTAGGCGAATGTTGGGACCCATTATGATTGGGGGTATTGTTCAGGTAAGTGGAGTGCCCATTTCTGGATCTGGAGAGCCAGTTGTGTTGTAGGTATTCTATGATGGCTTCTGGAGTTAAAAAGGAGATGGAGGTTCCATTCACCTCCAGGCACACTGTAGCGAGTTATCACAAGGAGAACCTGATCCCCAGGGAGTGCATTAGGTGGCATGCTTCAGTGTATGCCTTCCTCTTTGCTGCCAGGTCCTGGGAGTAATCTTGAAAAATCAGAATTTTGTGGCCTTGCCACGAGAGAGCGCCAAATTCCTGGGCTCTTGTAGTCATCCATTCCTTGTCAGCAAAATTCAGGATTCTTGCCATAAGTGGCCTGGGCCTTTCCCCCAATTTGGGTATTGGATTTAAAGTCTTGTGGGCTCACTCAATCACTAGACCAGGAGGCAGTTCATGTCTTAAAACCTCTGGAAGGACATCTTAGAGAAAGTCTATCGGACTTCCCCTCTCCGTATTTTCAGATAATGAGATAGGAGGCAGTATGGTGCAGTGGTTTAAGGCTCTGAGCTGCAAATCTGGAGACCTGGGTTTGAATTCCACAGCCCCCACTTGTATACTGTGTGATCCTGAGCAAGTCACTTAACTCCCTTATGCTCAAAGGTTGCCCCTATAAACAAGCTTTCAGCTTAGTGTGTCTCACCTAGTTAAATAATTGGGGGGAAAAGATAACCCTAGAAGCCGGCGGTTATTACATCGGCTTCTGTTCTCCATATTGTCTAGTTTCATTTGGAGTTCTTGTAATGCCCTTTCTTGCTCTCTTACAGTGGAAGTTAATGAGTCGATAGTCTCAGTATTAGCAGTTACTCGTGTCTCTGTTCTGCAGATCCTGGCATCCATTTGCTGGATCACCAACATCGTGTTGTTGGAGGCTATAGTGACCTCTGCCATGTGCTGCATCAGGGCCACAAACATGTCATTTATTTGCTGCATGTCAAGGCCCATAGGAACTTCCAAGCCCTTACTGTGCACCATACTGGAGCGGGAGATAGGATCAGTTTCAAAGACTTCGTATCCAGAAATTGGTGAGTTCAAAATGTTTAAGTTTGTTGCTGGCCAGTCTGGGAATGTTTACAGCTGCTGCACCTAGCAATTGTTTGGATTTAAAGGTATATTATAGAGAAATTAGCCCAGGGGCCTGCAGAGCACTCGGATCAGGCAGTCATCATGTTAGGAGCCAAGCCATGCCCCCTCCCTTCCATCACTGCACTTCCTGACATAAATCAGGCACTAGAATATTTCATTAACACCGTCTCCTCCATTCTTGATTCCCATGCCCCTTTCAAGTTAAGGAGAGACAAAGGAAACCACTCCCCCTGGCTTTCACAGGAATTAAGACACCTAATGCACTCTCACGATAGAACTTGGAAAGCTTATAAAGATTATGGACAAACATCCGATTGGCAATTCTATTGACAACTGAGGAATTCCTGCAAAAACAAAAGTCAGTAAAGCAAAGCGAGACTATCTCCATTCCTTGCAGGTAAAGAATCTTGCCAACCCAAAACGTTTCTGATCCCAAGTCAACTCCCTACTCAAGGGTAAGGATCGTAACCTCCCTCAAACCATGATCACCAAAGGCACTACACTATCAAATCCAACAGAGATAGCTTCTGGCAGAAATCTCTTCTTCATGGACCTGGCCAACTACAAAACTGATCTGCCCCTGCCCCCAATGACTCTGATGACTCTATTCCCCTCTTTCATCTAAAACTCACCACTCAGAGGTCCTCAAGATGATTAATGGTCTCGACCCAGGTAGCTCTCCAGGCTTTGACTCCCTTCAGCCAAAATTTCTTAGGTTTGGAGCGCCTGCCATTGCTCACTCGGTAATGCTTTTAATCAACAAATCCTTGCTCACAATCACTATACCGGATAAATGGAAAACTGTGATAGTTGTCCCTGTGCACAAAAGTGGCACAACAAACCAGATTGAGGATTATAGGCCAATCTTGATATTTTGTCCTCTAGCAAAAATACAGGAAATAATCCTCTACAACCAGCTGTACTCTTTCCTAGAGCAGACAAATGCCATAAACATCCATCAGCATTGGCTTCCGAAAACTACATGGCACTGAAACTGCTCTCTTGTGGGTCACTACAGACATCTATCAGTCCATGGATATTGGTGAGGCAACTGGGGCAACTTTCGTGGGCCTAATAAAAGCCTTTGACCTCATCAAGCATCAACCTCTCTTAACAAAACTCCGCAACTTAGGACTTAACAGTCTCTCCCACTCTTGGCTAGCCAATTACTTGATCAACAGGTTACAGTGTGTCAGATTGTCTGGTGCTATGTCACCCCTGTCTCTCATTAAAGATGATGTCCACCAGGGGTCCATATTGGGTCCTCTTTTATTTTCCATTTTTATAAATAAGCTCCCTCTAAACTGTGGAGGGGCATCAATCCAGCTTTATGCAGATGACACCATGCTCTACAGATCCTCTATGGATATCTCCTTCCTTAACTCCAAACTGGAGAGTGACTTCCAAAAGTTGGAGGCATGGTTCAAAGCCAACTCACTGGTGCTCGATATTAAAAAAAAATAAAACCATGCTATTTCACCACATCTCCTTTGACCTGTCTATCCATACTCCTCTGGTAGTTAAGACTTCAACTGAGGAGGCTCTTGAAGGAGTAAACTCCATCAAATATCTTGGCTTAACACTTGATGAGCACCTATCTTTCAAAATACATGCTGATTAAGTTATAAAATCTACTCACCAGAAGCTAGGCCTGTTGTACTACACAGCCCCCTACCTAACACCACACTCCAGAAGGACCATTGCTGCTGCAACTCTACTTCTGGGCCTCCTATACAAAGCTTTGCTACTCATCACAGCAAAGTCCTCAATCATAAACAGATTTCGACAAACTTATCATAGGATAACTCAATTTGCTGCTGCCGCCCTGGCTCAAACCCACCACTGTGATGTGCTCAACACCCTAGGCTGGCCTTCCTTCAAAGTTAAAATGGATTTCTCCCTACTATGCACTACATATAAACTCATCCAACTCCCTTCCCCCCAGCCTCTCCAATCTCCTCACTCTGAAGCCCTTCACCAGGTCCCTTTGATCCTCCCACTATCCAATGTTAAGTCTACTTAAAACTCGTTTAGCCATTGGTAAGAGGTCCTTCTCATATGCAGTCCCTCAAAAGTGGAACAGCCTCACTCAGGGCTTACTTTCCTCTACGTCTCTTCCTCAGTTCAAAGAACATTTCAAGGAAATATTCTTTCCCCCTCCCATCTGCCACTGTAATTAACATCTACTTTCATCACTGGTCCTCTATCCCAATTGACCTAGTAAGCTAACTGTCCTCAACCATTCCTAATGCCTCACCACTTATGACATCTTTTTACACATTGACTTGTGAAATATACATAAGACCCCCTCTATGTACTTTAATAATCCTCTGCCTGTCTCAATACATGATGCTGAATGTGCTTGTGTAGCAGCAATTATCACTGCACCTCTAACTCCTGAAAATTAGTCTATGTATGTTTCATTAGCCTATCAATTTGTTATTACTGTCCAATATTAATACAGTAGTTCTAATTTGTGTGAATAATCCTAGGTCTTGAAAACTAGGCTCTTACCTGTCTTAATATCTATTTTCTCCAATTATATTTCTGTAAACAGGAACTTCAATCTGTCATTACCTGTGTTATTACAATGTATTAATTATGGAATGCTTATGTTCCCTGGGTTGCCCCTGAAAAAGGGACAATTTTTGTCTCAGTGGGCCTACCCGGTTATCAAAATTCAAATAATTGCAGACTCTTAAGTTTGGTAATATTCAATATTTTTACCCCAAATTTTCAATATAGCTATTACTTTGCAGCGCCTCATGAATGTGACAGCTGTGATTTTTCAACTCCTGCCCCAAACGTGTTTTTGCATCCTGAAACTTGATTTTGCAGTCCCTGTACAAAATCACCTTTCAGGCAGAAGTTGAACATCTGTTCTGTCCTTCTCTATAAGACAGTGTCATAACAAGGCTATGTTGAAAATTCGGTGTAAAAATATTTCAAAAACAACAAATTTATGAGCCTACATTACATTTTGCGAACACAGGCTCATAACTGTGGTGATTTCAAATATGTTTACCCCAAATTCCTCACTTGCAGCCCTATCGGCTCTGGCTAGGTTTGTTGTTATTGCAGTTGTACCATGTTAGCTTGCACACCTTTTGCACTTTACTTTGTACTATTTCTTTGATGCTGTGTATGCTGTATATTGTACTCCCCTCCCCAATCCCCCAGGTTGCACTTGGAAATGAGCCTTGACTCAGTGTGTGCCTTTCCCAGTTACCAATTTTCAAATATATAAATAAAAATTGTCATCAGTGTTCAAAAATTCTGTATGTTTAAAAAGTTCTATCGTATGGGGCTGACAGTATAGCATAGAGGTTAGAGTAACAAGTTGCGAATGAACTTGGTACATCCAGCAGACCTGGATTTGATTCCCACTACTTCCACTTGAATGCATGTGACTCTAGGCAAGTCATTTAACCTTTCCAGTCCTCCTCAGTCACCCCTGAAAACAGGCAGTTGTGCCTAGTGGGCCTCACCAAGTTACCAAAAGAATAAAACAAAATGCCCCACTTTAGCATTAAAATCACCTGCCAGTACTATTGAGCCTATATCCACAATTTCTTTTGACCCTTATATTATTTTTTAACATAACTTACAGTGGCGTGAAAAAGTATTTGCCCCCTTCCTGATTTTCTCTATTATTGCATATTTGTCACACTGGATGTTTTCAGGTCTTTAGACAAAATATAATATTAGATAAAGGGAACCTGAGTGAACAAATAACACTTTTTTTTACTTATTTCATTTATTTAATGAAAAAAGTTAACCAACACCAACTGGCAGTGTGTGAAAAAGTAATTGCCCCCTAGTTAAATCAATCCAATTAAAGGGATAATTAGAGTCAGCTGATTGAACACAGCCAGGCTTGATTACAGCCAGCCCTGCTCAATATAACCCTCACTTATTTTGGCCCTTACCATCAGAGTCACGTTGCCAGCACAAAGATTCAACAAGCACATTATGCCATGATCAAAGGAAGTTCCTGAAAAGATCAGAAAAAAAATTGTTGCCCTCTATCAGTCTGGAAAGGTTACAAAGCTATTTCTAAGGCTCTGGGACTCCATCGAACCACAGTGAGAGCCATAATCTCCAAATGGAGAACACTTGGAACAGTAGTGAACCTTCCCAGGAGTGGGCAGCCTGCCAAAATTACTCCAAGGGCGCAGTGTAAAATCATCCAAGAAGTCTCAAAGGATCCTAAAACAACATCCAAAGAACTGCAGGCTTCTCTTGCCTCAGCTAAGGTCAGTGTTCATGACTCCACAATCAGAAAGAGACTGGGCAAAAATGGGCTTCATGTGAGAGTAGCAAGGTGGAAACCACTGCTAACCAAGAAGAACATAAATGCTCGTCTCTCATTTGTCAAGAAGCACCTGGATGATCCACAAGCCTTTTGGGAAAATGTTCTATGGAGAGATGAGTCAAAGTGGAACTTTTGGACAACATGGATCCCATAATGTCTCGCGTAAAAGCAAACACAGCATTCCACAGTAAGAACACCATACCAACAGTCAAACATGGTGGTGGTAGTGTGATGGTGTGGGATGCTTTGCTGCCTAAGGACCTGGATGACTTGCTATAATTAAAGGAACCATGAATTCTGCTCTGTACCAGAAAATTCTTAAGGAGAATGTCCAGTCATCCTTCCGTCAGCTGAAGCTGAAGCGTAGTTGGGTCATGCAGCAAGACAATGATCCAAAACACAAAAGCAAGTCCACATCAGAATGGCTAAAAAGAGTAAAATTTAAGTTTTGGAGTGGTCTAGTCAAAGTCCAGACTTAAACCCAATAGAGATGCTGTGGCAGGACCTGAAATGAGCACTTCATACTCGAAAACCTACCAAGTGTTACTGAATTAAAGCAGTTCTGCGAGGAAGAGTGGTTAAAATTCCTCCACAGCGATGTGAAAGACTGATATTGAATTATAGGAAGTGTTTGGTTGCAGTCATTGCAGCTAAATGTGGCATAACCAGTTATTAAGTGTAAGGGGGCAATTACTTTTTCACACAGTGCCAGTTGGTGTTGGTTAACTTTTTTTCATTAAATAAGTGAAATAAAAAAAAAAACAAGTGTTATTTGTTCACTCAGGTTCCCTTTATCTAATATTACATTTTCTCTAAAGACCTGAAAACATCCATTGTGACAAATATGCAATAATAGAGAAAATCAGGAAGGGGGCAAATACTTTTTCACGCCACTGTACATACTAATTGCCAGCAGATTAGGCCTTACAGTCTGTCTAGTCTGCTCAAACCTCAGATCCCTAGTTGGGTGCTGAGGCCCTCCCCACTTGTGTTCCAGAAACCCCTATCATCCATCCCCACCCCCCGGGCCAGGCCATCATCTGATACTTTCGCTTTCTGTGTCTGTCCCACCCTCTCTTGAAGCCCTCCACTGTGGATCTCTGAACCAGCTCACCAGGCAGTGCATTCCAAGGGTCCACCACCCTCTCAGTGAAAAACCTCCTCCTCTTACCCCTCACCCTTCCACCTTCCAACTTCAAACCATGCCCTCTGGTGATACCTCCCTGCTTTAGTCTAAAGATCCCCTCCATGTTTACCCTATTTATTCCCTTGAGGTACTTGAAGACCTCAATCATGTCACCCCTGTCTCTCCTCTCCTCCAATGAAAACAGGCAGAGCTCCTCAAGTCTGTCCTCATACGTCAAATCCCCTAGTCCTTGTATCATCTTAGTTGCCCTCTTCTGTACCTTCTCCAGCAGCTGTATGTCCATCTTCAAGTTTGGTCTCCAGTACTGTACACAGTACTCTAGGTGTGGTCTAACATAAGGCACGGCAGTGGACATGTGAGACATGTGAAACATTAGATGCGCTTGTACTCACGGTTGAGCGACATAATTGTACTGCGACTGCATATAGTATATTGTGAAGAGGTACAGTATGTCTTTGTGTATGACTTTTGTGTACTGGTTCAATGTTTTTTTACCAGCATAATATCCTTTCTTAACTCCTGGGTGCTCTTTTACTTGTGTGCCTGATTCTCTTGTTGATGTCAGCACCAAAGCATTTTGTGGTGATGCTGTCCCTTCTCTCTGCATTTTGTATTATTTTCCTGTAAATATTATAATGCAAACTAGAGGGCTAAAGCTCTACTACTCTTTCACTGGACAAGCAAGATCATCTGCCATGACTATGTGTACTCACAAACACATGATGCTGTATTTTTATAAGCCAAATGTTTCCATACAAGCCCATATTGAAGGTGCAATAACATACATCAAGGTGCTGCATTTATTGGGACATACAGGCACTCCTCTGGTGTGTGCTAAGGAGCACTCAGCCTTCAGCATCATGTTTCAGCACACACCAGAATGCAATGCTTAGATCTCCTAATGAACACACACCCTGGCATGCGTCATATAAATATAAATTGCAAAAAACTATGTTTATGTATCTGCTAGGGTTAAAGCACACAAAGCTGGGAAATCAAATGTTAAGGGAAAAGTCCCTGGAGCCCTGAAAAATCTGCGGCGCATTGTTCCTCTGGCTTTAAGCAAACATAAGATACAGTGTGGTCCATTGTACACCACCAATCCCAAAACTGTAAGCAAATAAAAATCAATTTTGTAAAGGTTCCTTCAGATTTTCTTTCCTGCTGCTCTGTTCCACAGCATGGAAGTGTACAAATCTCATTCTCTGCATTACTGTGAATTATTTTGTCTTTTATATCCTTAACTGCCATAACACTTTCTATGAAACATTAACAAAAACACACAGAGAAAAACAACATGTCATATGAGTTTGTCCGTTACTGCAATATCAAGATACTGTATGTCACACAATGAGATGACGTAACGTTGTCATATACTACAAACTCTCAAATGCAAAATCCAATTTGAACAAATCTCCAAAATCTATGGTATGGTATGATATATATATATATATATATATATATATATATATATATATATATAACCTTCTTCATGCCTCCATACTCAACGTAATTAATTACCCACAATATCATAAAGTGGTCTGATTCAGTACGCTCTTTTTCCCAAGGAGGGTCAGATAATCAACCTGCTTGAAAGCTTTGGTAGGGTCAATGTACTGTAGAGTGCTCCAATGATTATGAGCTCTCTCTGCAGACACACAAATATTACATGTCCCCCTTAGAAGTGCTGTAATAGTGAAATGTTTGAGATGGAAACCTTACTTGACAAGGGTTAGGAGCTGGTTATGTGACAATTGGTCTGTGGTTTGGAGAGGAACAGGTCACTCCAGGAGTTCAAGAAGTGCAGAAAGGATGGAGATAAGCCAGTAACTGTTAGTGTCCTGTCTAACTGAACCATTATGCAGGGCTGAAAACTTGGCCCTCTTCTAGAGCACTGTTAGGCAGCCTGTACAGAGAGAAAAGTTAAAGAGGGTGGGTAGCTAATGATTATTTAATGACAGACACTTGTAATCCATTTTGATACCTCATTTTAGAACCAGCTTATGTGATATTTATTTAAAGTGATGAATGGCTGTGACTGTAAAGAATGTCATTGAATCCTGCTGTGGTATATTGCCTTGACCAGAACATGCTTGAACTGAAAATGAAGTGATATCAACTCAGTGCAGACTTTCTGTTATAATAAAAGTGTTATTAGTAATATTACCTGAGGAAAGATATTGGCAGGATTAAGAAGGTGCAGCGGAGGATGACCAAAGTGCTTAAAGGCTTGGAAAAGATTTGCTATGAGGACCAACTGGCAAAACTGTGACTGCTCTCCATAGACAAGAAAACAGCTGAGAAGACATCATTACACTGTTTTAACAACCAAAAAGAATAACACCATAATATCAAAGGATGCACATAGATAAAAGGACAAGGAGACACATTCTGTCTTTAAAGGGACACTGTTAACCCCTTTAATCCTCAGATTGTCCCTAGATTAAAAAAACACATGTTATGATTGCTCACATTTTGTAGAGACTGCGGATGTAGCTGGTCATTTGATTTTGATTATTTTTTTTTCTTTTTAAAAGTATAAAACAGACTGCCCATTATTCTCTTGTCTCACAAAAATGTATTTGTTTGTTTACATTCTTTGATCAACTTCACTGCATATTTCCTGGACTTGGGAATGTCCCTAACACAATCTAGTCACTCAAAGTGTTGTGGGAGGACAGGAGACTATTGCATCATAGGTGGCTGCACTTTTAGGGGGTGTTCCTAAAGTTCAGGATGTATGCAACAAGAGTAGATCAAGGAATTGAAGCAAAACAAGATTGGGTATAGTTGTACCATTTTTATGCATTGCAGTTCTGCTATTAAAGGAAGCAAACCAAACAACCAACAACTTTAATGAGTTTTAGAGAAGGCAAGCAATCATAAAATGGGAGTTTTCAACTAGAAATAATACGATGCAAAAAGGGTTGCCGGTGTCCCTTTAAAGGAGAAAGATTTAAGAGAACTATCAGGAAGAATTATTTCACAGAATGGGTTCTGGATAGCTGGAATAGACTTCTAGAGCAGCTGGTGTCATCCAGCACTGTTTCTACCTTCAAACTACTGGCGTTGGGACTAGCTTAAATACATTCTAATGGGATGTTTTAAGATTTCAGAAGCTCCAATTCTAAATCAAAATCCCAAATCCTCCAAATTCTAGCAGACAAGTAATGTTTTGTGCATGCAATCAAAACTGGATTTCAGATCCTGGAATCAGTTTCCAATTCCAAGTCCCATTTGGCCATTTTTAGGATTTAGGTTTTTCAATCTTCAATTCCCAAAATCCTGAATCCTTAAACCCAATCAGAATCCATTGACTGTAATTCTGTTAATTGGATTTTGAGAATCCTTACATCAATCTTGAACTGGAAAAGTACCTTAAAGAAAATTGGGTGACTGGGTAATTCTACTGAATTGGTGGAGAAAATAACTTGATGAGCCAGCAGTCCTTTCTTTATTAAATTTATATGGTGTGTACAGTTGTAGCCATCACCACCTGTATTGATATAAATTGCTTAAGTGGGCCATGATGTAATAGTGGTTGATATCCCTGCAATGTTAGTTAATGCTTTCTGAGGGATAGTGGCCACTATCAATAATGTGGTAGCAAATACCACTATCGCTACAGATGGTAATGGCTGCCACTGTACATCTGCTTCATAAACAGTGAGGTAAAGCAGAGCTAAATACTAAAGGATCAGACATGGATGCAGATGCATGTGGCCCCTGTGTCTGCATCTGCTCAACTGAATTGGTGCAGCCCAGCTACTAGTTTCAAAGGATACAACTCTTTGCAACAAAAAGTCACAATTTCCTGTGAAAACAATTTATGCAAATGTGACCTGTGTCATTTCATTTTTTGCTGCGATTACATCTTGTTTAGATGCAAATTGTGTTGATGTTAGATCATCCAATAGATGATCTGTTTGGACAGATTTCCTTTTGAAAATAGCATTGGGCAAATCATGGATGGATCATGGAAAACTCCTGCCCTAAGTCCTTAATGAATATTAAAGGTTTCATGAATACAGGCCAATGTGTGCTGCAGCAGTCCATATATCCTATTTCGCATAGAAAAGGCAAATACCTTGTTAAAAAAGGCATCAGAACTTTCAGTTGACTTATTTTAGGATTCATAAAAAAATACCCTGTTTTGTACTCTGTCTCTGTTCACTTATCTCCCTTATCCCTCTTGTCTCACATCATTACATTTCTAGAGTGAGTCGATCTTAGACACAAGAAGTCAGATTTGCCAAGGGTCCTACAGTCCACCAGCCTCTGTCAAATGCCATGATGTCTAGTCACAGCACATGCCAAAGCAGCTAAGAAACATAGAAACATAACATTTGATGGCAGATAAGGACTGCTTGGCCTACCTAGTCTGCCCATTTCCCTACCTAATGGATAAGCTGCAGATCCTAGTTAACCAACAGCCTGCTTCCTCCTACCCCCCACTAGAATTGCCTTATGTCTGTCCCATGCATTCTTGAATTCCCCCACTGTTTTTGACTCTACAACCTCCTCAGGAAGGCCATTCCATGCATCTACAACCCTCTCTGTGAAGAAATACATCATCACATTACCTCTGAGCCACCCCCTCTATCTTCAAATTGTGCCCCCTTGTTCTTACAATTCTCTTTTTCTGAAAGATGCTACCTTCTTGGACCTTGTTGATTCTCTTGAGGTATTTGAAAGTTTCTATCATGTTCTTCCTCTCCCTCCTTTCCTCAAGGCTATACATCTTAAGCTCCTTTAGTCTTTCTTCATATGTCTTCTGGTGCAGACCCTGCACCATTTTGGTTGCCCTCCTCTAGACAACCTCCACCCTGTCTATGTCTTTGTGGAGATGGGGGTCTCCAGAACTGTACACAACACTCCAGATGTGGTCTTACTAACTGTCTGTACAGAGGGACAACAATTTCCTGTTTCTGTTCCTACATTTGTTGGCATCAGTTGCAACATTTCACTGGTGTTAACTGAGAATGGACCATGTCTAACAACAGTGACCACACGCAGGCCATCAGCCGGAAAAATGGCAATGAATTATGGCACAATTTGACAATGCTTCCACTTCTGATTCCAGTTATGCTAGCTGGCAGTGAAATTAGGAGACCCTGCACCAAGAATTTGAAAAGAACTCCCATATCTACCAAAGGCTATGTCAAGAAATGAGCTAGCATTTAAAGAGGAATCATGAAACTCTGCACCAGGAATGGGAAAAAAACTATCGGCTTTACCCAGTTCAGCGTGAACTCAGACCTTATAGATATAACTGAACACAACCCAGTAAGTGATTTCAGGTCGATCAGTCAAATCATCAAAAAATTTAGAAAGGGAAAACTGAGATTTTAAGACTAACCAATACTGGAAGGGAGGCAGTGTAGTATAGGTGTTAAAGTGTAGAGCTCTCATTTTGGAGACTGAAATCTCTTGGAATCCTACCACCACCACTTACTTACTGTGTACTCTTGAACAAGTCACTAGACCTCACTGTTCTCAACCTTCTCTCACTCTGTTTCTCTGCATGTAACCCCCCTGAACCAATATAACCTGCCTCTTTCAATCTTACTTAACTACTCCATGTACACTAATGGCTTCTGGCAACTGTGTCACTGCCTTCCTGCAATATGCTCTAGTCTATTCCTGTTTGTGGCACATATGACTCTCTGCATATTAATCAAAATGTTTATTTTGTTGGGATTGGCCAGAAGAGATGATGAGAGGGGGCAAGGGGATGTTGTTAAAACCCTGATCCGCTCTGACTGGTGAGGTTACCACCCTTCAGCACCAGTGCTGGTCAAGAGCCTCCTTAAGCAATCTTACTTTAGAAATATGTTTGGTTTTTACTGATGTTTGCTAATCTCTCATTCACTTTTCAGCACCCATGGATGGTTACCTTTGGGTAATGACCAGAGAGCAAATGTGCATGTTGGGGGGTAAGCTTAAATGTATGACCTTTCCTAATAGCACCAAAATGATATGATATATGATTCATGATACCATGCAAATCACTCATTACTCCTTAAACTGGGTTAATTGACTTTCAAAGCAATACACTTCATTCACCTATCTCACTCTAATTTTTTATGGACAGTAAAACAGGCATAATCACTTGGAATGTTACAGCCCTAAGCAAAAAAACTAAAAGGTATAAGGTATTACGTCTCCTTAAAAAAAATACTTTTCTACAAGAAACCTATGTTAAAAAAAAGGATATTAAGTTGATGAAAAGAGAATATGGTAGTCAGGTGTTTTGTTCTGGGGCTACAACAAAGAAAGCTGAAGTTATATTATTTTCTAAAGGAATGAGATTTGAAAGAAAGAAATCATGAAAGATAAAGAAGGAGATTTTTTAAGATTGAATGGCATACTTGAAGGTAAACCAATAACTTTCATTACTATGTATGGTTCTAAGAATGGATTATATGAAATCTTCCCAATAATTCTAGCCATACAGCCATTTTTAATTTCTATTTTGATTGTGGTAAGAGATATTAACTGCATCTTTAATCCACCGTTAGATAGATCCCATAAGAAATATACCCTCTCACACTCTGAAAGGGACCTATTGGTCTTCTTAAGAAATCTAATCTTATTGGACAGCTGGGGAGTGGTAAATGGAAATATGAGGGAATACTCATTCTAGTTCCCTGTACATAAAACTAGATCTAGAATAGATCATTTATTTATAAGTGCAGAATTACTTAAAGGAGTAAAAAAAAATAGATATTACTCCATTGCAATGTCTGATCACTCCCCAGTTGTTTTACAATTAAATGTAGACACTCTGAACAAAAGACACTGTAGATAGAGGGCTAAGAACTTTATTCTTATATCAGAGTAAATAAAAGATGAAAAAAGAAAACACATTAATTAAATCTTTGAGATAGATGTTCCTGGAAAAACAGCTTGGGGCAGCATAGGGCAAGCTTTCAAATACATGTTGAGGAGTGTCCTGGATTTGGCCTTTCATCTAGAATTAAAAAAGAAATGAAGAGAAAATTAACAGGAAAACTAACCAAAATGCATGATATAGCAAAAACGTTAACAGACAGATGTGGAGAAGAAATTTGTACAAACTGGATTAGAAAACAAATAGAATGCAATGTATTTTACAACTGAGAAGTGAGGCAAAATTTGATAGCAGGAAAGCAAAACTTAAATACATTGATGTGGGTCCTAAAGCCAAAAAGCTCATCCTCTTAGGCTAAAATAAAATCAGAATAGATGCTAGATTTCTGATATTCTTTATCTAAATACTGCTAGAAAAAAATATGGACCATAATTAAATAGACATAATTTTTGCAAAATACTACAAAACTCTATGTACAGAAACTGTTGAACAGACTGACAATATCATATCAGAATTCTGCTCTGAAATTGGGATTCTTCCCTTAGCCCTTCAATACAGGAACGAAATTGGTAAACCAGTTAAAGTAGATGAAGTTACAAAGGCAACTCATTCCCTTAAAATACAATAACAACCACACAAGTCCCCTTAGATAATTCTTGGTGTAATTTATAGACCCCCATCAATAAAGCTAGAAGATGATATAGCCCTCCAAAAGTATATCCAGGATCAAAATCTAGCTGACAGGTTGGTAATAATGGAAGATTATAACCTACCAGGAATCAAGTGGGAAACTTTGTAAAGTTAAATCGGTGTAGACAACACCTATTTGGATATTTGTGACCAGGCCTGCAGCAGATAGTTAGGCAAAACACTAGAGGTGACAAAACCCTCAATTTGATTTCATCAAACATGGATGATTCCATCCAGGATTGTTAGGTTACTATACCACTTTGTAGTAGTGACCACTCGATGGTAACCTTTACAATAAAGTAGTATAATATAGGAGGTACAGGAGAAACTACAGTACTAGACTTTGGAAAAGCAGATTTTGATAAAATGAGGAACATTTTGTCTAACTGGAATTGGCACCAGTAGCTACAAAATAAAACATTGATCAATATGTGGGATTCCTTTAGCAATAAAATAAACCATCTAATTGACAATAATATTCCTCAAAAGACTAAATATAGTAAAAGGGAAAGATTACCATGTTGGTTGACCCCCCAAATCAAGAGGCTGATAAATAAGAAAAATATGATTTACAAAAACACAAGAGCCAAAAAGAATGAGGAAGGATGGAATCACTACAGAACTATACGAAGAAAAGTTAAAAGGAGATTAAGGAAGCAAAAGCAGAATATGAGGTAAAGCTAGCTAATAAAACAAAAGATGACTATAAAGCATTTTTACACTTAGATTAATAACAAAAAGGGGACAACAAATTCAGTTAGATCTCTGTTGGATCAGGGTGGTTTATTAGTATCCAAAAATAAACAAATGACGAATATACAAAATAAGTATTTTTCAACAGTTTTCAATGTAGAGTCACATGATGCCTGCTAACTGATCAGCCACACACCTGACTCGCTTCCGCTTCCCCCACCTGAATCGGCATTTTCTTCTGATATTTTCTCGGTACTACTACCTGCAACCTAACCTACTATCTACCAAATAGCATCCGGTCATTAATTTGTCCCAATTCCGACCTTTCCTTGTATGGGATGGATGCCGAGATGTGGCAGGCCTTGCCCTCACATACCCCACCTGCATCCCCGGAGAAAGGTTACAAGAAATCAAAGTCTCATGGGGCTTCCTCCACCCACGCTGCCGTCCTGACTTTGTAGCCCTCCCCACTCTTGGAAGAACATTTTTTGGCTGAAATGCAACCTTTGAAAGATTTAATGCATAGATTTGCTGAAGAGCTGAAAACTTTACGGGGAGACTTAAATATTACGTCACGGAGAATTGGTGATGCCGAAGCTTGAATTACTTTGGTAGACAGCTGGAGAGACAGAACAGATGCACAATTGGGGACCTTAAAACAGAAGCTGGCAAAAGTTGAAGGGAAGCTAGAAGATCTTGAGGGAAGAAGCAATAACTTGCTCATCTTTGGTCTGCTTGAAGAAGCAGAGATTTCCTCTCCAATTTTATTCATCCAGAAACTACTAGAGAAAATAGCGGGGCCCTCTCCCAATCATCCCTGCTACATAGTTGAGAGGGCACACCATTCATTGCGAGCTTGACCAAAGCAAGGAGAATGCCTGCTCCCCATGATTGTTAAATTTCTGAATTACTTAGACAAGCAACACGTTCTTCAAAAGTGCAGGGAGATCAGAGAGATATCCTGGGAGGGCCACGCCTTTGTATCTTGCAAGACCTACCAGCTTCTGTACAGCTGAAATGGGCCACTTTTCACACCGTGGTGGTAAGCTCCTGGCAGCATCTATCAAGTTCAAAATTATGTATCCTGCTAAGTTGCAAGTTTTATGTAAGGACACTTGGCACTCCTTTGAGTCAGCAGAACATGCCAAGGAGGAGCTGTAGCATCTCATCCCTGAACTTTTCAGCACTCCTTGATATATTTCCTGCAGGCCTGAAGGTTTGATTTGGGCAGTTGAGATGCAATTAATACTAAATGCTGATGTTGTTCACTGGTATGATGAAAGACTATATTTCTAATATGGTTTCCAGAGTGTTTGCCTTACTATTTTCCTTCTCCAGTGGAGGTTTGGGCTCGTTACTACTATATCTTCAGAGACCTAGTCCTATTGTGGTCCTCATGCTCTCTTTAGGATCTTTAGGATCTGTCTGGTGGACTGGATAAGGGGACAGATATTGGAGAGGAGAGGAGAGCTCTAACACTACCTGGAACTATGTTTGATATATGTTTCTCCTGTTGATATAATGGGGATATTCATTTTCTTTGGATCTGTGCTTGGTGTTTATCACTCTGACATTCTGTTTCATGATAGGCATGCTGAGTAGCCCTATGGCCTACCTGCCATTTGCTGTGGCTCCTGTTGAGCTATATTAATCAATTGTATATTGGGAGTATTGTCTTCGAGGGTGGGGGGACAGGGGTAGTTAAATGGGTGGTGGGTCTTGCTTGCTGGTGGGGCTGACATGAGCTAATTATCTGGGGACTGCATCTCTCCACTCTGGCTCTGAGGAAAGGGTGGATCTGGAATAGGCTGCATGCAAATGTTAATGTTAATGCAAATGTTACATTCAGGGGGAAATTATTCGAATCACTTCAAAATGGAAGAAGGTTCAAATGGCATTAACAAATGATTTTCTCCAGCAAATTATAGCCATAGAAAACTCCCTTTCTCCTCAGTCCTTCGAAGAGGAATTGCAGAAATTGACAATTTTCAGGGGTAAATAAATAGCTCAGATGACAACAAAAGCAGAGTATGCCCTTTTAAAAATGAAATCAAAATATATCAATCAGGGAGATAAGGTGGGTGCCTACTGGCCATCCATTTGCAACAGGTTGAGTCCTCCAGGTTTATAACTGTGACAGGTGCCAGGGATGGGTCCCTTGTAACTTCCCCATGAGGAATTGCCCAAGAATTTGCCACCTTTTATAGGGAACTTTACAGTCCCTATCCTTCAGGCAAGTCAAAGTCTGACTTGACATCCTATCTCCAGCAAAGCCACTTACCATGATTACAACAAGATCAGCAGTTATTGCTTGCTAGACCTGTCTCTACCTTGGAGATCCTGCAGGCTTTCGCAAGTCTAGCTTTGGATAAATCCCCTGGTCCTAACAGATTTACCCCCAATTTTTATAAAACTTTTGCAGACCATCTGTTACTTCTGCTATCTTGTTTTGTCACCTATATCCATGAATATGGCATCTCTGACCCAAGCCTACTGGAAGCTCTCATTGTTGGTGCTCCTAAAGCCTGACAAATCCCCAGAGTCTGTGAGCAATTACTGACCTATATCCCTGGTTAATTGTGACATTAAGATCCTGGTGAAAATCTTAGCTACCAGGGTTCTCCTTGTATGGGAAGATCTTCTGTCCCATGATCAGGTGGGATTTGTACCCAACAGATCTTCCTTAGATAACTTTCAGAAGCTCTCGCATATCCTGTCTGCATCCATGAACACTGACGAGCCCCAGGCCTTGGTGTCCTTGGATGCAGAGAAAGCTTTCGACCACGTAGATTGGTCCTTCCTGTATGCAACCCTTGAGGGCTTTGGATTCCCCCAGAATTTTATTAGATGGTTCCAAATATTGTATTCCTCCCCAACTGCCAAAGTTTATTGTAATGGGGTTTTTTCATCCCCAATTCCCATTAGGTCTGGTACACATCAGGGTTGCCCAGTATCACCACCTTCTCTTTAATTTATATCTGGAGCCATTACTCCATATGCTATATTTGGCCCCAGAAGTGAGGGGTATCCCAATTGGCCCCAACTCTTTCCTGATGTCAGTCTATGCAGATGACATTCTGCTTCATCTCACCAACTTAGATACTTCCCTCCCTGTGGCACTTGCTATTATCAAGGAATTCGGAACATTTTCTGGTTACGGGCTCAGCCTTAGTAAATCTGAAGTTCTTCCCTTGACATATACAGTTAACAAACAAGAGGTGATCTCCAGGTGCATGAAATGGGCTCCACAATCACTGAAGTATCTGGGCTGGGCTTGTTTCTAGCTAAAGACCAGTCCCTAATGTGCAAACTCAACCTGGATAACCTTGTTCATAAGGTGCAACAAGATTTACACCACTGGCAGGCTCTCCCTTTATCACTTTGGGGACGCATCTCTATTATTAAAATGAATGTGCTCCTGAGATTATTCTACCCTCTTCACATGTTAAATTTTTGGTTACCATTGAAATGGTTTAAAAGTATTCATCAAATCATCTCTATATTCATATGGCAGAATAAACCCCTGAGAAGGGCCTCTAAGAAGTTGGCGGCCCCAAAATGTGCAGGAGGCATAAAACGTCCCCATTTCTTGATGTATTACTTCTCCAGTCATTTCGGTAAGCTGCTTCAGTGGTTCCTTCCCTCTGTCACTGACCCACTAAACAGCTACAGACCTCCCTGACTGTACCTGGAAATCTCCTTGTTGTGGCAGCATGGTCTGGATCTGTCTTCCCTAAGGTATGTCCCATGGGCTACTCTCCCTGTTAAGGTGAAGGACTCTGTAATGGGCACCTCTCTTAAAGTGTACTCCCAGTTTTGGACATCAGTTAAATCTCCTATCTTGAAAGATATCTCCCAACCAGTCCTTAGTAACCTCAATTTCAAGATAGATGGAAGACACATCAAGAGAGACTGGATGCCTGTGCTGCAAACTCTGATGGTTGGAGACCTGCTTGTAGCGGGTGTTTTAAAGCCCTCAGATAAACTGTTGCAACAGTTAGGTCTAAGTCAGAGACATATATTTAAAGTGTTTCAGTTAAGACACATGCTAATTCAATGGTTTGGCCTGGGTCCCTGGATCCATGACTGCTCAGAGTTTTTTTCAGCCTGTCTTTCCCTCATGTCTCAAAAACATGCCATGTCTTCTCTATATCAACTGCTTTTTTCTCAGTACAAGCCAGGAACTGATGGTTCCTCTTCATATTGGGACAACAAATTTACTCACTTCCCACAGCAGTGGCAGAGTATATGGGAAGGTGTATACTGGTATGTAGGTCAGGATAGGTTGCGCCTCATTCAGTTTAACATTCTAAACAATATGTATTACATACATTACCACAGAAACTGGAGCAAATGGGGCATGCTCAGATGCCCACTTGTACCAGATGTGGGACTCAGGAGGGGTACCTCCCTCACATATTCTGGTCCTGTCCTAAAATAGCTCCTTTATGGAGATTAATAGAAGGCAGGGATGATCCCTTGCTTGAAATACAGGGACTATTCAAACCACAGATTTGTGTCCTGGGGGATCTGGCCTCAATTCCCATATTAGAATGCAGGTATGCAATGGCTCTAATCTCCATATCTCTAAAAAGAGTAGTCCTCAGACATTGGCTGGACCAAGTCATGATTTTTTACAATGAGTAGCTACAGGAGTTACTCTCTAATTTGCAGGTAGAGTACATGATTGCCCACTTAAGATCTAACTCACAGGCTTTTGGCAGGAAATGGGGTAAAATGTTTGCCCTATATATTGATGGTAACATTCATTAGTGCAGCACTATGAGACCTGGAAAGACTGGTCTGGTACTGCATGCCCTTTACTCCTCTTTAACTTCCTCAATGCCAACCTGAATAACATGCCCCCTTAACATAATGATTAATTGCTGCTCAGAGGGTGAGGCAGGGATTATCTGGAGGGTGGGGTTGGGGGAGGCTTTCATGCCTCTAGGGGAGATATGTATGGTTCACTATCTTATATTATTTGTTTCCATGTCATGAATGTATGATCCATACTTTCAATAACGTATACTAAATTAAAAAAAAAGCAGTTTTCAATGTAAAGCAAATTCATGTTGGGGAGACAAACAGTTCAGAGTTACAGAAAAGCCTAGTCGGATCGACCAAAATGACATAAGATACAGGCTGAGCCAAATAAATCCAAATAAGTCCCCAGGCCTAGACAGTTTCCAGGCCTAGACAGTTTTCACCCAAGAGTTATCAGAGAGTTGGCTAATGAAATAGTGCCCCCCTGGATTTATATTTTTCAGACCTCATTAGACAAAGGAGAAGTGGTGGACCCCTGAAAAGAAGCCACAGTGATCCCCTTGTACAAAAAAGGATGCAAGAAAAATCCAGCAAACTATTGCCCAATTAGTTTGACTTTTGTCTTATGTAAAATTCTGGAAGGAATCATTAAAGATTATATAATAAATTACATGACTTACAATAATCTAAATGATAAAACCTAACACTGCTTCACAAAAGGTAGATCCTGTCAAACAAACATGCTTGAATTACGATAGAGCAAGCAACACCTTGGGTGGAAGAAGATTGGTGGATGTCATTTATTTGGACTTTACCAAAGCATTTGGTAGACTATCTCATCAGGAATTAGTGCAAGTCCTCATAGATATGAGTATTCATGGGAACATTGTTAAATGGATTTACTCGTCGTTGTCAGATAGGAAACAGAGAGTTAGCATAAGGGGTGTGTGCTCTGACTGGGCTGAGGTGTTGAGTGGTGTTCCACAGGAGGCAGTCTTGGAACCATGTCTGTTTAATATATACATCACTTCCCTACAATATAATCATGACAAAATTTGGTTGACAAAATTTGCAGATGACTGTAGGTTGGTTACAGAGGTGAGCACTCTTGAGGATACTAATATGCTTCAGGATGTACTAAACTATAAACAGGAATGGTGCAATAAACACAAATTATGTCTCAATCTAGATAAATGCACAGTAATGCATATGGGCAAAAAAAAAAAATTCCAAATAAAAAACAACTCTTTAAATAATACTATCCTCAAGAGCGTAATGGAAGAAAAAGATCTGGGAATTAACATAACTAATGATCTACAGTTTAAAACACAATGTAAGAATGTAGTTCAGAAAGCAAATAGAGTGTTAAATTGCATTATTAGACATATTTCAAGAAGGGAAAGGGAGGTACTTATGCTGCTGTATAGGTCCTTGGTGAGACCGACATTGGAGTATTTTGCCCAAATGTAGTCACCATACAAGACGATAGAAATTAACATGATAGAAAAAGTAAAGAAAAGGGCCACAAGAACTATGAAAGACCTAAAGGGGAAGAATTATGGATCTAGGTTGAGGGAGCTAAACCTGTATTCCTTGGAGTACAGAAGGATTCGAGGGGATATGTATTTATTGTACAAAGCTCAGACAAACTACGAACTTTGGGAAAGCTTGGGTCTTGATTTTAGAGACCAAATACACAGCGCAAGAGTGCACACTTTACAACTAAAAGGGGAAAAATGTAATTCATTGAGAAGACATAAATGGTATAGCCAGAGAGCGGTACTAGTTTGGAATGCTATGCCTATGAAAGTAGTGTGTAGTTCATCTATGGACAGCTTCAAAACAAAATTTGATAAATATTTCAGGACCAAAGGGCCTCACTTTTTAGAACAAGTGAGCATCAAGGATGAAAGTCTTTAAGCTCTGTTAAAAACCTATGAAACCTACAGAATAACCTATAACCTATTAAGAAGAATAAACCACCAGCCCTGATATGTTTTTGGTAAACTTTTTTTCACACATTCAAAAGATATTTTAGCCTCTGTCTTAACTAAAGTTTTAATGAATCTTGGGTGAAAAGAAACCTACCACCCTCCTTACAACAGGGGATAATTACTGTAATACCCAAAACAGGCAGGGACTTAAGTGATTGTAAAAATTACAGACCCAATCCATTAATAAATTCTGATAATAAGATAGTGGCAAAGATATTAACTGGCAGCTTAGATTATATATACAAGACTTAATAGGTCCACCTCAGACAGGGTTTCTAAAAATAGATTCTCTTCTGATAACATGAGAAATATATTTCATCTGATGAGCCTGGCCAAACACTTTCAATCAATGCAGAGAAGACCTTTCATAGTATAGCTTGCCAACACATTATTAAGATCTTTTATATGGATTTCCAGAGGACTTCATCGGGTGGATTGCCCTTCTTTATAAGAATCCTATTGCAGCAGTCCTTAGAAACAGGACCCTCTCCCCAACCTTTACTCCTCAAAGGGGTACTAAACAAGGCTGTCCCATTTCTCCATTGTTCTTTTTTCCATGTATTGTACTTTTTGCACCCCCTTGGTTGTCATTGCTTCAGCCCTGGTCATGGCCCCCCTGGACTTCCACCTCTGGCTACGACCAGCTCTCCTCCACGGTTACCCCTGGCTTACCTCCCAGAAGGTGGGGTTACATCGCCACCTCCACTTATTGGCCACACTACTGTTCCTGGTTGGGGGAGCCTGGCACCAGAGGCTAATTGAAGCCCAGGGGGAGGGCTTCATGAGGATGACCCAGGCTGCACTTTCTTCCCTGTAAGCAGGGGTGGGTATGTGTAATGATGACCAGTGTCCACCCCATCCATGGTGTCTGTGCATGTGCGGTGAGCCCAGCCTCTGCTGGGTGTCACCAGTGCACCAGACACACAATGCCCCTCCCTCATGGAGAAGGAGAGCAGTCCTAAGGATGCTCAATCCTTCTCCCTCCAGCCAGCTCCCCATTGCTCTTTATGCACTCTTTAGACCCTTTGGTGAGGAAACCTGATAAAGACCCAGGGACTGAAGGCATTAAATTCAAAGGAAAAAATATAGTTTCAGTCTCAGTGCAGATGATCTCCTAATTTCAGTCCAAAATCCAAACATAGAAACACTCTGGATACAGAAGTTGATACCAGCCCATTTACAGAAGAAAGGGTTCTGAACAAACTCTTAAAACTGAAGGTGGACAAAGCAGGGGGGCCTGATGAGATTCATCCCAGAATTCT
The DNA here is from genome assembly GCA_016271365.2 of Neoceratodus forsteri. NCBI lineage: Eukaryota > Metazoa > Chordata > Ceratodontiformes > Ceratodontidae > Neoceratodus > Neoceratodus forsteri. Next base: position 678,925,176 of record CM057454.1, read on the forward strand.
AAAAGAACTAAGGGTAAAACTAGTGACACCACTGACTACCCTCTTTAACAAATCATGGGAAGATGGGGTGGTATCTGAGGACTGGAGGAGGGTAGATGTGTTTCCACTTTACAAAAGTGAGAACAGGGTAGAAGCAGGCAACTACAGACCTGTTAGTTTAACCTCAGTGACAGGGAAAATGATGGAAACACTTCTGAAGAAAAGAATTATCGAGTACCTAGAGGCCAGAGGGGCACAGAACCCAAGACAGCATGGATTCACAGTGGGAAGGTCATGTCAGATGAATCTAATCAATTTCTTTGACTGGGTGATCAAAGTAGTAGATCAGGGAGGGGCTGTGGACATGGCCTACCTAGACTTTAGCAAGGCATTTGACACAGTCCCACACAAAAGGCAGTATGGCAGTAGGAGGCAGTATGGCGCAGTGGGTTAAGGTTCTGAGCTGCAAATCTGGAGACCTGGGTTTGAATCCCATAGCCCCCTAGGTGCATACTGTGTGACCCTGAGCAAGTCACTTAACTTCCTCGTGCTCCCAGGTTGCACCTGCAAACAAGCTTTCAGCTTAGTGTGTCTCACCTGGTAAAATAATTGGTAAAAAAAAAAAAAAAAGATTAATATACAAGTTAGCCAGCCTGGGAGTGGGTCCCAAGATGATAGCCTGGGTAAAGAATTGGCTAGAGAACAGGACACAGAGGGTAATAGTAAATGAAGTCCACTCTGAAGAAAGGGGGGTTACTAGTGGGGTACTGCAGGGCTCAGTACTAGGACCGGTTCTCTTCAATATCTTTATAAGTGACATTGCAGAGGGACTGGAAGGAAAAGTATATCTCTTTGCAGACAACACAAAGATCTGCAATAGAGTTGATACACAAGGTTGGGGGAAAGGATAAGAAGGGACTTGGCAAAGTTGGAGGAATGGTCAAATGTATGGCAGTTTAGATTAAGTGCTAAGAAATGCAAGGTAATGCACCTGGGAAACAAAAACTCAGGGGAAAGTACACAATGTGGGTTGAGATACTAACAACAACTAAAATGGAAAGGGACCTGGGGGTAGTCATATCAGATGACCTAAAGGTGGGCAAGCAATATGAGAAGGCAGAAAGGAGGGCTGGAGGGATACTGGGATGCATAGGGAGAGGCATCACCAGTAGAAAACAGGAAGTTATCCCTCTGTACAGACAGCTGGTGAGATCCTATCTGGAGTACTGCATGCAGTTCTGGAGACCCAATCTCCGCAAAGACATAAACAGGATGGAGGCAGTCCAGAACAGGGCAACTAAAATGGTGCAGGGTCTTCACCAGAAGACATATGAAGAGAGATTTAAGGAGCTTAACATGTATAGCATCAAGGAAAGAAGGGAGATGGGGGACATGATAAAAATTTTCAAGTACCTCAAGGGAATCAACAAAGTCCAAGAGGGTAGCATCTTTCAGAAAAAGAGGTGTACAAGAACAAGGGGGCACAATTTGAAGCTAGAGGAGGGCAGCTCAGAGGTAATGTAAGGAAGTATTTTTTCACAGAGAGGGTTGTGGATGCATGGAATGGCCTTCTGGAGGAGGTTGTGGAGTCAAAAACAGTCGTGAAATTAAAGCATGCATGGGACAGTCATAAGACAATTCTAGGGGGTGAGGGTAGGACGAAGTAGGCTGTTGGTTAACTAGGATCTGCAGCTTATCCATTAGGTAGGGAAATTGGCAGACTGGGTGGGCCAAGCGGTCCTTATCTGCCATCCAATTCTATGTTTCTATGTAACCTCTATTCCTAATGCCTTACAAATAATCAGTAAATTCAGAGAATACTCAGGTTACAAGATAAATATGGGGAAAACACAATTCCTCTCATTAAATGGACTATGTCTTAAAAGCAATATTGTTGATCTGTGGTAAACTAGGTGAGAACTCCATTGAGTATTTAAGAATCAAAATATACAAGGACCTTCTGAAAACATTTAAGAATAACCTATCTAATCTTAAAATTAAAATTGAAAATGACATAAACAAATGGAATAAGTTACCCCTAAAATACTGAAACAGGATGGACATAATAAAAAGGAACATACTAACAAGAGCCATACTACACCAGCACCATAATCCCTTGCTTTATATACAAGTCCTAGTTAAAAGGTTTTCACTCCTGTATAATAAATGCATATGGAATAACACTTAGCACTCCTGTTTAAATAAATGCATCTGGAATAACAAATGCCTAAGACAAAGCTACTTCAGAATATCTAAACCCAAGGAAGTTGGCAGTCTCAAAACCCCCGGATTTATTTTTATACTACTCAGTGATAAGATTTAATCAGAATTCAAAATGGCTAATTCCTACAAATAATAAAAAATTACCCCAGAATGGTTGTTAACAAAGAAATTCAGCACTCATGTTCTTTGATAAAGGATAATTGAAATCTTCTGAAATGTGTTATAGCATGTTTTTTAGCCTGGCACCTGAATAAACTTGGCATTTTGACACTACAATTCAGAGCCTGCATTTTTCTATAGAGGTTTGTGAGTGCTGGTTTTTTTTGTCTTTGCTAATCAGTTTTTGATATCCTGATCAGCCCATTCCCAGTGTGTTTTCCTGTTTTGTATTTGGTTGTTAATAGACTTGCTGAAAGCTAGAAATATCAGCCTCAATGAACTAACATTTGCAAACCAAAACAAAACACAAGGAATACTCTAGTATGTAACTCTTTATGCCAAATGAAACAACTAATCACTACTCTTATATTAAAATTAAACACATTGGGCAGGATTCACAAAGCTTTCTGAAGGTGAAAAACCTTCCGTAAGTCCCCAAAACTTCCATAGCTATGGAAACAAATTCTGGTCAGATCCACCACAGCTGCATAATGAAGTTAGTGAAGTTGTGTGGAACTGTTAAGGAGGTATGGAGAAACAACACAATGATTTGTAAGTAGTCAGATTTGTTTTAGTTTCTGTTCTAAGGATGGCATACACATTATTAGGAAAATATATGGAGGTGTACATTTTAATGGAAGGAATAGGAAGCTTACAAAAGAACCCCAGAGCAAATGCCACTGATGTACGTGTTATCCAGGATGATAGTGGCCAGACAAGCAAATTTTAAAGAAAACACAATTGCACATATCCCAATAATGCAAAGCATCAAGGGAAATACATGCAAATCCCCATGATGGTACAGAAGGTGGCAGTACATGAAAAAGTAATGGCTGCATATGTTTAGCCTTGGGATTATTTACACAGTTTTTTGTTTTAGTTTTTTTAAGAGAAACAGGGTTTTTGTCCATGAGGTGAAGTAAGTTATATTTAAGCAATGTGTTGATGTCAGAAAGTCAGGTGTAATGATGATGGACTGTTAGAGAAAATGTAATACTAACTTTCAGAGGGGGTCGCTTTTGATAAGGGCAATGTAGTTATGCTTGTGATAATAGGAATATTAGGAAAGTATGAGGTCTACGTAGAAGTGGAGTACAAATATGCACAGTTTCATAAGTATGTGCTCAGAGTGCAGGCAAACATGATATGCAAGTTTGTGTTATAAATAGTTAAAAGTTTTGAAATTACTAAAAAGATAAACTACACACCAGAACACAGTGGAACAAATTATTAGATTTGTCTACAAGCACTGTCTTCTATGCAAGTTCTGCACTCTGGGAAGATTGCCTGGGACAAGATGCAGTAAAAAAAAACCTGAATAGCAGGTTCCAGGGAGTATAAAACCACCAGGAATGTTAACATCCTGTTTCTAGTGTCCCTGATAAAATAAAATAAAAAAATACAGTTGAGATTTCTTTTTTAATGTCAGCTCAGATCAGAATAGCTTTTAAAATCACCAATTGTTTTCTTGTTCAATGTTTTCTAATGCATACTTCTCAAACTTAAAAGAAAAAAAAACTTTATCATTAAAGTCTGTGTTTACCAAAGTACTGTGCCCATGATTAAAATAATTTAAACCCCGCCCCACAAAAATGTGCCCTCACATGAAACTGCATGTTTAACTGTAAAGACAATTAAAAATGTATTTCTAAATACATTACTAACACCAATGCTTTCAAAGTTTTGGGAAACTACTAAAAAGACAAACTACACACCACAACACAGTGGAAAAATTATTAGATTTGTCTACAAGCACTATCTTCTATGCAAGTTGGGGCACAGTGGGGGGGGGGGTTAAGGCTGGAGATCAGTTATGGTCCATGACATAACCACATGGTTAGAATTATTAAATATCTTAAAATAAACATAAATGCAAAAGTAACCATTTCAAGAAGAAAATGCACACTGTGACAATTAACAGTTGTAGGGTAAGTTAGCGAAATTGCATGTTTAACTGTAAAGACAATTAAAAAATGTATTTCTAAATGCATTACTAACACCAATGCTTGATGATTAAAATAATTTGAACCCCCCTCCCCCCAAAAATGTGCCTTCACATGAAACTGCATGTTTAACTATAAAGACAATTAAAAAATGTACTTCTAAATGCATTGCTAACACCAGTGCTTTCAAAGTTTTGAAACTACTAAAAAGACAGAACACAGTGGAAAAATTATTAGATTTATCTACAAGCACTATCTTCTATGCAAGTTGGGGTATGGGGGGGGTTAAGACTGGAGATCAGTTATGGTCCATGACGTAACCACATGGTCAGAATATTAAATATCTTAAACATAAATGCAGAAGTAACTATTTCAAGAAGAAAATGCAGACTGACAATTAACAGTTGTAGGGTAAGTTAGCGTATCTGGACTTATTTGCTGCATATGCATCTCAATTGCTAAGGGGTCCTGACCATGTTAACCCTTCCTCAAGCCAAGCTAACTACAGTATGTCTAGTAATAACATGAATGGAAAGATTATGCATATGAAAACATATTAATTATGCTGTACATACCTGAAGACTCAAAGTGTGTCTCCTTTGGCTGCCATGATGTCTGTGGTTACTTAGAAACAAAAGACAATGTAACAAGACACTGGCCTCCACACAGAGCTATTAAACAATAGAGCAAACTACACTCTGGGAAGATTGCCTGGTACAAGATGCAATAAAAAAAAACCTGAATAGCAGGTTCCAGGGAGTATAAAACCACCAGAAATGTTAACATCCTGTTTCTAGTGTCTCTGATAAAATAAAAGAAAAAATACATTTGAGATTTTTTTAATGTCAGCTCTGATCAGAACAGCTTTTAAAATCACCAGTTGTTTTCTTGTTCAATGTGTTCTAATGCATACTTCTCAAACTTAAAAGAAAAAAATACACTTTATCATCAAAGTCTGTGTTTACCAAGTAATGTGCCCATGATTAAAATAATTTGAACCCCTGCCCCCAAAAATGTGCTTTCACATGAAACTGCATGTTTAACTGTAACGACAATTAAAAAATGTATTTCTAAATGCATTACTAACACCAATGCTTTCAAAGTTTTGAAACTACTAAAAAGACAAATTCCATATAAACTATATATATATATATATAGAGAGAGAGAGAGAGATTGAATATGGTAAACAAATATTGTTAATTCCAAAAGCTGAACTTTATGTTTTTAGTATATAAATGTTTAAGAAAAACCTGTGGCTCTTTCAGCTTACTGTAAATTAGAACGATGTGTCTATTGTTTTCCTTGGGAGCTATAGTTTCACTCCTCAATTACTTTTTCCTTCTGAGGCCCCGGGTGGCTCTGATAATCATTTGTTCCAATGGTTTTTAAGTCAGTTTGAAGGCATTAAATATCTTCTGTTCTGCTAGTCCTTAATAAAGGCATTAAGTATCTTCTGTTCTCCTAGTCCTTGATAAAATGCAGGGGCTCCACAACTTGACAGACTTGTCCTTTTGCTTGATACAGGTCCCAAACTAGTGTGTCTTGTTCCAGCATGATATAGCCACCTCATGCCTCTCCCACATGAATAAAAAAAAAAGGTGGGAGTGGATCTTTAGGAGCTCCTCGGGTGGAGGTGGGGGTGGATCTTGCTTCAAAAAAAAAAAACAACTAATGCTGCCTCCTACTACTCAGGTTCCAGTTCTTGTACCACCCATTTAAGAAAGAAAATAGTACCCTGCAACCATTGACTAACATGAAAACGTATTTATTTGAGGGTGGAAAACATTGCTTGGAGGAGGGTAAGGCAGATGAGACTATTCACACCTTCAGTCAGTTCCATGGACAAAAAACATAACATCACTCCTTTTGTACATGCAAAATGTCTGCAGGCTCTGCCTACTATAGCTGTAAAAAAGGGAAATTGCTCTGAGTGCTATTCATTAAAACCTTTTCAGCTGCACAACAAATACACTACGGACGGTGGAAAAAAGTGCAGCTGTGGAAGTTCCTGAGGGAAAAAGGTAATTGATAAGTATGGCACAGCCCCTCAAAAGCTATTCTCAGCCAGGTTTTTTCCGGAGTAGCAGAAAAATTTTTACACACATTGGAGTGAGGCATAACACTCCCTCAGCAAACGGCAGTAGTGCCCCAACAATTGAAATACAATTAAAGTGGTGGTCAGGCACAAGTAATAGCATCCCAGTGGGTATATCAGTGGCCAAATTTACAACAACATTAGCACACATTGCCATTTAATGGCAACAAATAACCACCAGACTCAGTGCAGCCCATGAAGGAGCCCCACAGGCAGTAGAGTCTGAACAACCTGCAGTGAGTGTTACTCCTGCAGGCAACAGGAACACTCCAAGGAGGGATGACCAGCAGTAACAGACAGCCACTGTGGTGCCATGGTATTGCTGGTTCCTGTGGTGCTGCAGTAGTCACAGCTGAGGGACTGGTTGCTGGTTTCTCTGTGGGTGCTTTCAGCTTCATGCTATGGCAGAAATGTTAAAGTCTGCTGCTCCAGCTAATTAGATTCACTGTTACTGTGCCTCCTAAGCCATTTCTGCAGCTGCAGATCTGCAGTTGTGGATTTTCAGCACTTGTTCAATTTCCACAGCTGCTGAATTTCCACAACTGTGGGGAGTTTTGCGGAATTCTGCACCTTCGCAAGTTTTCTTTCAGAATATTGCACAACTGCATTTCCTCAGTGCTGTAGGTTTTTTCCTGCAGCTGTGGGATTTTTGGTCTTCTCTGTGAATCCTGCCCATTGTTTTTAAACCATTATTGAGTAACTCAAATATGGAAATTTTAGGGAAACCTATTTCTAATGAAACTTGAGAACAAAGTGTCACACAAAACATAAACAATATTAAAAGAGGTAATACTACTAAAGACTTTCAAACACTAAAATTAGAATTTAACCAGTCTGTTGATGAGGAATACTTCTTTATAGATATTAAGAGAAGCATTTCCAGACTCTACAACAGAGACAAAGGCTTTTTAAAACTAATAAAATAACTGAATCATCAATATAAGTTTATAGGCTTAAAATGTTTGTGCCCTCTTTTTATAACCTGTTTATGACTTCTGTACACAGGAGATACACAGAAACAAGCAAAAAGTGGTTTTAATTTCTTGGACATAATGTTGAAACATGGCACTGGAGTAAGACACTCATGCAAACTCATAATACTTTGTCCACTTCTAATCACAGAACCATTCAATACAAAACCATAAATAATCTATACTACACAGCAGTATAAATGTACAGAATGGGAAGGCTGAAATCTGATAAATGCTTTAAATGCATACAGACTTAGTCTACATGTTCTGAAAATGCAAATACAGTAAAGAGCTATGGGACAGAATTTCCAGACTTTTTTCTCCATTACCCAATATAGCTAAGAACTTAAATATCAAGACAAAAAAAGAAGCAGTGCACACACCAGCTGAGGTGCAATGATCCTTTATTTGCCCATGTAAAGATGCCGAGACAGGAAACACCCCTACGTATCATCTTCCACTGAAATCTTCATCAGTGAGTGGAGTTGCCAGGACTGACAGATAATTTGTACCCCAAGTGAAAGTGCAATTAAGTTCCCATTGGTCAATTTCAAATTCAAAAATGAAAAGACAGTGAGAGACAGTGATGTATATAAACCCAAGTGTAAAAATAGAAAAACAGATTTTACAAAAAAAATTTAAAGTTAGAGGCCCTGGCACCTGGTGGCCTTAATGATCAAGCTGACTATAAACATTTCCTCTGAGTATGTTATATCCTGCATATCAGTAACTGTGGGAAAATTATGTGTGTCCTGTTACTGAATATCTGCCTACTTAGATAGCTGTTGTAAACTATAATATATTCAACGGCTATCATGTTTTTTCTGTCTCCTATTTAGACCATCTGCCCCCCAACACACAGTAGTTTTTGCTCTCTGACTTTTTCTGTTTCTTGTGTGATTTTTAGTGTGTGGAAAACATAAACATCAGCAACATTCATAAAAATATATGATAAATGTTTGCTTCCACTACTTTTTCTTGCATAATACTATTTTTCTGTATTTTATCATCCATGTCTTTATTTTAATACAATTAGAATTGTGATTTTATAAATTTATAATTTGCCATTGTGGATCTTTTTGGTCTAGTTTAGTATGTTCTATAATAGTTAACACTGAAAATGGAATTTAATATTGGTTTTTCAGGATACACCTCTTTGAATCTAAACTGTTTTGTATTGGATTTTTATAAAATCTGTTATTCTATTTTTACAGATCAGTTTATATGCATCACTGTCACTCACAGTCTGTTCATTTTTGAATTTGAAATTAACCAATAGGCACTTAATTGCACTGTCATTTGTGGTATAAATGATCTGTCAGTCATAGCAAGCTCTGTCCCATGATGAAGACTCCAGTGTGAGTCAATACATAGGGGTGTTTCCCTGATCTCATCATCTTTATATGGACAAAGAAAGCACCCTTGTACCTCAGTTGGTGTGTGCACAATTTATTTTTTGTTTTTTATCTTGTTCCTGTGCTGGTACACATTTGTGGACAGTGGTGTGCACCCAACCACAGCTTTCCTTAACCTAAATATCGGAGTTGGACTGAGAATGAAGGTGCAGGCAGACACTAGACCATTGAGGAGAAATGGCCATAGCAGGAGTCAGAAAAAGTTATATTTATTTTTACAAAAGGTATGCCACCATTGCCACACTATGTTTTAATCCTTTCTGACCTTTCCAGAAGTTCTTAGAGCCTGCTCTACAAGAGGAAGGAGAATAAGATGAGAGGAATGAGAGGAAGGAGGCAGCCAGCCTCTGAATATCCCCCCAGTCTGGTTTGAGTCCTCAGCAGTAGTGAGGCACTGCCAGTGGAGTGTGAAAAAATTCAGAAAGCCCTGCTGGCCAATTGGCTGGACAGGCCCTGAAGCCCACTTACAGTCATAGCAACTCCAGACTCTTTATTTTGCTCAGCATCAAGACTTGTAGTATATTATGTAGTTGTATCACTGAGTTACTGAATGTGAATGAAGATTTTTTTTCCCTGTAATTTCAAATATAAAAGGGAAGAGGTGTAACTTTAGTGTGTATTTTTCAATACTTCTTTCATACCCCCTACTAGCCTGGCTATTGGGACAAATAGGTATATGTTATATATATGTATATATATATATATATATATATATATATATATATATATATATATATATATATATATATATATATATATATATATATATATATATATATATATATATATATATATATATATATATATATATATACACACAATATATATATATAGCCTTTATTTGAACATGGTGGAAGGGGGGAGGCCCAAAGAATGCCTGAGTCCCCTAAATAAGTAAATTCAGCTCGCATTTTAAGGGTTGTGTCTTTGTGGCTTACTCACTAACAAGAACCTGTGTAAAACCTGGAAAGAAACAAGAGGAAAGTCAGTATAGAAAGTACAGAAAATACAGATATAACAATTAGATTTTTTGAATTTACTGGACCTCACAAAATCAGGAAGTAATAACGCCCGCTGATTGGTTGAAGCGGAGCTTATGACTAGCGAGCATATAAACGCATGCAGCTGGGCATAACTGCCAGCGATGCCAACACGAGCAACCTAGGGGAACTGGTGGATGCCCTGGAAAGCCCTAGGATGATAGCCATTGTCTTTTCTTAGTTTTTTGGCAGTCAGCAGTATATTTTTGCCTAAAAAGAACTTATTTCAACAGCCATTTGTTCTGAGTAACTTGACTGAAAGCAAAGTAAATTAACTAGCGGGTGTTGTACATGGTAATTAGCTAAATGGTCGGTCAGTCAAGCAGGTAAAGCTCTGAGGAAAATACAGAAGAGCAACACATGGTAGTAGAAGCAAAACACTGCAGAGGATAAAACAGAACTTATTTGTAAAAAGTAAGTGCCCTGAGATAAAACTAAATTAAAAATCAGGGGATTTAATTTTAACCCTTGTGCTAATTTTAAAAAGAAATGTGGGTATTGAGCTTACTGCACTACTATTACTGTATTGTACTGTATTGTATTCTATATATATGTTTTACAGATTTTTTTTTATATTCCTGTGTACTGTTTGGTTAGTTTATTAGGCTGGTTTTACTGTTGCGATTTATATCTTTTGTAGTCATAGTGACGAACTATAAGGACAAAGGTACAAGAAAGAGGAAAAGGAGGAGAAAAGGGAACCCAGGCATTGGTGGCCTGAGAAGAAAGAGGATAGGAAGATGCAAGTCATGCTTGATTAACTTGAAGTGACTTGAAGTGGTTCATCACTACTCCAAGTTGGCCCTATAACACCGAACAGAGAGAAAACCCAAGAAACCTGAAGTAACCCAAAGTACCCTGGAAGTCCTGTGAAGTACAATAGAGAGGTAGGGGTAAATCCCAGAATATATTGAAAAAAAAAGTCTGAACTTTAGTTATATAAATCAACTTACTCTGTTTAACATTTTATATACATCTTGCATATTTTGCACATCAAAAAAGGGTTAGAGAGACAGAAGTTTGCACTGTATGATTGGTGCTTTATTTATCTTGTGCTACTTTGTCTTTTACTCAATACTGCACAATTTTACACCTTAACCTTTATATTGATTAAGTCCTGCTGCAAAATTGAAAACTTTTAAGGTTCTTTAAACTCTAAAGATTTTTATAAACACTGCTATATAATAGTATTTAATTATCTTATATTCTTGTATGTATTAGTGAATCCTATATATAGGGTTGACTATTTATTTATTTATTGTATATTTGCATGAACAAATGGAACAAATAGAAATTAATTACACACCCTATCTGGAGTCTGTAAACTAGTGTTGAAATACAACTGTGAGAGTTGAGACCAGAAGCAGGAAAGGTTCCCTAGATTGTAGCAGCCTTATGGAAAACATAAAAGAGTCTTCTCCTAAGCACCCCAGGTTGTCCACAAAAAAGGGGAAACCAAAAAGGATAAAATATTAATAGATGGAGGTGGTAAAGAGGGAAAAATAGCAATAACGACCCTAAAAATAATCACCGGGGGTTAATTCAACATCCTGCTGGGTCAGAAAGGGAATATAAAATGTTTAATCAAAAATGGGGATCAGAAACCTAAAATGATTCAACCTTTGATGAAGGATATTTTGGAAAAAAAAACAAAGAACAAAAAATAGTTAATCGACTAGAGAAGGAGAACATTATTTCAACAGAAGAAAAATTACAGGATTTGGAAAAGACTGGTCTGAGTTTTAAGGATACCAAAATGGAGACACCTCTTGAAAATATGGATATATTAAATTTAGTTAATAAAGTCATGAACAAGACATAAGAAATTAGGGAGACAATTCAAACTAATAAAAGGATAGAACAAAAAATTAAAGAACTCAAACAAGGGCTGAATGGCTCAATGTTCTTCTATGAGGAACCTAATAAGCTAATCAAATTAATCATCTAAATATATCAGTATGGATCATAGATGAAGGTACACAATTAATAAGCTCAATTGAATCAGATGCAATTTTGGTACATAATCTTACAAAAGAGGTTGCAAAAACATTAAAAGATCCATATTTGGGAAATGTGTTAATTTATGAACAATTAGTATCAGACAAGATGTATCCTTTTTAACGGGTATTTGTATAGAAAATAAAATACAAATTGACTATTTACAAAGGAATGAAATGAGAAAGAATGGGAAGCAGTAAGAAGAGAAATTAAAAATACAGAAGACATCAAAAATTAGAAAGGAATAGGTTTAGACATGTAACAGATACTATGGAGGGCCATTCAGAGGATGGTGTGCTGAATCTGGATACTCTAGAAAATGAAATTGAAACAACATCAGATTCAGAAGATGAACTGGTTATGCTTCCTAGTGCAGAGGTAAGAAATGACAATCTAGCAGATGAACTAAAGAAAGGAAATCCAGAGTTATGGGGACAGGGAATAATTCAAGAACAAAAAAAGGAAGGAGAAAAACCAAAAAAGGAGTTAGAAAAGACAGTGGCCCAGATATTCAAAAGAGTTGAGCCATGCGCAGTAGGGTTGCGCCTGCGCAAGTCCAAAATTGCGCCATTCTGCGATATTCAGCAGGAGGCAGTTGCGCCCCCGAAATCATGCTGAGCAACAGTGCAATGATAATGAAGGCATGCGCAACCGAAGGGGGAGGAACCATGCATAAATGGCGAAAAGCGATATTCCTTAACTACTTCAGCCATATGCAATAGGGGAGCAAGCGAAGTTCGCCATAGCGGAAATTAGCCAAATTAAAAGGAGCAAGGGAGAGGCGCAAGAATGCCACAGGAAGCCACAGACGCAACTCTAGCCAGACAGACAGGGCAGGAGGCACAAACAGGGCAGGCCAGGGAAAGGGCACTCTGAACAGCCAGGCACAGGGAAGGTGTGGGGAGCAACACAGCACAGAGGCCAGCACAGGCAGGTGTACCCGGTGCAGGGGAAGTAGCAGCCGGGACAGCGGGGGGAATACAGCAACAGCTGCTGGGGGGGTGAACACAAGCCAGGGACATGGCCAGTGCCACCTTCCAAATGGAGGCTGTAATGAGTGGGGTGAGAAGGCAGGCAGCAGGCTGGCGTGGCCGTGGAAGGGTCCGTCGGCGGTATGCCCCCAACAGGCAGTACCGAGCCCACACCAGCTTTGAGCTGTACACTGATACTGAGATTGTGGGCTGGTACTGCTTGAATAATGCAATTCTGAGGCAGCTCTGTGAGCTGTGCAGTGATGTGATGCAGGCACCCACATGACGGAGCCATGCTCTGTTAGTGGAGACTAAGGTAACAGCCTGCATGTGCTTGCTCACCACAGGTACCTTCCAGAGACCAACTGGGGACACCACAGGCATAACCCAGTCAGCCATGTCATGCCACCTCACCCAATTCCTCAGCGCACTGCTGCCACATGCTGCGGAGTACATCCATTTCCCCAGCACAGCGGTGGAGTGCACAGCAAACATACAGGAGTTCCACATGGTAGCATGTATGCCTGGCATGGTAGGGGCAATAGACTGCACCCATGTGGCCATACACACACCACCTGGCCCTGAGGGGGCTGCATACATCAATCACAAGGGCTATGCCAGCATCAACTGCCAGGTGGTTTCAGATGCCAGGGGGCGCATAATCAATGTCTGTGTCATGCACCCTGTGGGGAGCACATGATTCTTTCATCTGGCACCAGTCAGCACTGTGCCACAGATTCGAGAGTGGGGACATCCCCACTGAGCACCTAGTGGATGAGTATGCAAACCACATGGACAATCATAGGGCCTGGGGGGCATGGCCAGAGGTGGCATGGGTAGTGGCCTACATGGCCTGGGGCAGGGCGATGCTGATCACAAAACTGTGTAATTCTGTGCTGTCTTTAATTGCTGCAAATTTTATCTTGGCTTGTCTGACTGCCCTGTAGTTGGGTGAGGGGTGTTAAATTGTCTGGCTTCTGACATCGGCTACGTGATAACTGGAGGTGGGGCTTAGTCAGAGTTGAGGTAGCAAGTGAGTTTTATTTTCTCAGAAGAAGCCAGAAGGGGAAGGAAGGAAACATATTCAATTCAGTGCTTTAGAGTAACTGGTAATTGCTATTTTCCTTTTAAACTTAGATTGTGGGCTTTTAGTGACACTGTACTTTCTTTGTTGTCTTTACTTAGAGTTGTTTTTGTGCTGTTGAAAATTTAAAATGTAGTGGTGGTGTAATTCTGTGCTATCATTAATTGCTGCAAATTTTATATTGGCTTGTCTGACTGCCCTGTAGTTGGGTGAGGGGTGTTAAATTGTCTGGCCTCTGACCTCAGCTACGTGATAACTGGAGGTGGGGCTTAGTCAGAGTTGAGGTAGCAAGTGAGTTTTATTTTCTCAGAAGAAGCCAGAAGGGGAAGGAAGGAAACATATTCAATTCAGTGCTTTACAGTAACTGGTAATTGCTATTTTTCTTTTAAACTTAGATTGTGAGCTTTTAGTGACACTGTACTTTCTTTGTTGTCTTTATTTAGAATTGTTTTTGGGCTGTTGAAAATTTAAAACGTAGTGGTGGTGTAATTCTGTGCTGTCTTTAATTGCTGCAGATTTTCGCCTCCCCCCCTTCCCCCAGCTCTTAATTATATCCCCTGTGAAATCTGATTGACAGGAGCTAAATGCAGGGTATTGTAAGGGGTGTGAAGTAGGAGGGGCATAAGGGGGAAGAAGCCCACCCTCAGCACGACAAGTGTTTTGACTCATTTATTTATTTATTGGTTTCTTTTCTTTTTTTTTTTAAAGAAAATTATCTGAGGATCAGTGGCAGGATTTTTAGGACAGTAAAATAATAAAAAGGGAACTAGGAGAGCTTCAGTAGCAGACAAGTAGTGGAATAGCAGTATAATTGCAGTATAATGTGGGGAGTGGTGCAATGCAGTGGCTGTGGGGCAGTCATATTCAGGCAGACCTTCTGGACACTGAGGTGCTGCCCTATCTGCATGCATCTCTCTGGACTGTGGGATGAGGTAGCCAGACTCAGAGCAGAAGCAAACTGGGTCAGAAGTACCATCACCCCATCCAGAGACCACCCAGTCCAATGCAACTGCCTCAAAGGATGCCAAGAACGAGGAGCACTTGGATGACAGTGGGCTCAGGGAAGGTTAGAGCGGTCAGGCAGAGGCACATCCCAGATCCCATTCCACTCAAGAACTCATATGCCACACTGGCAAATGAGGACAACCAAATAGAGGTACCCAGAGAAGTGAAAGGAAAGGATGTGGAGGTTAGCCAAGGAGGTGACCTCAGCGGGGAAAGCAGTGGTCCCCAGAGGAGGAGGAAATGAATCCTGGTGGGGGACTCTATCATAAGAGGGATCCAGCTAGGAACACAGGAGGGGAAGGACAGGGAGGTGAGGTGCCTACCAGGTGCCACGGCATGGAGGGATGGAAGGAAGATCCTGGGGATCACTGGGAGGGCAAGACGGAAGGGTGAGCTGGATGTCATCATCCACCTAGGTACTAATGACCTGGCAAATGGGGAGCCAATGGAAGTTCAGGAAGAGTTTAGGAAATTGGGAGGGTCTCAAGCAAGTAGCTACTTCTGTCACTTTCTCAGAAGTACTTCCTGCGAGAGGCAAGGGAGAGCATAGGAGTGCATGCACCAGGAACTTTAACTCATGGTTGAAGAACTGGTGCTGTGAGGAAGGGTTTGGATTCATTGGTGACTGGGAACCCACCTGGAGGATGGAGGTTTGTTCAAGCCTGATGGCCTGCATCCATCCTGGAGGGAATCAAGCACTCAATGATAAGTTTAAATGCTATATTGACAAGCATTTAAACTAGCAAAAGAGGGTGGCAGGCCATCAAGGAGGTACTCTACTTGCTCACCCCCACAGCTAGCAGTGGAACCAGTGAACCAGAGGAGTGGCTATCTCTGCAAAGCAGTGTGCAAAGATGGAGATTAGTGCCCAAGAGGTGGATAGGCAGAAAAGGGGCAAAATTCAGCAGAAGGGCAGACAGCAAGGAGAACCAGGGATAAAGGACAACCAAGGAAGGGGCTGGAGTAGAACAGCAAAACAGTCTAGGGAGGTCAAATCATGGAAAGCCATGTGTCCAAATGCCAGGAGCCTTAGCAACAAGATGGAAGATCTGGAGGCTGTCATGGTGCAGTCAGACCTGGACATTGTGGCCATCACTGAAACCTGGTGTAATGATAACCACGACTGGGAGATGCCCATACCTGGCTACAACATATTCAGAAGAGACAGAGCAGGCAGGAAGGGAGGAGGAGTGGCACTGTATGTGAAAAATGACATAAGGGCCACAGAGATCCAGAAGGAACAAAATGGGGGAGAGATACTGTAGGTTAAGCTGGAAAGGAAAATGGGGACAGCCATCCACACAGGTGTGGTCTATAGACCACCAGCCCAGGAGGAAGAAACAGATAGGGAGCTGATGCTAGCCATCCAAAGGATGGCAGACAAGGGTGAGGTAGTACTGGTTGGAGACTTCAATATTCCAGATGTGGACTGGAGCATCCCAGCAGCAGCATCAACTAGGAGCAGATTTATCCTGGACTCCCTTCAGGGTGCCTTCCTCAAGCAACTGGTCATGGAACCAACTCAGCAGAAGACAATACTGGACCTTGTGCTCACAAACAGGGACAGTGTGATGGGGTAACAGTGGGGGAGCACCTGGGGAACAGTGACCACCAGTCATTGTGGTTTGAAATCACAGAAAGAGCAGAACCAAACCACACAAAACACGTATCCTGGATTTTAGGGGGCAGACTTTGGGAAAATGGGAGATACTTGAAAGAGACATTAAGGGAATGGGACAGGAATCAGGGATTGAGGAACAGTGGGCAGTATTTAAATGGGGATTACAAGAACAACAGAATTATGCATTAAGCAGGTTAGCAAGAGGAAAAGGAAGAGGAGACCATTATGGTTTCCAAAGAGGTAGCAAAGAAAGGGAACCAAAAGATTGCATTCAGGCAATACAAAAGACACAGGCAGAAGGGGATAGGGAGAAGTACCAGAAGAAACAAAGGGAGGCAGGGAGGTCAGTAAGGGAAGCCAAAGCTCAGACAGAAGAACACATTGCAAAATCAGTGGGTAGAGGGGACAAAACCTTTTACAGGTACATAAGTGAAAAAAGAAAGACAAAGGGAGGGATAGTGAGACTGAAGGGGGAGGATGGGGGCCACGTGGAGGATGACAACAGTAAAGCTGACATATTGAACAGGTATTTCTGCTCAGTCTTTACTGAGGAAGAGGAGGGTAATGGGTCTGAAGGGAGTACAAGGGGTGAGAATGATGCAGAAATGGACACAGGTCCCTTTACACGAGAAAGGGTCCTGAAGGAACTGGAAGTAATAAGAGTTGATAAAGCAATGGGGCCAGATCAGGTGCACTCCAGGGTCCTTAAAGAACTAAGAGAGGTGGTGGCTGAACCTCTGGCTATCCTGTTTTGCCGATCACTGGAAACAGGGGAGGTACCCAAAGACTGGAGGACAGCAGATGTCCCTTATACAAAGGTGGGAACAAAGAGGAAGCAGGGAACTACAGACCAGTCAGCCTCCACCTCGGTAGTGGGAAGATCATGGAAGCACTACTGAAGGAAGATTGGTGGAACATCTGGTTGTCAATGGACTACAGGATCCAAGGCAGCATGGCTCACCAGGAGGAGGTCATGTCAGACCAACCTCATTGAATTTTTGACTGGGTGACTAGGGAGGTGGATCAGGGAGGGCAGTGGACATGGCCTATCTGGACTTCAGCAAGGCCTTTGACACTGTGCCACATAGAAGACTACTACACAAACTGGGGAATATGGGTGTGGACAGGACAGTAGTGTGGTGGGTAGGTAACTGGCTGGGTGGCAGGACACAGAGGGTGGTGGTAAATGGCTGTCACTCCACAGAGGGAAGAGTGACCAGTGGGGTACCACAGGGATCAGTGCTGGGACCGTTCCTATTCAACATCTTCATCAGTGACATTGCACAGGACCCAGAAGGCAGAATTTCACTGTTTGCTGATGACACAAAGCTCTGTAACAGAGTAGACACACCAGAGGGTGTAGACAGAATGAGAAGGGACCTGCAGAAATTTGAAGAATGGTCAGGGGTTTGGCAGTTGAAATTCAATGCAAGGAAGTGCAAGATAATGCATATGGGCACAAAAACCCTGGCACAATATATCAGTTGGGGATGAGGATATAGCATGCACCAAGCAGGAAAGGGATCTTGGGGTTATCATCTCTGATGACCTCAAGTGAGAAACAGTGTGACAAGGCAGCAGGTAAAGCAAATAGGATGCTGGGATGTATAGGCAGGGCATCATCAGCAGGAAAGGGAGGTCATAATTCTGCTATACAAGACACTGGTGAGGCCCCACCTGGAGTACAGTGCACAGTTCTGAGACCATACCTACGTAAGGACATAGACAGGGTAGAAAAGGTTCAGAGGAGGGCAGCAAAGATGGTGCATGGATTGCATCACAAGTCCTATGAAGACAGGTTGAAGGAACTGAACATGTACTCCCTGGAGGAGAGGAGAGGGATATGATAGAGACATACAAGTATCTTACAGGGAGGAACAGGGTGCAGGAATACACTATTTTTAAGCGAAAAGATGTTCCAGGACTAGAGGCATGGGATGAAGTTGGAGGAGGAAGATTCAGAGGAAACGTGAGGAAGAATTTCTTCACAGAACAGGTGGTGGACAAGTGCAACACCCTGCCAGAGAAGTGGTGGGGGCTGAAACAATCACGGGATTTAAGAATGCATGGGATAGACATAAAGGAATTCTGGAGATCAGGGGTAAGGGGAAACAGACTTCTAGGAAAACATAAACTGAACTTACAAGCTCAAATGGGCAGACTGGGTGGGCCATAGGCCCTTATCTGCCGACACTGACTATCTATCTATGTAACCTCCGCCCTCTACACACAGGTGACAATGGACACCCACTCCATCCCTGGCTGCTCACACCCTACCGGCGGCCCGTGACCCCATTGCAGCAACGCTACAATGAGGCACACGCCACCACACGTAATGTCATCAAGCGGGTGTTTGGGATGCTGAAGGCACGTTTCCGTTGCCTGGACACCTCTGGCGGTGCCCTACAGTACAGCCCCTCAAAGGCCTGCGGGCTATTCCTGGCCTGTTGCATCCTGCACAACATGGCCAACGGATGTGGGATAGCTGTACAGGTCGAAGAGGGGGACAGCGATGGGGACGATGGGAACGCAGGTGACAATGGTGATGGGCAGCCCCCCTTGGCCGACAGGACCCCCAACTGCTCTGGCTGGCACAGCTGCACCAGGACACCATCACAGAGGAGCACTTCAGCCAACCCAGGTAAGTCATGGGGCCATGTGCAACCATCAGTGGCTAAGGCACAACCCACAAACATGCATGGACACACACCAGGGATGCATTCCATCAAGGGAAGTGGCAGGGCACAGAAACACACACACAACCAGAGATGGGTGAGGATTAACATGCCACTTGGATGGACACACACACACGCACACACACAACACAACAAACGTGCACAGAGGGCAGGAAGCACACCAACCCAGAATGCCAACCCCTAGCAACACACATGTCCACAGGCCACCACGCCCACTGCCTGTCCATGTGCATGTGTCAGATGCTGAGCACCATTGCACATTGGTGTACAGTGCAATGCAGGCATCATCATGCACACACAACTGAGGACAGCAGCCGGGAGGGTTTGCAGGTGGACTGTGTGTCCACGTGCAGGGCCAGGTGCCCACCCATGCACTGCCCACTGAAACACACAATGCACACAGGGCAGCACCAGACAGTAGCCGCACTGGGAGACAGGTTAGTCATGTGACACAGTGCCCCGGCCACCATGGATGTGTGGGCGGCCCTGCCGAGACCCGCCAGCAATGACAGGCTGACCACTGGCCTCATGGGGTGGCACCGATGGTCCCCCAGGGATTCCACTGCATGAATGTGACCATGCTCACGCAGGCGTCTGCAGCACACCAAACATGCCTGCGCCAGGAGTGCTCGGGATGCCCACAGCTGAACCCAGCATTGACAGGGAGGGAGTCACATGACGCCGAGAACGGGGGGTGGATAGTGCACTGCGTGGTGTCCGTGATGCATGGGCACCTGACTGTGTGCCCATTGTGGCCATGACAGCAATGAATTCCTGTGCATGTCTGTCAATGGCAGCGGTCACATCCTCCCGCAAATGGTCCATCCCTGCCAGGATCAGTGCGGTGTCCCTGCTGTGATGCTCCTCTGCCCACTCCAGAGCCACACGCAGTGCATCCATGGACATCACAAGCCGCATCTGCTGTTGGACCGATGCTTGCAGTAGGCGGGCGTGCTCGTCCAAGAGGTCATCAGCCTCCTCGGCATCCTGTCCTTCAGAGTGTTCACGGCCCCAATGATCAGCACCCCTTGAGGGTGGGTGCCGTGCACCATGACCAGGTCTGGGCATGTCCACAGGTGGTGCACAGATGCCGCCGCTGAACCCTGTACCCCCAAGCCCATTGGGCGACTGCTGATGCTGCCCCTCTGGCTGCCGCTCCCCAGGGCTCAGTGGTGCTGCCGCAGTGGCTGCAACAGTCCCACTGTCCTGAACAGACACCAGTGCTGCCCCACTGGTGCTGACAGGCACAGGCTGGGACTGTGCTGACATGCAGGCCTCCACGGCAGCACCACCCACAGCCATGGGCGAGAGTTGCCCTGCTGTGTGGCCATCCCATGGAGCACACGTGTCACTGCCCATGACGGTAGTGTCATCATCACTGGTGACGGACTCTGCACCGGCCACAGTCACAGCATGCTGGCATCCGTGGATGCCAGCACGCTGGGACACAGGCAGGGCTTCCTCCACACCTGTTACAACGACATCGGTGTGGACAGCCAGGCGACCCCACTGTAGCAATGCTCCACCTATACCTGTGGAGGTGGATGGTCCCTCCTCCAACTCCAGCTGACTGTCTGCAGTGGACAGGCCCACCACCGCTGACCCATGCAGACACTCAGGATCTCTAAGGGAAAGCAAAGTCGCGTTACTGCGTGTGACCTACCCTGCCCCCCCATAGACAGACCATGACTTACCATGCAGTGATGGGCCACCACCAGTCTGGAAGCCACC
This sequence comes from Neoceratodus forsteri, assembly GCA_016271365.2. Classification (NCBI taxonomy): domain Eukaryota; kingdom Metazoa; phylum Chordata; order Ceratodontiformes; family Ceratodontidae; genus Neoceratodus; species Neoceratodus forsteri. Next base: position 678,946,107 of record CM057454.1, read on the forward strand.
ACCTGAAACACCTTCAATGGCACTGTGCTGCATGCTTCCAGCAAGCCTCTCCTCCTGTGGGGTCAGCTGTACCACCTCCAGCTGTCCCCCACCTGTTGCAGCACATGCTGCCCTGATGGCAGCCACCTTCTCCTTTATTCTCCTCCTGTCCGTGCCTATCTTTTTCTTACACTCCTGCATGGAGCGCTGGTGGCTGCCATGCAGGTTCACAGCACATGCCACCTCCTCCCATGCAGCAGCACGGGCTTGAGGTGTTCCCCGCCGTCGACTGAGAAGTGGCTCCTGATCCAGGTAGGCCTCGAGCAGGGCCTTGGTTTCGGCCTTTGTAAAGTTAGGCCTCCTCCGCCTCCCACCACTGTGTTCCTCCTCTCCAACAACCTGCTCAGTCATAATGTAGCCTGTAAGAATGGCAGTTGTTACCATGCATGTCCCTGAATCCATAGTCCACACTCCCAAACAGCATGCAACTCACCAATAGACTGCAGTAACCGATAGCGCAACCCATGCAAATGAGGCGAGGAGCAACTTTAAGTAGATGCAAATTGCAGTGCTGTGCCATTGAATGGCTGATTAGATGATTTGCATATGATGGCTGAATATCGCGCTGTTGCACTTTGCGCAATTGTGTTGAACGTGCTGAGCCAATGACGCAGTTCTGTGACATGCGTAGTACACACCTCACTGCGCATGCCTGCGTTGCTGACGCAGGCGTTTGCCATGCTGATGACATGCTGTGCATGGTAGGCAATGCAGGGCACGGCCACCATTGTGCCAGTGGCGCTATAGTGATGGTCACTACATGGTACAATGGCATAAGGTTACCACCTACTCGGTTTTTGACCGAATGATTTGGTTTTCTAGGTCCAGATTCGGTCCTCCTGTTTTCACCATTGCAATTTCGGTTTTTATGGTGGGTCAAGCAGCACCTGTTAGATTCCCCACTAACTGTTTCATTTTCTTCTCATCTGACTGTAAGCAAGTGTCTGACATTTTAGTGTGCTTGCTTGCTTGTAGTGCATGCTGATCAGGAAGTGCCTTCAACAGCAGGGCACTTAAAGAGCCAAATGTGTCCCTGTCTGCTCAGTTGTTACCTCTAACTTCACACCAGCAAATTGGAAGATTATTCATGGGAAGGGCAAACAATGCCACCTTAATTCACACCTTCATTTTTCTGAAACCAGACAGGCACCACATTAGGGTAGCTTCCTGTCCCAGTACGGACGGTGCAATGTGTTTCAGAAACTTTACCTGCTAATCCAGTTTTATTCAGAGGTAGTACTTTTTCAGTCATTTTGAATGCTCACATGCTTGTAAAACAGATTCTGTTAAATCCTTCACCATTTTTCTTGCATGGTCAGATTACAAACAAATTCTGATGTCATGCAGACCTTTGTTTGTATACCAGTCAGTCTGAGAGCTGTAAAGTAGGGCTATTAAGACCATTAGCAGCAAATCAAACTAATCCTTTCCAGGCTGCATTGTGAGTATGGTCTTTGACTGCAGTGATAAGGAATACGTTTATACCTTTAAATGTTCACCATTTTTTCTTTTAGGGTCTGTCCTATATTTTAATATTTGTTACCCCTATTGTTGTTAAATTAATAATCTAATATTTTATTTCATTTCTAGCAATACTATGCCTCTCTCTCCTCAGTAGTTATTGTTGTCAATTTTCATACTACTTGGATATTCCAAGACCAATCCAGGCCTTTCAGATGAACAGCACAGAATAATGTGGCTTATGTCATGCTAAACTACAGAAATGAGAAAAGGAAGAGAGAGAGAGAGCAGTAGCTGATGAGATGACAGGAACACAATCTAGATTTGATGGCACTGCAAATTTAGGCAATTTATCAAAACATTTTCAATACATTATTATTTTTTTTTTTTTACCAGAAGAGAAACACTAAGCTAAAGCTTGTTTACAGGTGCAAACTGAGAGCACAAGGGAATGAAGTGATTTGTATAGGGTCACAAAGTGTGCGAGTTTGGGCTGTAGGATTCAAACGCTGGTCTTCAGAATTGTAGCTCAGAGCCTTAAACCACTGCACTATACTGCTTCCATGCTACATATCACATATCATGTTATCTGCTATGTATGACTGACATGGAAAACAAAATAGGGTATTTAACAGCATAGAATAGATCCTACCACTTTTAAAAACTTCTCTGACATTACAAATTCGAGGTGGTATAGCGCAGTGGTTTAAGGCTCTGAGCTGCAAATTTGGTAACATCCAACAAACCTGACCTGGGTTTGAATCCCACAGCTTCCACTTGTATACTGTGTGACCCTGAGCAAGTCACTTAACCTCCTGTAAAAAAGCTTTCAGCTTAGTGTGCTACAACTAAAAAAAAAAATAAGTAACTTTTGAGTAGGAGCAATGGGAGGGACTGTAGCACATCTTAAAATGGCAGATGATATTTGTAATTACAGCTTGTCCACCATTACTGGTGTAGTTTATTTATTTATTGAAAGAGTTTTACCAGAAAAGGCCACCTGATCCAAACTAGCCAGTTGGCAGAGGTGTCCTTGTAGTCACTCGATTTGTCAGCTAAGCTGTGCACACAGGAGGGAAAGTCCCCTGAACCCCCCCACCCCACCAAATGTTAACACACACTGAAATTTAAAATATTTAAATCTAAATCAAATAAGCCAAAAATAATAATCATGATGTAATTTAAAGCAGCTGTACACTGTGTTATATCAGCAGCAATTCTGAATAAATCAAGTGAATCAGAGTCCAAGCAATGCCCTCATTAGTCATAAAAGGGGCAGGGTTGGGGTGGAGTTTGGGGGTGTGGTTTAGTATTCAGTTTTCATCTCATCCAAAGGTGGCAACCCTACTGTGGCACTGGGCCATCATAGGCACAATGGGCCAACTGCACGGTAGGCCACTATGGCACTGGCACACAGGCAGCCAATCGTGTAACACGCATTGTGTTCCAATGGCGCTGTGCATGGCCATGCGCCAGAGACCCTTGACCCTGTGCCCGACCTTTGCTCCCTAGGCTCCATGCGTCAGGCATGGGTGCACCTCTATCACGCTGTTCGGTAACAGCACGATAGAGAATGGCAGCACTGTACCACGCAGCATCTGCACCTGGGGAGCCGCACTGCAGAGCACCATATTGCCAACTATTACTGAGAGAATGGCACGTAGATGGGCAGCGCAGTGGTCTGCAATAGAATTAGCCAATCTGGTGGCAAATGTGGAGCCACACCATGGGCCTCTCTTCGGGGAGGTGCCCCTGGACAGGGCCAGGACCCAGGTGTGGCAGGAGGTGGCCATTGCCCTGGAGGAGGCCACTGGATGGGGTAGGAGTGCGAAGCAGTGCAGGCACCACTATGGGCACCTGCGGATGAGGGAGCCGGAGCTACTGGCACGACTGTGAGCATGTGCCAGGAGAGGCACGGTGCCATGGCCAGGTAGGGGTTCCGTCAACACACTTTTATCGTCCATATGGGTAACAGTGTTGTATGTGTCCAGCACATAGGGGAGGGACCATCTGGGGTTGGCTGTGGTGGTGTTCACAGGGTGTGGGGTGGGTGGGTCTGGCTGGGTGGGAGAGCACACACCTGGGGGCAGGGGGACTTTGCTTCGGGATTGTACTGATGTTCTTCTCTGCTTGTTTGCCCCACAGGCCCAGAAGAATGCCACCATGCGAGGGAGGAGCGATGGAGGGAGGAGGACAGTGCAGCCAAGCAGCCAGGTGGGGCGAGGGCCATCACCGCCCACCTGACTGGCCTGATGAGGGTGAGTGCCATACATCCATGATTACTATTGCATGCTGTGTGACAGGGTGGGCAGTGGGGCATGGCCACCATACATTGACACCACTGCCATGCACGCAACTTGTTACAGTCAACACTGTCCAGTGGCAATGCATGTCTGGGAGTGCTTCAATGAAGGTCCATGCGTGCACCAGGTACATGGTTGTGCCACTGCCTTTGCACCACATAGCCACGTCACTAAATGGCCACAGTGGTGCTGTGCATGACTTGGCTGGTGGGTGTGTGCAGCGCTCCGCATGCCTGGGTGGGCAGGTCCTGTGGACGTGATCACTGTGGGTGGTCACACACCATCACAGTGGTATGTCCCACAGCTGTATGCCATGCACAGTGGGCAGGCTGTATGGGGTTGTGCATTCACACTTATTGACTGTGCTCCCTTGTCCTAGGTACCGGCCACCTTCGAGAGATATGGGAGGCACTGTGGGAGATCCTGGTGGTCACACGGGCGTCACTGGACATCCTGTGATGGTTGGATGAGACCGGAGTTCTGAGGAGGCACAGGGCCTGGAGAAGCCAGAGCAGGGAGAGGTGCTCCCGCTAGTGTGGCTGGCTGGCAGTATTCCCCTACCCCCCCGGACCCATCCTTACGCCCCTCCTTCCCCGTCCCATTTGTCCACCCCTGTTCCATACCCACCCCCACCTTGTTTGTGGCCCTCCCAACCTTGTATATAGTTCCACTGCTTCATTGTATATAGTTTGTATTATTGTAAATAGTTGATGGTTATATATTTTTTCAATAGGTTTAATTTTGATATGAATACTGTTGTGGTCTCTGATTTGCAGCGGGCTATAGGTGCTCAGCTGCAGTGGTTTGCATGATGTCAGGGGTGGTGCGGTCATGGTTGTGTGTGTGTGTGTGTCAGTGTGGAGGTGACTATGGTGTGGGGGTAGCTATCAGTCAGTGTCTGTGGTTTGTGTGCTGTTCCCTGTGCACTGGCTGACTGTGTGCAGTGGGCCATGGTGCATGCTCTGTGTCCATGGCGCACCCATCGGCCCATCCATAGCCTGTGCAGCTGACACACATGCATGTCTGTGACCTGCACGGTCCACTGACATGTCAGTGGTGGCAGTCCCTGCAGGGAAGCCACTGTACCCGTCACTTTGCTGGGTTGCCTCCTGTCACTGGTGTGGTGCATGCCTGGCTTGAGTGGCACTGTGGGCACCACAGTCTTTGTCCCACCTCCATGCTGTGCCTTGTGTGTGTTGCAGGGGGGATGTGCCCCACTGTCTGTGACTTGTGCTCTGGGTGACTGCTGGTGGTGTATAGGTCCACAGTGGCTGCGCAGGATGGCTGGCACTCCAGTGCCATGGAGGACTGCAGGTTGTGTGTACACAGTTTCCATGGGCCCACACTGGGGGCTTGGTTGCCCCACCACTGTGTCCCTGTGTTGTTGTGCCCTTGGGTATGGGTGGGTCTGTCCATACACTGTGTGGCATCCGGTGTGGTGCATGCTTCCACGCACCACTGTGGCTGGCTGTGCTGGCTGTTGTGGCCAGTGGTGGGTCGGGGTGTGTCACTGGACTACTGTGCAGGGTGCTGTATCACTGGTGGTGGTGTCAAGGGCACGCCCTGTCCCGTGTGGGGTATCTCTTGTGCCGATGCATGGTTGGTCTCTCAGCAGTACCTCGGGGGGACTGTGCATGGTGGCACTATGTCTGCCGTTGTTGCATTGCTGTGTGCTGCCACCTGCTGATGGGTGCTCATGGTGGGGCTGGCTTGCATGGTTCTGTGGTGCACAGGGTTGCAGTGTCACAGTGGGGGTGGTGGCATGCATGGGGTTTCCTGCAGTGGTGGTCACTGCTCATGGGGGAGTGTCTGGGGGTCACGGTGCAGGGTGTGCTCTGCATTGGGGGGATGGTGTGGCACGGGATGGTCAGCCCTCCTTGTGTGCCAGTCACAGCTTGCTGGTAGGTGTGATGGGGCACCGTGGGCCGGCTGTGGGTTGTTTGCTTGTCTCCATGGGCCAGTGGTTATTCCAGCCCTCCCCCAGTTGTGCAGTGCATGGGGGTGGGGGGACAATGTCTGTTCTGCTGTGTGTTCCTGTGCCCATCTGTGGCATGGGTGGTGGGCCACTACCTCCCTGGTTATGCAGTTACAGTGCTCTGCTGCTGGGGGGTGTCCTTGGTTGCGCTATGGCACCTCTGGACTGCTCAGCTGCATATCCCTTGTTGCGCTATGGTGCATCAGATCTGCTCAATTTCCCCTTCCTAGTTTCGCTATGGCACAGGTGGTGCAATATTCAGTTGTCGGCTGTAGGCGCAGTTTGGCCTGCTCCGGTTTTGAATATCATGTCTCTTGCGCATGGGCGCAATAGACTTGCACTTGCTCCTGCTATTGCACACTTTTTGGGTGCAGTTTGAATATCTGGGCCAGTATCTAAACAGGGAAAGAAAAATGGAGGGAAAAAGAGTGAAGGAAATGATAAGACCACAGAGGAATGAAAAGGAAAAAATACAATTAATAATGGGGAAATTATCTTGACAGGTACTCCAGAAACTGGAACTATTATGAGAGATGGTTTAGTAAAAAAAAGGGGGGGAATAAAAAAGGCAAATAAAAATAAAAAACTTAATAAGAAGGGAAAAAACAAGACAGTGAAAAGCAATAAAAGAAAGAAACAGGGTAAGTTAAATAAACCCATTGAGATCAAACAAGACAGTGGAGATCGATCACTTGAAAATACTGACATACAGATTTAGTCTTTGCAGTATTGCTCCTTGTAGGAACAGATACAGAAGCAAATGATTTGATACCTTTTATTGGACCAGCATAGATGTAACAAAAAAACAAAATGCTTTAGCTTTCAGACCAACCCAGTCCTTCCTTGGAAGCGTAATAACAGTTATTTAGAAGATCTCATACTTTTAACACCCAGATCATGCATCATCTCATTTGCATGGGGGTCCTTGACAGAGTAATTACATTGGGCTAATATTGTAATGATTTGTGGAAATGAGGGTATGTTAGGACTTCTGTCTCACATACATGGTATACTTTCACTTCTAACTAGTTATCCTACCCTGGGTAGGGTGGAGGTTTTATTTCATCGTGGTTCTATTCTGAATCCTTGGACTGTTACTGCACATATAATAATATGATTATAAAGTGTTGCATTTTTGAACTCTGTACATATTAGGATGCATGATCTCTTTTACTTGGAGATTCATGACAAGTTTATTTCCTTTGGGTAACAATTGAAGTGATCGATGTGAATGATGGTGCATTAAGACGTGTGTGTGTGTGTGTGTGTGTGTTATCTTCTCCCAAGGGAGGGATTTATTTCCTATGATTTCTTATTCAGATTTCTTAGATATTTTCAGTACATTAGGTTGAAATCTGTACATATCAGATTGCATGGTCTTAGTTTCTTGGTGGTCCTTGACAAGCAGCTTTTTTGTTTGGCTCTTATACTGCCAATTTATATTATCATGTATAGACTCCTTTTTACAACACCAAAGGCCTTAAGGTTTATGAAGCATAATAACCATTTTAACAGTATAGTTGGGTAATGTTTCTAACTTAGTTTTACATTCAATATAGTGTGAAACTATTGCTCACATTAGGTCAACTTTACTTTAAACCCTTTGTATGCCATGCATATTTACTTTGTAGTTCTATTTTGAAGAGCTTGGTTTCATTTTACAATTATGTCACATTTAAGCATGTGGGTTTGACTCATAATTAGGCTATACAGCTCTATGCTGGAGATGTTGTTATCTTACTCTGAAGGTATCTCTAAGTCATTTTAATTTATGTGCAGTGTACTCCCTGCATGTTTATATGCTCTAAAAACATCTGACCTTTAGACCCTTTCAGCTGAAGCTAAACTGGTATTTTTCACCTTCACTGATGTGTTGTGTGTTATTTTTTTAAATTAGTATTTTAAACCAATGGGAACTTTTTCAGGTATTTTTCTGCATGAGCTGGGTGTTAAAAGTATGGGATTTTCTAAATAACTGTCATTACACTTCTGAGGAAGGACTGAGTTGATACAAAAGCTAAAGCAATTTGTTCTTTTTGTTACATCTATGTTGATCCAATAAAAGGTATCAAATCATTTGCTTCTGGATCTGTTGAAAATACGGAGGAAGCAAAAGGCTGTAATAAAGAACAAGTAAACAACAGCAAGAATACCCCAGAACAAAAGGTTAAGGCAAATGCTTCTGCTAAAAAGACACAAGATGAAGAAGTAATGAAAATGAGGGGTTAGCCCAAAAGAACACTAGAGACTGATTATGTCCTGCCATTATATAAGGTAGGAATAACACCAGATGAAACAGACGAAAAACTAAATACACTCTTGAAACAGTTTTTGGTAACAATTTTGTAAGGTAGTAATTATAGTGAACCAATGCTGAAACAATTAAGTGTTATTAGATCAGTGGAAAACCTGGAGCTGATTCTACTGATATCAGACCAGTTTTATATACTTAAAGCAATAGAAAACCAAAAACATACGATAAGGAATATGGGATTTGAAATAGAATCAGTGGTAAATATTAACGTTTTATTCCCAGAATATTATGAGAAGTTCAGCCCAGAAGGAGGAGAAAAGGAAAGAGCTAACCCTTTCAATATATGGGATTAATGATTTTTTAAATGAGACCAGGAAGAATTTAGCAATTAAAACAATAGAGCTATTACAGAATCTATTGAAAATCAAAGACTTAAATAAGGCAGCAAATAAAGTTGTGTGATGGGAAGAAAATGGACAAATTACCCTATGGATAAATAGTGAAAGGGAGTATCAGTTAATATTATCAAAGGCAAACACATTGGATAAAATAGACATATATCTGGTGGGAGAAATTACAGAATCAGAAACTCAAATCTTGGAGTCAACATCAGGCCACTGGCTAAACCTGATACAAACTAATAATAGATTCCAAGCCCTGCAGGACTTTGAGGAAGACTGACAACCAGAGAAATATGTAAGTGGGCATTATAAAAAATTGGAAAGGGAGAAATCAGAAAAGGAACATAGGATAACATTTTCTTGTGGAATATAGCTGGATTAAAAGAAAAATGGGTAGATCCTTCTTTCCTGGACTACCTTAAGAAGTTTAAACGTATCTGCTTACAGAAAACTTGGTTAAGAGAAAACATTAATATTTATGGATATAAGACCTATAAAAAAAGAGGCTAAAAAGTTTAGCAAATTATGGTAGATTGTCTGGGGGATTAGTAATCTGGTGTATAATCTCAAACAAATTACACTGAGGAGATAAAGACTAAGTTTGAGCATATTTTGACAATAAAAATAGAAGGGAACTATCAAGTATTGACAATAGTGAATGTATATATCCCACCAGTAAATTCTAAATATGCAGCATCACATGTTTTAACTGATCTAAAGGAAACTTTAGAGAAATGGCTAGAGAATGATCCTGAGATGGGCATTATTGTGCTTTGTGACTTTAACACCAGGGTGGGACAATGCCTGAGTTCCACCCAAGAACTGGTGAACCTAATGGCAACACTGGAAAATAATTATATTAAAACAACAAGAAAATGTAAAGATAGAAGTTCAGACAGAGGTAGCAAGTTTTGTACTATATTAATAGATAGATGCTTTGTTCTGGCTAATGGCTGAACAGAAGGGGACACAGAGGGAGAATATACTTACATGGGTAGTAGGGGAGCTTCAATTGTTGACCTATGTTGGCTAAGATTCAATATGCTAAAGAATTTCTGGGGTCTTAAAATAGGAGACAGAGCAGACAGTGAATACAGCCTGGTGGAAATAGGTATGGATATTTGGTTAGAAATAATAAAAAAAAAATGGATAACATTGTAAGAATTAAAAAAGGGGTCAAATGGGAAATGGTTGATGACTGCTCTTCTGTTCAATTATTAAGGGATAGTGGGGCTGAGGAAGAAATAAGAAATATAGCTAATAATAAAGAATCAGTTTCCAGTTTAAGAAAGCTTGAAAATACTCTGAAGAAAATAGCTGCTTTATTGGTAAAAGTGTCAGAAATAAAAACAGTTAGGGGTAGTAAATGGTTTGATGCAGAATGCAAATTAGAAAAAAAAGAAATTAACAGAATGACAAGACATGTTAAAGAGCAGCTTTCTAGTAGTGGGACAACTGCTACCCCTAAAGGTGAGTGATAACTATCCTGGCCAGAAGTGTGCTGTCAAAATCCTGCATCTTAATTCTCCTTCTGGAAAAAGTTACAGCCCTCTTAATTTTGGTTTTCACCATAGCCAGAAAAAAACAAGCGGACTTAACGTTTATCAAACCATGTTCCCACGCCAGTCCATGCAGTCCTGTTTTGTGATGTCACAAAACAAAGGCTGCATGTGTGTGTCCCATTCACTTCTATATGGGCAATATTCCCATACATTTTTAGATCACTTATAGTTGCTATTTTCATAAATCAAAGTGATCGATCGACTAATAGGGACCCTATTAGTCGATCAATTGCTTTGATTTATGAAAATTGCAACTGTAAGTGGTCTAAAAATGTATGGGACTATTGCCCCCATAGAATTTAATGGGACACACTCATGCAGCCTTCATTTTGTGACATCAAAAAACAGGGGTGCATGGGCCAGCATGGGGGTGTGGTTTGGGAATCAGGAAATCAGCTTGGTTTTTTTCAGCTATGGTGAAAACCAAAATGACGAGGGCTATAACTTTTTCCAGAAGGGGAATTAAGATGCAGGATTTTGACAGTGCACTCCTGGCCAGATTAGTTATTGCTCACATTGGGGGGAACAGCTACTAGGAAGCTACTCTTTCAAGCTAACCCTTCTAGGATAAATAAAAATAATTTGAATAAACAGAGAAAAGAATATAAAAAGTTATTAGGGGAAAGAAGAGAGGCATATAGAACAGAGATGTGGAAAGAGTTTGATAAGGCAATACAGAGTAAAGATAATAAGAAATGTTGGTGTATGGTGGCACACGAATGGGAAGTTTACTCAGAGGAAATAGAAAGTCATATAGACCCATGGGCTTGGGAAGAATATTTTAAAGTGTTGTTCTATATACCTGAGGGGAGTGGACAAGGCCCAGATACAGTCAATAGGGACTGGATAAGATTAGAACCAGAAATTACAGAACAAGAAATAAGGGAGGCATTACTCACTGCAAAAAGGAATAAAGCCCCCAAACTGGATGGAATCACTTTGGATATCATTCTGAATGACCCTGACATGTGGGTGCCTTGCTTATACAAGTTTCTGTATATAAACAGATCACAAATTCAGGTAGCATAATTTTTACATGGAATGAAAAGACTATTATTCCTATTTTCAAAAAAGGAAACAAGCAGGATCCTAAACATTACAGGCCTATATGTTTGCTGGATACTTCACAAAAGATATTCACCAATGTCTTGAATAAGATAATTTTAGAATGGATATATGAAACAAATATAATAGATAAAGCACAAGCAGGTTTCATGCCAGGTCATTCTACTATAGACCAATTATTTGTCCTGGCTCACTTAATATATAAATATGTTAAGATAAAGTAGCAAAAACTATATTGTATACATATTTGTAGATTTACACGTGGCATTCAATAGAGTTAACAGGGATAAGCTGTGGAAAACTTTGGAGGAATATGGGATGAATCTAACAATCTTAAATATAATAATAGCTTTGTATATGAATAATAAAAAAAGTGTAAGATACATTAAAGAAGGAGATAATACCAGAAAATTCACAACAAACATAGGCCTTAGATAAGGATGTCTTTTGTCCCGAATATTGTTTAACCTCATCTTGAATAGAATTTTAGAAAAATTGTATAATGAGGAATTCCATATGCCAAGGGTGGGCTCTAGGCTTTGCCCATACTTGGCCTATGCAGATGATGTGTTTTTTATTTCTACAAGCTACTTGGGTATCCAAAGAAGTCTACATAAATTTCAGGCAGAATGTGAAATAGCAGCATTAGAAATTAACTATGACAAAACTAAATATATGATATGTAATAGGGGTATAGTGATAAAAGGGAACCCAGGCATTGGTGGCCTAAGAAGAAAGAGGATAGGAAGATGCAAGTCATACCTGATTAACCCGAAGAATACCAGTCTAACTTGTAACAAAAATAATATAGAAAGAGTTAATTAATGTTGCTACTTGGGAATTATCTTTACATACAATTTGAAATGGAATAAACAAAAGAAAACGTTAAAACAAAAAATAAAGAATTTTACACCTGTAGTTGAGGGGGTTTCATTTAAATATGGTGGTCACTCTATTATTGGTTGCATCTGAGCTTTAAACACAAAAATTAAAAGCCAGATAGTATATGGAGCAGAGCTGTTGGATCTGGATAAGCCAGATACTCTAGAAACAGTCATGAGTACATTCTATAAAAAGCTTTTGGGCTTACCCCCGGGAGTTTCTTCTGTTATGGTAAGGACTGAACTGGGGCAGTTACCGGTTAAATGTAGTACTATATAGAACAAAGGCAAGCTTTATACTGGCTAAAATCTCACAGAATGGAAGAAAAAAGATTACCAAGGGCGTGTATAGACAAAGCAGTGGAATATATCGAAAAAGGGTTCTAATTCCCAAGTCTCCTATTATCGAAAAAATAATGAAACCATATGGGTTACTGAACAGCTTAACAGAAAGCTTAATAAGACCTCCGGAATTGGTGGAGAGTTATGTTAAAAACAGAATTAAAGAAATATGCATACAAAAAGACTTGGGTTTGAGTAAAAATTGTAAAATAAGTAGCTGATTAGCTAGGAACAAATGAAACTTTGATCTGGCACCATATTTGTCTAAAGTAAAAAACAAATCAAAAAGAATAATAATTAAATTCAGATTTGGATATTATGAGAGCCAGAGACTTAAAGGGTTCTATAATAAAAAAGCCTTAAAAAACTGTGTCAGCTTGGGAAGGACAGCCCATTACATTTATTAATTTTATGCCCTTTGCATGTTCATGAAGGAAATTTGTATTTGGGCAATATTCTATCCTCACTGGACATGGAACCAAGATATCAGGTGAACGTACTTTTGAATACTGATGGTATTGTAATATTGGAAAGAATTGTGCAGTGTGGTAAAAAAAATTGAACAAAATAAATTACACATTGTATAAGAAAATCAGATTGTTTGAATATGTAGCAGGAAATATAGGGTTCTATATAATTTTTTGCAATAGTTGGATTGAGTGCAATACAGAAACATTGATTAAATGATATTGTAATTTTATATATAAAACATGTATGTATTATCTGTCATTTGAAAAATGGATATATATTGGATGTAATTGAACATATTTGTAAGAATAACTGTTTTTTACTTTGTTTGTTATGACAATTTTGACTTGTCAATCAATAAACTGAACTGAACTAACCTAAATATTGAGACTTGTATGTTGGCCCATTTTCCTGTAGATATTAATTTATCTATTGGTAAACTTAATAGCCATGATAATAAAGATGCTCATATTAAAGGGACACTGTCAGCTTCTAGCAGATTTTTTATGCCCCATGTAAAAACAATACCTGTAGCCATCTGATGTAGTGACCTTCCTATAAAAATGTACAACTTGGAATTTAGTGTTGTTTTGATGATATTTTTCTTTATTTATCTTAGTGAGTAAATCTCAAGCTGCCTGCTGCTCCCTCTTGTGCATCCCTCAACATGGCGCTGTAACGCTTATAAACTTATGCATGTAAAAGTCTGACTTACAGAAGACATTTAAGTACAGTAATCCCCCATACTGTATGTGGCAAGTGTTCTGAGCACTACAAAGTTAGTGAAATATAAAAGTAAGCATGCTAAGAAGAGTATTTCTGTGTTTGAAAAATAAATTTGTGGTTCTGGGCATGTGCACTAGCGTCGCACTACTGCAGATACCCAGAACCTTGGCTTTATTTTTTCAAACACAGAAATACTCTTCTTAGAGTTATTACTTTAACATTTCATTTACTTTGTAGTGCTCATGACATTTTCCATATGTGGAGGATTTCTTCATCTGATATCCCTTATGAAAATGACACTCATACATGCATGAGTTTACATGTGCTATGGCGATGTTGAGGTATGCACGACTGGGAGCAGCAGAACACTTGGGATTTATGCACTAAGATAAATAAAGACAAATATTAAAACCATGCTAAATGCCAAGCTGCAAGATTTTATAGGAAGGCTACTACATCAGATGGCTGCAGGTATTGTTTTTACATAGGATATAAAAAAATAAGCTAGAAGCTGACAGAGTTTCTTTAAAATATTGGATTGAAGATACCCACCGACCCTTCCCAGAGTGGAGACAAAAGGCTAGATTTTCAAAGCCCTCATAACTTCTGCAGCTGTGGAAAAACTGGTGCAAGTGAATCTCCACTTGTGGAGCTGCAGTTTTTCCCAGAGCTATGGAATTTTCAAAGTGGAGCTGGTTTGCAACCGGCTCCACAATTTATGTCAGCTTGTGGCTATTTTTTGGTGCAGTTGCTGGGAACATTACATCTGGTGGGACCAGGCATAACCTCCCCTGCAGCTGCACTGGCTAAAAATAACAACCTCCACAGCTGTGGAGATTTTGACCCAACTGCAGTTGCAGTGCAGGACTTAGTCCCATGTCATGTTGAAAATCCAGCCCAAAGTCTTTTGAATGTTCTTAAAACAGAAAAGCTTGCTCACTGTTTGTACTCTAAAGCTACCAAGAGGGAGAACTGATGCATCTGTGGCACAAAGCAAAAGGGAGGACTCTTGCACCCTTTGTCTTCAATGCACCATGAATAGTTCCCTTCAAACTAGGCCTTACAGAAGGATGGGAACACTACCATTACCTTACAGACAACCCTTACAACATGCAGTTCTGCAAATGATGAAAGTGCTCTTTGGCTTGGTGGTGTTCAATTCAAAATGCAGTGCATGGATGGGACAGAAAGAATCAGCACTCTCCTTTCCCTACTGAAGAAAAAACACTAGAAGCCCAGGGTCAGTTTTCACAGCATTCTGATCTTTACTGAAGTGCAGACAAGTGCAGTGCATGCAATGCAAATAGCAGCATGGGAAAATGAAAATATAGATATTGGAGTTCATCCAGATGCCAGATGGAGTTCCAGAATTAGCTTACATTTCTTGCCTTGCATATACTCAAAGCTGTGTGACTCAGGTATGATGCTTCTTTCATGTTCCCATCATCTCAAGCATTCATGGCAGTCCAGGCAACCACAGAGCTGAATTACTGACATTTTCTCAAGTTGTACAAACTATTCATTACAAAGGTAAAGGTGTAGAATAAAAATCCAAAGTACAAGAGGTACAATCCACAACACAGTAAATCTATTCAAAAGTGCTTGTCTTGGCTGGCCCAGTGGCACTGAGGGTTGAGGCACTGGATGCCACACCTCATGTTATGCCAGTGATCTGGGTTTAGGAATGAGTCTAGGCCTTTGAGGGGTCAGCTAGGGGGGGGAAGGATTAAGTGTCCCAATGGATGCTCTCCTCCTCCAGGGTGGGGTGGGTTACTGGGCAGAGGATGTGCATGCAGCACTACCACTGGTGGGAGCATCGGCAGTAGGGCACACATCTCTTTGGAGTCAGGGTGGGGTGTGGGCACTGCTGGACACTTGACCACAGCATGTGTCAGCATGCCATCAGTCTAGATGTAAAAGTCCTTTGCACTGGCGCCCTCAGGAGATGGGACCTAGAAAAGAAAAATGCAGAAACACCCCTGGAGCATTGTGCAATATGATGCCAGGATCCCGGTATGACAGGACCCAGCAGAGGAGCCAGAGGGGGATATGAAGCCCTTCCCTGAAGGGGCCAAGGCCTTGGGCAAGTACAGAAAAAAGTGCTTGTCTTATGTCATGCTTGAAACCCCATCTGTAGATACATAAAAACATGTTAGAAATATTACCACATTATTAAAGTCATCCATAAACTAAAGAGAGGAGATGGCCCCTGACAAGCCACCCTTATGGAGGAGCAGCAGGGCAACCAAAGCCAGAGAGACTGCCAGATATGTGAGAGAACACAGAGATGAGGTGGAAACACTAGAAGAACAGATCAAAACACAAGAGGACAGAGGAGCTACAGGAAGAAGTGAGGTTGAATGTTATTATTATTTCAAGTTACAACCTCAGCCCTGATGAAATCAAAGTCCGGGACAAAGGGTTGTCCTTTGTTCCAATGGCTCAGACTAATGAATGTACAATACTTGTTGATGTTTGTGAGTCCACCAGAAACCTTAACTTGAGAGCATTTTTTGATAGAGGTCATGGAGAAATGGAAGAAACACAGAATGAAGGGGTTACATCAAATTTCCAAGAGATACAGAAAACTTGTACAGGACTCTGAGACCAAAGTCAAAGTTCTGTTCTCCAATCATGCCCCAGATTGAAATATTTATTAAGAATTTTGAAATGGACCCAAAAGTACTGTTCTTGGCAATGGAAATGAAAAATATTTCCACAATTTAAGTAAAGCAGAGAATTGTGCATTGGAAGGGTTACAAAAAAAGTGGCCATAGCGATAAAGGCCGCAGATAACAGGGGAGGTGAGATCATGCAGGATATCATGAAATACATACAGTACAAGAGGTTGAACGCCAGGTAGCAGATGATGAATATTATGAGAGGATCCACAACATCCCACCCCAGAGGTAAAAAAACATTGGTTTATATGAAATTACAAGAGGATTTTTCAAAAAATTTTGTCTCACAGAGTGAGTTCAGATTTTGGACAGTTGAATACCCACACAGACCCACCATTTACTGTCTCCCCAAGGCATGTAAAAATTTACAGAAATCCTAAGGTCGACCAATAATGTCTGGCACTGATTCCTTAATGGAGCCATTGTCTAAGCATGTAAATACTTTTCTGTGGGGCTGGTGATAGCTCCACTATTAAGACGTAGAAAACCCATTCAAAAAACTTGTTAAAAAAATCAAGAGTTACTGAGAACTATTTCTGAATGGAGTCAATACAATGAATACATTTATTTACCCAAATCTAATTGGGAGAGGTGTTCCAGCTCGAGGGCCTGCTGGCTCTCTTGTAGTTGCTGGGGCTGTAAGCTTTCCTGCTACATTGCCATGCTTGGAAGGGAGTGTGAAGCCTAAAGCATTGGCCAAACTGATTCTTGCTTCAATTCAAGCCCTCCTAATAGAATTTCAGGCCGAAGTTAGGCCTTCTTTTTCATGTATAGAGAACTCTCTTGTAGAGATATCCTCTCACTGTTCCACAATTGAAGCAAGGATTGAGAGTATGGAACAAGCTATTAAAAATAGAGACAGATTTAAATTGTCTCAGCAAGAACATTATCCTTGGAAGGAGCAATGAATGCTGCATTATATGAACAGCTGACCCAGTCATCAAGACTACAGTGTTTGGAAAATGATGCTTTAAAAAGAAATTTAAGGCTAACTGGATTTCCTGGAACTATCCCTAATGCGGAGCTTGAAGAAACCGTGGAAAAAGCACTTACTCTGTTTTTTTTTTCTATTGAGCTCTTTATTTTGTTGGAGTCAGTATTTCACCCTCCCTCACACCAAGCAAAGGATTCAACTACAGAGTTGCAAAAAGCAAGATATATTATACTGACATTCATCACTTTGACAGAATGGAATAAATGGCTTTGAATGGCCAGAGAGAGAAAGCACTATCTATATGAGGGTTAGTGCTTTCATTTGTATCTAGATGTTTATCTGTAGACTTGGTGCAGGCGCAAGATATTTTTCCTGATTCTTTCTGAATTCAAAGATGCTGGGCTGCCAGATGCTTTACTTGCCTCTGCCCATCTGTGGTTAAAGTTTCAGGGTAAAATGCAATTTTTTTATGACCCTGAAGCAGCCCGAGTTTTCTTTGAGAACAATATTAAAATACCTGAAGATATAGGTTCCGATTTTGAGGAAGAAGAGGCAGAACTGATAGATTACCATCCTGTACAAACAGCCACACTGTGACTTTCAACCTAGGAAAATGATTGGCTTTTTCTTTTTGACTTAACTTTGGTTCTGGAATTATTGGGGGGGGGGGTTATTGCATAAAAGCATTGTATTCTTATCTGTTGCTGGGATGTTTCAAGCTTGGAGCACATACACGTTTACTATTTGTATAATATATTTCTAAGCTCTGGGAATTGTATTTTTTCTTTCTTTTTAACGTTTTATTTTTAACCCCGCTAAAATTATAAAAATTTCCTTTTTTGTGCTTTATTTAGTTAATTTCATTATAACGATATATCTAAATATCTCTTAATGTTTTCTCTTAAGTGAAATTAGTTGTAACCTGAACTTTTCTTAAGGAATAGAAATAAAGCATATAAAAAAAGAGTTCCCAGTGAAGGGGCTATAGAAGTCATAAATCATTTCTTGAGTGATTGTGAACAGATTGCTGAGGACAAAAGGGACTGGTTATGTGACCTGAGTGAAATGGTATTGAAAAATAACATATTTTGTTTCCAGGACAGAAATTACACACACAAAAAAAGCAACAGCCATTGGGCCAACTTATACGGAAAAAAGGGACAGCCATTGGGCCAACTTTTGACTCCAGTGTGGCTAATCTCTATGTAGGTAAGTGGGAAACTGAAAATGTGTACAACCCCCCCCCCAAAAATTTTTTTTGAAAATGTAGATGTCTGGAAATGCTTAATCAATGATGTGCTGATAGTGTGGTAGGGGATGCAGGAAGGATGTCTTGATTTAAAAAAACTTTTTGGAAAATGGCAATCCCTACTTGTGCTTCAAGCTTAATTACAGCTTACATCAGATTAAGGTATTTGACATTGTTATAAAAAAAAAACAACAAAGAAATGGTGAGTTAAAAACTGATTTGTACAACAAGCTAACTGATTCTGTTGGCAAGCAGTTTCCCTCACCCCACCCCCACACCATCAGTAACATGCCAAAAGGACAATTCATCAGGATAAAAAAGAGCTGTCCTGAAGTCAGAGACCATAGGCAGTTTTACACTCAGGTTTATGTAATGGAATAACTGTTATGGAAACAGTATTCCATTACATCTCTTGTGTGTAAAGTGCATCTGTTTGGTTCCCTTGGTGAACATTCGTCCAAACCGCAATCTCTGCTTCTCACGGTTTGCACCAACATGTTCCGTTTCATCTCGCTGTGTAAAACAGCCATTCCGGTAGCACTGTAGAAACAGCCATTAGAGCAGCAAACTCTATGGGAGCTGAAACAAATGGAGACGGGGTTGGCCGGAATACTCGCAGGGTGTAAAAGAAAACCAGAATGCAACAGAGTACAACGGTGCCACATGGGTAACACTCATTTCGTTTTAAAAACCTGTGTGTAAAAGTGCCTCATAAATCTCAAAGTGAGATCCAGGTCAGGAAGCTTAAACAGAGAGGATACAGTGAACAGGTGATAGGACAAAACAGGATGTGGATGGCATGGAAAGGGTTACAGAATGTTCAAACAGCCAGAATAGATCCTCACCTCACCTTTGTTACTGCATATAAACAGGTGGTTGAAATGGCAAAGAAAAATTAAAATGCAGTTAGGAGTGTTCCAGCACTTAACAGAGATATTCAATAGACCACTCAGAACCACATATAGAAGAGTGAGCAATATTGAGGACAGGATAACTCGTAGTTACCAACTGATGAAATAGGCAACCTGGCTACCCAAACCTCCTAAGGTATGTTTTAACTGTGGAAAATGTGAAGTGTGTCCCACTGTCATGAGAACAAACACATTTACAAGCCATAGTAGACAAGTTGTGATCAGTGACTTTATCACTTGAGACACTGAAGATATAATTAATCTCCTACAATGCAAACGTGGCACCTATATGTATGATGCACTAACAGAAAATTTAAAGAGAGAGAGTAGGGGAGAATCTCAGGGTAGTACAGAGAAAAGATGTGATGTATGCTATGGGATTGCATTTTAAAAATACAAGGGATAAAACCCAATATAACATTCACACAGTGGGACTAGAACAAGTTAAAAGAGAGTCCTGTGGTGGGGTTTATGAGCAAATACTGAAATGTAGGGAACAGTATTAGATCCACAGGGTAGAAGCCTCACCTAGCCTGTGCTTAATGACAAGTTCAAAATTAAACCTTTCTTGAAATACAGTAACTGTCTAATTACAATTGATGTGTATTAGTATGACCTGATTGTAAAATCATAAATATCTGAAATTGACTCATGCTGTTCTAAATTGAGTTTGTTCTGCTGTTCTTTTCCACTCCCTCCATGTCTCTTCTGCCCTACCCCTCAACCTTATACCTCACACCGCCCGGCCCCACAACCTCCTCCCATCCTTCCCTTTTCATTGCTTATGTGTTTGCTTCTATACTGCTGTTCATTAGTTTGTGGATGACTTTAATAATGTGGTTATATTTCTAACATTTTTTTTATGTATCCACAGACAGGGGTTCAAACATGGCATGAGACAAGCACGTTTGAATAGATTTACTGCGCTGTGAAGTGCCCCCTCCTGTACTTTGGATTTTTATTCTTTTAATGCACCTTCACCTTCGTAATGCACCATTTGCACAAACTCAGTGAATGACAGCAGTTCAGCTCTGTGGTTGCCTGGACTACCATGGACACCTGAGCTGATGGGAGCATAAAAGAAGCATCACACCTGAGTAGCACAGCACTGAGGATGCACAAGGCATGAAATGTAAGCTAATCAGAATGCCAGCCAACACCTCATTGGATTGCTAATATCTATATTTTCACTCTCCCGTGCTGCTATTTGCATTGCTTGTACCAATAAAGTGCCTGCAAGTGACTGCACATTAGTAAATATCAGAATGCTGTGATAACTGATCTTGGGCTTCTAGTGCTTTTTTCTTCAGAAAGGGAAGGTGAGTGCAGATTCTTTTTCTCCTCTTGTATCATTCAACACAGCAGAGCTGCCACATAGCCCCCTCTTATGGTAGCAGAATTCACATACAGGGAAGGGGGTGTACCACTCTGGCCAAGAGTTATACATGTGGGCATTTAAACAGGATAGAATGCTTAGGACCCTAAGGCTCTATTTACAAAGTTGTCTTGTGAGGTTACATATCAGTTGCTTACATACATAGTGTTACATAGCACACACAGCACAGATGACAATTCAAAGACACCCTCCTCTGTAAACATTAACAAACAATGCTATACAATCACCATTATATTAGTATGTAATAATTGCATTCAATACTGGACATTCTATGGAGATCCCTCCATTTGTCCTGCCTTGGCAAGCGAAATTGTCCTGCTCTTCAATATAATCATAAATGGAGAAGTTAATTATACTCTGTTTCTTTAAATGACGCTGATGCCCTGCCTGCCTGTCTGCACATTTCTGATTCCAGTTAGCTGCATGCTTGCTCTGGTTCACTTTCCTACTAATTCACTTCTCAGTCCTGGCTTAGTTCTCTGCTTTTAACATTGATGCCCTAAGGCTGTCACCACATTGAACAGCTATCCATTTGCCTGAGGAGGTCACTGTTGTCTTCTCCAGGGGTACTGATGGTCATGAGGTAGAAGCCTCCCCCCAAATTACATATTGGGAGAGGACTTGCTTGACTTTACAGGGATTGCCTCTCAGCTCTGCCTGCACTGCTGA
This sequence comes from Neoceratodus forsteri, assembly GCA_016271365.2. NCBI lineage: Eukaryota > Metazoa > Chordata > Ceratodontiformes > Ceratodontidae > Neoceratodus > Neoceratodus forsteri. Next base: position 678,967,424 of record CM057454.1, read on the forward strand.
TTCTTGCTGTTTTTGGCACTGAAACTGACTAGATGCTTGAACAAAAGAACCTGGTCCTGTACTTTTGCACCTTTCACTGCCAGTCTGGGTTAACAAGTTATGTGACCTGGGAAGTCAAATCAGGCAGAGCCCAGGAACCTGTTTCACTAGGACTTTTATTTGCCCAATTGGAACCAGTGTTTGCCAGAGCAGGTCACCATCATCATCTGCAGGGGTGCCAGTGGTTGTGAGGCAGGAGCCTCCCCCCAGCCCATGCTACGCATCATGAGAAGACTTGGGTCATGAGAGTCTGGGATGGTGCCCCCAACAACCACCAACACCAGGACAGCTTGTGACTTTGAACTTTGGCACCTCCTACCACACAACCAATCAGGCTATGGGAGGTTTCTTGGACTTCATGTCCTTTTTGGCTAAAGTGCCTTCCAATTACAGCAGCCTCAGCTGTGCTTTTGTTTTGTAATAGTAGTTCTCAGCTGTAAGCATAATTACTGTTTTTGTACCATTGACTGCATTATAACATCTCATGTCGTTAACAGCACATACGCACTAAATGTATCCTATCTCCCTTTCCCCTCCCCCTGGGCAGCACCCTGAGGGGAGTCCTGGACCAGTGTGCCTTACCCAGCTACCAACCTATATTGGTAGAAGGAATTTAGGATTTTAAGTGTCCAAGACATTGAAATCTGCTTCACAAATATGATTTAAATTGAGTGGTAGAAGTGCATCAAATGGCATAAATTGCTGGATACAACTGTTTTAAGGTCTAACAAATTCAGCCTGTACTCTAACTATGTCAGTGTTTAAATTAGTAATCTGCATTGCAATTTTCTTACATGGCCTAGGATCTGAGGACCACACTCCCCATCAAAATGAATGTGGTGAATACAGAGGTAAAATTCTCAGCTTAGTCCTTGCAATTATGGCCCCATTCTTACTGTAGTTTAAAATAACTAGAAGGAACTAATTTACTAATCTATGGCACCATTATGGAAGATCAAAGGAACAAACTTGCTACAAACTAATAAGCCAAACAATTTAAAATGGAACCTGATATTCATTGAACTTCTCCCGTTGACAAGTGAGGATATCAAGCAAAACCCAGGGCCTAACAATGAAACTTTAAAACTGGCCCATGACAATGCGTAGAGCTTGGCTAACAAAATTTATCAATTTAAAATACGGGTTATAAGACTGACTGAGACATGTCAGACAAGGAAAAACCCAGACACTGAAGTACAACTAAATGAATAGTCAGCTTACGTATGACAGACATGACAGACCTGGGGGGAGGAGTTGTGCTCTACATAAAACTTGCTCTGGCCGGCCCGGTGGCTCAGAGGGCTGAGGTGCTGACGCCTTACCTTGCTCTACACTGGCAACCCAGGTTCAGTAAATACCTCGGGTCACCGGGGTGCTGGCTTAGGGGGGAGGGTTGAAGCAGGCTTGAGCTACGGCTCTCCTCTGCAAGGGGTGGATGCCCACTCCACTGTAATCCCGCTCCCACCAGGTGAAGGTCCAGTGGATAGCGCAGGCAGTTGGAATGGCAACACAAGTCTGGGGAGGGGCAGAAGCGGCCACTGGATCCTGGCATGTGCGTGCACCTCCACACGCGTACACGCATGTGTATGCTGTGGCCCCAGGAGGGAAGGGGAAGAAAAATCATGAAAATACCAGAAATTACAAATGAAAAATAAACAAACCATGCTTTAGGATGTGTGGAACTAAAGTATTCAGGGAAAGTGGACATCATAGAAATATTCTTGTTTTTTTTCTGTCTCTACAAGATATATGTATAGTGATTGTATACTCACTGCCAAAAAAACAATGCATCAAACTTTGACAAACTATATCAATTAATAATTAAACAATCCTAAGGCAAAGAAATGTTACTGATGGGTGATTTTTTTTTTAATTCAGGTGTATTGCTTATTTAGGTACATTTACAAATTTCATATTAGATTTCAATTTATGTGCATGCTATCGATTATAAGTCACAAGTTACAATTTCAATCATTTAGTTTATATGACCAGTACAGTGGACCAGGTTTTAATACATCCATAATAGATTACCCCCTTTCCCATCTTCTGTTTATTACAATACCGGGACATAGTTGCTATATATGCTTCGCTCATATCTCTGCTGTCTTTCCCAGCAACCACTGTGTCATTCTGTTTCTTCCAATGTGATTTCCTCCCCCCCTCCTGAAACCCCACCTCCCTGCTGCATCATCCAAGGGGTCCATCGGCCTACAAAGCTCTGCGTTCTAAAATTAATTTCATGGGTCAATTCTTCCATATCCTGGATCTCCTGAACAGTGTGTATCCACTGCTGAAGGCTTGGAGGGTCTGGGCAGAGCAACTTTCTCAATATGGCCTTATGGGCTGATGTCAACATAATGTTCCATAGGTAGCTCTTGTCTCTTCCCTTCACCTACCTGGGCAGGATCCCCAGTATCAGGTGCCTTGGGCCAATGGAATCCGGGACTGAAAATATTTTCTTCAGTTTTTGTATTATACCCCTCCAGTATTGGGCTAGTCTTGGGCATGACCAAAACACATGAAGGTGATCCACCCTCGTATCATGACAGCCCCTCCAGCACGTTGGTGGGCAATTCCTATCCCATTTTGATTTAACAACTGGGGTGATGAAGAACCTCATTCTAATCTTCCACTCGAACTCCCTCCACAATGGGGAGTATGTGGTTTTATAAATTTGGGTGTAGCTGGATTCCCATTCTTTATCTGTAATCTGTTCCCCTAGTTCGAGTTCATATTTTTGGGGGATATTTGTGACTTGATTTCCTCCTCTGTCTCTCAGTGCCCTGTAAATGGCCGAGATACAGCTTCTTTGCCTCTATGAGCTCACTATCTCATTTATAACCCCCAGTAATCTTGATAAGGCCTGGTCCTGACTCCCTCGGCTCGGCGGGGCCTGTATGTGTGTTCTGACCTGGAGGAATCTGTAGTAGTCAGTTTGTCTGAGGGAGTACTTATCTTTAAGTTGACAAAAGTCTATTATATTAGACCCATCCATAAAGTGATTTAGGGTGTAAAGACCCAGCCTCTCCCAGCTTCTGAAGGTGAGATCCAGACTCACAGGGGGCAACTCCTGATCCCAGGCAAACCACCACATGGGCCATAGGTCTTTAGATAATTTGTGTTTGTACCTTAGTCATTTTATTGCCCACAGTGTATGTCTCACTGTGAATAACAGTGTGTTGTTATCCTGGCTGAGAATTTCTGGCATAGCTACTCTAGCTCCCAAAGGTGTTCCCTGTGTGGAAATCACTTCCACTGCCTTCCAGCGAGCAGAATATTCTTGTGTAAACCAAAGAAGGGTCCATTTCAATTAAGTGGCTAAATAATATTTATTTATTAAATTTTGGTGATTGGGTAGGCCCACTGAGCCCCGAAGGTCCCTTTTTCAGGGGCGACCCGGGATAACAATATAAGTTATAAGAATGAACAAGGACATAAGGAACATTTGAGGCATTGTGAGTTCCATCATGAGGTGGTTACAGTAAAGAAAAATAGTGGATACAGGCATGGTTACAGGCATGGTAAAAGAAAAGCAGTGGATACAGGCGTGGGTACAGGCATGGTTATCATCATGACATGTAAGCAATTGGTAGTACTTTGCATATAGTTTATTCAGAGGTTACACGTGGCCTCTGGAGAGCAGTCTGTATAAGGCAGGTAGTAGGAAGGTTAAGCTAGGAGACGGGAGTTGGTTAGGGACATTCCTTCCTCCATATTTATTATAAGATTGCATGACCAGAATTTTAATCCTAGGCCTTTTATGGTTCCAGATAAATTTAGTAATCATTCTCTGCCATATTTGGAATTGATTATGATGGATTTTCATTGGCAGGCACTGAAATAGATACCGAAATTTAGGCAGAATATTCATGGTTACTGATTGAATTTTGGAATAGAAGGGTAGATTCAGCAGTTCCCGTTTCTTGAAATCTTGTCTAATCTGACTTATTAAGGGTTCATCGTTTATAGCATATAGGTTCATTAGGTTTTTTGGGATTTGGGTACCTAGATACTTTATGTTCTGGGCATTCCATTTCAGGGGGATTAACTGTTTCACACTTGGGGCAAAGTTATAGAAAAATGTATGTAATTCGGTCTTTGTTTTATTAAAGGAATATCCGGAATATTGACCAAATTTATCCAGTATGGACCGCAGTGTGGGAACAGATTTATCTGGATTGATTATGTACATTAACACATTGTCTGCATAAAGGGAAATTTTATGCTCTTCTCCATCAATTATTACCCCCTTCACCTCCTGATCCTCCCTCAGAGCCTGGGCCAGAGGCTCATTATATACAGCTAAGAGCAAGGGTGACAGCGGGCACCCTTGTCTGGTGCCCCTGCCAAGATCAAACCTCTGCAAAACCCCACCATTCACCCTTACACAGGCCTGTACAGAGCCCCAATGGTGCCCAGAAAGGACTCAGGGAATCCCATTCTGTGGAGAACTGCAAACAGGAAGCACCAGACGATCCTGTCAAATGCCTTTTCGGTGTTGAGACTCATACTGTAATACAGGAGGGGCTATGTCTTTTATTGATGATGTCTATTATATTAATGGTCCTTCTCACCCCTTCAGAGGCCTGTCTGGCCGCTATGAAGCCTGTTTGATCCGGGTGTATTATGTTTACTAAGATAGGGTTAAGTCTAGCAGCTATTATGGCGGTGAAGATTTTGTAATCAACATTTAAAAGGGATATTGGCCTGTATGAACCACAGTTCTTCAGGTCTTTCCCTTCTTTGGGGATTACAGAAATGGTAGTATAGTTGCAGGATGGGGGAACCCTTTCTCCCTCTTGCCACACCTGGTTATATATATTTTTGAGCAAGGGGGCTGTTTCTGCTGTGAAAGTCTTGTACAGTTCACTGCCAAAACCATCAGGTCCTGGGCACTTGCCTACTTTGAGGCTCTTAATTACATTGACTATCTCAGACTGGGAGATGGATGGTACCAGCACCTGCATCTGAGGTTCCGTGAGCTTGGGCAATTTTAGTCCCTTTAAAAACTCCCTAGTCTCCTCGGGGCAGGTGTTATTTTACACTTGGTATAGCTGTTTATAATATGTTACCAGGGAATCTGCTATCTGCTCCCATTTATGTGAAACCTGTCCTGTGGTCGGATGTCTGAGGCCTGTGATATTGGTTCTTGCAGCCCTCTGCCTCAGACGGTAGGCCAGTAGCCTAGTGGCCTTAGGGCCACCTTCATAATAAGATTGTTTTAGGTAGTGCAGGGCTTTTTCTATTTCCTCTCTGAGTCTTTTGTAGTTTATTTTTGATGTCCTTTATCTCCTCCTCTCTAAGCTTACAGAACTGAGTTTTTTACTGTTCCTCTAGGGTCTTGAACTAGTGCTTCAGGGTCTCCATTTGTTTGGTCATTTCTCTTTTTCTATGAGCTGCTATGGATATTACTGTAGTTTCCCCCTAATCATTGCTTTTACAGTATTCCACAAAATTTGAAGGGTTGTGCCTGGATTTTCATTTGTTTGAACAGTCTGCTCTATTACCCTTCTAATCTCCTCCTTCACCTCCTCACTTCTCAGCAGACTGGTATTCAGTCTCCAATGTGTGAGCTTTCTTGGAAGCTGCAGCTCCAATTCTGCTAAAATTGGCTGATGATCCAACAATGTTTCTGTTCCCACCCACATAGATTTAAATATATGCAGGTCTTTGGCAAATGTCAAAAACATATCTAGTGTTGAGTACATCTTATCTCTCGATGAACAGAAGGTAAAATCTTTCGCTGCTGGGTATTTCTCCCTCTAAACATCTACTAAACCGACATCTTCCATTAACTTTCCCAGTGTTCTGTCTATTCTGCTATGTGGTGCTGGGACACAAGAAGTGGTATCTAACATTCTATTTAATACAACATTCCAATCCCCTCCTGCAGTAAGGACATCCTTTGCTGTCTCTGATATTAATTTGAGGCGTTCCAAGAAGAAAGAAATGGGTGAGCCTGGAGGAGCATAAATATTCAGGAGGGTGACCGTCATATCCTGCAGTCTTCCCACTATGATTACATATTGGGCATCCACTTCTGTGATGAACTCCTCCTCTTCGAAGGGGAGAGAGGTAGACAAGAGAACAGCCACTTCCCTCTTCTTACCCTTGTCCAGAGATGCGTGGAAAAGCTTTGGGAACCTTTTACTCTTTAATTTCTGGCTCTCAGTCTGGGTTAAATGTGTCTGCTGAATAAAATGAATCTCACACTTTTAGTCTCTTAAAGGTTTTTGCACCTGCTTTCTCTTTATGGGCTGATTGATATCATTCACATTATAAGACAGAAATCTAGAGCTAACTTGAGCCATTTTGAAACCCCGTACATTTATCTGCTGAATTGCTCTTTCTTTTCCCAGTGTATAAGAGCCCCCCAACCAGGTCCTGTTTATTCCCCCTTTCCGTATATCCACTACTTCAGTCATATTCCTCCAACCTTTTCTCATTACTGTTACTGAATCTTTCAAACTTAATGTTGTGCCCTTGATTACTTATTAATGTTAGAAACCAATTGGCCCTTAACTGTGAGCCAACGTAGATTTTAACAAAAGCCTCTTTTAACTTCCTCCCTCTAGGTGGGAGTATAACCTTGTCCACAACATTAGACTCAGTTAAACTAATAATCAAACAAACATAACATTTAACTTGATGTTCCACATTAATACCCTCAAGGAAAGGCATTCCACCCCCCATGACCCAGCAAGGCCCCAAAGAGAAGAGTCCCTTCCCCATGCCTCCCCACGTTGCGGAACCATAGGAACCTTTTGTTCACCCTGTACGGGTTACAGATAACTATTAACTGGACATTCATTTCTAGTGTTATAGATTGATAATTTTCTGACTTTCTGGGTCAGCCCATTCTCCCAGATAGGGGCTGGTGTGTGTCCTCTTCAGGACACCTGTCCCTGGCAGTTGGCATGGGCAAAGCCTCTTATGAGGCAACTGTTGGATTGTGGTCCTTGTCTCTGAGGTATGACCAACATCAGCAGCAACAGTAAAACAAGAATTTTCCACATTTCAAATAGGCAAACTCAATCTCTTCCTCCCCATCCATCCCAGTGTTCTGATAAGGGATCGTCCCTCTATTGGTCTTTGAATGCAGTGCACCCATCTTCCAAACCATGGAGAATGGCTAACATCATAATCCAGTCGAGTTTATACACTTAGGAGCCTCTCCCCCCCCCCCGAGGAATCCCCAAAACCAGCCATCACACTTAATTTATATCATTTGGTTTTTCCATATATGTATATATAAGGTTGGTCAAGTTTAATTTTAAAATTCCCCATCCCCCCATGTTCATGTACACAGGCCTGTGCAACGCGCTCATGTTTTCTTACCATGAGAGTCCCAGGCACGAGAGGATCAACAAGGAGCAGCTGACTGAGAATCCCTGTCAGCCAAGGCGGCTGCAAATAGGATTGACTTGGGTGTTCCATCCTCCGATAGGCAATACTCCACACACACCCCCACTTCCATGGGTCAATGTCCCAAACTTGGCTTTTTTCAATTAACAGTACCTCCGTTCTTCACTGCGAGGCTTAGGGGTGAACAATCCGTCTGCGCCTCACTTCAAAGCTGTAAGCACCAAGCATTTCAAGGTCCAGCACTCAGGTGGGGGGTCTCCATTTCTTCCTGCTCATCTGATTCCTCCGTAGTTTGCTATACTATGTCCACGAGCTGAATCCTCAAGGTATAAGGTTTCAGGAGAGTGGAGATATCGGCTCGCAGGTTCGAGGAATGGAGTAGGTTTGACTTGATGTGTCTTGACCATTCCCTTATGAGCTACTGATCATGCTGCACATCTCAGCTTCTTCTCTAAGCACTCTTTTCAGAGCTGGGGCACCGTCACCCCTGTGTCCTCTAGGTCATTAAAAACTTTAGTGCCCTTACTGGTTTCCACTTTTAGGTGTGCTGGATACAACGTCTGGGCCTCTATGTTTTTTGTCCTTAACTGCTTCAGGACAGGCCACATGGTGCATCTCGCCTCCTGCACCTGTGTGGTGTAATCATTGTTGATGGTAATTCTGGCTTTCCAAAATGTGAAGTACAAAATGAAAACAGGATGGTAACCGCCCCAAGGACAAGCAGTGCACAGCAAAAATTTAGCAAATGAAACAAGTACCTTGGTTTGCTGGCACCTACTAAAAGGCCATGGAGTGCACAAAATGCACTTCCACATAATAATCCACAACCAAGGACCCTCTGCTCAGTACTCCTTCTTTAATAAGAAAATTGAAAATCCACAGCAATAAATCCAAACAATCAGTTCCATGAATACAAAAGTGGAATACAGTGATGCCTCATACAGCTCCCTCAGACAACCTAGTGTGCTGGTTGCAGGCTTTCTGACATGTTTTGCAAGTGTGTGCTTTCTCAAAGGATGCCTGATACTCTTAACCACTCCCCTTAAATAGGCCTAGTGCTTAAAGTGATAGTGCAAAATTAAAATTATATTGACACTAATATTTATCTAAACATTTAAAAAAAAAACATCATATTGACATCATTCACAAACAGGTGCTTACCCAGGAATTATATTTCATTTCAGCACATCTGTTAATTTTTAAATTTTTTAAAAAATTAAACTTTATATCACATACATACATATATGACAAAAGGCGATTGCACAAAGTTTGGTGTGGAAGACAAACTTCTCAGCATTTTTCTTGAACTGCTGGTGCAAATCTGAAAAAAATATAGAAAGACAAAACAAATATTTACACATCACAGCAATTATAAAGACACAGCCCAAAAGTTTCAGTACTCAATTCCTCTTTTTAAGGAAGGTCCTCATTTCTATCCTGTCATTCAAACCAGGATGTTCCATTGCTCGAAAAGCATGGATCAAGTACTGTTCCCTCTTCAACAGTAGATTATCATAATCACCCTCTCTAAGGGACATCACAGGTCTTTCTATACCCGTGAATATAAATCCATGATCTTCCTTTTTTCTAGATTTAAAAATGTGCATGGCAAGGGCATTTTTTACATCTTTGTTTTAAATTGCCCTGATATGCTCACTTATTCTGGTTTTGAAAGCTTATTTAGTTTTACCAAAGTAAAAACTACCACATTTACACTCCGCCAGGTAAATAACACCACATGTAACACATGTGATGAATCCCCTGACTTCAGTCTCTTTTCCTGTTGCCAAATTTCTTAAAGTCTTGGTGTTTTTAACCTTACAACAATATTTACAGTTGCCACATTTGTGGCAACTATTGTTCCTTTGTAGCAACCACATCCTACTTTGTACTGCTCCTGGCTGCATAGAGTGCACTGCATAGTCCTTCACTGTTTTTCCTTTTCTAAAAACAATCTTGGGACCAATTTCTCCAGTATCCCTAAGCCCTGAATCAAGTCTCACCATATGCCAGTGTTTTCTCTCAATATCAGTAATTTCCGATGATTGTAAACTATAGGTGCTAACAAATGTAACTTGTGGATCTGTATATGATTCTTTCTTTCTTTCTTTCTTTCTTGAGATTCTCATGTGGTATACCTTCTCCGTTCTTCACCGTGAGGGTTAGGGGTGAACAATCCAGCTGCACCTCACTTCAAAGCTGTAAGCACCAAGCATTTCAAGGTCCAACACTCAGGTGGGGGGGTCTCCATTTCTTCCTGCTCATCTGATTCCTCCGTAGTTTGTGATACTATGTCCATGAGCTGTATCCTCGAGGTATAAGGTTTCAGGAGAGTGGAGATATCAGCTCGCAGGTTCAAGGAATGGGGTAGGTTTGACTTGATGTGTCTTGGCCGTTCCCTTATGAGCTCCTGACCATGCTGCGCATCTCAGCTCCTTCTCCAAGCACTCTTTTCCAAGCTGGAGCACTGTCACCCCTGTGTCCTCTAGGAAACTTGAGGCCACCTCCAGGTCATCAAGTACTTTAGTGCCCTTACTGGTTTCCACTTTTAGGTGCTCTGGATACAACATCTGGGCCTTTATGTTTTTTGCCCTTAACTGCTTCAGGACAGGCCACATGGTGCATCTAACCTCCTACACCTGTGTGGTGTAATCATTGTCGATGGCAATTCTGGCTTTCCAAAATGTGAAGGCCCACATTCTCCAAGCACGATGAAGGTTTTCCTCCTTGGTGTCGTATACTGTCATCTTGGCTACAACGGATCTCGGATGGGCATCAGGGTTGGAAGGTCTCTGGGCTAGTGAGTGGTGGGCCTGATCCATAGATAAGTCAAAGTCCTCGGGAGGTTTTAAAGTCTCTTCCAGAACCCTTTGCAAAAAAGTGATTGGGTCAGGTGCCTCCTTCTCTGCACCTTCAGGGATGCCATACACTCGCTGGTTCTGGCACTGACTTCTCCTTTCCAAATCATCAAACTTGTTCATCAGCTCCTGCTCTCTCACCATGAGGAACAGGAGAAGGCAATCATGCCTGTCCATCTGTTCAATTATTGTGGTGAGTCCCACTTCGAGTTTTTCTGCTCGGTGCTCAGTGTTTCCGATGTTGGCTCTTAGTGCAGTTAGGGAGCTATCTATTTTAGCCATTGTTTTAGCTGCCTATAGAATAGTTTCTATCAGTTGATTACAGTCCTCCTCTGAGCCGATCATGGATGCCATAGTGCCTCCATCTTCAAAAGGGCCCGATGTTCAAATTGCATTTTCTCCTTGCAGCAATGTCTGGAGCTTCTGTGCTGGAGTCTGGGGCCCCTTCATTAATATTGCCTTTGAATGCATCACTTCAGCCGGCAATTGCATTTTGTTTTATCAATGGATGCCTTTAGATTTGCAAATGGGATGAGGAGAGCAGTGAGCTATGGTGCCATTGAGCCGCTGATGTTACTGGAAGTAACTTCCTGATGGGTGATTTTAATGCAGCCTGGGGTGAACCCAGGTGGGGGACAACTGGAGTTAAGTTTCTCCTCCATGGACCTGAAACAGACCATCACAATGCCAATGAGGAAAGGATCACACCAGAGATGGCAAAAACAAGGGCTCCAACTGCGTAATAGTGGTACTACCAGTAATTATTAGACAACGAAGGGAAGAAAACTGATGCTATTCACTGAGCGCAAAAAACAGTACACTAGATAGCTGCTGCTCATTGCATCAAGTTTTATTTGGGCAAATACATTGTAACAGCAAACCTAGGGAGATGTGCAGTGACTTGTCTTGATGTTTTGCACACCTACACTTTGTCCAGAGACTTTCAGCTGCTACAAACTGGCCATGTTTAAAGGATTTCCAAAGTCCACAAATGCAAGGTACTCAACCCTTTGTTTTTAAATCCTTAAACCTTGTTTAAATTATCTTTAAAATATTTTATGATATTATATCATTTGTTCATATGGGCTGATTCAGCAAGGAGGTCATGGAAAAGGTAAGGAGGAAAAGAGCTGCCTTTAGGAGGTACAAGAAAACAGGGAGGGGTAGGACAGGGAGGAGTACTTGACGGAATTGAAGGAGGTGACATGGGCAGTAAGGGGAGCCAAGGCATCTACAGAGCTCAGGCTGGCACAAGGCATTAAGAAGGGGGAGAAGGACTTCTTTAGGTACATCAGGGAGAAAAGGAGCTGTAAGGACCACATAGTAAGAATTAGGAAGGAGGAGGGTCGGGCGGAAGCAGGGTGCAATAAGGCAGTTGCATTAAATGATTACTTCTGCTCTGTATTTACTAAGGAGAAATGGGGGGTGACAACCAAGGGGGGAGGAATGACAGAAACGAGGGGGGTGACAGATGGGGAAATCATGGAGGGCAGAGTTCAGGAGGGTTTGAAGGTACTGAGGGTGGACAAGTCACCAGGCCCAGATGGCATCCACCCCAGGGTACTGAAGGAGCTGGCAGAGATCCTTGTCGGACTGTTGGCAGACCGTAATTCCTCACTACACTCAGGGTGTGTACCTCAGGACTGGAGGATGGCTCATGTGGTGCCCCTGCACAAGAGTGGCCCCAAGGATGAACTGGGGAACTGCAGACTGGTGAGCCTCACATCCATCGTGGGTAAGCTAATGGAGAATATCCTGAAGGAGAGGCTGGTGACCCTCCTAGAGGCCATAGGTCTACAGGACAGGAGACAGCATGGCTTCATATGTGGCAGATCCTGCCAAACCAACCTGGTGGAGTTCTATGACTGGGTAACTAGGCAACTGGACAGGGGCCATGCAGTGGATGTCCTGTATCTGAACTTCAGTAAGGCATTCGACTCGGTGCCACATGGGAGGCTGGGAAGCAAGTTAGAAGGCACAGGGGTGGGTGCAAAGCTGGTGAGATGGGTAGGGAACTGGTTTCAGGGAAGGCAACAGAGGGAGGTGGTGGGTGGGGATCTCTCACACCCAAGGGTAGTGATGAGTGATGTTCCACAGGGCTCAGTGTTGGGACCAGTATTGTTTAGGATATTCATTGCAGACATATCATTGGACATCAAGAGCAAGGTCAGTCTGTTTGCTGATGATACCAAGATAGGAGCAGTGGTAGATGTCCTAGGGGGATGGCAGGGGTTGCAGAATGATCTGTCAAAGCTTGAAACCTGGTCAGACACCTGGCAACTGGGGTTTAATGCTAAAAAGTGCAAGGTGCTGCATTTTGGGATGAAGAACCCAAGGAGGAGTTACCAGCTGGGGGGAGTGCATCTAGTCCAGACAGAGGAGGAGAAGGACCTGGGAGTGCTCATTACAGGGTCAATGAACAACTCGGCACAATGTAGGAAGGCAGCTGCAAAGGCCAACAAAATGCTGGGTTGCATTGCAAGGGGTATATCCTCAAGGAGGGAGGAGGTGATTCTGCCACTGTATAGGTCATTAGTTAGACCGCACCTGGAGTACTGCATGCAGTACTAGTGCCCATATCTGAAGAGGGACATTAAGTTACTGGAGAGGGTGCAGCACAGGGTGACAAAGATGATCAAAGTGCTGGGGGACTTATCATACGAGAGGAAGCTGAGGGAGCTGAACATGTACTCGCTGGAGGAGAGGAGGGATGGGGGACATGATTGAAACCTTTAAGTACATGAAATGAATAAACAAGACAGGTACAGAGGGGCTGCTCAATTAAGGGAGGGGAGGGACACCAGGGGACATGATATGAGACTGTAGGGAGGAAGGTTCAGGAGGGAGAAGAGGAGACACTTTTTTACAGAGAGAGTGATAGCTGGGTGGAATGCATTACCTGCAGAAGTGGTATCTAGTAGACAGTGGACTGCTTCAAAAGGGGATGGGACAGGACAAGGGGGAGGTCAATGGATGGGAAGTGTGGAAGGGAGGGGCAGCTGCAGAATAAGGGGTGCTAGCTGCACATGCAAGCAGACTTGATAGACCTCTAGGCCTTTATCTGTTGGCAAATCTTGTATGTTTGTATGTCTTGTTTGGTATTGAAAATTGCAATTAAATATTCACAGTACTATAAGGTTTTGAGTGGTCTTGTTCCATATGTGTTTTAACTCTATTTGTGAATGTAATATAATTTTGCCTAATATGAACAATTTAATTGTTTTAGTAGCTAATGTTTCAAGACCTCCTGAGTCTCGTCTTCAGAAGGTTGGGCTCTAAACAAATAAAATACATAAATTATTTCAATTCCCTTCCTTCTAAAACTATGTGGCCTGTAAATTGTATGTAAACTTAGCCTCAATAAATAGGTGGAACTGACCTGCCATTATTATAAGAATGATTCTTAATTTTTTAACATCATGTCCTTTTTTCTTCTAAATAATTCCTATAAAAATAAAAAAATATATCTTTATTATATTATTACAATTAACTAGGAGGCTTTCCAGACATTTTTAAATAAATTAAACACAATTTACAAATTACTGGCCCAGTTTCTCTTGTATTTACAAAATAAATGTTTTTATGTCTTTTAATTTAGTAGTTCCTTATTCATCATGTCTCCTGTCTTATCCTCTAGGTAGGGAAATGGGCAGACTGGGTGGGCCAAGTGGTCCTTATCTGACATCAAAGTCTATGTTTCTATGTTTCTAATTGCCAGTTCAGTGCAAATGCCCTTTAAATGGCAAACCTAGGGTGGTGTGAAGTGACATGTCTTGATGTTTCACACACGTGTGCTTTGTCCAGAGACTGTCAGCTGCTACAAATTGGCCATATTTAAAGGAGTACCTTAAAATGACAGAAGCAGCAGAGGGAACATGCATGCAATTTAAAACAACAGTTCATCACATGTGAAATACTGTGTTAACAGTGCAAGTGCAAAAGAAATGTTTAAATCCTTGCGTAGTATGTGCATAAACTTGGATGATTAATTGTTTTGGTGCTTAGTAGCCATTAGCTAATTGAATATCTCCTTAAAAAGGGGTCACTGGAGCAGATCATACAGTCAGTGCCATATTGGTGCTATTTTTAGCAATGTTCTAAAACCATCATCATCATCAATTTTTTTTTAAACCATATTTAATTTCAGTTTTTGTTATTCATGCATAAAGGATACATCTGTATCTACATCTATATCTGGTTGCTTGTGCCTCACAGAGTCACGTGTTAACAATTTACAGCTCTTCCAAGCCACCATGGATATTTACAAGAAATATGCAACACTGTTGAAGAGCCAAATATAGGCAACTTCCATTGTTTTCCATACATATCATTGTCCTCATTTAATGTCCTTGTCTTCCTTGATGGTTTTCTTGGTGAGGTCAGACAATATATGTGTCTTCTTGCTTAAAATTTCATCGCAACCAGCATTTAAGCTGTATAAACATACTGTATGTATACAGGAAAGTGAGGGAAGAGAAAAGAAGTGAAAAAAGATAGCGAGAGAGAAAGATAACGTGGAGAAATAACAGTAAACACCAAATTATCCCAGGTTGGGAGGGGGTAGTGTTATCTATATTACTAGATGAGGAATAAGGCATAACGGAGGGTAGCCGGGGTTTTTTCGATCAGCATATTATCCCTGAGCTGCCAGAATTTCTAGGATGTCTTTTCCTTCCATTTCTACTTGGAAATGCAGAAAGGGGAGCCATCTGGATATGAATTTTCCTGTTTGCAACCTCAGCTTAGCTATGAGTCTTCATCTCTAATATTTTGATGATGATTGAGTACTAATTCTCATGTGTGGGTGGGTTTGTGTCAAGCCATTTTTGGGTTATGGCCTTCAAGGCAGAAGCTACCATTATATTTTATAGGTATAATTGAGACCTGGATTTAATGTCTTGGGGGGAAGCCCAATACCAAGTGCTGGGGACCTGCTGGCAGCGTGATTTCCATTATACTAGCCATCCTCCCAAAAAAAGAATTCCAGTAATTATTCAACTTAGAACAGGTCCAAAAAGTATTGATATGGGTGCCTTTGCCCTGGCAACCCCTCCAACACTGGTCTGAAGTGTGCTTCCCATAGTGCTTGGTGATCACTGCGCTACAAAAGTACCTCTGGACCACTTTTTGTCTATACTCTTTCCATAATGTTGAGGCTGTAGTGGAGTGGATTGCCCTCCAGATCTTAAGCCATTCATCTTCTTCAAGATGGACACTGGCTTCTGTATGATCATCATCAAATTTTATTGGAAAGCAAGTTCAAAAGTTTTCTCATTTACAATTGTATCCAGTTTCATTACATAAAGTTACAATAAAAATAACATAGAAGTGACATAAAAGCACATTAGACATATACGGGATAAGAAAACAGAGATGTACGAACTAATGCACATTACACAGTTAGAATCAATTGCATAAAGAATACATAAATTAATCTGCGACAGTCACATTGCCTATGTAGTAATCCTGTAATATAAAATACAACTCTGGAGTTTGAGATTATAGTACATAATTTAAGTATTTTCTTAAAATCCTCCCAAGTCGGAGAAACTGATACAGACAGAAGACAGTCACCCAATACTGAGCATAATCTAGGGGTGACAAATTTCTGTAACACACTAGGTCTAAGACATTATTCTAAACATACAGACTTCATAAGAAAAGATGGAAGTTTACCTAATACAAAATTATAAACATATAAATACCAATGAAATTGCCTCATATAGGCTCATGAACCCAAGCCCACAATGGAATATAAAGAACAATGGTGAGTATTCCAAGGTAATCCTGTAATAAATCTTAAGGAACTATGATACAAGGGGTCCAGGATGCCTAATACTGGCTTAGTCATGTTTTGAGATACATAATCCCCGTAATCAATTACTGGCACACTGTAAATAAGGATATATTCAAGATTTTTCTAATAGAGCATTTGATAGGGATAAGGGCAGGGGTAAATGGAGAAAAAGACAAAGGCAGTAAGGACAAGGATGGGGCAAAAAGAAATAGAGCCATAAAAAAAGGGAGGGAAATGTGTACCAATGCCTGTAGTCTAGGTAAAAAGCTCCCCGAAATGGTGGCCTTGATGGAAGAGGGATGTCTGGATATCATGGCAGTCACAGAAACATGGTACACATGAACCATGACTGGGATGTCAATATACCAGGGTACACAATCTACAAGAGGGACAGGGAGGGAAGAAGAGGAGGAGAAGGAGTAGTAGCTCTCTATGTAAGGGAAGGGATCAAAGCAACAGAACTAAAGAGTAAACAGGGAGGAGAGGAGGCACTATGGGTCACCCTGGAGACTGGAAATGGATCCACAATCCACAGAGGGGTTGTATACAGACCCCATCTCAGGGGGAGGAAATGGACAAGGAAATGATAGAAGGCATCCTAGGGATGGAAGAGAAAGGGGAGATATTGCTGATGGGGGACCTGAATATGCCAGATGTTAATTTGAGCACCTTTGCTGCAGTCACATCCAAGAGCAGGGCCATTCTCGATGCCCTACAGGGGGCATGCCTCAGACAGCTAGTTTTGGAACCCACTCGGGAGGGAGCAATCCTAGACCTGGTACTCTCAAATGGGGATGGAGAGAGGATCTCTGATCTTGAAGTGGGTAGCCATCTGGGAACAAGCGACCACCAAACACTGTGGTTCACAATAAACTTAGCTATAGAGTCAAGCCACACAAAAGTGAAGGTACTGGACTTCAGGAGGGCTGATTTTGTCAAAATGGGAGAGTGCCTCAGAAAAGCACTAGCAAACAGGCAAGAAGGTGGGGTGGAGCAACAATGGGGAAACATCAAAACTGCCATCACAGAGGTAACAAGTCTTTGTGTGAAGCAAATAAACAAATCAAAATGAAAGAAAAAAACACTATGGTTCTCAAAAGAAGTGGCAGGGAAGGTAAGGGAGAAAAAGATAGCATTCAGGAAATATAAGGAAACACAGAAGGAACAGGAGAGAGAACTGTACCAGTTAAAGCAGAAGGAAGTGGGGAAGGCAGTCAGAATAGCAAATGGCCAAACCGAGGAAAAGATAGCCAACTCGGTTAAGAAGTGGGATAAAATCTTTTATAGGTACAATAGTGGGCAAAGAAAGATGAAGGCAGGGATACTGAGGCTGAATAAAGAGAAAGGTGGCTGGGCAGAGAGTGACAGTGAAAAAGCAGGGATACTGAACGAATATTTCTGCTCAGTATTCACAATGGGGGAGATACCTAATCCAGTCAATAGAAGCACTCTGGATAGGGGGTGTTGATATTAGTCCTTTCACAGAAGAAAGGGTTCTGAAAGAACTCTTAAAACTGAAGGTGGATAAAGCAATGGAGCCTTATGGGATTCACCCCAGAATTCTAAAAGAACTAAGGGAAGAACTAGTAACACCACTGACTACCCTTTTTAATAAATCATGGGAGGATGGTGTGGTACCTGAGGACTGGAGAAGGGTAGATGTGATTCCCCTTCACAAAAGTGGGAATAAGACAGAGACAGAAAACTACAGACCTGTCAGTTTGACCTCAGTGGTAGGGAAAATGATGGAATCACTTCTGAAGGAAATAACTGTTGAGTACCTAGAGGTCAGTGGTGCACAGGACCCAAGGCAGCATGGATTCATAGCAGGAATGTCATGTCAAACAAATCTAATAGATTTATTTGACTGGGTGACCAAAGTAGTAGACCAGGAAGGGGCTGTGGACATGGCCTACCTAGACTTTAGCAAGGCATTTGACACAGTCCCGCACAAAAGATTAATAAACAAATTAGCTGGCCTGGGAGTGGGTCCCAGGGTGGTAGCCTGGGTAAAACACTGGCTGGACAACAGGACACAGTGGATAGTAGTAAATGGAGTCCACAGTGAAGAAAGGAGCGCTACTAGTGGGGTACCGCAGGGTTCAGTACTGGGGCCGGTCCTTTTCAATGTCTTTATAAGTGACATTGCAGAAGGACTGGAAGGGAAAGTATGTCTCTTTGCAGATGACACAAAGATCTGCAGCAGGGTTGTTACGCAAGGTGGGGTGGAAAGATGAAAAGGGACTTGGCTGGAGTTGGAGGAATGGTCACATGTATGGCAGCTTAGATTCAATGCAAAGAAGTGAAGTAATGCACCGAGGAAACAAAAACCAGGGCAAGAGTACACAATGGGGGTGAGATACTGACAACAACAAAAATGGAAAGGGCCTGGAGGTAGTCACATCAGATGACCTAAAGTGTGCCAGCAATGTGAGGAAGGCAGTAAGGAGGCTGGGGGATACGGGATGCTAGGGAGAGGCATCACCAGTAAGCTGAAAGGGTGTCAATTGTCAAGCAGCAGTTGATTTCCATTTCAGTACGCCCGGGCACCAGAGTTCGGGAATAGACACAGGTCGCCGGAGGGCCAGCTGGGGGGAAAAGGATGGAGCATCTGGGGACAGCTCTCCTTCTCCAGGGGGAGGGCAGGGGATGCACACCAGCATAGGCTGACTCCTGGTGGAGGCTGGGAGTGCAGTAGTACAGCCGGGCTCGGAGTTCAAGAGGGGAGCGGCAGATGTCAGCAAATGCCTTGACGTCAGGACGTCACTCCCCCACAGAAAAAATGGAAAGAAGCTGCCTGGTCTTCTGGATGATGGCTGCCGACTCCCTGCCACCTCAGATGCCCCGATGCCCCAGAATCCACCTCAGCAGCACCCAGGGACTGATCCTAGAGTGCGCTGGTATCCCCCTCCTGGCGCCTTCCCCCTCAGAAGAGAGGGACCCATCCGGCGAAGGGTTATGCCGGGCCACCCTTGGGTCAGCTGCGATCTGAGGTGAGTAGGAAGGGGATCAGGGCGAGGAGGTTGGGGGGGTCATGTACAGCCGGAAGGAGAGGCAGGCCAGGGGCAGGGAAGGTGGAAAACAAACAAAAAAAGAAAACAGGAAGTTGTTGGCCCTCTGTACAGACAGTTGGTAAGATCACATCTGGAGTACTGTGTACAGTTCTGGAAACCCCATCTCTGCAAAGACATAGACAGGGTTGAGGCTGTCCTGAGAAGGACAACCAAAATGGTGCAGGGTCTGCACCAGAAGACATATAAAGAAAGACTAATGGAGCTTAAGATGTATAGCCTCGAGGAAAGGTGGGAGAGGGGGGCCATGGTAGAAACTTTCAAATACTTCAAGGGAATCAACAAAGTCCAAGAGGATAGCATCTTTCAGAAAAAGAGATATGCAAGAACAAGGGGGCACAATTTGAAGATAGAGGGAGATGACCCAGCGGTAATGTGAGGAAGTATTTCTTCACAGAGGGTTGTAGATGCATGGAACAGCCTTCCTGAGGAGGTCATACAGTCAAAAACAGTGGGGGGGAATTCAAGAATGCATGGAACAGGCATAAGGCAATTTTAGTGGGGGTAGGAGGAAGTAGGCTGTTGGTTAACTAGGATCTGCAGCTTATCCGTTAGGTAGGGAAATGGGCAGACTGGGTGGGCCAAGCGGTCCTTATCTGCCATCAAATTCTATTTTTCTGTTAAATGCCCAGAGGCTTTGGTTACATTTGTTCAGTTCAAGGGTGATATATTCATAGGGTCAGCACGGTAGGGGTGGAACTTAGGGTAGAATAAGTCCTCACTCTGCACAAATTGCATTGATAATTAATTAAGCAATTGTGGCTGTCATTTCTAGTTGCTCAAATGCTTTTGAAAACTGACTCCCCTCAACTGCAATAGTGAACTTTGCTATATTTCTGATCAGAAGCATTCAGTCAAGGCTGTAAATCTAATTGGTTAGCTGATCATCTAATCTCTACAATTAGGAACCTTAGATGCATTTGTTATTTCTATTGTTTTTTCTCTCTATGCACCATTTCTCTAGAGCTTAATTATATTTCTAGGATGTATGCCTTGACTATGGTTTTGGTCTTTAGAAGGTCTAATTAGTGCAGTTCAGTGTATTCACTTCTGTACTTTACATTGCCTGCTTGTGGCTAGGCTGTCCTATTACAATAGATGTCCTTGCTGCCTACCTGACTGCCTGTAGTGTCAATCCTAATCTGTATTTTCACTGGGGTTCCCCCCTTCCCTTCTCTCTTCTATTAATCAGTCTCCTTTCCCCTCCTTGCTATTCTAGGCATTTTTCTTCATGTTTTTATTTTTAAAAGGGGCCCTTCCAGAGCTCAGGGTACTCTTACAATCAATAAAAACATAAAATCAACATGTACATAACATCCACATCCTCAAATAAATGTAAAATATACATACAATTCAAATACATTCATTTCTTTCTTGTCAACAGCTGACTAGTATAGGTCCTCAGGAACCAAAAAAGGCCTGGTTAAATAAATGGGTTTTAAGGGTTGTTTTAAAACCCTCCATGGTCAGACTATCTCGTATCCAACAAGGTAGAGAATTCCACAGGGTCAGAGCCATATGGCAAATGCTCTTCCTCCAAATGTTTTCAAATGGACCCTGGGAATCTCTAACAATTCCTCGTTGGAGGATTGGAGTGGGCAGGTGGGGCAGTAAGGGGACAGAAGGTCTTGCAGGTGCTGCGGTCCCTGGTTGTATAGGGTTTTCTAGATCAGCAATGTGACCTTGAAAGTTATCCACCACTATACTGTCAGTCAGTGCAATTCACACAGATGGGTGTTATATGCCTGGATCTAGGGGCTCCAGTCAACAAACTGGCCATTGCGTTCTGCACCAGCTGCAAGTGGTGGATATCAACCCCCAGTAGTCCTAGGTAGAGGGCATTACAGTAATCAAGATGGGTGGTGACAAAGGCGTAGACCAGAGTGGGAAGCTCTTCAGTTAGAACCAGGTGTTTCACCCTAGCTATGTTCCTACGATGATAAAAGGAAGATTTGAGTATGGCCGACACCTGAGCCTTCAAGGTCTGACCCTCATTAAAAATCACACCAAGGTTATGCACCTGGTCCGAGACAGTTAGTGGTATTCCTCCCAGCACTAATCCAGAGGGCTGTCCCACCAACATCCCAGCCGACCTATGATCTGGGTGCACCTCCAATACCTGCTTTTCCTGGGTTTAGCCTCAGCCAACTGGTACTCATACAGTCCTGAATCTCAGTCAGACAGCTGTTAAACACTGAGACAGTATCTTTCTCCTGGCCGGGCACAAAAGACATGTATAGCTGAGAATCATCTGCATAGCAGTGAAAACTCAGACCATACCATCTTATAATATATGATGCAAACAACATGGGGGACCGCACTGAGCCCTGTGGCACCCGACAGGGCAGCTCATGAGGGGCCAAGGAATAAATCCCCGACACCACCCTTTGAGATATGCCCTTGAGGAATGATCAAAAACAACTGAGGACTGCCCCCCAAGTCCACAGAAGAGCCACAGATGCTCGAGCAGCACCCCATGGTCCACAGTATCAAAAGCTGCTGAGAGATCAAGGAGAACCAAGATGGTACAGGATCTCCAATCTCTGGCCATCAGGAGATCATTTAGTACCCTAACCAGGGCTGTCTCAGTGCTATGTCTTTTCCTGAAACCTGACTGGAGAGGGTCATAGATATTGTGGTTGGTTAAATGACCCTCCAGCTGGAGAGCGACCACTTAAACAGCTGCCACCTGTCTCTGCACTAGACAAACCCTCTCAGCCTGAGATGCCCCAACTAACTGAGATGCTACCTAAACATTATGACTTGGGCAGAGCACAACTGTGCTCATACTCCTCCTGTTCTCATAGCATATATAAAAATGGACCATTTAGGCCCACCGGCAAAACAAGGTGAGCACTATAATTGTGCACTCCTTTCTCTCGCACTGGGCCCACTCTATCCCAACTGTGACTCCTCCTTATTCTAACTGCTAGCCTTACAACTTGCTGCCTGGAGCAATGAATTCCCACTGCACTTCTTCCTAATGACTGCATTGTTTAATACTGTATTGTAATACCTGTTTTTGATATTGTTGTCTTACAATGTCCCTGTGTTCTGGTCACTTTGTATTAACTCTTCACTACTATTTGCCTGATGAAATCTGATGCTTGTAAAGTCCCTGTTGTGCTAATTCTATGTAATGTAATCCTCCACTTGTATTTGCCTGATGTTCATGTATGTACCTTGTAATCTCCCGGGTCACACCTGAAAATAGGCACTTGGCTGTCTAGTGTGCTTACCCGGTTAACAAAAGCAAATAAATAAATAAATAAATAAACTTTGCCCATAAAAGGCCAGTTAAAGACCGGTCTGTGGTTAGCCAGGGAGTCATGGTCTAAGGAGGTTTTTTTCATGAGGGGCCGAATAGCTGCATCTTTTAAGGGGTCTGGAAAGATCCCTCTCTCTCAACAGAACTCCTCACTATCCCAGCCAGGACCAGACCAATAACCTCAACACACCCAACAAGAAGGTGAGTTGGGCCCAGGTCCAAACTACAGCAGATTGGTCGCAGAGTCTGGATGATCCTCACAATATCAGTGACTGCTGGCAGTCTGAAGACAGAACAGGTCACCTGGGTAAATGTACCACTTGGTTGATCAAAGCAAGGACCAATGGGGAGGCACTGGATGATCTCTCTCTCTCTCTCTCTCCTGATGGAGGCAACCTTATCAGCAAAAAACTGGACAAATTTATCACACTTTTTTTGTGACAATGCTCAACCAGATTGCAAACAGACTGGATTGCACAGTCTGTCCACAGTGTGGAAGAGCTGAGCTGACCTATTTATGGTTGCAGCAATCTCCTTGGACAGGAACTCTGCCTTCTTATTGGAAATTGCTGATTGGTAGATTTTGTAATGGTCTAGCAATCTAAGCCTGTCCTCCTCCAGGTGAGTTTTCCGCCAGTGTCTCTCTCCAACCTTCGTCCCTGCCTCTTCATCTCCCTCAGGGATCCATCCATCATACCATGGAGCTCCAGAGAGAAGGATCAGGGGACGAATATGAACTGGAGCAATGATATCCAGGGCCCCTTCTACCGCCCTATTTTAGGTGAGAACAAGGGAGCCTGGGTCACTGCTATCAATTGGAATTCCGGAAAGGTCCAGTACCACCATTAGGCCCTCTGAGGTAACTCCTCTTAAAGGGCGGTACTGCACCATTTTCTTGGGGACAGGCCTACTAAGGGGGTTGCAAAACTGAATCTCAGGGCATGGAGGTCAGATCATCTGATAGGATCCACCATCATGTCGGTGATCTCCATCCCCAGGAAAAACATGAAGTCTAATGAGTGCCCCCCCCCCGTGGCTGGCGGCAGTAATTATCCGTGTCAGGCCCAGTGATTACATCAACTGGAGGAGGTCTTGACCAAATAATGAGAGCTCATCATTGACCCAGGCATTGAAGTCCCCCAGAATTAACCATCAAGGGAACTCCAACACCAACCCAATGAAGAGCTCTGCTACCTCCTGCAGGAAAGCCCTCCCATCACCAGGTGGACGGTAAATGAGAAGGATCCTGCAGCCTGCACCCGCCCCCACAATACTCTCAAAGGATTTGGTAGAGCCCACTGAGACCTCCCTGAAATCCATTTCTGATATAAAGCAGATCGCAACTCCCCCGCCCCGTCAGTCCACTCTCGGGTGGTGCAGAACTGAGAACTCAGCCAGAATAGTGGATGCTAAAATGGATCCTGCATTTTCATTCAGCCAGGTCTCAGTAATGCAAGCCAGGTCTGCAGAGGCTACCATATCAGCCACCAGTGCAGTTTTATTCTTAATTGACCTGGCACTGCATAACACCGCCCTAGAGGGACGAGAATACGAGGATGACGTACCACCTGCCTACACAAATCAGAGCCCTTGGGTATGGGCACAAGACAGAGCAGACCCCTATCCTGTACCAATTTCACCCCAGGGCACCTCCTGGCCCTCACTGTCTCTATCTGCCCACCCCTTTCCTATCCCCCCCATACCCAGGGACCCCCCTCCTCCTCTTCATAATACCTAAAGTACGGCATCTTCTATATATCTCTGAGGTAAGTGCAGGGATCTCCAAAGGATGAAGGTCCCTAAGTCTGGAGGGGGAAGTATCGCTTGGCCATATCTATTTTCCCCCCAACACATACTAACTACACCCACTCCCCCTTCACAATCACTCACTCAACCCCAATCTAATTCAGTTTCTTACTCCACCCTACACCCCTACTACTAAACACCAGTTCTACTCCAATCACACCCAATCTCACATATATACACACACACACACACACATACACACATATAATCAGGCTTAAACTAACAATAATCTCCTTCCCGGCCTGAGCAGCAGCAGAAAAATATATATATAGTGCAATATAAATAGTCTCTAAAAAGCACTTCAGTAGATTTGATTGCAGAGCTCCCACCTCTGCACTTTGAAATCACAAGTACAGAGCAGATTCCTCTCACCAGCCTTGTCTTATTTCACAGTTAAAGGAGTAGTCCACCCAGAATTTGCAAAAACATATGTTGTGCAGAGTGTTTTGATTTGTGTGTGAAGTCCTTGTGTATCCTTCCCTCTGTCAGCTATTAGGAGTTTTTCCTAAATTAGCCTGCTAACTTTATTGTTGTTTTACAACCCCTGGGGATCTCCATCTCAGCTAAGTTTATTGCTTTTCTTGCACCTACAATGCATTCTGTCTCATGTGACAGTGATCTAGCAGAGACCATAGATTGAGCAGAAAGCATTGCTTTACAATCAGTTCATAACAGTAGAGATGGCTATATTTAAAAAAACTCTATAGAGTTCAGTTTAGTGACTACCCTCATTGTAAAGTTTTTTTTTTGTCCTGAACAATTTTGTTGCTGGTCATTTTTGTGTAGCTTGTAAAGTTTCCAAGATATTTATGTTTGTTTGGCATGTGTGTGCAGATCTATGGTCTCGGCCACATCACTGTCACATGAGACAAGATGCATTGTAGGTACAAGAAAGGCAATAAACTTAGCTCAGATGGAGATCCCCAGAGGTCGTAAAACTACCATAAAGCTAGCAGCCTAATTTAGGAAAAACTCCTAATAGCAGACAGAGGGAAGGACACACTATGACTTCACACACAAATCAAAACACTCTGCATGGGGGCGTGGCCTGAACACTGGCACAAGCAGACGCAAGGAACCAGAGCTCTGCTAAAAATGGACATATAAGTCATTAAAAGTCCTTTATATAGTGCAGATTTTTACTCATTTTTGCAGAACTTCTAATGGACTTTACCCTCCTGCAGCACCTGGAAGAACTGAGGTAATAACAATAAGGGGGAAGACAAAAAAATCAACCGACAATCAAGCAACCACGTTCTAAGGCCCAAAATGCCAAGGCTGGTGCTAGAGATACGGTGCCATCGACATCCAGTGGGGAACCTACTCTATCTTCGCTGTTAGCTGCAATACAGAGACTAGATCAGAAAATGGAAGAATTCAATTATAGAACAGCCCTGCTTGAGCAAAAAATAGACACAGCATTAGATAAGGCAAATAATGTGACTGCTTCAGTGGAGAGAGCTTTAGTTACATGCACCGGGCTAGTTCAGGAAAATAATACCTTGAGAGCACGTCTTGAACAACTGGAAAACTTTATTTGCTCTGGAAATGTACACATAATTGGATTGCCAGAAGGTGTCGAAGGGGAAGATCTGAAGGGATTTTTGACAGGCTGGCTACCGGAGGCTTTATCACTTGAAGTAAATGTTGCCATAAAAAGGGCTTACCAAGTCACTCCAAGGTGGCCCCAGCAGGATGAGCAGCTTCCACGCACTATTCTTCTCATAACAGGAGGTATGGAGGAGAGAGAGACAAGCTTCTCTCAGCAGCACAAAGGTTCAAATGAGCACACGTGGGAGCCTCTACAGTTAAGTTCTTTCCAGACCTTAGTTTTAGCACTAGGGCACATAGAAAAGGCTTTGATGGGGTTCAGTCTGCAATGAGAGAGTTGGGAGTCAATCATTGCCTGTTGTTGCCCATGCATCTGAAAGTGCATTATGGAGGCAAGTCATATCTTTTTTCGAACCCTACAGATGCGGGAAACTGGCCGAAAAGATCAGGCTGGACTTTTCTGCTCGGATGGATGCAACTCAATCAGACACAGAGTCAGACACTTGAACATACACTGTATTCATGGACTTATTTTGAACTATTAGTTTATAACTATAATATGTTCTTTCAGTTAATGTCTGATATATTTGTAAGGTTGACAGAAATACAGGTATAACCTGTTTGTTGAGGGGAGAATAAAATGAGAGGGGATCAGCAGAAGGTTTATGGACATGATAGACTTTCTTTTTACTGATCTGGTTACTAGACCGCATGGTCAAGATGGCGCTCCTATTTTCTGCTTTGTGTCCCCCCATGTCTGTTTAACGTTTATTGCTTATGCACAAAATGGGCCTACAGGCCATGAGTTAAGGTAAAGAGGTAAAAATTAAGAGTAGGCACTGTTCGACCTGCTGATAAATCATGTTTGGTTACCATTTGTTAAACTAGATTTGCTATGTTTAAATGATTGAATACTCCTTATCTTAAATGCTTGGGGAGTTTCTTGTTCTAACTTCATATAATATGACTAAGACTGCAGTTCCTTGTAAAAAAAACAAAACAACTGGTAGATCTTCTCGGAATTTGGTCACTACACCAAGTAAATGTGGTGGGAATCTTACTGAAAGATACTTTTTGATATTTCAGTGACCTTTGCATTGAGTGGTCTTATGGCTTCTTGGACATTAATGGACTATGTAAAGAATATTGGAGATATATGTTCCCATTTTGGTAACATCGTGGGAGGGGTGCTACAGGATTTCCTGATTTATTATGCTCATTTTTTTGTGAACTTTGAAATGTTGTATATTTGGAATTTCAGCTCTACATGTATTGTGATGGCTGGTCTATTACCAAACATACAATAAAGAAATAATACAAAAAAAAAAAAACCCAAAAAACCCCACTCTGCACAACATATGTTTTTTGCAAATTCTGGGTGGACTACTCCTTTAAAAATTATTTGAACCAGTTAGTCATCCTTTCACCCCTCCAACTTCCCATTGAGCTTTCTTCTCCATCAAGGATCAAGATATAAAAACTTTACAGTATCTTCTTATGGCACAAAGTCCAAGAATCACAAATCTTCTTTGTTCCTCAGTCCTTGCAGTTGCCTGCCAGGGATCAACTATTCACCAGCTCACACCCGGCGAATACCTCCCAAACCTTCCTTTCAGGGGAACCAGATAGCCTGTCCTCTGGCCTGCTTCTGGCTCTTCCTGAAGACCAAAGGCAGAGAGCCCTTCTTCAGGAACACCCGTTCCCACCTCCCCTCCAGCTCGGGTTGAAATCCACCGGAACACTCTCCTTTAGGTGATCACATGGCTGCTTTAGCAGCTCCATGCTTCCCGTATTTATCTTTGTTTGAAAATTTCTTCAGCCGCCCGTCACCGCTGTAGTGTAGACCTCCACCGGGAGCATGTTCTGACTGACCTCTCACCTCAGTCAGAAACACCACCCTCAAGCAGCAATGTTCTCTCAAATGCTGCTCATTAACCCTTCTTCTCCTACGAAAAAGGCCCACACCCAATTGACGGATGCCATCTCCACCGGTCTTCTCATCACCAGGATACTTGCTTAACACCAAGAATCCATCAGGGATGTTAGGACCTTGCAAACAGGTGTAATTACAGAGCAGACATGGTCTGTAGAGTGAAAACCACGTAATCCTCCAAAGTAGTGCTCAGGCCTCCTAGACCTTCGCTAACCTACAGCTACAGCTAAGGTCGTACTCTGGGTGGCGTTGAGAGCTGCCTAAGCATCCCAAGTGTACAGTTTAGGGTTTTTGGTAGAATCCCAAAGATGTTCAGCACAATCACTAAATATCTCACTTATTTCCCTAACTAAACTGCCACTAACACTAACTGTTCTTAAATAAACTAAAATAAACTAATAGGGACTTATCACACCCATTTTAAAACAAAAATACTGCTGCTCTAAAAATGCTGCCTATGGCTCACCCAGCCTGGTGGCCATTACCCTTCCCTTACTTCCCTTACTTCTTTCACCCCTCTATCTTCCCCTTATTACCATTTTACTGTTCACCACTGCTTCATCACCTTCATCTCCTCACACTGTGTTCCTCCTTTCCCTCGCCATCTGCCCCTTACAATTTACCCTGTCTTCCATTCCTCCATCTTCCCTTCCTACCTTGCCAGTGTCTTCCTCCTTTCCTCATTCCTCCTTCTCCTCTCTTCCATCCTCTTGAAGCCTCCCTCTTCTTCCTTCTCCATGGAACCCTGGTCCTTCCATTCTCTATTCATCCTGTATCTATTTAGCTTCCATTCACTCCATCCTGTCCACTCATTGACACTCCCCTGTTTTTACCCCCTCCTCTTTATCTCATCGGACCTCCTTATATTGAAGGCGCTCATCTATCCCCTCTAAGTTACTTATCATTTTACTACGCTTCTCAGCTGGTGATATCAAACTTAACCCAGGGCCTTCCCACCTTCCCCCCATTGATCTACCAAAAGGATTAAAGGTACTATATCTCAACATCAGGAGCCTTCTCCCAAAGTTAGATCTGCTCCAGCCTCTTATGGTTAGCCTTAAACCCAGTGTGATGATGATCTTCATCAAATCATGGCTCTCCTCTCAAATCCCTGATCCTTCCATCTCCTTCCCTGGTTACTCCATCATTCATCAGGACCAGCCATCCAGGGGCAGGGGAGAGACATTTACATTGCATCATTCATTCAGTATTCCATCTGTCTCTCCATTGCTTCCCCCTCTGCCTCTGAACTTCTGCTACTAAAACTTTACTTCTCCTACTCCATTCCTATTTTTGTAGGTGGTATATACTACTGACCTTGCCTTTCTTCATCCTCCATTTCTGACATCATTGCTACCCTCACTACCCACTCATCATTTGGTGAACTCCTCATCCTTGGGGATTTCAACATAAATTGGCTTTCCAGCATACGATCCAAACTCAGTAACCACATCTCTTCTCTGAATCTCAGATAATTGATCTCTGACCCAACCCGTTTAAAACACAAGTTGTGTAAGCACTCCCTACTTGACTGGGTGCTATCTTCACACCCCCACCAAGTAGTTACCTCAGGAATCCTGCCAGATGCATTTACTGGTCGCCACATGGTCTACTGTGTGTGTAAAATCCACCACCCAAAAGCACTGCCTAATATCCTCCACCTCAGCTCTTTCTGGTTGCTAGATTTGGCATTCCATCATGAGGAGCTCATTAATATTGACTTGTCCCCAATCGTAAAAGGCACCTTTGTTGACTCAGCACTGGCCTATTTCAAAACTCAGTTCTTGAATGTTTGAAATTGGCATGCTCCAATCAGGCAAACCAGGGTTAGAGGCTTTCACCTCCCCTGGGTAACATCTGAACTTCTGGCTTGTCAGCCTGCTCATGACCAAGCATGGCAGACTTTCAAGGCCTCAGGCATTCTCGTCGATTTGCTAAAATATCGATCTCTTTCCGGAATACCTGCACTAGAGCCATCTGACTTGCCAAATCAGAATATTTCTCTGCCACTTTTCAGGAGAACCTTAACAACCCTTCCAAATTCTAGAAGGTAGTTCATGCCCTTTTCTCCCCACCTGCCAAATCCCCTCCCCCAGTCCTAAAAATTAGTGACACTACTATTTCAGATCGTCCCTCTGTAGCTACCAAATTCAATACGTTCTTCACCACCTGTGCTTCTTCCCTTCTTGCTTCACTACCCCTTCAGCTTCTACCCTGACTGCTCCTTTTTCACCCCTCCTCCCCCCCTTCATTTCTCTTTGTCACCTTTCTCCACTGCTGACACCCTAAAAGCTCTTCTAGCCCTCAACCCCCATAAGGGCAAAAGTACAGATGGGCTTGACCCTAAGCTCCTGCACCTCTCTGCCCACACCATTGCTCTCCCACTCACTTACCTTCTGAATCTCTCCTTCTCACTGGCTGCTGTCCCTGAAGCTTGGAAGCTTGTCACTGTCATCCCTCTTTCCAAGGGTGGTGATTTTTCAAATTCAACTAAGTACCGCCTGATATCCCTATTCCCAATTCTTGCAAAACTCCAAGAGCACCTGGTACTGGCTCAACTTTCCCCTTTTCTTGGCTCCTCCTCTTTTTTCACTCCTTTCCAGTCTGGTTTCCACAAGTCCCACTCCACCACAACCTTGCTGCTCAGGCTCACTGACTCCATTCTCTCTGGCATGGATCAAGGCCGCATCACTTCTGCCATCTTTGTCAATCTGGCCAAAGTCTTCGACACTGTTGCCCACACCCTGCTCCTCTCCAAGCTGGCTACAGCTGGACGCTCTGTAGTAAAGTAAGTAAAGTAGTAAAATATTTATTCATAAATCACTTTATGAATCAGGATAAACTCAATTGAGCAAAGCTCATTTACAATGAGATTCTTAATTACAAAATCATTATACAAAGAAAGTAATATAAATTCAGAATACATGTTCCATAATAAATACATTTAGCATATAAAAGAGACATACAAACAAATGTGGAATAAACCAAGTTATAATCCAGTCCTAAGCTCTATGAGCTACACTAGATTACAGTCAATTCCTTAAATCAGTAAGCTGTACAACAATGCCTAAGGTTCCCCTTGGTGTCCCTTAACCAACATTTTATTTCCCCCCAACATTTATAATTTCCCATGGTTCATAGAGTATTAGTAGACCATTCCACATCAATGGTCCTCTGTAAAATACTGACTGTCTCCCAATTCCCATGTTACATCTAGGCAGAACTAGATCCAAAGTACCCACAGATCTAAGAGAATACATTTTCACCCAGGGAAACAGGTTTAGCCATAACATAATTAGGCAGTTTAACAGGTATCACCTTATGGACTAAAGCCAAAAGATGTTCTTTATGACTTTCATAAAAATGCATCCACCCCAATAGTCTAAATAACAAGCACTTATGGGTCAGGCGGGGAGCCTCCACTATAAAGCGGGCCAATCTACCAAGACAAACATCCAACTTGTATAGGTCCTTTTTTAATCCTCCTGAGTATAGAATATCCCCATAATTATACAGGGGTAGAATTATATGATCCACAATCTGCTTTCTTTCTTCTGGGCTCATACACGTTTTTACCCTGTAAAGGGCACCCAGCCTTTCCCTATGTTTGAAACCAGAGCATTTATATGGGTGTCCCAGCACAGGGATTCATCCAGCCATAGGCCCAGATATTTGTATGATTGAACCTGCTGGATTGGAGAACCCTCATAGGCAACCAAATCCAACTTCACAGCCCCAGGAACCTTTCCCAACCTGTGAAATAAAATGCACTGCATTTTCTTCACATTCAACACCAATTTACTGCTATCAAGAAAGGACTGCAGCTTGTCAAAGGCTCCCTGCAACCCAGTCTGTACAGCAGTCATAGCACTATCAGCGATATAAATCACCATATCATTTGCATACAAATGATAGTAGTTAGATGGATCAGAAAACCGCACTCCAGTAATATAAATGTTGAATAATAAAGGGCCCAAAATGGATCCCTGGGGGACCCCGAACCAAGAGGGTGCAGTTCTGAAACCCATGGCCCCAATGTCACCATCTGGGATCTACCTGTCAGGTAGGAGGAGGAGGAGGACAGTCACTCATGTTCCATCCCATCCAGGCCAATGGATACTTCCCTGGACAGGAGGATGTCATGGTCCAAGGAATCAAGAACCTTGAACAAATCAACAAATAATGCTCCTACTGACATCCTCCTGTCCAGGGCCTTCTGGACATCCCCCACCACTTTCACCAAGACTGTAGTTGTCCCATGACAACTTCGAAAACCAGATTGCATACTGTTAAGAAGATTTTGAGAATCCAGGTGTTCTTTTATTTGTGCTGCCACCAGTCTCTCAAAGATTTTTGAGAGTTGGAGCAGCAGAAAAACTGGGTGATAATTGCCCAAATCCATTTTGTTTTCCCCCTTAAAAAATTGGTATAAGCTTTGCTTGTTTCCAAGCAACAGGGTAAACACCTGAACTCCGAGAGAGATTATAAATATATGTCAATGAGTAAGCAATGACAGGAGTAACGTACCTTAACAGCTTAGATGGCAAGTTGTCCAGGCCAGCTGACATAGTTTTATTTAACCTCATTAATTTCCTTATTACAGACTGAACCTTTAATTCTTCAAATAAAAGCTGTTTAACTAAACCTGAGTCTCCCCCTTGACCACTCTCCACTCTCTTTGAATCAACTGAAGGCTTTCCTAACCCTGACCTGACAAAACACTTATTAAACTCTTCTACCACCCTGTATGATACAGGGACTAACTCATCCTCTGTTTTGAATACATTTGATAAATCATTACCTGGACCCTTCAACAAAATATTTCTCCCAGAAATCTTTAGGATGTTGTCTATGATTTCTGTCCTGTGTCCGCTATTAGCTGGTTCCATTCCTATCTTATGGGTAGGTCCCAATTCATTAGGGTAGGCAGCTCGTCCCCCCCCCATCAACCCTGGAGTTCTTAAAGGTTTGGTACTTGGACTGATCCTCTTCTGGATATTTCTGAATGGCTTACCCTCTGCCTGCTCAAACATCAGATATCTACATGTATGTGGATGAAATTGTTTTGTATACCTCCGGTACTTCCCCCTCTGATGTGGTGACCAGCCTTCAATTGACTTTCAATAATGTCCAATGTTGGTTTTGAGCAAATCAACTGCTCCTTAATGCAAAAATGATGGTCCCTATGACTTCTGGCACCAGGTAAAGACTTGCCAAGTTCATAATATATCAGGGGGAGGGGTGACAGATGCAAGGATTACTGAGGACACAGTACTGAAAGGACTGATGGCACTGAGGGTGGACAAGGCACCTAGGCCAGATGGTATTCACCCTAGGCTACACAAGGAGCTGACTGAGGTTCTGACAGGGCAACTGGCTGACCTGTTCAATACCTCCCTGGATATGGGATCCACCATAGGCCTAGAGCATGGCCCATGTGGTGCCCATCCACAAAGGTGGCCCAAAGGATGAACCTGGAAACTACAGGCCAGTGAGCATCACATCAATCGTGGGAAAGCTCATGGAGACAATACTGAAAGAGAAACTGGTGACCTTTTTTGGAGGACAATGGACTACAGGATGAGCATCAGCATGGGTTTGTCTCAGGCAGATTCTGCCAGATCAACCTCATTGAGTATTATGATTGGGTGACAAGGGAACTAGACAAGGACCATGCAGTGGATGTCCTGTATTTGGATTTCAGCAAGGCCTTTGACTCTGTGCCACACAGGAGGTTGGGGGAAAGCTGGAAGCTGTGGGGATGGGAGAGAAGATGGTGAAATGGATAATGAATTGGCTAAGGGGTAGGCAGCTGAGGGTGATAGTGGGAGGAGAACTCTCAGCACTGAGGGCAGTGACAAGCAGAGTGCCACAAGGATCGGCGCTGGGGCCAGTGTTGTTCGAGTTATTCAGAGATGATATCTCACATGGGCAGCTGTGAGAGGAGCGGCTAGCTGCACAATCGAGCAGACTTACAGACCATGAGGCCTACTTCTGCTGACATTTTCGTATGTTTCATAAACTGTGATTAGGTTTCAACTTTGCTTGTATGTAGGGTATTTTAACTGTTCTCTGACCTCCTTCATTTTCTGAAGCACTTCCCTTTTCCTTGATATTTTGTGCTTAAGCTCCAAATCTAGGAGCTGTTCCATGAGTTTATTCTGCTGGGCCATTGCTTGTATTTTCTTAAATGATGCATGGGATATCATGTGCCCATGGAGTATTGCCTTCAGGTCATCCTATATGTATATATGGAGGCTGTGTCTTTTGCAGTATAACACAGCACTTCTTAATGACCTCCTTGATTTTTGCATTGGAGGCTTCATCATTGAGGAGGCCAGTGTTGAGGTGCCAGAGGGAGTCTCACCATTGTTTGCTGAACTTGAGTTCTAACATGATGGGTGTATGGTTGGAGAGGGTGGAGGGACCTATGTTGTATATAATAACTGCAGCAAAGGTTGTTTAAAGGATGTAAAAATGATAAATTCAGGAGCAGCTCTGGTTAGGGTGTGAGTAAAACTTGAGGTTTTTCAAAGATTTTTTTTCATCCAAAGGTCTGTTAACCCCAGCTCTTCTCTCAGAGTCTAGAACCACCAAACTGCCACTCTTTGTGCATTTTGAGCCCCAGTAGAGTGGCCTAGCACCAGGTTCTCCACCTAGTTCCAGTTTCCCACCAGTCTCAGCTGTCCTGAAGGGGAGGGCAGCAATTGCGCCAAACGGATTCTGAAAGAAGCCTGGCGATGCTGGAGTGGGGGGGAGGGGGTTGTACACATTTACCACATTCACCCTCAAGTTGCCTTGCATGAGTGATATACTCACCCATCTTCCCTCCCCATCTACATGTTTCTCCTGCACCTGCAATGGTAACCCCTTCAGAAACAAGATTACTGCCTTGTGAGATTGTGGATGGGAGGATGCAGCCACTTGCCCCATCCAACTACACCCAAACTTTTCATGTTCATGTTGGAGTAAGTGGGTCTCTTGAAGCAGGCTGATGTCACACTGTTTGTCTTTAAGCTCCCTTAATATTTTGGCCCTTTTAACTACTAAGCCCACCCCTTCACATTATCGGCTATAAATTTGGTATAATTTACTCATGAATAGGTATATTCTCTTATCTTCCTTTAACTTTGCCTTATTTGAATAATGCTTCAGATTTTTGTCTATCCTGAGGCTCAGAGTTAAATAAGTACAGCATTCCTTCTCAGAGAGTGACCTTTTTGTATTAATCTATACACTGCAACATTGCTAAGAATGCTGGTCCATTCTTTGTGCCTAGAGTATATCACCATTAGTTGATAGATCAGTGCTATTAACATTAAAACAGTAAAACAAACATTAACTTGCAAACCATACAACATTTACCAACCAGCAAGAAACACAACCATGGGTGCACTGGAATGGTTGAAGATGAGTTGCCGTCTTTAGGCTTCTTGTATACCTTGCATGCAAACAGAGTAGACTCAGTGAGTCTTGGAGGGTTAGCCCTCTGCTCTAGAGAGATCTCTGCAATTGATGTCGCACACCACCTCCAGAGCCTTCAACTCTCAGGTGGATGTGCTATCCGGAGTTTGCTGTAAGTGGCTAGTGGTGTGCCACTTCACCCTCCACCCCACCTCTTGTATGTTCAGTGCATGGGAGCTGCTCCCATGCACTGCCCAGTTCAGTAGGTTGCCAAACTATATTCATTCTCCATGATGCATGGGTAGCTGCCCCCCCATTGAGCATACTGCCATCAACACCTTTTTCTTGTGAGACTGAGCAGTTGTCTTTAAAATATACATCCCAATCCTGCACAATAGGAGCTTCCCCCCAAGGTCTCCCAGTCAGATACCATGGTAGTATCCTTCCCCTGCCTGAACACCCCTGGAGATCTGGCAGCAATAGCCTCGGCTAAGCAACTGTTTGTGTGTGCTGACCTCTGCATGCTATACCTTCCACCTTGTCTTTGATCAGCAGAGTTCCCAAATGCAACCCAAAATTGAACCACACTGGTTGCTGGTTGATGATATGTAGCTTCTCTCAGTAACGCCAAGTATTGCTGTCCTAAATCTTTATCTGAATTCATTTGAGGGATCTGTCAAGCACCCCAACCATAATCTGCAGCAGTCACAATGCCTTCCCACCTTCGTGTACTGGTGTGATGCATAATTGAGAGGTCACCCTGCTCCATTAACTTCTCTTTGCAGCACACAACTACCATTGTATTCTCTGCCAGGTGACCATAGGTGTTGTAACCCATGGGCTAAGGGTGGTGGCAGCATCCCATTTTGGCCCATGAGCATTCAAAGTGCCCTTTTAATGTATGCAATGTCAGGGGGGAAGCAATCATGATCTCTTTTGTAACTACTGCAACCCCCCACTTTTCCCCATTTTTTGGCACCCATGCATGTGGCAGCTATAGGTCGAGAGGTATAATAAGCAGCACTGTTCGTATAACCAAGGCCTTATGGGCTGGGGTCAGTTCTCAGATCTGAATACTGCAAGAGCCTTTATCATAACCAGATTTCCCTCTTAAGGCTAAACAAGCATTCTATTTAGGGCATCCCTGATCTCCTAGTATGGTAGGTACAGTTTAATAATACAATGATCTTTCCACTCTGCACAACGCTGAACCTTTGTCCAATAGTCCCAGTAAAGTAGTGCTTCAGAATGACATAAAATCCAAAAGGATACATGTGCTCACCAGTCTGCACCCAGGCTGTCACCAATAACTGTCTTTCAATTTGGCAGTTCAGACTCAGGTGAGTTTTCTGATGCTATTTTCCAAGTGTGTGCCAACTGCAAGTCCAGTCACCAATGGGTCTGGGGGAGGGGAGAAAGTCCAGAAAGCCACTCCTGAGGAGGCAGTCCCCCAGCAAGAAGACAGAATTAACTAAGTTCCCAGTGGAAAGAGTTAAAAAAGAAACAAATCAATGCTACAGTTTGCATAGTCTCTTGATTATCTGGTCGATCATCAGGTCTTCGGTTTGATCAGTCCTTTGTACTATTTTAGAATATTTGTCCTCAACTCCTCCACTGTCACCAATCTCCAAGTGTTCATATGGGCCTTCCCTTTACCCACCACCAACCAGCTCATCCTTTGCAGGTCTCATTCATATATTTCTCTGGGCAGATCAGGGACTTTGAACCCTAACTTGCTGAGGTATTTGCTGGCCTGAAACAGGTTCTCGTATTGTACTGTTCCTGTATCTTCATGGACTAACAACATAGCTGGATATCAGAGATGGACTTTTACTTGTTTCTCCCTTTTTTTTTACATCTTTATTTAGCCTCCTGTGGTGGGTCACCCTCGTCGTCCACCAACCCTACCGGTCTCAGGGTCCTTTGGGCTCTTGAGGTGGTATGCAGTCCTTGGCAGATCCCCTGAGCTGGTCTGAAGGCATCATCCTGGGGGCCCCCATTGTTTTCTCCATTTACTCCCTGTGTCCTAAGCCTGAGACCCTGGAAGTGGTGGCGCATGTGCTTGGAGGTGCACATGTGCACCACAGCTCCAGTGCCAGTCTCCTCAACCCTTTCTCAGCCTAATGCTGGCAGTCCTTGGAACAGTGCCACCACTCTGGCCTCCACCAGGGGGTGGCCAAGCTCTGAGGACACCTCTAACACTCTCCCAAGGCAGAGGGCCGCTGGCCAGTGGCCGCTCATGTCTTCTCCCCCCGCTGACCTCCGATGACCCAGGCTCATTCCCTAACCTGGTGTGGCATCCAGTGCCTCAACCCTCTGCACCACTGGGCTGGCTCCCTTAGCTGCTTAATTATCCTGTAAACCTGTTTTCCTTATTTCATTATGTCTGAGGGTGTAATCTTGATCAGCATATATCTGTTGTCCATTGAAGTTGAAATCCTTCTTGGACCATGCTTCATGGAGAAGCTGCTCTTTCAAAATGTACCTGAGGAATTGTACCATGATGGACCATGGAAGGGCTTCTAGTTTAGGTTTGGACTGATCACGTGGTGTGTTCTCTTAATTTTAATCTTCATATTGGGAGGTAGGACCAGCTATTTCTGTAACCAGGTGGTGAGGAATTCACTCAGGTCATGGTTGCTCACAGTTCTCTGGGAAGCCAAATAATCTGATGTTTTTTCCTCCTACTCCTGGCCTCTGCATCTTCCTCATGGTCTGTGAGTTCTTGCTCCCTGTGACATAAGCATACGACCATCCACCCCATGCAGATAGTTTCCTCGTATGACTCAGAGATTGATTCCTTCTTTGGCTATTGTGTGCCTCTTCAACTTTTTAAAATTTCTTCTTATTTCTGAGATATTGGAGTCAATTCTCTGCAGAGGTTTTTAGAATTGCTACCAAGCTTGCTCTGTCAAAGGCTGGACCTTGATCTCCCTCTTCTGTGCTGTAGCCATTGATGTAGTCAGATGCCCTGAATGGAGAGTTGCTAGGGCTATGATGTTTGGTGCTGGATCTCAGTAGCTGCCACTTCTGGGAACCCAATTTTTGATTCTGTTTGGTTGTCTTCATTTTTTTTTCTCAGCCTCTGTGCTTGTTTTGGTAAATGAAAGCAGTTTACCAGTGGATGAAGTTTGATTATAATTAGTGGGATTGGGAGCACAGTCTCAAGCCACCATCTCCCTTGATGATGTCACCAGAAGTCCAGTTGCCCCAGATTTAGGAGACCACAGTCCCTCTGAGTGCTCTATTACCTGGAACACAGAAAGAGTAGCCAACTCAGATTTTCACCTGAGAAGGTGTTTAAAAGCTTCAACCCCATTATCTTTGTCAATAGTATAAAAAAAGGAAGGATGGAACAGACTAGACGTGATCCCTGATGTGAACGCAGCTTTTTCTGATTTTACAGATTCTTTTTTCTCTGTATGCAGTCAACACACTCCTTTTAAATCAAAAAGACTAAGAAAACATCACCTGCAATTGGTGTCAGAAAAATACTGAAACTAATTACAGCCAAAACATAATTTGGTGAAAAACATATCTGAGGACTGGGAACTTTAAAGAAATTAAGGAATAATTGTAAAAGTCAAATTAAAGTAGCCCAAAAAACAGTACTACAAAGATAAAATAAATATCACAATAGCCGCCCTCTTCTTACTGGAATCTAATCAAGAGCCCTGAAGGCTCAGGAGCCCAAGAATCTAACACAAGTTCAGCAGCAGTGGAAGAAAACTCCCACCAACAAGCACTGCAGGTACCCCAAATCAATTTTCCGCACACTACCAGACATCCAACTCCCAGTCCCTGATATAGACATAGAAACAATGCAACCTACCCCTGAGGCTAAAGACCTGAACTCACTACTGACCCCCAAATTTCATTTCAGAATCTTCAATAGCAGAGACTCCCATAAAGAAATTGACAAACTAAATGCAAGTAAGTAATCTGGGATGGCTCAAATAGAAATAAAATTCCTATAAACATCTGCAGAGCATACTGTACCTCCCCAGTCCTAGCAAAAATGTACAGTAGGAGCCTGATTTAAACAAACTTTCCAGACTTTTAAAGTCTGCCAAAAGTGTACCTATCTTCAAGGGAAACAAGCAAACAACCTGACAAACTATTGACCAATAGCTCTGTCTGTGACTTCAAAACTATTCAAAAGACTGGTTTGCAGCCAGCTTCTTGGAAATGTGTGGTCTGCTGACTCCTCATCAGTTGGGATTCAGGGCAGGGAGGTCCACAGGACTGCACTCATGGAGTTTATGGACCTTGTTGCTGGTGGTCTAGATGTGGAAGAGTATGTGGGTGCAGTGTTTGTCAACCTCTCAAAGGTATTTGACCTTGTAAATCACAAAATCCTATAGAAAGAATGGATGAAGTAGGGATCTCAGGGGAAGTGCAAAGCTGGTTCAACTCATACCTAATGGGAAGGTCTCAACACGTGGCTGTTCAGGGCGTCCTGTCTGAGGTGGGCACTCTGCACAGAGGGGTCTCACAAGGATTCATCCTTGGACCTATGCTATTCTAAAACATGTAAACAACATTCCCAATCACATTGCTTACTCACATAACATTTCAAGCAGATGACACTGCACTAATCTTCAGAACAAAAAAAAAAACATAACGAGATGAAATCAAAACTCCAAAAGGGCTTCAATTCTCTGTAGAAACAGTTTAAACATTCCAACATGGTGCTCAGCTCAAAAATAAATTCCAGCAATGTGTTTCAGAAATATAAGTGAAAAAAGGTGAAAACAATTTATTGGATATTAAACTCACGAATGGTTCTAAACTGCCAAACACTAATGAATACAAATACCTAGGGGTGGTGATTGACAGTTGCCTTCTATTTAATATTCACATACACAATATAGTTTAAAAAGGGAACTCACGAATAGGAGTGTTAAGATGCAGAGCTTTTTTCATCCCAAAGGATGCCAGGGAAAGAATTGCACAGCAAATGATCCTCCCGGTATTGGAATATGGGAGCTCAGTCTAGTAACACGCATGCAATCTTTTGCTGGACATGCTAGACATGCACTGCAAGAAGCTTGCCTGCTTCATTTTGCTATGCCTTTATGACACCCACCATTGCATAATGTTGAGAAGACTAATATGTGATTCATTAAATCTATAGAGACAAAAACAATTAGTGATTATGACTTTCAAATATTTCAAAGAGAATACTCAAGCCCAATAGAAGAGGACCCTAAAATGGTGACTCACAGACACGACTTGAGAGAAATAAAAAAAAAGAGGTCTCAATGTTCCAAAAATTCAGAACACCGATGGAAAGGTGACCTGAAAGTATTGTCTCACTAAACTGTGGAACTAACTCTTCCCAAACATTAAAAAATCCCCAAACTGGGTGCTTTCAAAACTGTCATAAACAAGAAAGTCTCTTGGATTGTGACTGCTTTTAAATCGAAGCACAACCATTTTTTCCATAAAACATGTAATTGTGTACTCACAAATAAATGTATACTACCCAATGTATTGTTCTACCTTAATGTATTATCCAGAGGTCTTGCTCAGACTTTTGTAAATTCCAGCTATGTACCTGTCATAAGATATACAACATGATAACCGGGCAGGCATAACTTCAGAGGGAGACACAAAGTTTTTCTCTCACTGGGTTTTAAGTTATAAAATGTTTGTTTAAACTCAGCTGCATGTGCAGTGAGTGCTTCTGGACTATTTCCACTCCTATGATCCACCCAAGATGGCCACCAGCACACACAAAGCAGTCAGCATAGTCCAGACAGTCACATCCCCTTTGAAATCTCAGCCAATAGCATGCCTCAGCCTGGGGGTAGGTGTTTCTAATATTTTATTTATTTATTTATTTAACAAATCAGAAAGACCTTTGAGCCAAGGGCTCTTTTACAGAGGTTCCATGTCAGGTCACAAGAATAACAAATTACAGTGGTTTTGATAAGTAGTACAAC
Source organism: Neoceratodus forsteri (assembly GCA_016271365.2). Taxonomy (NCBI): domain Eukaryota; kingdom Metazoa; phylum Chordata; order Ceratodontiformes; family Ceratodontidae; genus Neoceratodus; species Neoceratodus forsteri. The sequence continues at coordinate 679,008,464 of CM057454.1, forward strand.
ATGAGGAAAGTAATTACATAAACAAAAGAATAATATAGCAAGATTCTTATATTACAGATAGTGTGAGGCAGCAACTCAAACCCTGTTTGGTTGAATATTTCAACAAAGGAATGCACACATTATTAAAATCATGCTCAGGCATGCTCCTCCAGCTCAGGCACTAGCACCACTGACCCACCAATGATTAAGGCACTACGCAGATTTGAACAGGGGAGCGTGCCTTCTTGCAAACTCATTGACAGTCCAGACCCATTAACTGCGCCAAACTACACACTTGCTTCTCAACATTCAGATGCCATTTTGAACTCCGAACACATGCAGTTTAAAACTTGAGAACTTATTTTCTGGCAGACACAGCAGGGCCTCGGATTGGGCTTCCATGCCAAGGGGTACCACAAATCCTGGACTGGAGCCCCTCATGTAATACCCTCCCTGGACTAGGGGTAATTAGCAATGCTCAGTTTCAGGGAGTCAGCCCATAAAAGCAAAAACTACTTACCTGACCTCCCAGGCCCGTGGTGACCTCCTGGTTGATCAGACATCCTCAAAGCTTCTGCATGCTGCAAATTAATGGGGTTAGCAGGCAATTGCTTTCTAATTAGTAACTGAATGTCTCAATCCATTGCAAAGTCCAAACAGAATCCATTTTAGTGAAAGTAAGAGCTCATGAGTGTATTATTACAAGGGTAAAATCATAAATCCCAGTCAGGATTGTTTCAGGCAGGGAATATCCCATGGGGATGTCTTTTTGTAAAAGTCAATGTCTCACTATGGAGGCATTTCTTGAGGGCACTGGCTCTTTACTCATCATCATCAGGACTCCATGGGGCTGTGTACAGCCCTGGAGCACAAGTAAATTAACTGTAACTGTAAGATTCTTACCCAGTCATTTGACAGGTTTCAGCTAGTGGTAGATTTAAACCATGTCAATTTCTACAGCGTTTAAACAGTACCAGCAATGAAGTATGGATGTAGTTGTGGGGCTCAGGAACTACCCAGGGATTCCATCCTACCAACATTCCCATGACTCAGTGCTCTCTTTTCTGCTGTCCCCCAAGGGAAGGACTACAGTAGTTAAATCTAGGTCCCCATATGTCAACTATCTTGTGGTTTGCAGCAGCCAGCTCAGGGGCCCTGGAGCCTACATAATCACCAATTCCATACTTTGATCCCAGCTACTCCAGGACCTGTGTGGAACACCATACAATTTAGAAGGGTTCAGAGGGGAATTTTTCTGTCTAGGGGACTTCAGATTCTGGGAGTCCTGCAACCTCACCCTCTACCCCATCAGCCCCGCACATCAGAGGATCCCTGGCCCAAATGTTACCACCACCCCATTACAGGGCATGTTCCTGCTACCCAGCAGGAGGCAGGTACCACAGTACCTGGCACATTTCTTCTCAAAGTCCAGAACAACACATTTTTTACTTCAGAGGCTGCACAATTAGCTTTGTGAGTGAAGAAATGACTTCCCTTAAGGATCTGCATACTGGTCCTCAGTGGTTAAAAAAAAAGTGCATGGCTTTTGATTCTAAACAAAATTATCAAAATGTTCACCTCTCATTTCAGTTGCTGATCCTAATGGCACGTACCTTGAACAGGCTGATGATTTCAGATATTTGGGTGTGCCACTTGATCCCAATCTGACCTTTTCAATTCTTGTTAAATCTATTTGGAAGAATCCACAAGCATGAAGAGACTAGCACTGGGCTGGGGTGCTCACAGTGAAAATTAGATAAAGGTATTTACCTGTTTGACCTTCTGGCAAATAACATAACATGAATTTTTAAACTTTGGTGTTGACTTTTTTAGCTAAATGAGGTGGAGAGTGACTGGTTTTTAATTCAGTCTATTTGTAAGAATGTTCACTCAAAACACAGTGCTCTTTTTAGGTTTAGTATTGCTTAACAACAGAAGTAGGACATACCATTGCTAAAGGTATACTGATACCAATGTTAAACTACAGTTCTATTGTTTTTGCAAATATATTTCTCCTGAGTCTTTCCTCTTGAACAAAACACTGACCAGCATTTGTCATTTCATGCTTAATGTACTTTACAATTCACGTCATTCCCCTGGGTATGCCCAACTTGAATCGCTGCCTCCTAATTTGAATAGATTATGGAAAAGACTCGAAGGTTTTGATTCTCCATTGTTTTCCCTGCTGTTACTTAAAACTGGTAACAAAACTGTTGGGTCTGATGATAAGAATTTGCTTCATGTTCCATCTCTGTCTACTGTAAAGGGGGAGCAAGCTTTCTGAGTATTTGCTGCCAAAAGATAGAATAACCTTCCTTCAACTATCTGACTAGTTGATAGTCATATCACATTTAAAAGTAACTCAAAAAATGTTTTAATTTGTCAATCAAATGATAATTGTTGTAAATAATTGCATCAGTTGGTGCGAATATATGTATAATCAAACTGCATATTGCATACTAAGTTACATACTAAGAGTAATAGATGTACAGAAGGCTGCAGCCCATATTAGTACATCTCCAGAAACCTGGAAATATTTATGCACGATTTAGTAGGACTTTATCAAGATTTGTTCTGAATGTGTCCAAGCTGGTTGTATCCAACAATGACTTGGGTAGGGCATTCCATATAGGAATGATCCTCTGGGTGTAAAAGAAGCATGTAATATCTGTCCTTGGATATGTTAGTGTTAGTTGAAATTTATGGCTTCTAAGATTGTACTCTTATATTAAAAGTCAAGCCTAGTTGAGCCATGAGTTCTATATCTTTAGATATTTTAAACATCAGTAAAAGATCGCCCCTTGTCCTTCTTAGTTCCAGCGAATAGAGATCCAGTTCCTTCAATCACTCCTCATAGCTTTTGCTTTTCATGTTATCTATCATTTTTGTAACTCTTTGCTGGACCCCCTCCAAGCCATTGATGTCTCGCCTAAGATAGGGACTCCAAAGTGGGAAGCAGTAGTCCAAATGAGGGTGAATATATGCTCTGTACAGTGGAAGAGTACACTCCCTGTTCCTAGAAACAAAAGATCTTTACTGCATCCTAGTAATCTAGTTACTTGATTTCTGATATGTTTACAGTGCATACTAAATGACAGGTCTGATTTAATAATTACACCCAGATCTTTTTCTTCTTTTATCGGTGTCGATGGAATACCATTAAGATTAAACTGTTTTTTTTTTCTGTTTGTATCCCCCAAATGCATAATTACACACTTATTTACATTGTAACTCATATCATTTTGCTTTGCCCAATCTTCTAGGCTTTTCAAGTCTTCTGTAAAATCAGCTATATCCTCCTTTGAACCAACTTTAGCTGCAATTTTGGTGTCGTCTGCAAATTTAATGGCAATATTCTTCAAATCTGTTGTCATGTCAGACACAAAAATAGAGAACAACACAGGTCTTAGAATGGACCACTGTGGCACCCTACTGGTGACAGTGCTTGTATTCAAAGAATGACCCCTTATACATACCACCTGTGTACGGTTTTTGAGCCACTCATCAACCCAATTAACCAGTTTGTAGTTTATACCTAGTGAGCGCATGAATTAATAGTTGTACTGTACTGTGATTTTTATTTAATAACATCTATTGACTGCCTTTTTTATCAACTCCGGGTCATACCTAAAAAAGAGCTGTTGGTTTACAGTGTTTTACCTGCTTTACAAAATAAATAAAAATACTATGGGGATACACCCCACAGGGAGCTCCTGGAAGATGCCACAGCCATGATCCTAAGGCTTACATGGGTTCAACTTCCACTTAGACCACTCAGTCCTTCAGTTGTCTGATGCAGGTCACTTCAACCTTCTTCCCTGACTGAGTTAACAACTCCTGATGACTCACTAATCACTAGGAAATGACCATACCCCATGGAAACTCCCAGCCAGTCCAGCCAGCAAGGAGTATCCAGGCTGGCTAGAGCTAATCTTAGAGGTCTGTGAACCTACAGGGGAGCCTTACAATAAATTTGCTTATAATAAGCAACAATGGCAAGTGCTAGCAAGCTATGAGTTGTGCATGAGTACATGTGTCTGTGCCCATGTGTGAAGGGGTTGACTGACAATGCAAACACAGCACATCAGATTTATCCATTGTTTTCTTATGAAAGAAAATTAATAACACAGTTAGCAAACATGGCAGGCTTTAATTGCAGGAAAATATTTCATCATAATTACAAATCTTAAACACACATAGGTCCTTTTTAATGACTACAACATCAATATTTACAATCTGTAAAATGAAACAAATGAACGAACAAAGGTAAAAACAGAACGGAGGAAAATTAACATTATCAACACCCAAGCTGAGAGGGGAAGTGGGTACTTTTCCATTAAGACCACCAAGTTTGTATTTTATATACACTCAGAGCTTTATTTCCATAATCAATATGTATAAAGAATTTTAAAAATTTCATGTACCAGTGATTTTTTGAAATTAACATTTTTCCATTTGGGTTGTTGCCTCTTGTCTGTATGGTGCTCTTGACAAGCCTCATCCGTGAAAACCTACTATACTCAGGCATACCTTAGTAAAGGCTGACTACAGTAGACATGCTTTAGTGCAGCCAGTGCAGTGGTTGAGCTCACTGCTGCTGGGGTGAATGCAATTCCCCCTCATCTTGGCTCTGAAGACCAAAAGTTTGCATTCAACAGTGGAGGCTAGAGGTCTGAATCCCAGTATGGAGCACTGGTTGTTGAAATTATAGCAGTGGAGACTGCACGTTCTGATCCCATTACCATCGACTGGATATCTAAATCCCAGCACTGGGGGCTACAGGCTTAAAACCCAGTAATGGGGACAGGATGCTTGAATTCCTACACTGCCTGAAGTGCTAAGAATTGCAAGGGACAAAGTATTGCAATTAGGCCCTGGATCCTGGCTGTGTCTGGCCAGGCTATTTTATTTTCCTCTCAGGTGTACAGCTCCTTGGGGGGGCATTGGGCAGTTGTAAGACACTTCAGCACCTCCACATGCCCAGTGCACCAGGATTCTAGCATTAGGAGAGGGGGTGCTACACATGGCAGAGGGATGGAAACAGAGGCAAAATGAAAATAAAAAGAAATATTAATAAGCAATCGTGAAGGAGCCATATGACCTGAACCACAAAGTGATTTAGAAATCTGGCAAACCATCAACTAATATCACACATCTTAATGATACAACTTAATTTACTATTTAAATTACTAAAATAAAAACATTTTATACATTGAGGATAATGTGCAAAATCAGTCAGTGATTTATATACGAATATTGACCCCTGTGCTAAAGTCCATCCACTGTCATACATAGCTCCATGCTCTGGTGTGTGCTATCAGTAATATGCACTAATGCCTAAACCATTTAGACTCTTCCCCCATCATTCTGTCATATTACATGTCATTATTACAACCACTGCATCAAAAATTAAAATGCCTGGGCATGAATCAAAATGGGAAAAGAATGTTCCCTATAGTTTTTCAGGAGTTTGATATGTTTGAAGCTCTCATAACCTAATTTATTGATCAACATAAAATATTACATTTCAGGTTTTATTTGGTAGAGAAAATCTTAATTCAAACACACCCCGCTGAAACTGTTTCAATGGTAAACTTTTAACCACTGACTGTCTTGCGTCCTTTGCTGGGCTAAGGTCATAGCTACATAACATTGAGGAGCCATTTGCTGAGAGGAACAGATTTCCTCTGGTTATGGTTTGAGCACTTGTAAGCTGATTGTAAAGACTTTATAGCACCTTCACTCCATATTAGAGCCTAGTCGGCTCAGTCTCCTTCATGGTAACGTGCACACATGCACCTATGATGCCTTACAGTAGGCTGATGTGTGCATTTTCATGCTGGTTTTAGAGGTAAACTGGTTATCATGAGCTGCCTCAGGCTGTCCAAGACATTCAATATTGAGAAACAATAGCATTTTGTGCTAATTATGTCTCCAAAGCAAATCATGCATGAACATTCAGCAGTGAATGTTAAGGAAGGGAAGGAGGCTTGGCTCTCAAGAGGGAAAAAAAACTTTTTGGTTATGATAACAATTTCTCATATTACACTGAATCAGTTAACTTAATCAATTCAGTGTATCTTATAACTTTCACCTCTGTGTTGAAAATGAAATGTCATTTTGAACTATAGCCAGGTTTAAAGAGTACCTTTTTCTCAGACTCACTTTTAAACTACCAACTTAAATTAAAATGCACCCCCCACTGACTCATGGGAGTGAGAAGGGAACTATGGGAAGGGAGCATTAACATATTTCTTTTTCAGAAGCACAGTAACTGTAGCATTTCAAACTTACCTTGTATCTTTCACCACAACAAACACATCAAATTTATATCTACAGCAAAAAAAAAATAAAATAAAATAAATAAAACATGTTTTGTAATTGTTAAGATTGATCTTTGTTTAATTTTTTCTTATGGCTGATTAACTTCAAAGGAGGTCAAGAGGAGCAGCAAGTCTTTTCTGATCATTTTCTTCAAGTGCAAAGTTTTCATTTGTTCTTCAAGAGTCTCATAAACTATTCAACTTCTCAGAAGGCTGCCTGAGTTTGTTGATAGACTAAGCACATCTGATTTTGAATGGAGTGATTGGACTCTTATAATATTTAGCTGTGCAATGCACTAAGAAATGTAGTCATCCTGTTTTCAAGTCTCTATAGTTTTTATTAATTTCCTGGAGTCTCTAATCATTGGAGGTGACATCTATGTCCTCTGGAGTGGACTGCTTGGTTGCAATCCGCCATCTGTTGATGTGATGGGATCCTTTCTTCTTTTGTTCTGACTCTGGACCTTCTTCTTCCAGTTTTTGTCTCTTGTATTTTGTTCTTCTGTTCTGGAACCACACTTTTACCTTAGGAAAAAGAAAGAAATACACTGAAATACTATGGACAGTCAAATGGCATATCCTACTGAATACCGTTGTCTAAAGTAATAAAGTAAGTTTCTATTTGCAGATTACGAAACCATTGAACATAAGCTCATTTTCAATGGTGCCCTCTGATACAATACAACAATAGTTTCAAGAATCAAAATATAAAAAACATAAAATATAAAATATTTAATCATAATAAAAATAGAATAATACAACTTGAAATAATTCACATAAAGTAAATATTTGCATTAGTGGGTCTATAGAGATACTGCAGCCACAAAATCTAAGCTACTGTTGCTTGCAGGAATTTCCTCACTTAAAGGGAATTATCAGCAACAAGGGCCCCACACTCGAGTACTGGGCTGATCCCAATGTGCAGTTTGTGTGCAAAAGCATTTTGGTTTACTTACCATTTACTGTAGTATAGTAAATTGTATCAGGCTAATTTTGCTTAGTTCTAGGCTGACATCTTCTGTTGCTACAAATCCTAGAATCCACTGCAGCTGACATCGGAGCAGTAGGCAGCAATGGGAGATTCAACAGCCTACATGGCATGTTAGAGTTTATATAAACTCTAACCTTTTGGTTGTTTATCCCACTGTCCTTCCTGGGCTAAGTATAGTCACGCTGGACAGTACATAGCCCCTAGAGAAAATCAAACCCAGAAAACATCGATCAGAGATTATAACAGCTCTAACATGCACTGCAGACTATTGAATATCTGATGTCAGCTGCAAGGGATTCTGAGATTTGTAGTAACAAAAGATGTCAGCCTAGATCTAAGCAAAATTAGTCTCTTTTGCACACAAAGTGAGTGTTGGGGCTTCAGTAGGCAAACTGAGAAAAAAACTTTTAAAAGCAAACAAAGAGAAGGACACAAGAGGAATGTAATGGCAGATACTATAATGGCAGATAACTTCAGTAAATATTTCTTAAGTATTTACCAACCAGAAAAACCTATCAGATGCAATACTCCAGCACCAGGTAATAAAAGCATGACAATCAAACCCACTGATGTTAGAAACAAACTAAATCAAATCCGACTAAATTACCAGGACTGGATGGGACTCATCTGGGGTTATTAAGGGAACTCACAGATGAATTTGCAGGACCGCTAGCTGTCATTTTTTCAGACTCTATAACAGAGGGTATGATGATATCAGAGTGGAGGGAGGCAAATATAATACCGATTCACAAAAAAGGGCCAAAAGATGACTACAGAATTTTAGACCTGTTTGACTTCTGTTATAAGAAAAATGATGGAAGAGTTTATAAAAAGAAGAAATCAACAAGCATATAAATAAAAATGGCTTAGATGACAATAGCCAACATGGGTGTAAGCTAAAAAGATCATGCCTGACAAATTTGTTTAATTTCTTCAAGACCATAACGCTCTAGATATAGGACTACCTGTAGCTATTCTGTTTCTGGATTTATCTAAGGCATTCGACATGGTGCCTCACCTAAAATTGATACAGAAACTTAAGGAATTAAAATTTCCTGCAAATATTGTTAACTGGGTGAGCTCATGGTTGGACAGTAGGAGGCAAAGAGTTGTCATAACAGGTTATGTCTCAGAGTAGGGGAACGTGACTAGTGGGGTCCAGCAGAGATCGGTTTTGGGGCCAAGTTTATTTAATGTTTGTATAGCATCAATGCAGACACAGTATAATGCATAGATATGTAAATTTGAGGATGACACAAAACTGGGGGCTATTGTCAATAATGCTACATCTGTAGAACAATTCCAGATTGAAATACTAAATATGGAGGAATGGGCTAGAAAACAAGAGTTACAGTACAAGTCGCATTAAACTGTTCCACCAATGAGCTGGTTTAGCATTACTTTTTACAGTCGGCAATGCATTAGCAATTCATATTGCATTGTTTCTCAATGCTTAACCAGCTCAAGGGCAATGTTTGTAAAATGTTTTTGCAACTCATTTGGATTACATCAGCAGTCCCATCACATTGCAATGCTAAACTGAGTTTTAACTCTTAAGAAACAGTTTGTGCAGGGCTTTGTACTGGGTCCAGCAACACTTATGCAACTCAGTCTGAAATGCTAAAACAACTCATTAGAGGAACAGTTTAATGTGCCTTGTACTGTATTCTTCATCTTGGAAAAATGTAAGGTTTTGCTTTAAGGCAAGAGAAACATGATGGCATCCTATATTCTCGAGGGTAAACTATTACAGGATACTGTCACAGAAAGAGATCTAGGAGTTATTGTTAATAACAAACTAATGCCTGCTCAGCAGTGCAGGGAAGCGGCCAAAAAGGACAACAGGATAATGAGCTGCATCCTACGTAATATCAGGAGCAAGGACAGTGAGGTGATAATGCCGTTGTATGGGGCCCTGTTACATCTGCATTTGGACTACTGCGTGCAATTTTGGGCACCTTACAAAAAGTATAATATAGGGTGAGTTGAAAGAATACAACAAAAGGCTACTAGAAGCATTGGGACTTTGACAAACAAGACTTACAGGAAGAGGCTGCAAGACTTAAGGTTGTATTCATTGGAGTACAGGAGACACAGAGAAGATCTGTGTCAAATATATAAGGAATTTCATGATGTGGACCTATGGGAATGCTTGGGACTTGTGAGAAAAATAATAGAAAGAGAGACAGGATTCCATAGCCTCCAGCTTAAGGGTGAAGTCTATAAAACAAACAAAAGAGGAACATGCTTTAATCAAAGAGTAGTAAAGCTGTGGAATGAACTGCCAGAACATGTGTTACAAAGTAATTTAGTGGATGTACTGTATTTAAAAAAGGACTAGATGTGCCAACCCGGTGACACTGAGGGTTGAGGCACTGGACGCCACATCCCATGCCATGTCGGCAACCCGGGTTTGGGAGCAAGCTCAGGCTGCCGGGGTTTGGCCGGGGGGGAGGAGTAGGTTTGAGTAGCCACTGGTAAGCTCTCTTCTCCTGGGGAGGGATCTTGTGGTTCCTGGCATTACAGCGGCACCCAGGAGTGACTGTGTGCCTCTGAAGCTGGGACCACCTTGGACAGGCATGGAGGAGGTGGAGGCCTATGTAAGCCAAGTGGGAGCACATGACTTGCCATGCTGGCTTCATTGCACATCCTTCTGCTGGGGAATTTCATGGATCCCCCCTCCCCCGGAACCAGCAGTACGAAGCCACGATTGACCCACGATCTCCTGATCCAAACAAAGCCCGACAGTGGGGGGCTCATGGGTGATGCAGTGTCTCTCCCCCATCCCCTCCCAAGGGGGGCTCCTCCATTAGGGGTAAGTCATGGTCCTTCCCGTCCCATCATCGAGGCAGAGGCCAGGTCAGTGGGAGCTTGAGGGTCAGGAATCCAGGCTGATAGGGGGTCAAGTGTTCCCCCATGGCTCCAAGGAGTATAAAGAAAGTTGAAAAAAGCACTAGACAGTTATAACTTGGGGGAAATAAAGCCATCTTGTTCTCCTCTTAGGACCTGTCACATCACAAAGGCTAATAAACTCATATTTTCCTTTGAACCTATAAACACACAAATCAAACCACTATGCACCACATATGATTTAGCAAATGTTTACTGTAGTACTCCTTCAAGAGCGTCTCACATGAAGGAGAACAGAGTTTTTTGATTGGACCAGAGAGCGCTGATTATCTATAACTTTTAAAATAAAGATCTTCTCACATGCTGTTCTTGCTACTCTTGAAAATGTTTAAAGTCTGTTGGTGTGTGTCATGTTGTGCAAGACATTTTTGTTTCCATGTGTTGCTGTTTGTATGATTGTGTAAGGTATTATTTCTTGTGTCAGTACTTTAAACCCATCATTGTGGTCTGGTTTCTCTTGTAAATAACAATAACCACAATGGAATAGTACTAGGAATGGATGAAGTCAGGGAAATTTGCTTCATGAATGATTTCACAAAGTTTCACTGACTGCTCTTAGTCCATGGCTACACTTCACATGTTTTTTTTCCAAGCAAAGAGTACACCTTTCCTGGCAAAGAATACACACAGTGGCACCTTGCCAGCAAGTGTCCAGAAAGTGCCACATTGTGTTGTTTTTGCCCGGCAAAGCAGCATTTCACTAGTGAAAACTGCAGGAATTCTTTCTTTTTTTTTTTTAATAAAGACATATTTCAAATGTAGAATTCACCCACCCACACACACTGTGACATACTGTGCCCACACCATAGTCATCACCAAGACCCTCTGATGTTACACATACCCCCACCCTTCCACTCTTTAGCACCCTACCACCCTCCTCCTCAATAGTCCTGATAAAGATTTTTTATGTTTTATATATATATATATATATATATATATATGCATAGCCGTCCCTCCATCCATGTCACATCAGCAGCACACCACCCATCTCCCCACCCTGTTCCTGTCCCTGTGTGATAGAAACAGTGATAACTCCACCCCATTTTCTAGCACATAACCTCTCTTCTACTCCCCAAACCCCAAAATAACCAAAGGAGAGGGTACACAAAACCTGTAAAAAAGAAAACTGCCCCATGATGAAGTGAAACATACTCTTCAGTGTCCTATTGTAGAATAACACCAGATTGACAGACAAACTTGATAAAACGCAAGGTGACAGCATTAAACTTCAAGTGGTTCTTCCAGGGGATACCTCCATTTGTGACTCTTAAATTTCAATATAAAGAATTGTTTTACCTTGGACTTGCTTGAAGTCTGCTATTGTGGCTGGTGCATTGTGCTTTTTTTTTTAATTGCATGTCCTTCACTGAAAGCACCATATATCCATTTTTGTTAATAACCTTCCAAAGTACAGTGAGGGGTGTTATCTACATTTGCATATAGATAGTATACTCTACTACTGTGCAATCACAATGTCCAAGGTGTATGCAATACTCCAATTTCATTTCAGCACAATCTCCTCATAGTTCATCAACAACTGCCTGATCCTAAATACAACTAGAATTGAGCCTATCGTGTTTGGATCCTAGAAATCATTAACTCATTCAGCTGACCCATTTGCAATCATAACATCAAAAGGCACTGTTGCTGAGCAAGTCAACATATTCAGATATCTAGGAATCTGGCTTGATGTATCACTTGCATACAGTAGGCATGTTGATCACATCTTATCAACTGTAGGGCCCAAGCTCAACTTTTTCTACAGGTTCAAACAGTATTTCAGTGCTTATGTGAGGAAGCGAGGGGCTCCCAGTTCCTGCTAGAGGTGTGCAGGGGCCAAATGTTATATGTTGAATACCATGAATAGTAGGGTTCCCGGATATTTAGGAGCCCTTCCCAAATAGGGGGCTTTTCATATTCTGAAAATATTATTCAACCCTACAGAAATAAAACAAAGAGAAAATAAACAGCCCCCACACTCCTCAACCAGCCTAAAACCCAATAAAATGTAACCCCCATTCTCCACCCTATATCAGCAGCTGAATCCCCCATTCCTCCCAACTCCCACAATTTGTTTTATTTATTGAATTTGTAAATAAATTCCCACATTGGGAAACTGGCACAACCTGTCCCCCTCCATGGTTGGATGCCATCTTTTTAAATTTTAATAGTGCTAATTACACTTAAAAAACATAGCTGATGTCCCCCTCTCCCCCACACTGGTAACACTTTACTTCCCCTGAGTATCCAATTCTGAACATGAAAAGAGTACCTGCACAACCCACCCTCTTCCACAACTGCCTGTCTCCTTATGATGAAACCATTTGCATGCTTGCTTGCTCAGTAGGAGTAAAACTGGCTAATCACATGATCCTGTGGGGATTAATTTAACTATGTCATATAATGTCTATGAATTCCTAGGTGTCCTGCATGCTGCTATACTTTGGGCTCACTGTGGAAAGGGGAGGTCTTAACATATTTAGGGATTAGGATAACCATTAACCATCATAGCCTGGCTGCCCATATTATCTCTTAGAAACACGGAAACAGAATTTGTTGGCAGAAAAGGGCCACTTGACCTACCCAGTCTGCCCAAGTGGTCCTTACCTATTCCACCACTGCAGACTATATCTGGTCTCTAGCAGCCCTCCCCCTCCCTGCCTGTTTACTAGTATACCCCAATATTTGTCCAATGCATTCTTGAAGCCCCCCACCATTTTAGCCATCACCACGTCTGCTGGCAGTCTGTTCCAAGCATTTACCACCCTTTCAGTAAAGAAGTATTTCCTCACATCTATCCTGAACCTCCTCCCTCCAGCTTCATCACATGCCCCCTGCTCCTTGTGCTTGCCCCCAGTTGAAGGAGACTCCCAACCTGTACCCTGTTCACTCCTGTGAGGTACTTGTAGGTCTTGATCATGTCACCTCTTTGTCTCTCCTCTCTTCCAGGGTGTACAAGTTGAGACCAAGTTGCCCTCCTCTGGACAGCCTCCACCCTGTCTATGTCCTTTCTGAAGTGCAGTCTCCAAAACTAGACACAGTACTCCAGGTGGGTGTTACCAGGGAGTGATACAGTGGCACCACCATCTCCCTTCTCCTGCTGGAGATACCCCTCCCTCTGCACCCCAGCATCCCACTAGCCCTTCCCACAGACTTGTCACACCGCACTGGCACCTTGATGTCCTCTAATATGATAACCCCAAGATCCCTTTCCTGTCTAGTGACTGTCAGTACCTCCCCCTATCCTATACTCAGCACTGGGGTTCTTATGCCCTAGTTGTATGATTTTGCGCTTCTTGCCATTGAACCCCAACTGCCATGTCTTTGATGGCTCCTTGAGAGTCCCAAGATCCCTGCATATTTTCTTCACCCTCCCTGAGCATCCACACTATTACATATTTTGGTGTTATCTGCAAGAAAGCATACCTTCTCCTCCAGTTCTTCATTAATGCCCCCTATTAAAACATTGAAGAGGACTGGTCCCAGAACCAAATCCTGTCCATAGAGTGAGTACTGCTAACCACTTTTCTCTGTCTCCTAGCTGTTAACCAGTTTCTAACCCAATTTGCCACTTTAGACCCCACTTCTAGGTTGTTCACCTTCCTCATTAGCCTCCTGTATGGCACAGTGTTGAAGGTTTTGCTGAAGTCCAGATAGTCACATCCACTGCCCTCTTTTGATTAATCTCCCTAGTTACCCAGTGAAAGAAATCTATCAGATTCCTTTGGCATGGTCTTCCTCCCTTAAATCTGTACCACCTATGGTCCTGCAGACCATTGGACTCTAAATGCATAACCAGTCTTTCTTTCAGTGGGGTTTCCATTCATTTCCCCACCACTAAAGTTAAACTGTCTGGCCTATGGTTGCTATCATCCTCCTTGCTGCCACTCTTATGTAGGAGGACCACATATGTCCTTCACCAGTCCTCTGGAACCACGTCTGTTTCCAGTGAGCTTTTGGCTAGTACCTTACCCCTTATTGGTGTATTGAAGGTGGATTGCCGCAGGTGGCTCAAATGAAAGCTGCCCATGATGGGCAACACTGAAACTGTAAAACTTTTCTCTGCACCCAGTGTTTTGTTTGTTTTGTTTGTTTTATTTATTTAAACTGGAGAATCCATGGGCCAAAGATCCATTTACATGGTCGATCAGTATACATAAACAATACTTACATATTGACAGGATGAAAGATAAAACTCATACATAGTTTCTAGACTATCTTAACAAACATATGCAGTTCATTCAGATTGAACTTTTGTGCTGTTGCTATGTACCTATCTGTATTGATTCTAAACTATTTAAAAAACTTCAAAAATAGATAAGATGATTAGCCAGTTTCTCTGGGAAGGTAACCTCTGCCCCTCTCCCCGGCATAGATGCAAGTAATTGCAAGCCTATTGGAGGAAGGGTGGCTGGGGAACACCCTGGCTTATGGGATATCCAATATCACTGAGGGTCAGGTTGCCTCCCCTCCCAGCACCAACACCCCCCAGGTACAGATCAAGTATGTCTTAGGTAGCCATTGATAACTTAGTGCACTGTTGTAAAGATTTACCCACAATTCATTGTTAACTCCCCAACATTGGTAGCTTCTATTGTAGCATGGACAGAAGCCATGAAACTCTTGATGTTTGTCAGCAGCCCACTTTCCACCTACCCCAGTCACATATATATGGAGCAGTCTGCTTATTAGGACATGGGACAAACTCATTTTAAATCACCTGGACTACTGCAGGAATTCATCAACTAAACAATCTTCTGGACCCAACCTCAGGCACCAAGGCCACTATTGAATCTCTTAGGCTACAGTATTCACTTCCCCATTGATGATTCTGGAGGTATCTTTAGCTTAGGGCTGCAACTGGCACTTTCCTAAGCACCCATCCACTTATCCAAGATCTGGAGATTTCTGCATTCCAGTTCCACATCAAAATAGCCAGGGCTAAATGGCGACCACCATAAACAGCATAGACAGGACAGTGCAAGCACATATGGCGAGGGCTCTTTTTGTGGGAGGCTTTGCCCCCCACACATCCTTACAATAGATACCAACTCGGGGGGGGGGAGTACCTTGAGGAGGGGGAAACCTTTGGTCGCTGTATAGTCATGCTGTTTTGCCATCACTGTTTTTGCTGTACCATTTTGCCCTCACTATCTTGACGGGATACCCTGCATTCCTCATGTTTTTTTGACACTCCTAAGAGACATGTGAGGTGTGCCCATCCTCTCTAGGAAGTAAGTTGGTTGGTGTCTGACAGCTGTTATGGAGGCTTAATATCTCATCCTAATGTGGTTGCACCAACTGCAGGTACCCTCACCTCTTTTGTGGGCAGTGAGACCTGTTACATCACTGGAAGTTACTGTACCTGATATATGGAATAAACCTTGTGATAACACAAGCCAGTGAGTGGACATTGTATCTGTGGAGTGCGTTTAATTTCAGGATGTGGCCTTCACCTCTGAGCTGGCACTCTGCTCTGGCACAGTTGGCAAGCTATGAGTGACTTAGTCATCTCGCTATTCACCAGGAGCAAGTGTTCCTAGCAAAATAGGGTCCTTTACTCCATTGCAACCTATGCAGCGTACCTTCCCCTCTGCCAGATAACCTCTGGTCAGTGCTCTAAGCTGCCTCTGATAATCAGCCTCTTAACTTGGACTGAGCTCCATGTCCCCCTCCCCACCCCTCCAAGAAGGTACAAGGGTCAGGGAATGTTGTGACAATTTGGAGGGGAGAGATAATCCATTGCTGGGGTTTCTAAGTAACAAGTATTATGTTTTACACTTTCTGACCTCTATTTTGTAATGTCATGTACTTAATGTACCTTTTGTAATCCATGCGTATCTAATGTAGTTCACACGTGGCAATGTTATGTTATGTTGTGTACTGAAATGAAAAAAAGAATCAAGATGGATTAATGGTTCCTCATTTCCAGCTGTGATGGCACTGACAGTGAGGCCACAAGGCTGCTGACATAATAAGGGCAACAAGGGTACCAACTAGAGAGGCAGTGTGGTGTAATGGTTGGGAGCCAGGAGATCACATATTCAAACTAGAGCCAAATACTCACTGTGTGACCTTGGGCAAGTCACTTAACCTCTCAGTGCTCCAGTTCACCCAGCTATGGAAATGGGTAGACGTAGGACTCACTGAAAACAAGATGTCTCATTTCAGTTGGGCTACCATGGGGTGAATAAATTGTAAAAGTCAAAAAACTAGATATATCAAAGTCCAGATAAAATGCTGTCCTACACATCACAACTTGTGCTGTCAGTCAGAAAACCTAACTATCTGACTGAAATACAAAATACTTTAAAAATAATAAGTAATCAGCCTTTAAAGAGGACCTTCCCTGATGGTCCAAAAAGTTACAGCTTATAGTCACTATATGCAGTACTAGACCTGGAAAAATGTATGCATTTGTTATTTCTGGCCAAGATTTACTCTGCCTTCCATAATTTGGATTTGTTTTTGAGCCCTGCTGCACTTGCCTTTGCTGTTCATCTTGCTGGGCTGCTAGCTGCTGATGACATCACTGTAGGATAGAAGAGTGACTCACACCGTTCAGTACCATGCAGTTGCAACAATGTTGCAAGGGAAACCTACTAGTATTCAGTGTACATATTGTGTTCCCCCTTCACCAAGACACCCTGTTAGCAATGCATTATGCCAAAATCTAAATGCCTTGTCTGTATGTTTTTTTTGTGTGAAATTGACTCTGCCCTACGATGATGTCAGCAGTACAACCCTGGGTCCACAGCAACACCAGGCTTGCTAAAGAAGCTCTGGTACACCCTGCAGTTTTTAGCAGCTCAGAATACAAAAACTAACTGCAGCAGACATTAATGAAATACAATTCCAGAATCAATGCAAGAAGGGGTAATTAATGCATGAAAGTCAAAGTGACTGGGGAAGTTCCCCTTTAAACACCAGTACACTGTTGGTATACAGGTGTAGTGAGATGCAATAATATCCTGCAGTCCATTAGGCTCACCTCCTTGTAATCCTAGCAGCAAAAACCTGAAACTGCTTCTCTCTTTAGGCATTTATCAAGCCTGGTGTTGATACTTTTGAACATCATCTCTACTCATTCCTTTCAACCTCTCATTGCCCCAAATGTTGGATATTCTCTGTCAAAACATGGGGGAAAGAGGCAAAATTTGGGACAACTCATCAAATCTTAGAGATAGAAACTTGGCACACTGTAGAAATGTATGATTGCATGTTCATATTTTTGCTGTTTTTTAGCAACACGTTTTTCACATTCATCACTATCAGTGTTTGGTTAGCACCATCTCAATGTGGGCAAGGACTTCTGTGGAGCTAAATGAGTGTGAGACCCTCTTAATGGCCCCTATGCATTAAGGGGCACAATGCCTAGGTGCTGCACACCCATGATGCGTAGGCAACCCTAAGTATGTGAGCTATGCATCAGAGGTCCTGTGGACCCCTGTGGATGCACAAAAGGGGTGCACACCCCTTTCACACTCAAACTCCTTGCCATTCACACATCTATGCACACAAATGGTGCAAGGGAGTGGCAAGGGGGCATGCCTACACTGTGCACCATTCACTTAGTCGTGAAGTGCTGGGTGAGGGGTGCACAGGCTACATGAGCAGGTACCCTATCATAGCCTCTGCATGTCACCCACAAAGTGCACCCAGTGGTTGCAGCAGGAATGACATTCCTCCATACCATGCTGCCCCAGCCCTCTGGTCAGATTAAGAGGGCAGCCACTGGGACAATCACCTTTGTATTTTGCAAACCTGGGACATGCAGTGACCCACAGTTCTGTGCTCCACATGGAGCAGGGGATCCACTGTCACACCAGGACAGTCATCCGATTGGATGCCTACTCAACTCCGCCAATCCAGCTCCCATGCACCAATATGCCAGAGGAGTGGAGCCACAGATAGGTGACCTTCAAAGATGGCATGGCAATAATGAATGCTATGCCCTGCATGCCTGTTCATGTGTGTATGCAGGCATGGGAAGGGTTTGCACCTCTCACGCATACCTTGCCCATGGTAGTGCATATGCACCAATATGAAATGGTTGAGATTTATGCCTGCATTTAACACTATTTAACGGTAATGTGTAACTGCTTGCCAATGTGTTTCACAACCCTATTGACTTCTGAATGAATATGTGTTTAAGAAAATGAGTAGAGAAATTACTGCATTTGGTCAGCAGCCATGTAATATGTGACCAGTGACAGTGGTTAAAAATGTGCTGGCAATCAGGACACAGAACTCTTACATACCAATGCCTTAGGTTAAACATTCCTGACTGCCATTACAAACATGGCTGCCATGTTTATTCTCACAAAAAATGTCAGCTAGACCCCCAAAATGAAACTCTCACAATTAAAATTTTTTTATTAAATGCTCTATCCCCTTATAATAATCCCTTCCTTACATACACCAATTAAAAAAAGATGAAGTACTACTCATAGCTTTACTTTCTTTACATTATTTTTCCTGACCGTCACAAAAAAAACTCTTTCCATACTTACCTGCCTACCAGGAGAATCTTTGCTGCTTACCCTGCCCAGATAAGATTGAATCCCTGGCTTTGCTGAGGTCTTCTGTTGTGTGTATGTTTGTGTGGGAAAAGATGAACATTCTCCAGTAGAATACAGAGTTTGAATTTCTGTATTCCATGACAAACATTCAATATACTGAATGTGTGGAAAGACAGATGGTTGACAGGTGGGGATGGATTATTTTTTTATTAGTCACTTTTAACAAAAGAAAGTATCTGGTTTTAACAAGAAAAAGTCAGCATTTTTTTTTGTTTAAGATGTATCAGTTCTCCATTATATAAGTTCAACAAGACACATCAGGGTGTGGGTAGTTATGTGGTAAACGCACGTGGCATAAACACTTCGTACCTTACAACACACCTGGGCATGTGTTTATGATATAACTATCCACACCCTGTTGTGTCTTATTTAAGTATGTCTTTGACTATCTACCCCCTTGGCTTGCATTCGTGTCCCCTGGTGCTGCTATCCTGAATTTTGCTAAACACTCTGCTCTGATCTGTTTATTTTCCATCCTTTCATGATATTATATATTGCAATAATTTCACCTCTCACTAACATTTTTTATTTGCTATTGTCTGTGTGCTAACTCTTTAAAGATGATAGGAAACAATATTAAAGCAACAGTGCAATGAAAAATGCTTTCCCAGAAAGTTAGTTTCAGCTGCAAATAATTTTTTTTTGTATATTTATTTCTCCCCCCATTCCAGCCGGCACCTCCATCCCACCAATCCCTCTAGCCCTGTCACCCCGACTTCCCTAAGGACTTACCTCTCCCAGTATCCCCCATGGCTTGCATTCTGTGGCATGAGGTGGGGAGCCAACTCAACCCACCAGACCAGATCTGGATGGGGGAGGTGCCTGAGTCACCAGGGTGAAGAACCTGCAGGTGCTGGTGATCATCGTGCATGGTCAGGATGTTTTTTCCATTTTCTCCCACAGTGAAGAGGAAGGGCTAGAAATTATGCCAATGGCCATGCTGCACACCTGGCATCTGCACCGCCTCTGCCCCCATTCTGCAGCATCAGTGTGCCAACCCCTAGCCTCTGCTAGGAGCCTGGATAAAACCAGCCGCTGATCCCTTCCCTCCCTCCCTCCCTTCCAGGAGGAGGAGAGCTGTCCTTGGGATACTTGATCCTCCCCTTCCCCGGTTGACTCCTGGTGACCCACTCACACTGCAAGCATGGGTCACCGGCATGGCAGGAGATAAGGCACTGATGCCTCAGCCCTCTACACCACTGGGCCGGCCAGCTGCAAATAATTAAAATATTAGCATACCTGCCAAATCTAGCTGTCCAAGCACCTTCTATTCTGTGCACAAATTAGTTTATTTTTTATATTTTCCTGATCCTAACCCTTGCCCAGTCTGCAGTGCTACTTCTAAGCCACATGTGATGTACATTGTTTTTTCTTGAGAAAAAACTAAACTAAAACATTTATAAAATGCTCAAATGGTATAACTTGAATACTTCATCACCAAATAAAACTGAAAGATGCCCGGAATCTTTTGCAGTGGAAAAAAAGTAAAATTTGTTGTTCTGCTTCATTGCACAGCTGCTTTAAAGGGGTCATGAAAGGGAAAATGGGATTAAGTGACACAGTAGTATATATTTAGGGGCAGTATGTGACATCAGCATAGCATTTCCATTTGTCATGTATCAAACCATACAAATTGCCATTTACACTGTAATTCCAAAGATGGCTGTTTATGTAGTCTTGTGAGCCTGATTCCTGTCTGTAGCAGAAAAGAAGTGCAGTTTGACTCAGAGTGATGTTTCAGTATGTAAGTCTGCAGGATCATGTGCTGCTGGTTATGTCCCCATCCCCCCAACACAGACACACACACACACACACACACAGTGGTTAAATTGCAAATGCATAAGTGGAAACTTCCAGTGGTGTAGCTGATGATGGTAGATGCACTATAGAGTGCTCTGGAATGGACTGTCTTTAAATGCTATAATTTTGCCTCTGAAAATCATGGACTAGCCTCTTTTACAACTCTCTGATATAAGTGGTATGAGATGTAGGGCACACTGTTCTCTTGACAAAGCGCAGTGCGCCTGCACAAAACATTGAGGTTACCTGGCTGTTGTGTACCTGGTGGTGGAGGAGCTGATTTTATGTAATAAAGGATTTAGGCACCTGAATTCTTCACACTGGTTTCTGGATTCCTGGTGTGAGTGTGTGCCACTATTTACTGCTTCTTTTTGATGGTCCTACCATGATGAAACAGCAACAGTGTTGTTGAAGTTTGGTGTGGCAAGATCCCCAGTGTCGACAGGTGAAATTTTGTCTGTCAGACATTGGTGTATTTCTCTTGGGGGGCTGCGCCCCTGTACCCCCCCTTCTTAATGTAACTAACTCTGAGTCGGAGTTAGTTTGGGGGGGTGATGAATGGTGAAAGGACTGCTTTCCGCCCTTGTGTCCTTGACATAGACAATTTTGAAACCAGTCAACATTGTCGATGTTAAGGACTTCGCTGTCCCAGAGTCTTTGTCCGGTCAGCATACCCTTTTGGATACCCTAAGGGATCCTTGGGCAGAATCTCCACAATCTTGCATGCTGCAAGACTTGGCTAGGCTGGCACATGAACGCCATGACATTTCGCATCTGTATTCTGCCTTACGGAATGCCATGCCACATGGATATGGAACCCACTTAGATTACTGGCCACAAGCCCTGAATTGGAATCCTGCCCCTCAACAATGGGCCTCTGTTTGGGCAGCTACCCATAATTATGTCAAGGTTGACAGCTACCACCTCATGGAAACATAGAAATATAGAAACTGATGGCAGATAAGGACCACTTGGCCCACCTAGTCTGCTCAATTTCCTTACCTACTGCAAAACCACAGACCCTACTTGACCTCTGGCTTTACCCTCTCTTTTGTATCGCTAGGGTTCCCCAATGCCTACCCCATTAATTCTTGAATTCACCTACTGCTTTTGCCCCCACCACCTCCACTGGAATGCTGTTTCATGCATCCGCCACCTTTTCTGTGAAAAAATACTTCCTCACATTACCCCGAGTCTACCCCCTCCAGTCTAATGTCATGACTCCTTGTTCATGAACATCTTTTTTTTTTATAAATGATGCTACCCTCTTATACCTTATTTATGTCCTTGAGGTATTTGAAGGTCACTATCATATCCCACTTCTCTCTCCTCTCTTCCAGGGTATACATATTGAGGTCCTCTAGTCCCTCCTCATATGACTTTTGGTGCAGACCATGCAGTACAAAATTGTTCAGAATATATATCATATCCTCAAATGCTATACCAATGGTGTCTTAGAGATGCTCCAACTTGCACTCAATGCAGTAGAAAGGAGGGTACATTATCACATGTTGTGTGGGACTGCCCTAAGGTGCAGCCCCTTTGCATGCTGTTCAACATTTGTTAGAGCAATTTCTTGGGTTAGACAGGACCTTCTCGAGGGAGAGATGTTTTCTGGGGCATGACATTCATACCCTGTTTGGTCATAGCAGATATGATTTTATGCTTATCATCTTGGTACTTAAGAAATTGATCTTATGCCATTGGCTAGATGATCAAGTCCCCACACTATTAGAGTGGCACCAGGAACTCATGCAGTGATGTCTGTTAGCCTTGATAAGGCATAAATCTTCATCATTACCACAATTGGTGGGGCAGCCTGGACACCCTCCTTGCTATAGCTCATTGTTGCTTTTTGCTTGTACTTGGTTCTGGAAGTTATCCTGCTGTATAAGATCTGTAACCCACTGTAGTTGCTGTGCGGTGTTAAGTTTGTTTTTTTAATGTTTGTCTTTTTCTATGAAAAACATTAATAAAGTTCATTAATTCAAAAAAAAAGGAACTTTCACCTCTAGTTTTGTAGGTGTGGAACTACTATCCTCCCCAGGCAGTGAAACACTCCTATAATATTCAATGAATAAAATGAATAAAGAAGACAGAAGTGCAGGAACTGTCATGCAATGTTACAAGTGCTGGGGAACTGAATGTCTTCTCAGTTAATGTCTTCTCAATTAAACTAAGCACAAGGTATGCTGTTTTGACACCTTCATTCACCAGCTTTTGCTGACAAGCGAATTATGACCTGATCAATTGACAATCTTTTCTCCCTTTGGCCTCAACAAAGATAATTTGGTCAGTTTTTGTATAAAAAATTTTTTTTTTAGTATCTATTCAATGCATCACCACAGGAATCATTTACTGATAATGTGGTAATTTGTAATTTTGTGTGGGGGCAGAGACGAGAAGAGACAAACCTTATTACCCATGTTCTCTGAATTGCACAATTGCAGCATGGTTGTGCGTGGGATATAATAACTATAGACAGTGTGCGGATTCAGTACTGATTATAAAAACATCAAGGCACCAGGATGTACAAGACTGTTGCTGTGAAACTGTATGTGATATGGTTTGCTCTCTAGCAGTACTGTCACTGTATGCTAGTTTGCCTAACTGTAGGCTTAGCATGCCAAATTGTCACATTGTATTAAAAATGATTTGATTTTTAGGGCCTCTGTTTGGGATCTGACACAATAGCATTTGTATTTCATTTCAATTGTTTTCCCACTACCTCTAAAGTTCCACAGCAGATATTCTGAAAATTTTAGAGTCACATATCAATGCAAAAGATTAACCGTGCCTTTACTAACTGAAATGCCATAGCAATTAAAGTTACTGGTGCCATACTTCCTTCAGTTTAAATACAGATCATCTTGCTGCAACAACTTACATGCTGATGGCTCCAAGTGAAAGAACTGCTAGCATTTATCAGCAGTAAGCTATATGAACAGGACTGAATCGCTATTAGGACTGGAGACTCTGATCAAAGGAAGTTTCCGATATAGGGCAGCTACTCACATACTGTGGTAGCTGCCCACAGTGATAGTTATTCCAGCCTGGTTTAAATAATAAATTTTGTCCCATACTTTAGTATTTTCACTCATAATTCTACATTTTGCAATGCAGCACAACCGGTTCTGAAATCCCTAGTTACGGTGACATGCTCCCACGCTCAAGCACATGAGACGATGTGACCAGGAGGGTGTGGGTGCACCCATTAAATGAATTGGGCTGGATTACATTCATTTAAGATCAATATTTTATTTCGAGGACACTGCCAAATTAACATGACCCTTGTTGGTCGAAGTGTCCTTTCATTAAGCTGTAAGTGGCCATTCTTGATCTTAAAAATGAATGAGAAATCCATCCCCATTCATTTCAATGGGGCGCGCCCCCGCACTCTCCCTGGTCACACGTCATTATGTGCTTGAGCACAGGAGCATGTCACCATTACTAGAGATTTCAGAACCATTCAGGCTGCATTGCAAAATGTAGAATTACGAGTGAAAATACTACGGTATGGGGCAAAATTTATTATTTAAACCAGGCCCGAATAACTATTGCTGAGGGCAGCTACCACAATATGTGAGTGATAGCTGTTCTCAGCTAAGTTGGAAAATCACTTTAAGAGGGATCTTTTTAAACTTGCTTGCTTGCCAATATGACATATCTTTATATGAGGTATGCCTATCTAAATAAACTGTGTCTCATATACAGTATTGTAGTTTATTACAGAGTGTGATATAAAGATTTCAGATTAGTTTTGGATATACTGATGCAAAATGCTATGATTACGTAATTTCTCACCTATCTAATTTACAGTAACTGCAGATGCAACAATAGAGATTAGTGTTTATGTAACCATTGATACTTTGGCAATGTGAAATAATGAATAATTGCATGATATGTCCTCTCATATGTCATTTATAAAGACTTAATAAAGAGAAAAAAGGGACATGAAAAGGGAAGAAATGCAGACAAAATTATTTGTACCTAATTAAGGAATCTTCTTAAAGAAGAATCCTGGTAACCAGCAAAAAAAGTCACTGTTGTCAGCAGGACTCAATTGTACTACACCTATATGATGTGAAAAAAAGCCATCTTTAGGGCTTCTTTAAGAAACGGGTGTATTTTTTTTTTGTAGCTTATACTCTCTCCCATGGCTCGAGTTGGCTGGGACATCCCAACCGACCTCTCGGCCCACACAGCCGACAACAGGCCAACTCCTTGAGTTCCCCCATGGCTTCCCCCTCATGGCGGGATGATGAAGAGCCTCTCCCCTTGAGCTCTACTCACCGAGATGGATCCAGACAAGGAGGTGCCATTCAGGGTTGGGCCACGGAGGTCAGAAGCTCATGCTACACAACTGGAGCCATTTTTCCTCTTTTCGAACCCCCCCGGAGATGAAGCATGCAATGATGCTGACAGAAGGAGCACACACAAGTCCACATGCTCTCCCTCCAGGTGTCTGCCCCATCTCCACCCCTCTTTCTGCAGCATCGGTGTGGTTCTCCCACAGCCTCTTCAAGGGGCCAGTCATGAACCAACCACTGATGTTCCCCCTCCCTGGAGAAGGAGAGCAGTCCCTTGGACACTCAATCTTTCTCCTCCCCTGCCAAACCCTGGTGGCCCATGCTCATTCCCAAACATGGGTCACCGGTGTGGTGCGAGGTCAGGGGACCAGTGCCTCAGCCCTCAGCACCACCGTACCGGCTGAGAAACAGGTGTATTAAACAACAAACATATTTAAAGACACACTCAAGTATCCAGGAAACATTTTAAAATATAATACTCCGATACAATTTGTCTTATAGTTCATTAATTTTCTGTATTCGTCTTCCACCAAGTTTATGTAGTAGTAGAAGAAATGCAGAGGTGTGTCAGTGTTGGTGAATGCAGGGCATGCTTTAGAAGGCATGTCCCTCATTCTCCAATGAGCTAGCATGCTAGCGCTGACACAAGTTTATGCAAAGTGCCACCAACTTGAAAGAAATGTGCCGCTGTAATACAAGACAAGCTCGTCATGCAGTGGCACAGATGACATGCCTCCCCTATGTGCCTTGCCTGGTGAAACATTTCAAATAAACATGGTGGCAGCTTGTGCCATCCGCCACACAATACCAAAAGAAATCCAACTTTGGTGGTGCCCAATCCCCCTGTCAGCATGTCCGCCACCCTCACACACACACACACACACACACACACACACACACACACACACACATAGACTGTGTGGCACACTGGGAGCCCACCCCAGTGTACCTCTATTTAACAGAAAGCCGACCGTGTCAGCATGTTCCTGCCCCCACACCCACTGTGTGGCACACTGGGAGCCCACCCCAGTGTGGCCAACATCACCCCCCCAAAAGTCATGGGGCACACTGGGAGCACACCCCAGTGTGCCCATTTGTTTTATTTAACCTGTAAAGAAAGAAAACCATCCCGTGGGGCAGTGTCCTTTTTTGTCTGGTTTTCTTGTGTTCCTGAAAAAGAAATGGTCTGTTGTCCACAGCACCCTCCCCAACCCACACCCACATCTGAGCACCCCACCTCCCCACACCCCCCACCCCATACTTACCTTAGGAGGGCTGGCACTGCAATCATCGGTGAGCGGGAACACATCTGGACTCTTCAAAGCCAACTCGAACTGAAGAAAATGCCAGAAAGCTGTATAATGGCAGAAATGGGGGGGGGAGTTCAACTTAGGTGGATATGTCAGCTATGTTTTTGAATTTTGGCTCCAAATTTTCAACATGGGGTTCTTGGGACCCCACCTCATGAACACATGCACTGTTATCTTGTTATTCAGTCCCGAAAGGTCATTTCGTAGTCACTGCATGGCATCACCTTTTGGGACCAATTACTAAAACAACAGTGTCACTGTCCATGAGGTGTGGTTCCAAAAAGCCTATGTTGCAAATTTGGTGAAAAAATTCCAAAAAATGACTGTTACACATGTGCGTTGTGCAGTTCCCATGCACACTTGTAACTTTGACAATTTTTAATATTTTTACTCCAGATTTTCAACATTGCCATTTTTTCATACCTCCTTATGAACAGCACAGCTGTCATTTTTTACATCCTGCCCAAAATGTGTTTTCTCACATGTGGCACACAATGACGCGGTCGCTGTGAGAAATCAATGTTCAGAACAGATTAACAAAATCACAGTGATGCTGTTTGTGAGTGGAGGTCCCAAAATGCCTATGTTGAAAACCTGGTTAAAATAATCCCAAAAATAATTACGTTACGGGAGTGAGTTGCACAGTTTCTACACACGCTTGTGACTTCACCAATTTTTCATATTTTCACTCCAGATTTTCAACATTGCCATTTTTTTATACCTCCTTGTGAAGAGTACAGCTGTCATTTTTCACATCCTGCCTGAAATGTGTTTTCACACCTGTGGCACCAAATGGTGCAGTCACTTTGCAAAAT
Source organism: Neoceratodus forsteri (assembly GCA_016271365.2). NCBI lineage: Eukaryota > Metazoa > Chordata > Ceratodontiformes > Ceratodontidae > Neoceratodus > Neoceratodus forsteri. Next base: position 679,035,484 of record CM057454.1, read on the forward strand.
CACCTTTCAGCTAACGAACTGTTCATGGGGTAGGGTCACAAAATGTCCATGTTGAAGATTTGGAGTGAAAATACCAACAAACACCTGGAGTGTTATGGTTTCCGATTTTTACACCCCACCCTGAAGAGACTGACAGGCATCAGGGGTACGACGTGGGATTGTCGGCTGTAATGCTCATGCCATTCCACCCCCACCCCCACCCTCCAGCCAGTGACAGGCATCGAGGTGTGCCTTGGAGTCTTCAGCCCCAAAGCTCATCCCTTTCTCCTATACTGCACCCATCTCAGCATATATCCTTATGAAATGGGGTGAGCATAAGGCTCAAAGATCCCAAGGCACACCATGACACTTGTCGGTGTCTACAGGTTAGGTTGAGGTGAAATGGCATGAGTGTTATGGCCGATGACCCAAAGGCACACCCCAATGCCTGTCAGTCTCTGTAGGTTGGGGGTGGGGTTGGTGTCAGTTCACTACTTCACTGCCTTTCCTACTGTGCATCTCTCTAACTCCTGCAATACCAGTGCCAATGCCAGCAAGGCAACATTTGGCATTGACAAATGCTTGTTAATACTGAGAACATTTACTTGAAGACAATGTCTTCACCTCAGCCTCCTGCTTTTTATTCTGCTGAGTCATAATCCTCTGTGACCTTGACTGCTGTGGAAAACAATTATGATCACACAAAACAGAGGATTATGGTTTCAGTAGAGGAAAAAGCAGGAGGACAAGATGAAGTCTGAGACACACATACTGTGTCCTGTTTTCATGCAAATACTGCATACTCATTAACAAAAACTGAGGGGAAACAACTAAGGAAATACTAAGACAAGAAACTGAATTATGCGAATATCACATTGTATGAAGTATTCCAGAGACTGGGGACAGAGGTTTCTGATGTTTCTGCTTCTGGAGGGGTCATCGTCTTTTCAGCCCGTGAAACAAGATCTAAAAGCCAGATCATGGGGTCTGATGTTTTCACACTCCACCTGGACTCCTGTGTGTGGCTAGTTTAAATGCTCAAATGCTTCGTCCACAAGCATTTAAACTAGCCAAGGGGGGAGGCAAAATCAGTCAGGGGGATAAAGGTAGCCCCCCCACAACATATCTTAAATAAGGGAGAATCCAGTTAGTACAAGGGCACTATCAAACCCGATAAATAAATTAGATACAATTGTGGGAAGGACAGGAGATGGAACCCAAAAATGTCACAGGGCCAAATAAAATGGAAAAGGAGGGTGGGCGCAGAAGCTGGAAAGTTATGTGCACAAACGCCCGCAGTCTGGGGAACAAATTCCCAGATCTAGTGTTACTAATGGGAGATGCAAACCTGGACATAGTAGCTATTACAGAAACATGGTACACAGGGAACAATGACTGGGATATCGCCATACCAGGATACACATTTTTTAGGAATGATAGGGAAGGGAGAAGGGGAGGAGGGGTTGCTATGTATGTGAAGCAACAGAGGCTCAAGGGTCACAAGAAGGAGCAGAGGTACTGTGGGTCACCCTGGAGGTGGGAAAAAGGATAGTCATTTGCACTGGAGTGATTTACAGGCCTCCGGCACAGGGAGAGGAACCAGCTGAAGCTCTTGTGGAAACCATCCACAAAATGCCAGCCAAAATGGAACTGCTACTAATGGGTGACTTCAACCTGCCTGAGGTAGATTGGAGTACTCAGACTGTGAGTACAACAAGGGGCAGGGACTTTATGACTGCCCTGAATGGGACAAACTTAAGACAGCTTGTAGCAGAACCAACATGTGAGGATGCTATACTAGATTTGGTCCTGACCAACGAGGACAGGATCACAGATGTGGAGGTGGGCAGTCCCCTTGGTACCAGCAGCCACAGGATAGTGTGGTTTAAGGTAACCAAAATGGAGGAGGAAAGCCACACAAGGATAAAGGTTCTAGATTTTAGGAAGACTAACTTTAAGGAGATAGGTAGAAATCTCAAAAGAGCCCTAGCAGTGGAAGGTACAGGAGGAGATGTGGAAAAACAGTGGTCTAGACTCAAGCTAGTCATAACAGAAATAACAGGTCACTGTGTCAAAATGCATAGCAAGAGTAATATGGTTCTCGAAGGTAGTAGTTGAGAAAGTAAGGGAAAGGAAAAGAGCCTTCAGAAGATACAAGGAAATACAAAAGAATGAGGACAGAGAACAATATCTGGAGAAGCAGAGTGAATCTGGAAAAATAATTAGAAGGGCTAAAACACAGACAGAGGACGGTATAGCCCAGGCTATTAAGAAAGGCAACAAGACCTTCAGATACATTAGCAAGAGGAAAAAGACCAGAAATGGGATTGTTAGGCTGAAGAAAGGAGGAGAATGGGTGGAGGATGACCTAGAAAAGGCTGAGATACTGAACAAGTACTTTTGCCCAGTATTCACCAGGGAAAGGGAGGGTGAGGGACCAAGACTCAGTAAGAGAGGTATTGAGGGAAAGGAGGTAGACACCAGCCCATTCATGGTGGAAAGAGTCCTAGAAGAACTCTGGAAAATAAAAGCAGATGAGGCAATAGGGCCAGATGGAATCCTCCCCAAAGTACTAAAGGAACTCAGGGAAGTGTTGGTGGAAACACTGGCTATACTTTTCAATGCATTACTAGAGACAGAACAGATACCAGAGGACTGAAGGAGGGCAGATGTGGTCCCTTTCCACAAGCGTGAAAGCAGAGAGGAAGCAGAAAATTACAGGCCTGTAAGCCTGACCTCAGTAGTGGGGAAACTAATGGAGTTCTTACTTAAGGAGAGGATTATGATGTTTCCGGAGGATAGTGGGGCACAGGATCCAAGACAGCATGGATTCTCAGTGGGAAGGTTCTCTCTGACGAATCTTATAGATTTCTTAGACTGGGTAACCAGAGCGGTAGATCAGGGAGGGGTGGTGGATGTAGCCTACCTAGATTTCAGCAAGGCCTTCAACACTGTCCCGCACAGGAGATTGCTTAATAAATTGGGGAACCTGGGAGTGGGTCCTACAGTGGTAAAGTGGGTTGGAAACTGGCTAAGGGACAGGACTCAGAGGGTGGTGGTAAATGACATGAAATTTGAGGAGAGGGAGGTGACCAGAAGGGTGCCACAGGGGTCGGTGCTGGTGCCAGTCCTATTCAATGTCTTCATTAGTGACATTGCAGAGCATCTGGAAGGAAAGGTGTGCCTCTTCACAGATGACACCAAGATCTTCAACATTGTGGACTCACTGGAGGAGGTGGAAAAAATGAGAAAGGTCCTAAGCCTATTAGAGGAGTGGTTTGGTGTCTGGCAGTTGAGTTTCAATGATACAGAGTGCAAGATTATGCACCTGGGTCACAGGAATCCAAGGGAGGCGTACAGGATGGGTGGGGAAATTCTGACCACCACAAGTCAGGAGAGAGACCTTGTGGTTATCATATCAGATGAACTGAAGGTGACCAAGCAGTGTGAAAAAGCGGTGGGGAGAGCAAACAGAATGTTGGGGTGCATAGGGAGGGACATAACAAGCAGAAGGAAAGAGGTGGTGAAGCCACTGTACAGATCACTGCTGAGGCCTCAGCTGGATTACTGTGTCCAGTTCTGGAGACCACATCTCTGGAAGGACATTAACAAAACAGTGGCAGTCCAGAGAAGGGCAATGAAGATGGTACATGGACTGCGCCAGAAGCCCTATGAGGAAAGACTTATGGACCTTAATATCTATTCACTGGAGGAAAGCAGGGAGAGAGGAAGGGAGATGTGATAGAGACTTTCAAGTACCTCAGGGGAATAAACAGGGTACAGGTGGAAAGCATATTTCAGAGAAAACTCTGCACAAGAACAAGGGAGCATGATATGAGGCTGAAGGGTGGAAGGCTCAGAGGTAATGTTAGGAAGTACATTTTCACTGAGAGAGAGCATGGTGGAGCCATGGAACAGCTTTCCAGCAGAAGTGGTGAGTGCAAGAACAATACAGGGGTTCAAGAGTGCATGGAATAGACATAAGAGTACCCTGGAGATGTGCAGAGCAGGACAGCCGCAGATCAAATAGGATCTGGGGCCGCAGCAGTGAGTAGGGAAGTGTACAGACTAGGTGGGCCATATGGTCCTTATCTTCCGACACAGTCTCTGTTTCTACCTCAAAGTTCTTGTTTAAAACATAAAAACATAGAATTTGTCAGCAGAAAAAGGAGCACTTGGCCTACCAAGTCAGACCAGATGTTTCCTACATAAACAGCCTTCACAGATCCTATCTGGTCTTCAGCAACCCTCCTGTCTCCCTGCCTCTTTTCTAATATACCTCTATGTCTATCCCATGCATGCTTGAAGCAGCCTACTGTTTTATACTCCACCACTGGCAGTCTGTTCCCAGTGTCTAACACCATTTCAGTGAATAAATATTTCTGCACATCTCTCTTTAAATTCCTTCCCCCCAACTATATCACATGCCCCCTGGTCCTGCAGCTCTTTCTGATTTGAAAAGGACTCCTCCCTCCCACAATCCATTCACCCCTGTGAGGTACTTGTAGGTGTCTATCATGTCACCTCTCTGCCAGGGTATATATGTTGATATTCCTCAGTCTCTAGTTGTAGGCTTCTGGTGCAAACTCTGCACCATTTCAGCTGCCTTTCTCGAGACTGCCTCTGTCCTGCCCATGCCCTTTATCAGATGCAGTCTCCACAATTGTACACAGTACTCCAGGTTGAGTATCACCAAGTGGTACAGTGGCAACACCACCTCCTTCCCTCCTCTAGGTGGAGATAACCCTCTCTTTGCACCCCAGCATCCCACTAGCCCTACCTACTGCTTTGTCACACTGCCCCACAATGTTGAGATCCTCAGATATGATAACCCAAGGTTTCTTTCTTGTTTAGTGACAATCAATACCTCCGCCTCCACCTCCACCATACTATACTCAGCTCCTGGGTTCTTATTCCCTAGGCGCATGATTTTGCACTTTTTGCTGTTGAACCACAACTGCCATGCTCTTGATCACTCCCAATGTTTCTGTAGATCTTGGCACATTCTCTCTACTCCCTCCTGAATGTGCACCCTATTGCAGATTTTATCATCTGCAAAAAGGCATATCTTCGTTTACAATTCTTTTGTAATGTCCCCTATGAGGACTTGTCCCAGTACTGAACTCTGTGGTACCCCACTGGTCACTATCCCATCATTAGCATGCATGCTGTTAACCACCACCATCTGACTACTATCTGCTAACCAGTTTTAACCCAATTCATCACTTTTGATCCCACCCTTAGGCTGTTCAATTTTTGTGCAGCACAGTTTCAAAGGCCTTGCTAAAGTTCAGCAGCCACATCCACTGCCCTGCTCTGATCTATTTGTGATTATGTGGGTTTTGGGGGTTTAAAGGTTTCTTGCACTATGCACTGTCCTCTATGTGTGCATTGGGCTATATAGTGCAAGTTGCTCATTTACTATTGGTTGCAGGTGATGTAGAGCTGAACCCCGGACCAGGTGTCTCTAATCAAACTTCTTCCTTGCCTTCTCCTTTATCATTTCTTAGTGCTGCGCATGGGTTTAATTTTTTACACTTAAATGTTCGTAGTCTGATTCCCAAACTTGCAGAAATTGATCAGCTGATGCATGTTTATAAGCCTGATGCTGTTGCCATTTCTGAAACTTGATTAAAATCTAAGGAACCTGACAGTATTTATAGTATTTGGGGGTATACATTTTTCAGGGCTGATATAAAAGGTAAAATGAAAGGGGGGGTATTCTGATTTACTTTAAAGATACCTTTCAGGTTAATTTACTTCCTTCCAGAGTTGATTTTGATTGTGATACCGATTGGCTGATGCTGCAGTTCAGTTTGTTTTATGTGGTAAGAAAAAACTTACTGTGGGCTGTTTATATAACCCTCCTCAGTGTGGCCAGGTTGGTTTGCAACAGTTTTTGGATTGTATCAATATCTATCTTGAGCAAGGTGATGCTGTTATTGTTGATGATATGAACTTAAACTGGTTGGCTAGGGATACTCTGGATTTGGAATCTTTTCTTCTTGCTTATGGACTGACTCAGTGTATTGGGGAGCCAATTCATTTGAACCCCACTAAACTGAATCATTCCCTACTGGATTGGATACTTACTAACAGGATGGGCAAGTTGGCTGATTCAGGTTTCCTGGCTGATTCTGTTAGTGACCACATGGCAACATATTGTGTGGTGAATTTTCGGCATTCGAAACCTCCCCCTTGTTTGGTTCAGGCTAGATCTTTTAAGGGGGCAAATTTTCCCCTCCTGTATTCTTCCTTGGGTGCTATTGATTGATCTTTCTTGGAATGCATCACTGATGTGGATATAGCTTTAGATTATTTTTATAAGCAACTTCTTCCCATCCAGGATGCTTTTTTCCATTGAAAACTCTTCGCCGAAGAGGTTCTTTATCAGGATGGTTTTCTCCCAGTATTAAGTATCTGATTAAGGAACGTAATGCAGCCTGGTCTAAATTTAAGTAGGCCCCTATTGTTTTTTTTTTTAGTTGTTAACTCTGTTTACATCTGCCTATCGGGGCAACTCTCGGGAATCCACACGTGGCTCTGGGTACCTAACTGCCCACCTGGCCTGCAATTACCCAAACTACTAAGTCAGGGGCAGGACTCCAGACTCTCCCTGGGCCAACTAAGAAATCCAGAGTCCCCAGATGTGCTGTCAGGCATTGGGGCCAGCATTGGGCATGTGGACCCAGGCCTCTGGTGGTTCTGTCACCTTCCCTTAGGCTAGGGGATTTTATCCTTTATGTCCCCACCCCTCCATCCCAGAGCAATGACATCTGAGACATCTGCCGCAGCTCCACCCCCTCTATGTTGTGTCTGACATGTGCACATCCTCCGGCTTCCACCGGGGGTCGGTATTGCACCGAGCAGTCCCAGGATCCCTCCCCAGAGAGAAGGCAGCAGTCTACGGATGCTCAATCCTCTCTCTCCCCAGTAGACCCCCAGCAGCTTGGGCTCGTTCCCGAACCTGGGTCTCCATCATGACGCGAGGTGTGGTGTCCAGTGCCTCAACCCTCAGCAACACCAGGCCATCTCCTAGTGTTCTTTTAATGAATCTCTATCTTAGACTTAGAAATTTGGTATCCTTTGAGGTGAGAAAAGCTAAAAAAGTTTTTTATAGGGAGCATTTTGAGGCAAGTTGGACTAATCCTAAGCAGTTTTGGAATAATGTGAATTCACTTTTATCCCCTAGGTCTTAGGTGGATATTCAGAAATTAATTGTTGACAATGTTGAAATTGTTGAGCTACCTGTTATTGTTAACTTGCTAAATAGTAAGTACTCTGATTTGTCCAGCTACAGAAGCTTCTGTTCTCTGCCGGCAGATGTTAACTCTAATTTGGATGATTTCACTGATGAAAAATCTGGATTTTCATTTTCTGAAGTTGATCAATGTGAAGTGCTAAAACTCCTACAAGGTATTCCTGATAGGGCTACTGATTGTGGGGGCGGACTAGATGGTCATTTTGTAAAGATGGCCATCCCTTTCATTACTAAACCATTGTGTTACATTTTCAACCTGTCACTACCTGTGTATTTTCCTCTTTGTGGAAGACTGCCAAAGTGGTCTATATTCCAAATTAAAGTAATGCTGTCTCATTGGATGATTTTCATCCTATCTCTATCTTAAATCCCTTCAGTAAGTTGCTCGAGAGGTTAGTTGCTGGGCAGATCACTGAGTTTCTTGAGACTAATAGATTGTTGACACCACAGCAGTGTGGATTTTGAAGGTTGCATGGGACAGGTACTGCCTTGGTTGGGTTCACAGACACCGTCCTGCATGGCTTTGATAAAGACTGTATGACAGGGGTGATGTTTGTGGACCTAACCAAGGCATTTGATCTGATTGATCATAGTTTAATTTGTTTAAGGCTTTGTGATCTCGGGTTTTCTATGGCTGTGATTTCATGGGTTAGTGATTATTTAAGGAATCAACATCAGTTTGTCCAGGTGGCTAATAAAATAAAAACATTAGAACTAGCTAATACTAAGTTAAAAGAAAGAATATTTTATCAAGAAGCAAGATCAAGATGAAATAATGTTAGAGTATTGGGAATACCTGAAACCTGGGACAAAATTAGGCCTTTACAAGAGTCTTTCAAAATAATTGCTGCAACCTATAGGGATACAGACCCCATGAACATAGTCTTTACTTTGGAAAAAATCCATAGAGCTCTGTGAACTAAAGGAACCGATGATGCCCCACCTAGGCCAGTCATACTGCATTTTTTGACTTATGCAGACAAAGAAAAACATATGTCCTCTGTTTATAAAAAAAAAGACACAAACGATTTTGAGAGTGAACATAGCATTGTATAATGATCTACCACAACAGATTATACAGGAAAGGAAAACATTTGATCTCTTAAGAAATAAATTATGGGGACTGGGACATAGAGCAGTAATGCTTTATCCAGCTAAAATGAAGGTGATTATAAATGCCAAAGTCATGCCTATGAAAATGTTGAGAATATGTGGGCTGAATTAAAAATCAAAATTCCAGACCTAAAAAATAAACAATACAGATATGCCAGGCTGAAAAAGGGGGAAATAAATAATATGCTTTTTACTAATCGAGCATATGCAGAGGGAGGGGGAGAGAAGCTATGCGGCTATATTCAGTCCATAGGGATGTCCTTAAAGAAGAAATGTCATTTTGTTTTTACTATCTGTAAAGAAAATAAAGAATTTGCTTGTATGTGTTATGAATTGTGGTAAGAATTACTTAAAGAACAAATGTTGAAATATACAAATCATATCACATTGAAGTTTGGGGATGGAGGGCAAATAAGAAGGGATAGGATTGGAACAAATGAGATAAATGGATAATGTGATAATAATCTCATTAAATGTTAATGGAATTAATTCCCTCATGAAAAGAACAATACTAGTATCCTACTTTAAGAGAGTAAAAGCACAAATAATGTGTTTACAAGAAACTAATTTGGAAGAAAAGTAGATATCTAAATTAAAAGTGAGATGGGTAGAAGAAATATATTACTCACTAGGTACTAAGAAAAGCAGGGGTGTTGCAATATTAATAAAAAAGGCAGTGGTATAAAGGTACTAGATGTCTGTAAAGACAATCAAGGAAAAATATTGATGTTAAAAGTTAATCTAGCAAAAAGAGAAATGGTGATTGGAACAATATATGCACCCTTCGATAAGTATGCAGACTTTCTGGCTCAAATTATACAAGGTTTACAGAAAATGTAAACTAACAGCATTATATTGGTTGAAGAATATAACGCCTTGCATAACCCATTGCAAGATAAATGTACAGTACCTTTCCAAATAAAGGGAATAACGATATATCAGAAAAGTTAAACTCTTTTTTAGAACAGGAACAGTTAATAGATATATGGAGGCATAAGAACCCTCATGTTAGGAAATATACTCATTTTGATAAACAGTGTAAAATATTTACAAGGATTGATTATTTTTTTATAACCAAAGATCTGGTAAATATGATCTCCACAGTTAAGATTGATAGTATTTGTATTTCAGATCATGCTGCAATACTATTCAACCTTAAAATACCAGATAAAGACAGAACCATTACAAAAATATGGACACTTAATAATACATTGTTAAACAACTGGAGTTTGTACAATTAATTAGGAATGCAATTAAAGAATACTGGTATTTTAATTATTTGGGAAAAGACCAATTGTAGAGTTATGGGATGCCTTTAAAGCAACAATTAGAGAACAGATAGTTTAATATCAAGTAAAATTAAATAGGATTAAAAAAAGAGAGGGGAAACAATAACAAATAGATTAGCTCAATTAGATAAATTAATAACAACCAATTATGAGAAACATAAGGAAGAATGGTATAACTTAAGAGCCAAAAAACAAAATTATATACATCAGGAAACAATTAAGACTATAGCATTTTCAAAAAAGTATAAATATTACCATATGGACAAATCAGGGCAACTTTGAATGACTCTACTTAAGACAGAGAAACAAAAAAACTAATTCTAAAAATTAAAGAGCAAGAAGGGGTCATCCATACAACAGATGAGAATATTGCCAAAAAGTTTTTTGATACCTATAAAACAAAATATCAAAAGGAATTAAACACTACAAAAAAAGATATGGACTCCTTTTTCGATAAAGCCAATATAACCCCAGCTCCTTTTGATTATATGCCAATTACATCTCAGGAAATAAAATACAGTATCATGTCATTACCTAGAAATAAAACACCAGGGCTAGTGAGTTCTACCAGGTCTTTGTGGATCAACTTGAACCCTGGTTTAAAAAGATGACTGAAGAATTATTAGACAATAAAAATAAAATGCATATACCTTCTTCCATGCAAATAGCAAAAGCAGTAGTAATACATAAAGAAGGCAAACCTATTGACTCCATGGATAGTTACAGACCGATAACATTACTTAATGTAGATTACAAACTAATTGCAAAAATCATCACTAATAAGCTTCAACCCCATTTAAAATAAATATATACATGCTGATCAATATGGTTTCATGCAGGGAAGAACATTACACCAAGCAAATAAAAAAATCCAAACTATAATACATGTAATAAACTCAGATAAAAAATATGAAAAGGAATTATTTTAAGCTTTAGCCATAGATGCCAGTGAGGCTTTTGATTTGATAAATAGGGATTTCATATACTTTGTATTGGAGAAATTGGGTATACCATCTCAGCTGATAGTATTAATAAAGAAATTATACTATAGAACTACTGTTAGATTCTTAATTGATAGATACCTAACAGAAGAATTTCTGATGTTGAACGGAGTAAGACAGGGCTACCCCCTTTCCCCAACCCTTTTCATATTAGCAATAGAACCATTTTTGTCTGCTATTAGGGATGATAATAGGATTAAGGGGTTTAATTATAAAAATTATGAAACTAAAATTAGCGTTTTTGCAGAAGATCTTTTATTAATAATCAAAGAAATAAAGATCTCCTTCAATTTCTTTTTGGATTTGGTTGACTCCTTTTCTAAAATATCAGGATACCAGTTAAACAATGATAAAACAGTTATGAGGAAGCTGTCCAAACTAAAGGATGAGAATAATAACTTTCAAACTGCTTTCAAAATACAACAACAAATTAAGTACTTAGGTATTTATCTTTCTACTAATCAAAACCAAAATATGGTAATATTGCTATAGCACTAGATGTGACAGTGCTTACAACTTACTGTTCTTTGCTCTCAATGAAAGTTTGAACATCTAGTGTGTTTTTGTGTTTGACTTGCTATTGCGAATACTCTGAGTCCTGGTTCCACATACAGCACCAGGAAGAGGAGTTTGTAGTTCCCTGAAGTGTTTGGGGAACTACAGCTTGAGTTACAGGCTTTAGTTTTTAATTTTAAACACTGTTGGGGACTTCTGGCGACAGGTTAAGCTACCTTCTGTGACAATTTAACTTTAAACCCTGAAACTGTAGAGTTTATTCATGGAGCATTCTGTGACTCCTAGGAGCACTTCCAGGGTCACAGAAGCACATTTAAACAGAGCCCTGCAGCAAGCAGGGTGAGTGTGCGTCGGCACACATGAAGATGCATGCAAAGACACGCGCATCTGCGCATGTTAGGCATGCTCGGTGGGCGTAGGTGAGGAAAAGTGCTCTGTATAAGAGGTAAGCTCTAGTTGGTAGTAGGTGCAAACTCATACTTGCAAACTAGAGCATTGTTTACTGTACTAATACCGGCCATGGCTGAGACCATTCTTACAATAGATGATAGGGTAGGCATACTATGTACAGTTTGCCAGATGTATAGCCTCAACATAATGTATAATGTTGCCAAACCATATAAATGCACAAAATGTGCACAAAATGAACTTATGGAGGAAGAGATAAATAGATTTGACACCAGATCGCGTGCTCTGGAGCTTAGTCAGCTTGAGACCTCCAAACGCTTCCAAATGTCCATTACACCAGTTAATCCATCTTTAAGTGTAGAGGGTAATCTAGAGAGTGGAACAACTACCACTACCCAGCAGGAAAAAAGTGTTAGGGAGGAGGATGATGACCTTGATATTATCGACAACAACTGATTTATGATTCAGAGTAAAAAACCTGCTAAAAAAGGCAGGAAAGCAAGTTGTTTTGAATTACCTATCTATAATAGATTTGATCCATTAATTAATCTCAGTGATGAATGGGACTCTACCCCAACACACCCCCAGAGAATTGTGGCACCAGTCAGGGAACGATCGGCATACGCCTTCCACCTCTCCCTATTGATAACGCCGAGAATATGATAAATCATATAGGCACGGATATTCCAGCCACACAATTTAAACAAGTGTATGTTCTTGGCAATTCTATGATTAAACAGTCACTGTAGATCATCAAGTGTGTGACAAGGACAAAGCTAATAGAACCCTATTAAGTTTCAGGGGTGCAAAAATTCAGGACATTATAAGAATGTCCAGACAGATATTAAGCAACTGTGGGGATGACCCTCTGGTCATTGTGCATGCTGGTGTTAATAATATCAGGAGTCAAACTATATAACAAATTAAGGAGAAATATGTCTGCCTAACTAACACACTCTCAGACATAGGTTGTACCATAGCCTTTTCTGAGATCCTACCAATTCCAGAGCTGACTCTTATACTCTAAATAAAATTAAAAAGATAAATAATTGGTTAGGAGTTTGGTGTCTAAAGCAGAATCTCAACTGTATAACTCATTGGGAGCAATTTCAATATAAGAGGGAATTTTTTGCCAGGGATGATTTACATCTAAATTGGAACGGTTCATCCTTATTAGGAAAACATATAAATCTACATATTGATAAACATTTAAACTAGATCATGGTGGGGGGGGCGAGATTTGTATGTTCTGAACACCTAATGATTGGTACCCCCACTGTGTCCCCAGAAATTGGTAACATTGTTTCACAGTGTTCTAAACCTCTCTCCAGTTCTTCTGATACTGAACAAAATACATTTCAGTCAAAGCTTAAACTTGTTCTACTTAATGCAAGGAGCTTAAAAAATAAAATCAATGAGCTTCAGCTTATTCTGAATAAAGATGACATTGATGTGTGTGCAGTCACTGAGACCTGGATTACTGACAATGAAGTTTATTAGATAACAGATTCCTGGAGGTCATTGTGCAGGTTGGACTAGACCAACTAGTTTTGGAACCTACTAGGCAAAATAACATTCTGGATCCAATACTGACTAATATTAGTGAGTATGGGGAACCCCCTATGGTTTGCAAACCCCTGGGGGACAGTGATCATTGTATGGTTTCTTGGACTTTTTATTATGATAACATAACCCCAAAGGGCATTACCAAAATTAGAAACTTTGCAAAGGCTAATTACAGCAAAACAAAGGCCTATCTCAAAAACTGGAAATGGGAACATGACTTAAGCAGTTTAGATGCTAATAGTACCTGGTTAAAAAATAAAGAAAAAATTGAATACTCTTTAACCAACTGGGTACCTGAATACATAAAATATAATAGTAAAAGGAGACTCCCCTATGGTATTCAACCAAAATCAAAAGGTTAGTAAAAAACAAAAAAAGGGCCTTTAATAAATATAAAAAACATAAAACTGATTAAAATTGGAACAGTTTTAAAAGTAAAGCAAATAAAACCAAATCGGCAATTAGAACAGCAAAAAAAGATCTGGAGTATAATCTCACTGCTGTTACTGAGAAACTAATTAATTAAGAAAATAAGTAACATTTTTTTTTTAACTATATCAGTTCCTTAAAGGGTAATATACTAAAGGTAGGCCCTATTAAAATAAAGGACAAGGCAATTTCTGATGAGCAAGCAATGGCCTGGGAGTTTAATGCATATTTCACAAGTATCTGTAAGCCTAAGGAAAAAACTGAGTATACAGGATTAAACAATCATGATTCAGCTCTGAAGTTCGCTATTCCAGAAACATTTAATGATATTAACTCTTTCAAAACTACCTCATCAGCTGGACCAGATAATATACCTTCAATATTTCTAAAGAAAATTTCATATGAGATTGCTGGTCTACTCACAATGTTATGTAATAAATCACTATCAGAGGGAATGGCGGTACAGAACTGGAGAATGGCCACAGTTATACCCATCCATAAAGGAAGATCAAAATTGAGCATGTCCAATTATAGACCCATTAGTCTAACTTCTTGTATAGGCAAAGTCATGGAGAGACTTCTACTACAAAAGATCACTAGTCATATTCTTGAGCATAAATTATGTGACATTTCTCAGTATGGCTTTTCTCCTGGGGGATCTTGTCATAATAATTTTATAAATTTCTCTGAGCCCATTAGCGAAGCTTTAGACAATCAATTGCCTGTAGATGTCATCTTTCTCGATTACAAGAAGGCCTTTGACTCGGTCTCTCATGAAATATTACTTGAACAATTGATTAAGATAAATCTACATCCAAACATTATAAAGTGGATTAACTCCTGGCTAATAGATAGGAAACAGCAGGTTAGCATTAGAAGGTATAGATCCACCTGGAGTTCAGTGACTAGTGGGGTGCCACAGAGCTTGGTGCTGGGTCCCATACTATTTAATATAATCATTTCCAGTATGCAAACTATGAATGGAGTATGGTTAAACAAGTATGCAGATGACAGTAAACTGGGTTGTATTGTTAATGCTTTTACATCTGCTGCTGCATTACAGGCTAATCTTGATGACCTGTATAGCTGGGCATTAGAAAATAAACTAGTATTTAATATTGCAAAATGCAAGGTAATGCATTTGGGAAAAATAATAGTTTAAGAAAATACTTCATGAACAACATTGTCATGTAGGAAGTTGACTCAGAAAAAGATTTAGGAATCTACATTTCTAATAGTCTGAAGTTCACAGAGCATATAAATAAGACAGCAAAAGTTTATCATCAACTATTAAACTGTATTTTTAAACATATTAAAAGCAGAGAATCTCAAGTACTTCTGCCTATCTATTCCAGTCTAGTAAGGTCGCATTTAGATTTTTGTTCTTCCTTCTGTGCACCTACTTCTAAATACGAAAAAACAACAGTGGAAAAAATACAGAGAAGGCTGACTAAAAACTTGTCTGGCTTAAAAGAAGTCTCATATGGAAATAGACTAAGAGCACTAGTACTCCATTCCTTAGAATATTGCTCTATAAGGGGTGATCTCTGCTTGACTTATAGAGCGACTAGAGATCCAGCTCTGTTCGAGACCATTTGCCTAGACTGGCATGTACCTATGAGAAACACAAGATCACACAATTTAAAATTGAAAACCAACATAAATAAAACTGTTAAAAGGAATAGATTTTTTTACTCAAACAGCTACTCCAATCTGGAATGCCCTCCCATTGGAGATAGTATCTAGTACTAGCCTACATCAATTTAAGATAAATCTGGATACATACATAGGTGATTATAAATTCCATTTCCACCTTAGTTAAAGGTGATGAGTTCATTATGGGCTAGACCCTTGAACTTGTATTCTGTCTATGAACTTTGAAAAAGCAAAGGAAAAGATAAAGCACTTGTTAGAAAATTGGAAAGATCTGACTTTATTTTTATGGGGGAAAAGAGATGCAATTAAAATGATGGCAATGCCACATTATATATTTGTGCTTAATGACATTTTGGGAGCACCAGGAGTGAAATGGTTCCAAGATATTAAAAAAATATGCGTCAGATTCCTTTGGAGAGGAGGCAAACCATGAATACCATGGAGTTTACTAATTACACCTCAAGCTGCAGGTGGGATAGGATGTCCAAGTCCATTTAAATACATGGAGGCTAATATAATAGCAAACTACTATCAATGGTCCTTTTTTCCCAACAAAGACCAATATTTGTAGGGTCTATGTGATAATGGTGAACGCTTAAAGGTGATCACCATTATCGCACAGTCAGAGTGCCAGAAACATTTTCGGCACTCTGACAACCCCAGCACACAGGACAATGGCACAAGAAGAGTTTTTTAATGCTTTCTATGGGGGGGCTGTGTCCCCCACTTAAGGATTCTCAACTCCGGGGGGTGTATGTCAGGGGGGTGAAAGCATTAAAAAAAATAAAGGTTTGGGCCAGGCACAATAAAATTGCACCAGTGCCTGGACCTGAACCCAGTACCTCACCCACCCCAACCACTAGCCAACCCCCAATGTCACGATGCAGCTCAGCCATCCACCACAGTGCCACCCCCTACAGCCTCCCAACCCCCTCCCAGGCCACGCTCACCGTGCTTGCTCCCTCCCCTCCCATGCGCACATACACATACTGAAATCCTGTCCCCCAGTTCACCCACCCCCTCATCTGGTCACCCTACCCTCCCATCACTGTGAGGGATTGCACCAGGAAGGAGTTGCCATTACAGATGGCACCCTTCCTCATGTGCCCACTTCACGAGTTACCATATTTGTACCAAGCTATGATGTTCCCTTCTAAATTCAATATTAAGTTACAGCATATATTTTTTGATAATGAACTTCATCATTATAAAGATCATATGTTGACCACATGGTTCCAATATGTTAAAAAGTATATTAATAAACCATCCAAACTGCAATTGCCAAGGCTATTTTTTTTCCCCATTGACTACAATATGAAGATATAGGATAACTATATAAGCTTCAATTTCAAGTTTTTGCAGATAAACCACATTGATAATTGGAGGCAATTATTAATGGAAGGAGAATGTCCAACTTATCAGGACTTTATTAAAGATAGAGATGGGAAAGGATGGAATCAATTATTCCATTACACATTAATGACCAAGTTTCATAACATGAACAACATATTTAATAACAAAAAAGAAAATATAATAACACAATTAAAACACCAGGAAAAATATTACAATTGGGAACAAATAAACAGATTTAATAATTTACTGGTAGATATACCAAAACAAAATATCAAAGCAAAAAACCCATCTTGGAATCACGAGGCCAGCCTAAAACTAACTTATTTACAGTGGGAGTATTTAAGAAAAGTTAATAATAAGAGTTATGTTTCCACTAGGAATAAAACAATATAAGCCAAAATAATAAATAGAGCATATTGGACCGCTGTTACTATTGACAAAATAAACCCAGATTATTCATATAAATGCTGGAATAAATGTGGACAGAAGGGAACATTGACACATTGTTTATGGTCTTGTCCATATACTGTATACACAGTTGGTGGGTCAAGTTACAATAGATAATGAAATCTACAACTGGTATAGAAATACCAATGAAAGCAGATGTATATTTATTTAACAATGTTTCATGCTATATGCAAGACCAAACCTCTAGGAAAATATTTTGTTTAGGAACAATAGCAATGAAACATATGATACGAGAGAACTGGAAAAAAGAAAAATTATTAGAATTGGACTATTATAAATGGTGGTACCAGTGTATTGAAACATTGAGGTATGAAGAATTAGTGATGAATGTTGATCCAAATTTAGATGATCCTGAAGGAACTTCATGGAGAAACATAATAGATAATATACCTCCGATAAAGAGGCATGATTAATTGGATACCATCTAAATTTAGAAAGAAGCCTCCTTTTCTTTTCTTTTCTTTTCCTTTCTTTTCTTTCCCTTATCTGAACTCTAGTATAGTTCATCTGAACTATAGTATACTTCATAGCTATATAATTATATAGTAATTCTAGTAAATAATTAAAAGTCTGAATTGTCTATAGCATACAAGATTAGTTCTAGGGAGGAGGAGGGAGTTATGGCGGGGGTTATGTAGGATAATTTGCAAATTTACTTATCATTGAAATTATTGTGGAATATATACTCTGGCATTATATATTGGTGGTATATAGATGTGCTATCTTTGTATATTTGTGAAATAACAGGTGTTTATTGTAATGAAATTGCCAGATTATGGAAAAATCCTCTGTTATAAATGTGATGTAAATAAAATAAATATTGATATTGAAAAAAAACTGTATAAAAACAAATGCCTTGTCTTTTCCATTTTCTAGCAAAATATTCACAGTTAGCATCAGCAGAACTTGATTACATAAGGGCCCCATAACATTTTAATTTCTGAACCTTCTACTTTTTTTTTCATTTCTAAAGACATTTTCAGTAACACGGGATATGTTTCCCATAAATGTTGTCTGTTCACAATGCTTATACTTATTGTGAGGTCATAATCATTTGCTTATGACTTCAGAACTTCTTGCTATAGAAGTAAGTCTGATTCAACAAGCAGAGGATTATAACAACAGGATGGGAAAGGTAGCAGAGCAGATGAAGTCTCATGGGCAAAGAGCATGCTTCCATGCGATGTATTAGTAATAACAATAATCATGAAGAATGTCATGTCAGGAAGTCTGACATTTTTGTTATGTTATGAGGTTTGAGTCCTGCCGATGCCACTTTAAAGGTGAATAAGATTAGAGGGTCATGAAAGTAAAGGAAATTGGAAGAGATAGATAGATAGATAGATAGATAGATAGATAGATAGATAGATAGATAGATAGATAGATAGATAGATAGATAGCTCTATAGCTATAGTGGTGCTCTTGCTGGGAGGGCAACATGAGCAACTGCATTCTGGTATAATTTTTGGTTCATGTACTAGGCTGTCAGACACAGCACCTTTTCCCACTCCACACCCCAGAGACTGAAGATATCCCCCTTTGTTTGTCCCCAGGGCCCTCTGGGCTGGTGCCAGAGGTTAGACCCAAACCCACATCTCCTTGCTATGGTAACAGATATTACACTCAACTTAATTTTGTATGGTTTCTTTTCATACAAGGTGTGTGGTGCTGTCCACCTGCCATACAACCTGGTTGGAGGGACAGCTGCAAATGAGAAACTCCTGTTGCCAAAGGATACAGAACAAACTGTGCACACAACTTATTTATTTCAAAAGTTTTATCATGAAAGACATACTAAGCTGATAACAGCCTGTTTCCAGATGTGTCCTGGGGTGAGAGGTATGGAAGATAGTACAGCAGAGAAAAAATGTAATTACATTTCATTTCTTTTAACAGGAAAAGCTCCATTGAGCAATGCTCATTTGCAAGGAGGTCATGGGTAAGACAGTACAGTACAGTACAGAAAAAAAATTCAGTGGTGGTAAGTGTTCAGACTGAGGAATAATATAAATTATAATAGTATATAGTCTGCTAGGTCATAACAAAAAAATAACAGGCGCACAACAGAGGCAAAAACATAAATAAATAAATAACAACGTTGCAAAAATAGTAATCATGTACTACAGTACATAAATGGAGCATAATCATAAACATTGTAAGGCAAACCAGTACAAGAGATACCTGTGGTAGATAAAATTGGGCTATGACAGGCAAGGGTAAATTACTCATATAGTCATACATATTATAGAAGCTTAGCATGCAAACTGCATCTAAAGAAGCCATTGCAGGAGCAAGAGAGGGGTTTTTTAAACCAATGTTGCCTCTGAGGAAGACAGTATGGATAGGGCTGCCTGAAAGGCAGAGCTTTAACCTCTACAGATAAAAAGCTGAGCTTCACTACAGTGCCAGCTTAGTGGTGTAGTGGAAAGGTCTGCAGCTTGATAAGCAAGAGACTGGGAATTTGAATCCAGACAGATACCCTCAGTTTATTTTGCCAGAATTACACTACATTGGTAATATATGGCAGTGTTGAGTTCGAAAAGTGAATATATGAGCCACTCAAGTGGCATGGCGAACTCAGACAGGCAGCTTCTCCACCAGCCACATGGATGATCTGGGTCCAAGAATGAACTGGGGTCACCAGAGGCCAATCGGGGAAGGTAGGATCAGACATGTCATGATGCGTCTCCTCCCTCACTGGTGGAGAACAAGTGCAGCCACAGCTTGAGTACCACCTGGTGGAAGCTGGGTGGTGTCACAGCAGTTGCCTTCCTGGTTGGTATGTGCAAGTTGCTGAGCCATACTGCACCCTTACACAGTACATGCATGCCATAGCATGCATGCCAACCTAGGGAGAAAAAAACACTCTCTGGGGAAAACAGGCAGCATGAGCAGGATGATGGCATGCTCTGCAGGCTCTACACCATCCATCTAAATACAAACCCATGGAGGTCCAAAAGGTGGAAGGGAAGTCCTGGGGTGGGTGGCTGGTGGGGCTGGGGGAAAGACACCAGATGGGGGCTGCCCAGGTGTAGGTGGCTAAACAAATAATAGACAAAAAAAAGTAAATATATAAGAAAAGGGATATAAATATGAGAAAGAATAAGTTCAACTGTAAAGTACTGCCTCAGAGGCAGCTTTGGTTTAAAATTAAAAATCTGTCTCTTGCCAATGCAGGACATTAACATCTTGGAGAGTTGCTATGAAGAAAAAAATATTATACATGAGTCTGTACACATCATAACTTTGTTCATCACCCTCCCTATCTCTGTGATGTACATATCCTTGTTTGTTGGCTGACTGGTGTAGTCAAATGATGTACTACTTATGGAAGAAAACTATAGCAGCACTCAGTTTCGGGGAAAAAAGGTATGTTGACCAAGACAGCCCTCTGTGATGTGAATAAATAGTTTTCATTACACATGGCAAAGCACTGTACTGTATATCATTAAAAGATCATCATGCCTAAAGTGCCTTCAGTGACCCAAGAAGTGATGATATCCCCTGATAAAACACGCATTGGAGTATACTATTATGATTATGAAATGGTTTACAAGGTTGAGATATAATGGCTGATCATTATCATTAGTGCAGACCCATAGAAGAAACACAGTAAATGTCAGCAGAAAAAGACCATTGGTCCACACAGTCTGTCCTGTTTTATCCTGTGCCCCATGACTATATATTATGATACCATTTCAGGTCAGACATTGTGTCAACCAGTCATCCTTCAGGATTTCTCCTCTACCTTTTTTCAAATTATAATAAATAACATTAACGGTGGAATGTGCTTCTCAGGTAGTGAACAATGGTGCCCCTCAAAAACTAAAAATGGATTGTCATTCTCCTTAAGGAATACCACTAGTGTCTTTTGCACACTGGACCCCGGTAATTTATTTGGCAAAGGATCATGAAAATCTTAAAAGGGTAAGAAAGGAATTTTTTTAAACATCATTCAACATTATTTATGAATGACCTTTGACAATTCTGATAATATCACAAAATATTGACTCTTGAAACATTTATAAATGTAGCTATTCCATGCTGCCCTGGGTCCAGGCTTTCATTTAAAAAAAAACAGTTTATAAGCCAAACAAATGTCACATTTTGCAGTTAATAATTTTTATTGAATAGTTTCAACAAGACACAAATGAGATCACAGGACCATAGATAAGCACATAGTCATAATGCATGTAATATGAAACAACATAGTATTCATGAAAAAGTAGCAAAATACAGCAGTCGCAAAGGGCACCCTGCATCATTATTATGACCAGTGGGCTTCTTACATTTCTTCTCCTCTTTGTAAATTGAGTACCATATATGCCCCCATATTTGAAATAGCTGTAAAGTTAGCCCTTTCTAAAGAAAAATTATTTGAAAATGGTTAACTTTGGAACCCGTAGGGCTATAAACTTCCCTTTTTAAAATTTAAGTTTGCAATCAGGGAAACATTGAATAGTTATATCACTACAACTCTCATTTATCAATATTTTAAAATATTATAGATCACTTTGAAAGTTTATTTACTTCTTTAGATTTTGGTAACCAGGTACATATACTAGGTAACAAAGTGACTTATTCAGGAATGACCTGGGATAAACAGAGCAAACAACAAGAAAACATTAAATATAACAGCAGAATGAGGCAGAAATCAGTATCAATCAACACATTACAGTTGCAAAAGCCAGTAAACACGTACGAGAACAACACTAGAAAACAAGCAGAAAACAGGAAGTTGTTATCCCTCTGTACAGACAGTGGGGGAGACCCCATCTGGAATACTGCTTGCAATTCTGGAGACCCCATCTCGGCAAGGACATAGACAGTATAGAGGCAGTCCAGAGGAGGGCAACTAAAATGGTGCAGTGTCTACACCAGAAGCCATATGAAGAGAGACTAAAGGAGCTTAATATGTATACCTTCGAGGAAAGGAGGGAGAGGGGGAACATGATAGAAACATTTAAGTACCATAAGGGAATCAACAAAGTCCAAGAGGGTAGCATCTTTCTGAAAAAGAGATGTACAAGAACAAGGGGGCACAATTTGAAGACATAAGGGGGATGGCTCAGGGGCAATGTAAGGAAGTATTTTTTTACAGAGAGGGTGGTGGATGCATGGGATGACCTTCCTGAGGAGGTTGTGGGGTCAAAAATAGTGGGAGAATTCAAGAATGCATGTGACAGACATAAAGCAATTCTTGTGGGTGGGTGGTAGGAGGAAGTAGGCTGTTGGTTAACTAGGATCTGCAGCTTATCCAATAGGTAGGGAAATGGGCAGACTGGATGGGCCAAGTGGTCCTTATCTGCCATCAAAGTCTATGTTTCTATGTTTCTAGCTCAGTAATAAACCCAAGGAGATAAGTTATGGTAGTGCCTAAGAACGATCAGTTTAAAATGATCATGAAAATCTTAAGACCTAACCAGGGGAGAAAGGGAATTCCAAAACCTAGGAGCAGAGACTGCAAATGCTACAAGTCCCATATTAGCAGATCATGTTAGTTTGTAGATGAACAATATGTTACTGGAACGGAGGCTATAGTGTGTAATAAGAGATCACAACATGGATGATAAACAGGGATGAGCCTGGAATCTAATATGTTTATCAATAAAGCAGCCCATAGTAAAGCTGCATCTAGAGGAAGGACAAAGCCAACCCAGGGACAAATGGTTCCAAAGTAAGCTCTTTTAAAAGAAATTCATATATCTAACTTTGGAAACTTTTTTTTTTGCTAGATGAAAGCCCAATTTCAGGGTAACACAGAAAACGTATGTTAATTCATTCTTTAATTATCAATATTTTTTAAAATATTGTCAATTGTATTATTGATAACTGTGTGCATGATTTTTTAAATATTTTTTTACTTACGATTTTTGTTCTTGTTCAGATTACATAAATATTTTCCACTACTTTCATAGTAATAGTCCATTTTCAAAATATTACAATTACATTATGAAAACTGCAAAAATTATCATAGAAGTTTTATCCATTATTCCCCTGACAGTCTCTCCTATTTTTCTATAACATACAGTATATTGATCATAATACGACTGCTGTATTTTGTTACTTTTTCAAGACTACTATGTTGTTTCACAATATATGCATTGTAATTGTGTTATAAATGATACTATGATGTTTGTATCATGTTGAAATTACTCAAAAATTATTAACTGTAAAAAAAATTACAAAATGTTCATTTCATGTTTAGTGACTACAAAATCACCTCGCATTCATAGGCTTTGCCTACAAAAGCTAGGGAAGATAACTAGTATGCCATGGTGTACATGGTGTAGACATACTTACATGCATTGCAGTATCACTGCTGCTGCACTAGAGCAGAGGACACGTGTTATGTGTGCATTCCATGGCAGCTGACTATTTTTATTTGCTGTCATTTAATGCAGGACAGTGAGTACATTGTTGGGGGTTAGCTCTGCCATGCTCAATTGCACTGTGGTGACAAACATTAATTAACTCAAACACCTAACCCACCGAACACGAGTTATTTTAAATAAGAAGATGAAGTTCCAACTTAAATACAAGCACTGTTATTCAGGAATATGACAATTTAATCTGACTTGTTAGTGCGATTTTGTGAGATGTCTCTTGAATTAACCAACCCCAAAATAGCTAGGTTTAGTATTAAAAAAAAGTTTTAATCATGAAGGACTTCTGTTAGGCGCATATGAATGTAGGAAATGTTAGACAAAAAAGGCTCTTGTGTTGGTCATAATGAGTGGCTGCACTGTTTGGGGGTGTTCCTAATGTTCAGGAAACATGAAATAACAGTAGATCAAGGATTTGAAACAAAACAAGGTTGGCTATAATCACGTCATTAGCATGCATTTCAGATCTACTAAGAAAGGAAGCAGATAAAACAACCAGCAACATCAATTAATTTTAGAGAAGGTATTCCATCATAAAATGAGGGTTTTCAACTAGGAATAATCACTGATGAAAGTGAGGTAGAACCCAGGGGAACTCAGTTTCAGGAGTAAAATGGGGAAGAACTGCTCTTGTGTAACATTTACCCAGCAAAACACATAAAACCCAAAAAATAACATATTAAAATGCAACATACAGTATAGTATAATGAGATGTGAGTCCCCAGACTCTTGTCAGGTATGTTTAATCCTACGTAAAAGGTGACGTGTTCTACCCAGAAAATTTTGTCCATTTATAGCACTGGCAATTATATGATGCAAAAAGGGCTGACAGTCTCCATTTAAATGTTGAACCCAGTAATGTTATTCTGCATTCCAAAGTGATATACAGGATTACTGGTAACCTCAATGTATCCTTTATTTTATGGATAGTGGGTATTAGTGATGAGATACTGTATTTAATACAACAATAATGCTGTTCAAATATTCAATAGGGTTGTACAAGTGTGTTTTCTGCATGGCTGCCTCTTTCTTGAGCTCTCAGTCCGGAAGCATTCAGATGGTGTAGGTTGAACCATTAGCCTCCAAGAATATCCTCTCTAGCTCTTTAGGAAAGTGTTTTTTTTTTGTAAGTAATGAGATATACAACCTTGTGATGACAGCAATAGCTTGTCTCTACACCAAGGAGTTCAATTTGTCTTGTCTTGGAAGGAAGAGTGCTGTGGCTGAAATGACATCATGCTGCTTTGCATGGAATTTCATGGTTCTGAGAAATCTGGGATGGGTGAGATAGGCTCAGAGGTAACTATGACTAAAACATGATACAGTAGTAGTAGTAGTAGTTGGATTGGCAGTATAGCCTAGAGGTTAGAGGAATGAGGTGTGAATGAGCTTGACACATCCAGCAGATCAGGTCTGAGTTTGATTCTCAAAACCTGCACTTGCTTACTGTGTGACTCTGAACAAGTCACTTAACCACCCAGTGCTCCCAGGTTGCCCCTGAAAACAGGCACTTGTGTCTCGTGGGCCTTACATGGTTACCAAAGACTAAAATAAAAAAATAAAACATAATGTTATTTTTACTTTAAGAGCAGGTATCCACTGCAGTACATAATTTCACCGATAACACTTTAAGTTCCCTTAACTACACTATAGTTACAGTGTAACTGCACTGTAACTGCATTGCATCTGCAATGCAGTTACATACAACAAACGTGTGACTACAATGTAAGCTGCAAATAATTAACGATTACCTACCCTGCAGTTACATTGCAAACATACAAAAATGCCTGCAGATTAAGCCATGAGATCTATCGCGTCTGCTCAAGATGCAGCTCACAGCTTGTTAACTGCTGCTGCCCCCACTCCCCTCTCCCTTCCATCTCTCCACAAGATCCATTCTGAAATCCCATGGTCTTTACCCTCCATCCCCATCCCCTACCCATCCCTTCTTAAAACCTCCCACTGATTCCCTTGATAACAAATCATCAGGAAATGCATTCCAATGCCTCACCACCCCTTCCAAGAAGTGATGCTTTCTCAGGTCTCTTCTGTACTTCCCACCAACCAATTTCAGGCTATGTCCCCTCGAGGTCCCTTCCCCCTTCAGTTTGAACACCCCCTCAGTGTTTACCCTATTAATACCCTTTAAGTATTTCAAAGTCTCTGTCATGTCCCCTCTGTCTCATCTGTCTTCCCGGGAGTACATGTTCAGCTCCCTAAGCCTATCCTCATATGGTTTATCTCCCATTCCAAGGATCAGTTCTTCTATTGCAGTTTAATAGAAAATGCCATCCACTTGTCCTTCCCAGGTTTTGCAATACATTTCTGCCAATATATTTCTGAAGTCTACATTGAAAGCTTTCATCCGGATTTGCTGGCTTCATAGCACACTTTTTATGACATCACAGTACTTATCATGGTTAAACACTGTGATGTGACAAACTTAGAACTCGTGTGCTTAGTTTGGACAGTCGAAGGACTTTGAAGCCAAGAATGAAATCAATGTATGTCTGAAGGGAACTGCATTGAACATGTAAGTCATTATGTTTGCTTGCATGCATGTGCAAGAAACATAGTGCCATCATCCTAGTTTTCGGAGGTGTGCAGCCCTCTTCCAATTCAGTCAGTGTGTTTGCAGGCGTGGCCACAGTTCTCCAATGCCTGCTGGAGCTGTCTATGACAGCTCCAAAATGCAGTGGAGTACAGTTGAAAGGGAGAGCTACGCTTCAGTGAGCAGCGATATGATATTGCCTGCTCATCGTGCCTCCCCCACACACCTGCTTATGCAGCTGGGTATAGCCCCCACGCACACACTGTGTAGCTGGCGGAGGTGCCCAATCCCCGTTGGCTGCTGCACCCCCAAGCAGAGTTATATATGCCTTGCTGGGTGCCACCCCAGCATGGCTACATTATATATGCAGACAGGGGTGCCCAATCCCCGTCAGCTCCACTGTCCCCCAGTACAGGGTGCCATGCTGGGAGCCCACCCAAGCGTGGCAACAGATCTTATGCCGGCAGGGGTGCCCAATCCCCATCGGCTCACGCCACCAGCCATTCTTGTGCCGCTGGAGCCCATCCCAGCGTGGCAAATATCACGTATCGTCATGTAAAGAAAAAAACCTGAAAGCGTAAAAGCGGTCCCTCACAGTCTCTGCCCCCACCGCACCCACCCTCTGCACACCTGCCTCCCACCCTCACCCCATACTTACCTCCGGACTCCAGCGCGATGATCTTCGGTGGACCGGGAACATGTCTGCACTCTTCAAAGCCGACCACGAACTGAGGAAATGCCAGTAAGCTGTATAATGTAAAGAATAGGGTTTTTTCAACTTTGCTGCATATCTCAGCCATTTTTGGGAATTTTTGCACCAAATTTTCAACATGGGGTTTTTGGGACCCATTCTCATGAATGCTCTCACTGTCATGGCATTCATCAGGCCTGAAGGGTGATTTCGCAGTCACTGCACAAAATCACCTTTCAGGACCGAGTAATGAAATGACACTGCCACTGTTCATAAGGAGGACTCTCAAAAAGCCTATGTTGAAAATTTGGAGGAAAAGTTCCTAAAAATGACTGTTTTACGAGCGTGCATTGCGCCAGTTCCTATGCCGCGCTCGAGGTCCAGCAATTTTCAATATTTTCACTCCATATTTTCAACATTGCCATTTTACCACACCTCCTTATAGAGCAGTACAGCTGTCATTTTCACATCTTGCCCAAAGCGTGTTTCTGCCATATAGCACACAATGGTGCAGTCGGTATGTGAAATCAATGTATGGGACACATTAAGAAAATCACAGTGACACTGTTCATGAGCAGAGGTCTTAAAATGGCTATGTTGAAAATTTGGTGAAAAGATTCCTAAAAATGACTGTTTTACGAGTATACATTGCGCAGTTCCTACGCACGCTCATAAGTTTGCGAATTTTTTATATTTTCACTCCAGATTTTCCACATTGCCATTTTATTACACTTTCTTATAACAGTACAGCTGCCATTTTTCACATGTCACCCCAAATGTGTTTCCGCACATGAAGCGCACAATGATGCAGTCGGTGAGCGATAGCAATGTTTGGGACAGATTAAGGAAATCACAGTTACACTGTTCATAAGCAGAGGTCTTAAAATGGCTGTGTTGAAAATTTGGTGACAAAAGTCCATAAAATGACTGTGTTATGAGTGAGCATTGTGCAGTTTCCATGCACCCTCGTGAAGTTCATGACTTTGTAATATTTTCAGTCAGATTTTCACCAGTGGCATTTTCCACACTTCCTTATGAACAGTACAGCTGTCATTTTCCAACATGGCGAAATGTGTTTCACACTTCCAGTGCAGAGATGCGTGGTCGCTGTGGGAAATCATTGTTCGGGACAGATAAAGAAAATCACAGTGACACTGTTCATCATCGGAGGTCCCAAAATGCCTGTGTTGACAATCTGCTGTAAAAAATCCCCAACCTAATTACATTACCTCATAGTCTTCAGGTGAAGCTACCTCTGGCTGCAAGCTGCAACACTGGACTAAAGATTTGCAAGAAAGTGAGTAGTGCTCACAACAGAGGGAGGTGAACTTTACAATTTACAATTGTCTTTGGTTTGAAGCAGATTCCTTAGGAAAGTTAATATTCTTCAGGTGGAGGATACTTCTAACTGAAGGGTGAAATAAGCAACTTAGAATTATCAGAAAAGGCAGTCTTTCAATCAACAGAGGGAGGTGGAATTTGCTTTACTTGTGTTACAAGTGTTAAGGTTTTCAGTGCAGGAAGAGTTTAAACCCACATAGGCTAAATACTGTTTTCTGTGTCTACCCTTCTGCACAGCTTACGTGTTTTGGGGCTGACTGTTTTCAGAGCACAAGTCACCAGGCTCTTTTGGGGCTGGGAGGTTACCTGTGTCTGACTTGGATGTTTGGATTTTCTCTGTTTGATTAGCAGGGTATTTTTCTGTCAAATTGGTTTGAAGCAGTATTACAAATTGTCGTGTATGGCATCTTGCTGACAGGAAGGCACTCATCGCATCGGTAGGCCAGGCGTTTAGCTGATTGTTTCATGAGGCGATTTAGGGCCAACCCTTCCCACCCCTCACCCCACCCACCCTGGAAATAGTTCATTTATACCTGGGGTTCTGACATCATTTCCTCAAGAGGGGCAAGGTACACATCACTGTCATATCCTGTCTAGCACTGCACTGACAATATAAGCATACACATTATATAAATACATATATTTCTATATAATGCACCAATCACACACACACACACACACACACACACAAAAACTAAACAAGGTAGACAGTTATGTGGGAGTAGTACAATGTAATGGCTGTGGGGCAGCAGTCTTCCGGGAGTCTTTCTGGAGGCTGAGATGCTGCCCTGTTTGCGAACAACTATCTGCCCTGAGGGAGGAAGTTGCTCATCTTCAGGCCACACTGGACAGTGGCAGGGAACCTCCCCATCCAGGGAGCACCACAGCCACCACCACTACCGCAGAGGTTGAGAAAGCACAGCAGTTGGACCACAGTGGGCTCAGGGAGGGTAAGGTGGTGGAACAGAGGCACACCCAGTCAGTTGTTACACTCCACAATCCACACACCATTCTGGGGAGCATAGTTCCCTATGGATGCACCACAGAGGAGACTAAGGAGGGTGCAGACAACTGTCACAGGGAGGCCCTCAGGAAGGAGGCAGAGGGCACCACAGGGAAAAGCAGCTCCTGGTGGGGACTCAGTAGTGGGGATAGAACTGGGGGCAGCAGGAAAACTGAAGTAAGGTGCCTGCCTGGTGCCATGGCTTGGAGGGACAGGAAGGCATCCTTAGGATCACGAGAACAGTTGCACAGGGTCTGAGCTGGACATCATTGTCCACCTGGGACAAATGACTTGGCTCATCATGAGATTAGAGCAGTGCAAAAGGACTTTGTAGAGTTGGGTGGGGCTTAAGACAAGTAGCACACACAGTATCCTTCTCAGAGGTGCTGCCTGTCAGTGGCATGAGTGAGGCGAGGGTACTTTGCACCATGCAGTTTAACAAATGGTTAAAAAAATGGTGTGGAGCACAGGGGTTTGGCTTCATTGGGGACTGGGGTTCCACCTGGAGGGACACCAGCCTATACTGGCAGGATGGTCTGCATCTGTCCAGGAAGGGAACAAGTCTTTTGGGCAATCGGTTTAAATGCTTCATTGGCAAGCCTTTAAACTAGTCAAGGTGGGAGGCACTGATAAGCAGAAGGAAAATCCCAGCCTCCCCCTACAAAACAGGGTACTAAATGAGAAAAAGACCAAGGTAGAAAGGTCAGTGGGGATGCCGCTACAGAAGGTAAAGCCATCAAAAAATGGAGAGCAATGAGTACCAATGCCCATAGTCTGGGTAACAAGCTTCCTGAATTAGTGGCCTTGATGGAGGAGGAAGATCTGGATATTGTGGCAGTCACAGAAACATGGTACACACACAGAACCATGACTGGGACGTAAACATACCAGGATACACTATCTACAGGAGGGACAGGGAGGGTAAAAGAGGAGGAGGAGTAGCTCTCTACATAAGAGAAGAAATCAAAGCAACAGAACAAAAGGGTAAACAGGGAGGAGAAGAAGCACTGTGGGTCAATTTGGAGGCAGGCAATGGCACCACAATCCGCACAGGGGTTGTATACAGACCCCTCTCAGGGGAGGAAGCAGGACAAGAAATGATAGAAAGTATACTTAGAATGGCAGATAAAGGGAGATATTGCTGATGGGTGATCTGAATATGCCAGATGTTAACTGGAGAGCAGTTGCAGCAGCCACTTCTAAGAGTGGGGTTATTCTGGATGCCTCAGGGGCAAGCCTTAGAACAACTAGTATTGGAGCCCACTCGAGAGGGAGCAATCTTAGACCTGGTTCTCTCAAGCGGAGATGAAGAGAGGATCACAGATGTAGAAGTGGGTAGCCATCTGGGAACTAGCGACCATCGAACAGTATGGTTCACAATAAACACAGCAATAGAGTCAAGCCGTACAAAAGACAAAGGTACTGGATTTAGGAGGCTGACTTTGCCAAAATAGGTGAGTGCCTAAGGAATGCACTAACAAATGGGCAGGAATGAGGGTGGAAGAACAATGGGAATAATAAAACTGCCATCACAGAGGGTAACAAGCCTTTGTGTAAAGCAAACAAACAAAGCGAAGCGGTGAGAAACCACTATGGTTCTCCAAGGAAGTGGCAGTGAAGGTTCAAGAAAAAGAAAGCATTCAGGAAGTACAAGGAATCACAGAAGGAACAGGACAGAGAACTGTATCAGTTAAAGCAAAGGGAAGCTGGAAAGGCAGTCAGAACAGCAAAGGCCCAAACCGAGGAAAAGATAGCCAACTCAGTTAAGAAGGGGGATAAAACCTTTTATAGGTACATCAGGGAGCAAAGGAAGACCAAGGGAGGGATAGTGAGGCTTAATAAAGGGGAGGGAGGGTGGGCAGAGGGTGACTGTGAAAAGGCAGAGATACTAAACAAATATTTTTGCTCAGTGTTTACAAAGGAAGAGGGGGAGGTACCTAAAACAAACAGTAGAAACACTCTGGATACAGAAGTTGATACCAGCCCATTTATAGAAGAAAGAGTTCTGAAAGAGCTCTTAAAACTGAAGGTGGACAAAGCAATGTGGCCTGATGGGATTCATCCCAGAATTCTAAAAGAACTAAGGATAGAACTAGTGACACCACTGACTACCCTCTTTAACAAATCATGGGAGGATGGGGTGGTACCTGAGAGACTGGAGGAGGGCAGATGTGATTCCCCTTCACAAAAGTGGGAGCAAGGCAGAAGTAGAGACTACAGACCTGTTAGTTTAACCTCAGTGGTAGGAAAATGATGGAATCACTTCTGAAGGAAAGAATTGTTACGTATCTAGAGGCCAGAGGGCACAGGACCCAAGGCAGCATGGATTCACAGTGGAAGGTCATGCCAGACAAATCTGATAGATTTCTTTGACTGGGTGACCAAAGTAGTAGATCAGGGAGGGCTGTGGACATGGCCTACCTAGACTTTAGCAAGGCATTTGACACAGTCCCACACAAAAGATTAATATACAAGTTAGCCAGCCTGGGAGTGGGTCCCAAGATGACAGCCTGGGTAAAGAATTGGCTGGAGAACAGGACACAGAGGTAATAGTAAATGGAGTTCACTCTGAAAAAGGGGGTTAGCATGAGGGTACCACAGGGTTCAGTATTAGGACTCGGTCCTCTTCAATGTCTTTATAAGCTACATTGCAGAGGGACTGGAAGGAAAGTATGTCTCTTTGCAGATGACACAAAGATCTGCAACAGAGTTGATGCACAAGGTGGGGTGGAAAGGATGAGAAGGGACTTGGCAAGGTTAGAGGAATGGCAAATGTATGGCAGCTTAGATTCAATGCTAAGAAGTGTATAATGCACCTGGGAAACAAAACCCAGGGAAGAGTACACAATGGGGAGTGAGATACTAACAGCAACAAAAATGGAAAGGGACCTGGGGTAGTCATATCAGATGACCTAAAGGTGGGCAAGCAATGTGAGAGGGCAGCAAGGAGGGCTGGGGGGATACTGGGATGCATAGGGAGAGGCATCACCAGCAGAAAACAAGAAGTTATTATCCCTCTGTACAGACAGCTGGTGAGACCACATCTGGAGTACTGCGTGCAGTTCTGGAGACCCAATCTCCGCAAAGACATAGACAGGATGGAAGCTGTCCAGAGGAGGGCAACTAAAATGGTGCAGGGTCTGCACCGGAAGACATATGAAGTGAGACTTAAGGAGCTTAATATGTATAGCCTCGAGGAAAGGAGGGAGAGGGGGGACATGATAGAAACTTTCAAGTACCTCAAGGGAATCAACAAAGTCCAAGAGGGTAGCATCTTTCAAAAAAAGAGGTGTGCAAGAACAAGGGGGCACAATTTTAAGATAGAAGGGGGGGCGGCTCAGAGGTAATTTAAGGAAGTATTTTTTCACAGAGAGGGTTGTGGATGCATGGAACAGCCTTCCAGAGGAGGTTGTGGAGTCAAAAACAGTGGTGGAATTCAAGCATGCATGGGACAGGCATAAGGCAGTTCTAGGGGGTGGGGGTAGGAAGAAGTAGGCTGCTGGTTAACTAGGATCTGCAGCTTATCCATCAGGTAGGGAAATGGGCAGACTGGGTGGGCCAAGCGGTCCTTATCTGCCGTCAAATTCTATGTTTCTATGTTTCTATGTTCTATTACGGGTGTGCGTTGCACAGTTTCTACGCACGCTTGTGACTTCACCAGTTTTTTTAATATTTTGACTGCAGATTTGCAACATTGCCATTTTTTACACCTCCCCATGAACAGTACAGCTGTCATTTTTCACATCCTGTTCGGAGTGTGTTTTTGCACCTGTGGTGCTAAATGCCGTAGTCGCTGTACATAAGCAGCTTTTGGCTAACAAACTGATATTGCCACTGTTCATGAGGTGGGGGTCACAAAAACCATGTTGAAAATTTGGAGTGAAAATACCAATGAATGCCTGAGGTGTTAGGGTTTCCAACCATAACGCCCACCCCTGAGAGAATGACAGGCATCAGGGGTGTGACTTGGGATTCTTGCCTGTAATGCTCATACCATTCCACATCCTGCAGCCAGTGAGAGGCATCGAGGTATGCCTTGGACTCCTTGGCCCCAAAGTTCACCCCATTCTCCTATACCGCATCCATCTCACCATATTTCCTGAAGGAATAGGGTGCGCATAAGGGCCAAAGACCCAAAGGCACACCATGACACTTGTCGGTATCTGCAGGGTAGGGTGTGGTGAAATGGCTTGGCCGTTATGCCTGATGACCCAAAGGCACATCCCAATGCCTGTCACTCTCTGCAGGGTGGTGGTGGAATTGGCTTCAGGTCAGTACTTCACTGCCATTTCTATTATGCAGCTCTGTAACTTCTACACTACCAATGCCAATGCCAGCAAGCAAACATTCGGCATTGACAAATGCTTGTTTTTATATTGGCTTGCAAATTGCCAAGTAAATATATTGGGAAAGGGTTGAGGTCTGTAGGTGTGTCAGACTTTAGCCAGTGGGTGACAGAGAAAGCAGCCTTGACACCTTGTCAGTCAGTGGTTCTATGAGCCTCTGGGGTCATGTGAATGCACACATTTGACCATGTCTGCAGGGAGGATTAGCTTGTCACATGGCAGAATCCTCCATGTTGCTGCCTGACAATGTTTTCCTGTGGCCAATAACTTGGTTGCACCACCTATACCTCTTAATCATGCATCACCCAAATGTGTGACAAATGGGCAACTTTTGTGACACATCATCAAAATGTGATATTGCAAGCTTAGAACACTAGGTTTCAATGCACTAATGTTTACAATGTGTGCTGGTAATTAAGCAAATAGATCACTATGAATTTATGCATTTAAGTCAAGGTGGGCAATGTGAAAAATCACCTTCTCCATGTGGGACAGGGGGTTTCTGAGAGGTGAAATTAGCGACGCACCTCATAATGTGGAACAGGTGAGAGGTATGCATAATGTGCAACAGATGAGAGGCATGCATAATGTGCAACAGGTGAGAGGTATGCATAGTATGCAACAGGTGAGAGGTATGCCTCTCGCCCCCTATCCCCACCCCACTGCCTCTCTTTATCGGCCAGCATCAGCAGCACACAACAGCTATTTTTATGGTTTGGGGCCAGTCAGTTGGTGGAGTACGCAAGCAGTTCTTAATTTCTTCCCTAGTGGGGCCTTCTGTAATGTTTCTGGCCTAACTGCATGTAAAATATGACAATCAGAGTTTATGAAATAAAACTATATGTGCTTCTTATGAGGCAGAGTGGGAAGCACATCAAATTCAGTGGGTACATGGGCTCTTCCTTTTCCGCCCAAGAGAAGTGGTGTAGTTAGAAAAATAACCATTTGTGAGGCAGAACCCTTTGGTTCTTCTTTGCAGCTCCCCTCCCACTACTGTAGACATGCGCATATTTGTTACTCAGATCCCTTGTATACCCCATATTGTGAGTCAGAATCTACATAATAACGTCAAAAAATAAAGCAGTGCTTAGTTTTATGCTTTAGAATAATGTTTAATTCAAACAGAGCACATTATAAACCCCCCCCAAACTGAGTGGCTGGCAAAGAACACGTTATCTTTTGGGTAGTACTAATTGGCTGCAGGTACATGTGGTAAGAATGGGGGTTCCCGAACTGGAGCAGACAAATCCATGATAGGTAGGTTGGATGTCTGTGGAATGGGAGTCAGGCTATATGCTGCTTTGGTTTTTTGGGATAAGGAGTGTACGGACAGAACTCCAGACTTCACAGGCAGGTTGCAATATTCCTTCTCCCCACTAACCGCATTAACCATGATGCCATTTGCTCTCTCCTTCTCCTCCCTGCAAAGCAGCTAATAGCATAATTTGTGCAGGAAGGGGGGTGGATGAGGAACAGAGCCACATGAAGTGGATATTACTAGGCTTCATGGGGAGGTGTAAGGAGAGAGACAGCAGCACAGAGTGGCTATTGGTACAGTTTGGAGCTAGGTGGTAGGAAAAACAGAAGAGTGCATAAAGCATTTGTTGTTGCAGGAAGCAAAGACAGGAGCTGTTAGTTCCATTGCCCAGCCATAGGCAGCCATGAGGCAGCCAGCAGTGAAAAGACCAGCTGCAACAAATCTGGTGATTGATCTTAATTTATCAGTTCTTCCCCACCACCCAAGAGAAGTTTAGCCACTTCAGTGAACCCAAGAACTATACTGACTATGGGTGAGAACCCTCCAGACCCCTCTGAACTACACCCAGGTAGCTTGTCATAAAAAAAAAACACCAACAAACTGAGGAAGCAGACAGTAAGTTGTATAACAAATTTTGTAACTAAAGAATACAACTGAGGGAAACAAGCAGGACAGATCCATTTATAGCATCATTTAGGATAGAGGGAAATTAAATTACAATAATAAAGATTAGCATGTTGGTATATGGGACAGGATTTGGTTGTTGAATAGGTGTATAATAGGTCGGGAGTGTGGTTACACTGGCGTACGGTAGATTGTGATTACTGGTGACTGGTCAGAGTGTGAGTGTGAGTGCAGGTGAGGGATGTGAATATGCATGTGTGTGGGTAAGTGGTGTGGTTTTGCAGGTGATGAGTAGGAGAGTGTGTGTGAGTGTGCAGGTTGGAGCATGGATTGTAACATAGGTGTGGTTGAGTGTTAGGAGTGTGATTGTGAGCAAGGAGCAGGAGTGTGGGCACTGATGTGGGACAGCTGTGTGTGTGAGGGGGTAGGAGTATATGTGTGATAGTGCTTGAGGGGGATGAGTGTAAGTGCAGTAAAATGGATAGTATTGTGTGAGGGATATTAGGACAATGTGTGCAGTGGCAGGGGTAGGAGTGTGGTTGTGGCTGCAGTTGAGGGGTAAGAGTGTGTGGGTGGGTGAGTGTTAGGGCTTTGAGGGTAGGTGCAAGTGAGTGGTAGGAGAGTGAGGAAGTTAATACATTCTACTCATGGGGTCCACAGTAGAAACAGTGCTGCTCCCAGTACAAGTTGCTCCTGCAGCAGCTCATCGAACCTGGGCCACCCCTGAAACAGATCTCTCCCAGCAGTCCACAATGACAGCAAAAAGGGTCACTACAGGTACATGCTATAGCTGTAAGCAAAAGCAGGGCCGTGGAATTTGGTAGGAGCAGGGCTTGTCTTGTGATAGTTGACCAAAGCAGGGCAGCTTTTATTATAAGGCACAGCTATGAACTGGACTACTCCCAGTATAGGCCACAGCAGCCAGCTGCAACAGGACTACTGCTGGTGTAGGCCACACCCGCAGAAGTTGGCAACAACAGGACACCTCCCAGCACAGGCCACATCAAAGAGGCTGAGAGGACCACTACAGTTTGAGGTGGCTCTTTCTGTTCATTCTGTCAGCTTATTTTCCTCTCTCCTCTCAGCAGAACACTGCTGTCTCTAATTTTATTTATCTATATATTTTTTTATCGATTTATTGATTTGTTTGTTTGGTTGGAATTTCTGCCCAGCAAAAAGACATGCTAAGTGGTGATATCCTGTTTCCAGGTGTATCCTGGAGGGTGGGTTACATAGACTTGTTATAGTGATAGGGGAATGCAGGCCATGACGCCAGGGAAACTCACCTATTCTACTTCAACAAATGCCATGGGATCTTTAACTTCCATCTGGGCTGTGACCAGAGATGGGAAGAAAGAACCATGGTTTAATGTCTCATCCCTAAGGATGGCACCTCCACAGTGCAGCATCTACCTTGTACTGCACTACAGTGTCAGTTAGGAGTATTACCCCAAGCATCTGGTGTGGGGCTAAAACCCACAACTTTCTTATCTTCCAGCCCCAGTGGCATGTGTGCTACCTACTGCGCCACTGACACTAATGGTCACAACTTGAGCTTAGGACACCCAGGCATTTCACCGCCAATGGTAGCCCTGCAATCATAGAAACATAGAAGTTGACGGCAGATTAGGGACCGCAAGACCCATCCAGTCTGCTCATTTCTTTTTCTACCTTACGAATGTGCCATCGCCTTGGCTCTGTCAATCGGCCTATCTAGTCATACTCATCTGTATTGCTCCTTTATGCCTATCCCATGCCTGTTTGAAGCCCTGCACTGTATTCATATCCAACACTTCCTGAGGTAGGCCGTTCCATGCAGCCACCACCCTTTCTGTGAAAAATAACTTCCTCATATTACCCTTAATTGGCCTCACTCTAATCTCATGCTGTGTCCTCTTGTCCTGCTATTTTCTTATATTGAAACATGTTAGACTCTTTCACCTTGTTAATGCCCTTAAGGTGTTTGAATGTTTCGATCGTATCACCTCTCTCCCTCCTTTGCTCTAGGGTATACTTATTGAGCTCTGTTAATCTGTCCTCATATGTTTTCTGATGCAGTCCCTGCACCATTTTGGTTGCCCTTCTCTGGACTGCCTCAATTTGGTTAATGTCCTTGTGAAGGTGTGGCCTCCAGTAGTGCATGCAGTACTCCAGATGGGGCCTAACCAGTGTCTTGTAAAGAGGGATTATTACCTCCCTTTTATGAATTGTGATACCCCTACTGACACACCCCAACATCCCACTAGCCTTATCTACTGCTTTAGTGGTCTGCTTGGATGATTTCGGGTAATCTGTGATGATGATGCCCAAGTCTTTTTCTTCCCTTCTGACTGCCAGCAACTCCCCTCCCAGCCTATGAGTGGCTTCAGTGTTTCTCTTCCCTATGTGCATGATCTTGCACTTCTTTGCGTTAAACCCCAGTTGCCACTCTTCTGACCATTTTGCCAGTTTATCCTGATCTCTTCTCATTCTGCCCACCCCATCTGGATCATCTACTGTGCTGCAGATCTTGGTGTCATCTGCAAACAGACAAATCCTACCCTCCAGTCCATCTGCAATGTCACTGATGAAGATATTGAAGAGGACTGGCCCCAGGACTGATCCCTGAGGTACCCCTCTTGTGACTTGCATCTCTTCTGACTGTATACCGTTTATCACCACTCTCTGTTTTCTGTCCGTCAGCCAGTTTGCCACCCAGTTGACCAACTTCTGACCCACCCTGAGCCTACCCAGCTTATTAATCTATCTTCTATGTGGAACAGTATTAAAAGCTTTGCTGAAGTCAAAGTAGGCAACATCAACTGCTCCCCCTTGGTCCACCACTCTGGTTATCCAGTCAAAGAAATCTATGAGATTAGTTTGACAGGACCTTCCTGTTGTAAACCCATGCTGTCTTGGATCCTGTGCTCCTATGGATTCCAGGTGTTATGCTATCCTTTCCTTAAGGAGTGCCTCCATAATCTTTCCCACTACTGAGGTAAGACTGACTGGTCTGTAGTTCCCTGCCTCCACCCTGCTACCACTCTTGTGGAGCAGGATCACATGAGCCCTTCTCCAGTCCTCTGGGACCTCTACTGTGCTCAGAGACTCATTAAACAGTTCTGATAATGGCTCTGCTAGTTCCACCCTTAACTCCTTTAGTACCCTGGGATGTATGCCATCAGGTCCCATTGCCTTGTCCACCCTGAACTTATCGAGCTCTTGTAGGACCCTTTCTTTTGTGAAGGGACTAGTGCACATCTGCCTTCACCCTGTGTCCATTGTGCTGAGCTGTGGGTCCTGCCCTACCTTCTCTTCAGTAAATATTGAGCAGAAGTATCTATTTAGGATAGATGCTTTTACATGGTCCTCTCCTCACACACAATCTTATCTCCTTTGAGCTTAGCAATACCCCCTCTAAACTTTCTCCTTTCACTAATGTATCTAGAGAAAGTCTTGTCACCTTCTTTTACTGTGTGTGCTAGTGTTTGGGCCTTTGCCTGCCTTACTGCCTTCCCTGCTTCCCTTAGGGAAGTTTTGTATGCCTCCCTATTTTCATCCCACTGCATTCCCTTATATTTCCTGAAGGTCAGACTATTGACTCTGACCTTTTCTGCTACTGTTTTTTGAGAACCAAAGTGGTTTTCTTCTTCTTTTGCACTTCCATTTCTCTCTAACACAATGGAATGTTGCTTCAAGTATTGCATCCTTAATGCTTGTCCACTTTGCCTGTACCCCCTCACCTGTATTTCTTTTTGCCAGGGTTAGCTTAACTCTGTTGGCCATCTTATCAAAGTCAGCTCCTCTAAAGTCCCATATTTTTGCCTTGGAATGGGATGATTTAGTTCTAGTGACCAAATTGAACCATACCATGTGACGGTCACTGGCCCCCAGGTGACCTTAATATTTTTTGCTTTGGAATGGGATGATTTAGTTCCAGTGACCAAATTGAACCATACCATGTGATGGTCACTGGCCCCCAGGTGACCTTCTACCTGGAGATCTGTGATCCTTTCCCTGTTAGTCAGTATTAGATCTAGGATAGCCCTGTCTCTTGTGGGTTGTTGTACCAGTTATTTGAGGCCCTCCCCCTGCAGGGAATCCACTATGTTTCTAGTTCTGGCAGATGTTCTTGCTGGTATTGACCAATCTGTATCTGGCATGTTGAAATCTCCCATTATCAGAATCACCCCTTTAGCTGTCATGTTTTGTATATCTTCTAACAGCAATGTATCTATGTCCTCCCCCTGGTCTGGAGGCCTGTAGACAACCCCACTTTGTATGGCTGTCCCATTTCCTGTTTCCAGGGTGACCCACAGTTCTTCTGGCTTATTATGTGTATTCTGGATTTCTGTAGCTTTGATATTTTCATTGACATAAAGGGCCACTCCACACACACACACCCTTTTTTGCACCTCAGTCTCTTCTGAACAGCACATAACCAGGTTCTGAAGTCTCCCAAGTGTGGTTACTGGTAAACCATGTCTCGCTAATGGCTACTATGTCCAGTTTAACCTCTGTCATTATTGCCTGCAGGTCTGTGATCTTGTTTCCCAGACTGCGAGCATTTGTGTGCATGATTTTCCATTGGCCAGATTTCTGTGTGTTTGTTGTTGGGCGAGGTCTGTCATTTCCTCTGTGTGTTGTATGGGGGAGTCAGAACTTTTTCTTTACCTGGTGATGCTAATACACTACAAACATGCTGAACTCTGTTTGACCACTAACTGAGGGGGGAGGGGTGTTCTTCCCATTCGACATAATGGGTGCTGCACCCCCTTCCCATTTGCTAGTTTAAATATTCTGCGAGGATGTCAAACATCTGCCCCAATGCACTGACTCCCTCCTTAGTCAGATGCAGTCCATCAGATTTAAAGAACTTTCGCTCCCAAAACTGTTGCCAGTTCCCTACAAATGTGTGTCCTTTTTCCTGGCACCAGCCCTTGAGCCACATGTTTAGCTCCCATATCTCCCCTTCTCTGACCTTCCATCCATCTGCCCCCCTCTCCCAGACTGGCAGAATCTCAGAGAAGGAGATGCCAGATGAAATGGATGATAGTTTGTCACCCAGCCTGGTCCACTGTTCCTTGGTCTTCACAACTGACTGGCTGGCGAAATCGTTAGTCCCTATGTGTACCAGGACATCAATATTTTCTCCTACTTTCCATACAGTTTTAGCAATGTGGTCAGTGTCTCTCCATGCTGATGTACCTGGGAGACATCTGACCATTACCCCTTGCTGGAGATAGATATCAACTACCCGAATCATGGAGTCTCCTATGATCAGAAGTTTTTTGGATTTCCTTTTTGCTTTTTTGTTTTGGTTCCTGTTTTGGGTGAGTTTTGTTATGCTTGCTCCTGTGCTGCAGTGTCCTGCTCTGCATTGTCCTCTGCCCCTTTGTTTGATTTCAGAGATAGAGGCAGATACCTATTTGTAGTTTTTATATGGTTTGTGGGGGAGATATGTTGGAGAGCACTGAGTGATGGGGCACCTGATTTTCCCCTCCTAACCACCTGCCAGTCTCCTGGACCAACTACCCTCTGTGGTCGAGGTACTTCTGTTGGATGTTCGGGAAATGGTGGGTGGTTCTTATAATATAATTCCTCCTGATTACGCAATTTGAGGCATGCAATCTCTGCCCATGCTTCCTGGAGCTGAGCCCTTAGATCTCCAAAGGCCCAGCATGTAGGACATTGT
Organism: Neoceratodus forsteri; assembly: GCA_016271365.2. NCBI lineage: Eukaryota > Metazoa > Chordata > Ceratodontiformes > Ceratodontidae > Neoceratodus > Neoceratodus forsteri. The sequence goes on from CM057454.1 coordinate 679,076,397, forward strand.
CCTAAATCCTGTAAAACTGCCCTACTGAGAAGTGTCCCGCAGTACCTGCAGTTAATAATATCCATTCCAGATAAGTTGCTGGGTTTATAACCTGGTCAGAGTAATTAGAAGGAGGAAAATGAAAGCAAAAGTTTGATTTTGTGTTTTGTTTGTTTTTGTATAACTTGTTATAACAAGTTCAATTACTTGTGCCCCTGTAAATAACGTCACTGTGTGGATACCCCTTTGATACACCCCTTCCTGCTTTGCTACAGAAAATGTCATGACTGTGCTACCCTATAAAAGGAGTGTAGTGTGGGGTGGTTGGGGATGGGGGTGGGTGGCTGGGCCCTTCCCCTGCCAAAAAAGAAGAACCATGGACAAAAGAAACAAGGAGGTAAGAGCAGAAACAATCAGCTAGCAACAAATGCAGTAGCTCTGAAAGCTTATCCTAATGATAGATAAAACTGTAAAACCTGTAAAGCACCACCTGTAATAATTTCACAGAAGATATACCCTGTAAGAAACACTTTGCTACAGAGAAAAATAAAGTAGTAACAGAAGATATACATTGCAAAAGACAATTTGAATCAGAAGATTGCAGCAGTAATCTGTAAGCACACGCCTGTAGGCACACCCTGTAATAAAGCCTCAGAAGGTATACCCAGCAACAATTTGAATCAGAGAAAAATAAAGCAATAAAGTGTTAGCAACAAACAGTAACAATCCCTGTGAGTACAAAAGAAAATAATAATACACAGTAAATCTGCCTAGCCAAAAGAAGCCTTAATCCTTTTACTTGCTCTGGTAAGGTTCTTTGCTCTGTCCTTTCAAGCAACCTAGAAGAAAAGAGGTCAGGTGACACTAGGTTCCTTTGCCAGCAAACCTAGTCCTACATTTTTAAATGGTTCAGTTCACATGATGGGGATTGCTGCAGAATTCACTTGTGTGTGACAGTAGCTTCTGTATTTTTTAAGGTTGCTTCCCTCCCTTTCCTCAGCATGTTCAATGTATTTCCTAGTGTTTAGCTGTACGTCTCTCTCTCTCTCTCCCAAGCCTGTTTCATTAGTCCCTCATATCTAGCAGTACACCTCCCTTACTGTGCCCTGTTCTGTTTAGTTCCTAGTATCTAGCTGTAATGCCTTCATCTCCCTGGCATGTGCAGTCCCTGTGGTCTAGCAGTAACCACTGCCCCTTCATGTACCAATCTGTAGCTTTCCAGCTGTCTAACAGTACCTCCTCTGTTTCCCTGGCCAGTTCCATGTAGTCCCTGGTGTCTGATGGTAAACACTGCAAGTAGTTGCTGGCCTCTCAGACCTCCTGCAGGCAGTGAGGGGGAGTGTTCTGGTGGTCAGAGCACAATTAGGAACCAGAAGATTGCAAGTTCAAACCCTGCCAGAGCTGCATACTCACTGTGTGATCATTGTGCCATATCCTCGCTAAACTGCCACAAGGCATGTCCAAGGGCTGCAAATGCACCAGGGATGGGAAAACAGGATGCAGTTGCATCACTTGGACTCAGTCCAGCCCAAGATGTTTCACCTCAGTAAGCCTACCACTGGTAAATACATTGTAAAAATGGGTAAATGCATGACCTCACAGGAAACCAAGTGAGCAGAAGGAGCCCTCTGGAAATTAGATGTTGCATCTCAGCAGGGCTATCCTGGGTGGTAGTAGTAGAAGTACTAAGTAGTAGTAAACATTTTTATTCATATCAAAAACATGAACATGGATAAAGCTCAATTGAACCAAAGGTTCATATTCAGGCCCACAGGAAGGAGGCAGAGGACACCACAAGGAAAGGAAGGAGCTCCTGGTGGGGACTCAATTATTAGGGGGATAGAACTGGGGGCAGCAGGGAAAACTGAAGTAAGGTGCCTGCCTGGTGCCATGGCTTGGAGAGACAGGAAGCGCATCCTCAGGATCACGAGAACAGCTGCACAGGAGTCTGAGCTGGATGTCATTGTCCACCTAGGGACAAATGACTTGGCTAATCATGAGATCAGAGCAGTGCAGAAGGACTTTGTAGAATTGGGGAGGGGCCTAAAACAAGTAGCACACACAATATCCTTCTCTGAGGTGCTGCCTGTCAATGGCATGAGTGAGGCGAGGGTACTTTGCACCATGCAGTTTAATGAATGGTTGAAAAAATGGTGTGGAGCACAGGGGTCTGGCTTCATTGGGGACTGGGTTCCACCTGGAGGGACACCAGCCTATACTGGCAGGATGGTCTGCATCTGTCCAGGAAGGAACAAGTCTTTTGAGCAATCGGTTTAAATGCTTCATTGGCAAGCTTTTAAACTAGTCAAGGGGAGGCACTGATAAGCAGCAGAAAATCCCAGCCTCTCCTACAAAACAGGGTACTAAATGAGAAAAGACTGAGGTAGACAGGTCAGTGGGGATGCTGCAAAAGAAGGTAAAGCATCAAAAATGGAGAGCAATGAGTACCAATGCCCATAGTCTGAGTAACAAGCTTCCTGAATTAGTGGCCTTGATGGAGGGAACATCTGGATATCGTGGCAGTCACAGAAACATGGTACACACAAAACCATGACTGGGACATAAACATACCAGGATACACTATCTACAGGAGGGACAGGGAGGGTAAAAGAGGAGGAGGAGGTAGCTCTTTACATAAGGGAAGGAATCAAAGCAACAGAACAAAATGGAAAACAGGGAGGAGAAGAAGCACTGTGGGTAAATTTGGAGACTGGCAATGGGACGACAATCCACACAGGGGTTGTATACAGACCCCCCTCTCAGGGGGAGGAAATGGACAAGGAAATAATAGAAAGAATACTTAGAATGGCAGAAAAAGGGGAGATATTACTGATGGGTGATCTGAATATGCCAGATGTTAACTGGAATGCAGTTGCAGCAGCCACTTCAAAGAGTGGGGTTATTCTAGATGCCCTACAAGGGGCATGCCTTAGACAACTAGTATTGGAGCCCACTCAAAGGGAGTAATCTTAGACCTGGTTCTCTCAAATGGAGAGAGGATCACAGATGTAGAAGTGGAAGCCATCTGAGAACTAGCGACCATCCAACAGTATGGTTCACAATAAACACAGCAATAGAGTCAAGCCATACAAAGGCAAAAATACTGGACTTTAGGAGGCTGACTTTGCAAAATGGGTGAGTGCCTAAGGAATGCACTAGCAAATGGGCAGGAAGGAGGTGGAAGAACAATGGGGAATAATAAAAACTGCCATCACAGAGGTAACAAGCCTTTGTGTGAAGCAAATTAACAAAATGAAATGATGTAAGAAACCACAATGGTTCTCAAAGGAAGTGGCAGTGAAGGTTCAAGAGAAAAAGAAAGCATTCAGGAAGTACAAGGAATCACAGAAGGAGCAGGACAGGAACTGTATCAGTTAAAGCAAAAGGAAGCTGGGAAGGCAGTCAGAACAGCAAAGGCCCAAACCAAGGAAAAGATAGCCAACTCAGTTAAGAAGGGGGATAAAACCTTTTATAGGTACATCAGGGAGCAAAGGAAGACCAAGGGAGGGCTAGTGAGGCTTAATAAAGAGGAGGAGGGTGGGCAGAGGGTGACTGTGAAAAGGCAGAGATACTAAACAATTATTTTTGCTCAGTATTTACAAAGGAAGTGGGGGAGGTACCTAAAACAAACAGTAGAAACACTCTGGATACAGAAGTTGATACCAGCCCATTTACAGAAGAAAGGGTTCTGAAAGAACTCTTAAAACTGAAGGTGGACAAAGCAATGGGGCCTGATGGATTCATCCCAGAGTTCTAAAAGAACTAAGGGTAGAACTAGTGACACCACTGACTACCCTCTTTAACAAATCATGGGAGGATGGGGTGGTACCCGAGGACTGGAGAAGGGCAGATGTGATTCCCCTTCACAAAAGTGGGAGCAAGGCAGAAGCAGAAAACTACAGACCTCTTAGTTTAACCTCAGTGGTAGGGAAAATGATGGAATCACTTCTGAAGGAAAGAATTGTTGAGTATCTAGAGGCCAGAGGGGCTCAGGACCCAAGGCAGCATGGATTCACAGCAGGAAGGTCATGCCAGACAAATCTGATAGATGTCTTTGACTGGGTGACCAAGAGTAGATCAGGGAGGGGCTGTGGACATGGCCTACCTAGACTTTAGCAAGGCATTTGACACAGTCCCACACAAAGATTAATATACAAGTTAGCCAGCCTGGGAGTGGGTCCCAAGATGACAGCCTGGGTAAAAATTGGCTGGAGAATAGGACACAGAGAGTAATAGTAAATGGAGTCCACTCTCTGAAGAAGGGGGGTTAGTAGTGGGGTACCGCGAGTTTCAGTATTAGGTCAGGTCTCTTCAATGTCTTTATAAGTGACATTGCAGAGGGACTGGAAGAAAAATATGTCTCTTTGCAGATGACACAAAGATCTGCAACAGAGTTGATGCACAAGGTGGGTGGAAAGGATGAGAAGGACTTGGCAAGGTTAGAGGAATGGTCAATGTATGGCAGCTATAGATTCAATGCTAAGAAGTGCATAGTAATGCACCTGGGAAACAAAAACCCAGGAGAAGAGTACACAATGGGGGGTGAGATACTAACAACAACAAAAATGGAAAGGGACCTGGGGGTAGTCATATCAGATGACCTAAAGGTGGGCAAGCAATGTGAGAGGGCAGTAAGGAGGGCTGGGGGGATACTGGGATGCATAGGGAGAGACAACACCAGTAGAAAATAGGAAGTTATTATCCCTCTGTACAGACAGTTGGTGAGACCCCATCTGGAGTACTGCGTGCAGTTCTGGAGACCAAATCTCCCCAAGGACATAGACAGGATAGAGGCTGTCCAGAGGAGGGCAACTAAAATGGTGCAGGGTCTGCACCGGAAGACATATGAAGAGAGACTTAAGGAGCTGAATATGTATAGCCTCGAGGAAAGGAGGGAGAGGGGGGACATGATAGAAACTTTCAAGTATCTAAAGGGAATCAACAAAGTCCAAGAGGGTAGCATCTTTCAAAAAAGAGGTGTGCAAGGCACATATTTGAAGATAGAAGGGGGACGGCTCAGAGGTAATTTAAGGAAGTATTTTTTCACAGAGAGGGTTGTGGATGCATGGAACAGCCTTCCGGAGGAGGTTGTGGAGTCAAAAACAGTGGTGGAATTCAAGCATGCATGGGACAGTCATAAGGCAATTCTAGGGGGTGGGGGTAGGAAGAAGTAGGCTGTTGGTTAACTAGGATCTGCAGCTTATCCAATAGGTAGGGAAATGGGCAGATTGGTTGGGCCAAGCGGTCCTTATCTGCTGTCAAAATCTATGTTTCTATGTTTCTAAGTAAGGTCTCATAAGTATTTCAAGTTTCAAGAGACATACTTTCAGCAAGGATTACAAAATTACGTAATATAATATGTACACAAAGGTATATACAGTACACTAAAAAATACATAAGAACATATAGTTAGATACAGTAAAGGAACTATAGTAATTAGGGATGGGTGAACCAGCTCTGCTGCACTCCCCCCCCCCCGAACTGGGTCGACTCAGCTCTGACCGGAAAAACCAAGCCTTTCATGGCTCAACCTGAGTTGCTGAGTTGGCCCACTTTGGGAGTGTCGTCAAGTCCAGAAATAACACTCTCACCACCAGTGCTGCATGCAAGTCACTAAACAAGGCAGGGCAGGGTACTGAAATAAAAACAAATAAAATTAAAAAAACTTTTCCCCCGATCTCAAACAAATGCTGCTGAGTCCCTGGACCATCACATGACCAACAAAGGCAAACACTCCTGATACTGGGGTACTGAAGGGAGCCAACCAATAAGGGTCTCTGTTCTGTGATTGACTTATGTTCTAGCCAATCCTGTGTGTCAGCCACCACAGAACATCCCTAGGAAACAGTGTATCAAGCATATTCGGGGCATTCCATTGAAAGAAGACAATCATGTGTATGCAGAGAGATTAACAAAAATGGTGAAAATTAAATGTTTTTCATTTTCTTCTTTCCTTAATCAGAAAAAGTGAGAAAGAGAGGAAAAAAAGAGAGAGAGGGAGAATAGAGAGACCAACAAATTCAACAGCAGACAACAGCAGAGTGCAGACATTGCAGCAGAGTACTCTGTGAAAAAACAACAGTTTTCATGAGAGAGAGAGAGGCCAGTGAATTCAACAGCAGAAAACAGCAGAGTGCACAGCAGACAACAGCAGAGTGCAGATGTTGCAGACTCCACACTAAAAAAAGGAACATCCATTTTTCGTTAGAGAAGGAGAGCAAGAAAGTTGAGACAGAGAGAGAGAGAGAGAGACCAACTAATTCAGCAGCAGACAACAGCAAAGTACAGAAACAAATAAAAAATAGTAAGGGAAGCAGAGTCAGACAGGACAGGAGGACTCTGTCTGAAGGTCATAGTACCTAAGTAATTTTGAAGGGGGGGTTATTGTGCCATACAGATTTTGAAGGGGGGGTGTCACCCACATTTCAAACTCTGTGTTGCCATCTCTGTGCTGCCCTGAAAGGTCATGCTGCAGTAGACTATGTGTTTCCCATCTCTGTACCTGAGCTACTATTAGGTCATAGTGCCATTCAGACTGTGAAGGGGGGTCATGTCTCAAACTTTGTGTTGAGCATCCCTGTGCCTGAACTACTACTAGGTCATAGTGCCATACAGATTGTGAAGGGGGGGGTCACATCTCAGATTCTGTGTTGCCCATCTTTGTGCCTGAGCTACTTCCAGGTCATACTGCCAAAGTATAGATTCTGTGTTGCCCATCTCTGTGCCTGAACTACTACTAGGTCAAAGTACCATTCAGACTGTGAAGGGGGGTCATGTCTCAAACTCTGTGTTGCTCATCCCTGTACCTGAACTTCTACTAGGTCATACTGCTGTAGCATAGTCTCTGTGTTGCCCATCTCTGTGCCAGAACTACTACTTGGTCATAGTGTCATACAGATTGTGAAGGGGGGGTCATGTCTCAGACTCTGTGTTGCCCATCTCTGTGCCTGAACTACTCCTAGGTCATACTGCCATAGCGTAGACTCCGTGCTGCCCATCTCTGTGCCTGAACTACTACTAGGGCATACTGCCATAGTATAGACTCTGTGTTGCCTATCTCTGTGCTTGAACTACTACTAGCTCATAGTGTCATACAAATTGTGAAGAGGGTCAAGTGTCAGACTCTGGGTTGCCATCTCTGTGTCTGAACTAATACTGCTAAGTAAGCAATTACGTTGGACCCCAAAAAATGGATTCAGAATCAGAGTCTGTTATGTAAATGTATCATGTGGCCAACACCAGCAGTATGGCTAACATTGGAATACATAACAATAAAAATATTTCCTGAAAACAAATTCAGAATGAAAAGGGAAATTTACTGCTGAAGATATAATTAATACAATTGATGAAAATGAAGAAACACAATCAGAAAAAGATGAAGCAATGCAACCAGAAAAAGAAAACAATATTGGTGAATCCCCTTATCAAAGTAATGCTGCACAGTCTGCATTGCCAGAAAAAATAAAAGTAAAGCACAAAAACAGGTAATCAAAATAGTTAGACCTAGAAAGTCAATGATTAAGGAAAAGGCTCTATCTAGTACCACTAGACGTGGCACTCCATGATATGCCACTAACGCATGTCAGGCGCTTTCATCAAAAAGCAGTGCCTCTGATGAAGTTGTAAAAGTGCAAGAACAAGATCACAATGTATCACAGTTATGCTCCTCCAAAGGCGATGAATCAGAATATGATACTGATAAGGCAGAGAATGACACCTGGGTTCCCCCTCCCAAAAAGGAAAAAACACATACAGCAAGCACCACCACTAGCCACAGCCAGTACTGGAAAAAAACAAGCAATAATAAATGGTAGCTATTCTGGGGACAGCTACAGTGTTCATGAATCAGGGCCAGAAACAACTGTCACCAAAATTGCTGCAGGTTCTGGCATGACGACAAAACATTCCACCTCGGTTGTGTGGAACTATTTTCATATAGGTCCCAAAAATGAATGTTTTGCTGTCTACACCTTTTGCCATTGGGAAGTTAGCAGGGGGGAAAGTGAGGGACCTCCCTCCCAAGGAAGGTGCCGAGAACAAAAGGTGATAAAAAGTACAACAACAAAAAATACAAACAGGTCACAGGCAGTGAATTGCTGGACATCTAGGGTAGAAGGCAGGACCAAGGGGGCAACACAAAGGAAAAATACCTATGTACATGCATTGCAGCTATGAGTGTCAGCCCCTGCAGTACTCAGGTCCTGTACCATGTGGATCCCTGCTGGCTTGATGACAGGGGGAGCGGCGACAGGACTGGGGACTGGCAAGTGGGCTTCATGGCAGGAGTAGGTGGTGGTGGGGGCAAGATAGTTCTAGGAAAAAAAATGACTGCAATTATTAGTTGTGGAAGCTTGTAAGATATATCCAAAAATTGTAGTGCCAGGTGGGGATCAGACAGGAGTATGTGGGGTGGTTTGGTGCCCATGACGCTTTCAATAATACTAAGTAGGCAAGCAAAAAAAATTGCAAATAAAAAAATAACATCTCAAGCCAAAAGGACGGGAGGAATGGCTGGGAACCCACCACATGTCCTGCTCATGCTGCCTCTCTCCCAGCAAAAATCATGCCAGAGTCAGTGAAGGTCTGCACTCTGCGGTTGTCTTTCTGCTGTTGAATGTATTGGTCTCTCTCACTCTCTTTTTCTAACATTTGACACACTGCCTCTTTTCACTGCAAAGCCCCAAATGACCTGCATTCACTGGGCTGGATTCACCAATGTTTTTGGGACTAAGTTCCACACCACAACTCCAGTTGTAGACAGAAATCTCTGTAGCTGCGGAGATTGTGTTTCACATCTGCAACAGGTGTGGAATATATTATGGCTTCTCCCACTTGCCATACCATTTTTCTGCAGCTCTGGGGACTTCCACAGCAACTCAACCCACAAGCTGCTATAAATTGTGGAGCTGGTTGTAAAACAGCTCCACTTTTGAGAATACCATAACTGCGGGACAAATTGTAGTTCCACAAATGGCAACCCCCTTGTGCTGAATGTTTTCTGCAGCTGTGGGATTTTCAAGAGTTTTGTGAATCTAGCCCACCATTTCCTAAAAACGTCATGTGGCGGCTAACACACAGGATTGGCAAGAACAATAGTCAATTTATTTTGTTGTTGTCGGCTGCTTTCTGACCTAGAAAAATGACACAAAAATGCAGACACAATTTTTCTTTTCTCAAAAAGGTTACATTTTATTTTATTTTTTAACAGAGGGATCTAAAAGAATAATACTGATGCATTTCTTACACTGAAAAAGACTAAAATAGGTCTACAATTCATCACAGTAAATCAGAACCTTTTGGAAAAAAATCTGAGTCAGAATCAGAACCAGGTCACAGCCAACCCACACATCCCTAATAGTAATCTAAGACCCCATAACAGTTAGAATACTACCAGTAAGCCATGTAAACATATATTACACTCATTAAACTAAATAACTAAAAACTGTAAAAGGGATAAAACCTTTCTGGCAGTTTCTGGCCTTTCAGGTTCCACTGGCAAGCAGAAAAGGCAGTCTGTTCTAGTGGTTAGAGCACTTTTTGCAACAGGGGATCTCATATTCAAACCCCAGCAGAGCCAAATACTCACTGTGTGAACCTAAGTGGGTCACTTAACTTCCCAGTGCTCCAGGCCACCTGGCTGTAGAAATGGATAGAAGCAGGTCACACTAGAAAAGCAACATTTCATCTTAGCTGGGCTATCTTTGGTAAAGACATTGCAAAAATGGATAAAAACAGGACCCCACTTGAAACAAAATGTTGTATCTCAGCTGGGTTATCCTGAGTAAAGAAATTGTGACAACAAAATAATAACTATGTATATTGCCAGCAGCCTCTGGTCATTTCTGGGATGATTCCTGCAGGATGCCTATTTGCATAGTGCCACCTCTTCAATGCTGCTTTGGCATGGTGACAATGCCAGGCACATGTGACACTGCCATGCTGTGCCACTATTCTGGCTAAAGGCATGCTTTTTCTTGTGCCAGGTCCAAGGATTTGCACTGTTTCCCTTTTGAACCTCACAGTTTTGGGTGGTGGGAAAAAATATCCAGTTTACGCTTCCCAGTTACTCCCCCCCCACCCACAATTTTACCATACTTAATACAGTAAATCATGCATGGTCACTAACTAACCTAGCCCCTGCCTCACCAGATGGTAAGTCCTTATTTAAATTCATTCGGTGATCAAGCCTCAGTTTTGTAGTGACTAGCCAGCAGGGCTAGTTACTGTGAAGATCCACTGACCCCATAGACATTTCCAGTGGCCCAACTGAAGTACTTATGGAAATATCATCCTCTCTACTACAATCCAGCAGGATAGTTAAAAAATATTACTAGCCAACAACAAACACCTTCACACATTTGGCTTGTGGGCCAGTACCAATATGGACCCTGTAGTGTATTTTCCATCACTAGGTAAGCATAGCAATTTTACTAATAACACTTGCAAGCAAACATTAAGGCACTGGCCAATGCTTGTTTCTTGTAGAAGCTGTGTTACAGATACAGTACTGGTTCTCATTTTATTATTTTTCCATCTTTAATTAGTCAATTCAGTGGGTGTTTCTGATGACCACACTGAAGGCAAGGGTCATTTTAGAATTGTATGATGTAGTTTATGTCCTTGTTAAACTTTTACATTGTTGTCATAGTGTATCTATATTATAATATAGAACTCTATGGTTGAAAGGAACAGAAATTGCATCATACAGTTCAAAAAATGGTGCTTACTACCAGTGTATATGTTTACATGTACAGTTCCAGTATCTCTTATGCTTAAAAGCGTACCTGGCCAGCCCGGTGGCTCTGAGGGTTGAGGTGCTGGATGCCACACCTCATGCCACGGTGACGACCCGGGTTTGAGAACAGACCTGGGTCATTGGGGATCGGCAGAGGAGGGAGAGAATTGAGCATCTGGAGGACTGTTCTCCTCTTCTGGGGTGGGTTGCTGGGGATTCCTGGCACTGTGGTGGCCTCTGGTGGAGACCGGAGAAAGGCACAGTTGTCAGAATGCAGGAGGGGCCTGGACATTGGCAGGCTCCAGTGGTGTGAGGCGCTTGGAATTGCCATACAGAAAGCCACTGCATGCCAAGTCCCATGGGGGGGGTAACAACACAGGAAAAACCCTTATCGTGGTGGTAGGCGATGGCACGGATCAGTGGTGGGGCCCCATGCCCAATGCTGGGTCTTCTATCCTGGTGCTCCTGGTCTCCCTCTGACTCTCTGGTCACTCCACTGGATTATAGATAGAGCACCGGAGGAGATGGCCGTCCCACCCCGAGGGGCTCAGAGCTGGGGGATCGAGTGGCCGGATGAGGTTGGAGGAGGGGGCTGGGACTGGTGAGCACTAGAGTCGGGGGCTTCAGGCAAGCAGCAGAGCTACTACTGAGTATCTGCTCCAGAGAGTCCATCAGGGTAAGTGAGAAATAAAGTCTAAAAAAAAAAAAAGAGTGCATTCATGAGTTCTTTTTGTGAGAGAACCGTAAAGTGAGGCTGAGCAATTCTGGCACACAAAGAACTTAAGAAAGCATTCATAATTAACTAATTGATAATTATATTTACTTAGTATAACAGGATAAAGCCCAAAATCTAGAAAACATTATACTTAATTGAAAATAATTGCTATTAAACATAATGTTTTAAAGCTGCAGTATGTTTGTCACCATGTAGTTTTTTAAATAATAATGTATTTCTTTCAAAAACATTAATATACTCATTTTTCTTTTCATTGCCTTTCTTTCCTGAACTGAGATGAACGATATTGATGTTTTTAAAAGTTTTCTCCCATGGCATGCTTGCCATAAAAAAAAATAGCTTGAGGTGGGACTGTGTTGTATAATCACTGAAACACTATAATAGGACTATCCTGATACAGCCACAGTATGAATCTAGTATGCCCATTCAAAGGTGACCTCAATGGAAGAGATTTTTAAAACTGAAAGTGATGGCCATCTTTAATGACGTGAGTCATTAATTGCAAAATTAGTTATAAAAACTGTTTTCAAATTTTTTGACAGCACTACAAGTACCCTAATGATGAATCTACAGTTTTGCTAAAAAAAAAAAAACACTATAATGATTTTTTTTTGTCAACTAATAAATGCTTGTGCTTTAAAACATTTTATTTAAAGGATACCTGCACTTTAAAGATCCTTGAACATCACCACAAAAACTTTGAGATACATAATATTTAGACAGCCTTCAATTTATAATTCAGATATTTCCTGTACATGTCTTCCCTCTGTTCTTCATTACTGAGAAAATTTACATGTAAACTAAGGCTACCACCTGTCCCAATTTTCGCAGGACAGTCCTGATCTGGGCAGCTGTGTCCTGCGATAAAACATGACAAATGCTACTTGTCCTGACAGTATAGTAGAAAAAAATATTTTCTAATTTTCCTCTAAATGTTGCAAAAAACTATAATACATTTACTAAAATTCCTTAAAATGATAAGAAACACTAGAAACAAATGAAAAACTACAACACTTAGTCTTAATTCTGATGATATAGAGAAAACAAATCTGTTGCATTGGTTGCAGTTACATATTGTTCTGTGAAAAATCATGTTTCAGTAAGAAATGTCCCACTTTGGGCTTCTTAAAAGGCGTTAACCCTAACGAAAACAGGCTTCTCTGTCACTTGGCTTTTATCTTCTTTGACCACCTTGCAAATCAGTCACACTCTCCTGTGACATCATTGTTACTGTAGAAATTGCTATGATGTTGTGGGAGAGAATTATGATATCACTTGTAGACCAGCAGCCAGAACAGATAAAGGCCAAGTGGCATTAAATACTGCTTTAATGAAAATTTCATAAGTAATGAAGCATAGGAAGACAGTAGGTATTTGAAATACAAATTAAATTAGGTGGACTTTGTGTTTTAAAAGTTGCCTCTGTGGTGTTACAGCCTTTTTAGGAAATGGTATTTAATTAGAAATGTACTCTAGTTCAGAAAACGTAATCAAATTACTGAGGATAGATATCAGTAAATGTGACAAGGTACAGACCAAAGGGTATATCATCAAGGTAAAAGTACAGTAGTTACAAAAAAGAATACCCATTTAAGAAACTATTACACACTCTTACTTACAATACATGGGCTAATACTTGCATTTTGCGCTTTATATTGGCATGAGAAGTATTTTGTAAAATATTTGGATTTACTGAATTGTTTTAATAAACCAAGTACTTACATACTATGAAATACCTGCTGCCTGTTTTCTTCATCTCAGATTACAGTTTGTGTAACCAGTGACTTTTTAACTGCACTCGTCACAACTATATTCTGTTCATAAATTGCCCTACCCAGCACACACTCCCTTAAATGCAATTTGCATACCTATTTCTTTGTTACTACAATCACAATTAAAGTCATAACTAGGCAGGTGCAAAGCATGTTATCATTGCTGAATTCTGAACCTGTAATTTCAAATCAGGTGAATAAATTACTCAGACAGTATACTCCATGGAGTACCTGGAGCAAGACTACTAGTTGTATTTTCACTTACTTACATTTGCATACTTGTAGATTGGAGTCACTGGATATTGTGCTATCTAGACCAAAGTAGGTATTATATATACACATATAACAGTGCATAAGTTTTCAGGCAGAAGCAGTCCCATCACCAAATATTTTAGCAGGCTTAACAAAAGAACAGGTTTTAATTATATCCTAAAACCGGGGGTATAACATATAACCTCCTCCATAGATTCCATCAACTAACTGTGTGACTGCTAATCAGTTACATTATCTTCCTCTGTCTCTAATTTGCTAACCCTGTCCACAACCTACTTACTCACTCACTCACTCACTCACTCGCCTTTATTGTACTCTTTAAAAATTATGTTTTAAGTTTTTTCATTGTAACGGTCATGTGGCTGCTCTGCTATTATATTGGTTCTCCATTAAATCTGTCCACTGTAACTATCATGTAGCTACTCTGCTACTATATTAGTGCTCCACTAAGTTTGTACATTGTAACTATCATGTGACTTCTCTGCTACTGTACTGATTCTCCATTAAGTGTGTACATTGTAACTATCAAGTAACTACCATACTACTATATTGGTTGTCCTAAAACCCTATTAAAAAGTAGGTGTTCCACCCAAACAAGGCATCATGGTGTGCAAAATTTCAAGTAGAGCCTGCATAGTCTATTTAGAAGCCTGTATACGCTATTTAGATTGCTAAAACACCTGACAAGAGACATGTGTGGTCCCAAAAGCTTGTGCATTGAAGCATCTCTGCCCAATAGCTGTGGTGGCCTAAGTATCACAAATGCCAATGAATCCTGTTTTCCAAGGACTAACATGGCTACAAGCATTCTCTTCTTTTTGCTTGTGTAGATCAAATCTTTGAGAATGCAGGTGTCTCTCTGTCTGCATTGGTATGTTTCTTTGTTTGAGAGATAGGCTGAGGGGATAGCAGTGGTTTGTTTATATTTTCACAAAGCTTCATAGTGTGTTTTTTTTTCTTGCACAGATGAAAACTCTTATCTGTGTCAGAATCACATGCTCTGCTGTTGTTCATCAATATTTCAAATTAGCTGTAATAATACACTGTGTAATAGCCTGACTTGTTAGCATCATTCAGTCCTCCTGTAAAGGAGGCAATATAGTACAGTGGGTTAAGGCTCTGAGCTGCAGATCTGGAGAACTGGATTTGAATCCCACAGTCACCTAGGTGCATACTGTGTGATCCTGAGCAAGTCCCTTAACTTTCTTGTGCTCCCAGGGCGCATCTGGAAACAAGCTTTGGCTTAGTGTGCTACTCCTGGTTAAACGATGTTCCCTGTTACTATGTTAAAGATCCTATCACAGCTGGCCTTCATTGGGAATGTAACTCGGGGATTAAAGTGAAAATTTAAAACTGCTTGTATAGTAATGTGACCTAAAGTGCTATTACAGCATTACTGTCCAAGAAGCCTTTAGTATTTCCCTATAGCTCACAACTATATCAGTAATCACATATAGGGTGATACTCCATACCAGAGGAAACCTGCACACTTCAAGCACTGAAGCAGTTTAAGCCTGTCATCTACACTGCCTGCTCTTCATCTTTCACAGGACTTCAGCTTGGTCAGAGACTCATTTCTATAGAATTACCTACTAATATTCCTCTGTTAAGCTGATCCTGGATGGATTTTAGTATCTGGATTTAAATCATCTTTATTTTACAAGGTGTTTTATTCAAAATTGTTTAATGTTTTTGTTGAAGTTTTGCCTCACAATTCTTGGTAAAAAGGAATGATGGATACATTAATTTTGCATTTAGTTTTATGAAAATGACTAGCTATACTATGCTGTATATTAGGAGAGGCTGTGTGGCCTAGTGGTTAAGGCATTAGCTTTAGAACTGGAAGAGCACAGATTCAATCTTTTTAGAACCAAATACTAACCGCAAATCCCTTCAGCAAATCATTTAACTTCCCAGTGCACCAGTCCAAGTCCACCCAGCTGCAAAAATGGGCAACAGCAGGACCCCACTAAAATTAGGATGTTGCATCTCAGCTGGGCTATCCTGGGTAATATATAGACACACTATATATATATATATGCACACAATGGGGGTGAAACATATTCCAGTGAGATCATACAAGTTATTTTCACTGCAGTGAAATAAATCCTGATGACATCAGTAGAGTTAAAATAAATGCCATTTATTACACCCCCAAACTCGTGCTAAACCTGCGCAAAGCCGCACAATTACACATAAAAGCCCATCAATCATGCAAAGCTGCACAAAGCCATGCAAATTGTACATTTTGCAACATTGAGGCCCCATTGTATAAATAGGATACATGATGAGCACTCATGTGATATGGGAAATGCTGTTCAGTCCTGTGGTGACCTCTGAAACCTCACGGTAAGCCGCCACTCATGGAAAATTCAGAGGTCACTCTAAGAATGAAAATATTTTCCATATCACCTCATACTCTTCATGTATTTTATATATATATATATATATATTTTTTTTTTTTCCGTTCTGGAGATCAGGTTATATGCGTGATAAATGGCTATATCCTGTTGATTATTGTGTTGTCTTTGCTGGCATACAGCAAATTTCAACATGTGTATACTTATCTAAAGGGAGTTCTTTTATCTTGTGTGGAACTAGATTTATTCATTTTTTTTATTGCATACAGTAACTTTCATACCAAGGTGCCACAAAATATTTTGCATAGTAATAAAAGACAAAAACAAAAGTTGATAATTTGTTGTTTAAACAAAGAACACTAAAGGCTCTACGTTATGATGAAGTAACATGCTATTTATTTTTATATAGTATCTCCTACAGATCATGTCAGAATTATTTACAGAGCAATCACAAGAGAAAATATGAAAATTAAAACAATAAACAACTAAAACAAAAGCAGAAGATAATATATAAAATATAGTGGTTGAATAAATACTACTAAAACATTATAGTGCTTTATGTGATAAATTTGGCTCTACTTGCCTTGATATGCTATATGTAGAGTCAAATTTTAAAGCTGCACTAACAGCCTTCCCAAGCCCCTACCCTGTTTAAACATGTGCAGCTGTGCTGTTCAGTTGGACTGGGGTGTGTCAAGGGATGGGGTGGCAGACAGAAGCATGCATTGAGTCATTTGTACTCTACTATCCTAGTGGCAGAGGGGGCTTTGGTTGCACCAACCAGAGGACTACACTATAACCAGTGCACACACCCCTAACAGGAGTACAGAGTCCCAAGCTGGGTCATACTACTATGGACCCCAGCCCTCCTCCTTGCCTTGGAGAGCTTGGGCCAGTGAAATCAACATACAATTGGTATTTGAATAAAGCAACACTCCCCCTAAGGAGATCATTATTATTTTTCTATTAAAGAATGTAATTTATGCTAAAGTATTCATATACTGCATAAGTATTGAAATATTTAATTGTTAGAATACATAACTTGTTACTTTTTTGTAAGGATAGAATTGAACATGAGACTTGGTGTGTCATTGTTTATTATCATATGAAATAAATACTTGAATTGAATATCCAATGATTCTCAGCTCTTTCAGTGCAGAGGGTCTACTGTAGAGTCTAACTGGGCTTCTCATTGGAAACCCAGGATCCCATTCAACCATGCCCCCTCAATGCTGTCTTCTGCCCCATGCAGCCATGCGCTTAAGACTGCCATGGATTAGTGAATCCCAGACCCATATATTTGTCTGGGGACAAGGTGCACTGTCCAGTATGTATCTTTTGAAGTGCATACCAGGCCCAGTTTTGCATAAAGCCCATACTGAATATAACACTAAATTATCATAGACAACATTATTTATTTAGTTTTTTTTTTTTTTTTTGACTGGGAAAGGATGGCTAGGCAGTTCTGCTTATTTTTAGCCTCATCCAGGTGTGGGGGAGGGGTACAGACACAAAGTAAAATATTGAATCAGGTTAAGCTTCTGGTGGTATTTTAGTGAATTAAAATTAGTGAGTTAAAATTAGTGCTACTAGTTAATAAAATGAACAGTCAGAAATGAACCAATAGTAAAAATGAATTCTTGCAAACATATTAGCAACACTAAAGCCACTTGTAGGAAACAGACATTATATCCCACACGAAGCCTAATATCTTAGTACAGATTAGCTCTGAGCTGTTTAACTGGAATTTCTTGTGGTGTCAATCAAAATTCAAATCAACTGACAGCAGGAATGGCCCTTATCTCCCACTGGCGACGGCTTTAATTTTGATACAGTGATTTAATACAAGAAACTGCTAGATCATTCTACTTTCTATGGGTTTTCAGTTAAAGAATCCACCACTTGCCTACAATTATGCAAATACATATAATTACTGTGTGGTAACAATATACCAATGGTCAAAACAATTATTAATAATAATAATAAGAAGAAGAAGATGAAGAAGAACTATGAGATTCTGCAGTGCCTGAATTTTACTGCAAACACTTTCTTCATCTAAGCTTTAGTAAGATGACTTCATAATGAACATATACACATAAAAATGCATAAAATAAGTATGCAATTGTGACTTTTTTCTTTTTATTATTATAATTATTCAACCCCCCCAAACAGTGGTCCTTTCCCACCACATTCTCCCCTTTCCCTGTCTGGGAGGGTGGGTAAATGGTAGCCTTCACAGTCTATGCCAATGGTCAGCATGGGATGTGAATGCAGATCACCTTGGGCCTTCTCTCTCTGCTCCCTAATTGGCCAGCATGGGATGTGAACGTTGATCACCTTGGGTCTTCCTTCCCTGGGACTGGAAGCCCAGTGTTTCACCTCAACAACCTGTGCAGCCCCCCACCAGCTATGGTATAGGATTCTGAGCATGGAGATTCATTCCAGGCTTCCAATGCAAACCTCCATCTTCCAGCTGTCAGCATGACTGCACTCCTGAGCTGGACTGTGACATTTTTGCTAACATAATTTTTTTTTTCTATTTTCTGTTGGCTACTGCTGGATATGAGTGCAAAGACTACACAGCACATTACTCCATTCGATGTAAAACAAATTCTAGAGGCCAAACAAATAGTGGGCACCTGAAAATCAACATTAGCTGCCATAAAAATATAATTGTATGTGGTTAACTGGTTCCCTCCTGGAGCACATATGCATGTCAAACTGTCCTATACTCAAATGTATTCAAAATGGCTACTTTAGAATAAATGAGTTTTGAGCTAAGTGTCTAACAAATGCCCAGTCCTAATGATAACTGTATGTAAGCTGAGCCACCAAATGCAGTATTTCCAATGTGGTTGCCATTCCAGCCTAATAGTGCATGACACTGATTTTTGACAACCAAATTCCTTTCTTGCATACTAACACAAGCTGACTTGGTAATCCTAAATTGCAAAAGGGACTACAGACCAGCCTGCCTAATTTAGGCTAAGTTTCAAGTAACTTTTGCAGGTTTGTTTGCTTGATTTACAGTAAGTGCCTCGCTAAAGTCAGCAAGAACCACATGACCACTTATGAAAGAGATACTTTCTTGCAGGAGATACATTCGTGCAGTGTCACCATGGTTTCTGAGGAGGCATTTATCTGTGCAATTAAAGAGGCAATAAAGAGATCTAAGATAATTTATTAAATGTATTTGCTATACTGTATTTCCAAATATTTTTGCATTGCCTTTTTTAGCTCAGGTCTGTCTTGCAACAAGAATTTGTTCCTAGTGAGATATAACCAGCTAACAAAAAAAACCCTGAATTAAATTGAGATCCCTGCTGAAAATCAAGCCCGGTAAGTTGACCTTCCTAATAGAAATTGGTTTTATGGTTGCATGTATACCTTAAAAATCATATCTTGGTGTCATTGGTCATTTTGACTTGGAAACATTGAAATAATTGGACAGCTTTGGTTAGGAAAAAGAGTTTGATGTCTGTTCCTTCAGCATGACACCTTCTTCTGAACTATTTGCACATTTATTGACATTTCACTCAATGGAATAAGCCTTTTAAGAAGAAGCATTTAATTTAAAGGAGAGTCCCAAGTTAAGTAATTAAGTCATTTGGTTACAACAGACAATCCAGAGCACTTTTACAATGCAGCATAACAATAGTCACAATACTCCTTTAAGTGCTAGTAATTCAAAATGGCAAAACAAGTGCAATCATTATTATACATTGTAAATACACTTCACCCTACACTCTTCTCTGGGGATGCCATTGCTACACCCTTCATCCAAGGGGTAGGTGAGTGACTGCCTTCATTGTCAACTCCTTGCTTTACTGGCTTGGGTAGATGCGTGTAGCAAATGACTGGTGGCCTGTGCCCTACCTCCCCAGAGCCAAGCACCTCACCTCCAGAGCATGCACAACCTTTGGATGGCTGTAATGTTGGGTTCTGGAGCTGGAATATGAATCTAATCACCCCAGTCACCCAGGTGGCAGCACACTACATTCCCACCATGCAACTGGGACCTGCCCATAAGGAATACATTTTTTTATAAATACCAGTAGTGATTTAAAGAGCAGATAACTATTAAAATAAATGTTTTTTTAACTTTTATATTTACAGCAATTGTTTAGGGTTACAGTTTTACAAGCGCAGTTACTGTCTCCTGTTATAAATGTTCTGAATATTTCAGCACTTATTTCATTATGTCTTTCAAAAGACATCTGTGTATCTCCAATTAACTTTGCAAGCGCTGTCTGTGACATCACAATCTGCTGCCATAGTTAAGTACTGTGATGCCATAAGCAAGTACAGTCAGCTGTGGACAACGAAATGCTTTTAAAACATATATGTAGGATTGGCTACTAAAACGTGCTCTAAATGCTGGAAAGAAAAACTGAAATTTTAAAAATGTAACAGACAAAGAAACATAGAACACAATGGCTGATATATATATATATATATATATATATATATTATGATAACATAATGTAAGAAAGATAGGAGGGGCTTTCTGAGCACCTAGGAACCCCACTGACTATCCATTTAACTTTAGATGGAACTCTGTTCCGCAGACCTAGAATGCTTTCTATGAAATAATCTTTATGAATAGTCTTCTCAAATTTGTTTCCCCTTAACTCCAATTTTTGTCTTGTCTATTGATATATTTAGTAACTTTGTCTAATCAGACAGAGCTATTTCTTTCACCAACATGAAGGTTAACATATCTCCTGTTAATCAGGGCTGTCATGCCCACAGAGTCTGGAAGGATACATGCCCTACCCCCAAATTCCCATCCAAGTACTGCTTTTTGAATGGGGGAAGTGCTTTAAAGTATAACTTAGTGTCTCACTTGATTAAACTTTAACTGTGTATCCCCCCCCCAAGAAATTTTCTTGGCATAAAATCCCTGCTCTTAATTTGTTTTCCTCATTAAGAAGAACTGCAGCTCAGATAGTCTGACCTTATAATTTTAATCCTCTGCACCATCTACTGTTTTTGTTGCTCTACTCTAAACTCTTACTAATTGGTACTGTATGTTAGTTACTGATCAGTGGAAGGCAGTTTGTCCTACTCTTTAGGACTGTTGACCTGGAAAGTCAAATCTGACTCTCCACCACTTACTCACTGTGTGACACTGGGCAAATCCCTTAGCTTTCCTGTGCTTCAGAATCTGGTAGTAGAGGTACTATAAAATGTTCTTGTTGAAGGCCATCTGTTTTTTTTAGATATCATGTAATTTAAAATCTCCTTCTTGGATCTGAATTTAGTTTACATGCCTTATCAGCCTGTGACACAACCAATAGACTGCAGTAAAGTGGTTTTGCTGTTGTGCAGCTCTGTAGCTCGGTGGAGGTGTCAAAAGGTTAGGAAATAAAGGAGATGGGTTTAAATTCTTACAGAAACCACACATTTCTATGTGTTGAACAAGAGTGCAGAGTTCCAATCTTTACAGGAGTGTTAGCATTTCTTTAAATATTTCTTTTCAGTTCTAATTTCAGTAGAGTGTGGCTTCATGGATAGAATAGTAACTACAAAAAAGGGGCTAATTTCTCATAAAATATGTGCAATGCGGAATGAGTAATTATTTTGCATTTAATACTTCAGTTTTTATTCTAATTGCTTCTGAGTGGTGATCCATGGTGGTGAGGAGCTGAAACAGTAAGTTTACTGAAAATAAACTTTTAGTGATAATCCTCACTGTGAGGAAGAAATGCTTCTGTCAAGAACAGTCTCTGAAAGGAAAATGTTGTGGTACCTTGACTACCCGTCATGCTCAGCCTCTCTAATCTATATCTATGCTCCCTGGACACAGCTAAAATTGCAGCAATATGCTCTCACCACCCTGTCTTCTATTGTAAAGCACTTTGGAATGCAGTTCATATGAAAGGTGCTGCATAAAATCAAATGCCTTACCTTTCCTTTAGAGCTATCGCTACACTAAATTTAAAAGACTATATACAAGAGTCAATAAAATTGTTTCTGATAACAATGCCTTTAAAAAAATGCTTATATTTATGTACAATTTGGCTCACTTTTACCTTTAAGTTATAACACTCTGTAAATATGTAAATATTGCATTACATTTTATTAGTGGTATTACAGTTTTTGTAACTTGTACTTTTACAGCCTGCATAGCTTTGCCAATATTTTTACTATAACCTGCATAAACGTGCCTGTTATATAATTTATTTATCACCCTTGTTGCTGTCTCTGTCCTTCCGGGCCCTCTTGGAAACTAGGGGTACAGCCTAAATGTGAATATCCCAGTGTGCAGAAATTCTAAATAAATACCTTTATTATATTTTCAGCATTATAGTCCTCTTATTCTTTATCATAATGGGATTTTGCCTGAAAACAGGATTGCAACTATTTGGACTTCATGTGCTCTTCTGTTTGTCTACAAGTGAAATTGTAACCCATCACCAATGACATACAAATGTTAACAGTAACAGATTATGTCAGACACAGTGTATTCTGACTTCCCATGTAGATGAGCTTCATGATCAAAAATCCTACTTTAAGGCAAATATGTTTAGCAATAAAGAATGAGGGGAAAGAAAACTGCAGAAAATATATGAAATTTATACAATCTACATTAGTATTTTTATGGTAAAATAAAACACTATCACTAAGAAAGAATCTGATTCCTAACTAGCTTGATATTTTTTTTATCTTGCTAGTAGGGTTTGTCACCTATGTTATCCTGTCAGTAGGGTACTTCATTCAGCTTACTGCTTTACCTCACACTGTGATTAACCATGATCCTGTGTGAGGAAGCCCTTTAGAGAACTGCACAGCAGCAACAGTCATTTTAAACAATCAGCACTCACAGACTGGTAAAAATAAATGGAGACAACTTTTATTTTTATTTTTTTACAACCTTTTTTTGAAACACTGATGCTCGTTTTACAAACTGCATACAGTATGTGGTGTGCAGTTGAGATATGTTTTTTATTGTTATTCATGGTCAGTGATCTCTTGTACCCTCAGACTTGGCTTCATCACTCATGACAGTCAAGAGGTCAGTAACCACTCATCAAGATAAAAATGATATCTCATAGCTGTCCATCACATATCCCCTAGATAGGCTAAATTGTGCATAAATATTGTAGTTTTCAGTTTTCCCAATGGCAGCACATATCATATATGAAACACAGGTTGAAGTATGCCCAGATATTACAGTTTGCAGTTTGCCTAGTGGTATGTCACAAAATATGTGAAATGTAATGAGAATTGTGTCTAAATTAATGTAATTTCCAGGCCTTGTAGAGGCATCAAAGAACATACACAGTAAGAAATGTAAATTGGATTGTGTCTAAATATTGCAATTTCCAATATTTCCCCAGAGGCTGCACTAATTCTTTTGATGTATCTAGGTTACAACACATACCAGTACCAGACACATAACTCAAGAACTGTATTTCCCACTCAAGACAATCTGTGGTCCTAAGATAGAATACAACTTAGAAAAAAGTGCTGCTAGCTGCAGAAAGAACAAAGATAACAAACACCTTTAGGTCTTAATTCTGTCTATGTTTTACTCTGAGAAGACTTGAAGCCCCACTATTCTTTCTACTGACAGCTAAAACATTAATTGAAAAAGATTAATTCTCCACATCTCACCCTTTGCTGGCTTAGCCCCAACAGTTGTCAAGGATGAATCACACAATCGTAATTCAGTATCACTGAATGCATATTTTAGAAATATTTCTGTTTAAAAAAAAAGTTGGAAGTCATTGCTCTATCTGCATCTTCCAAATGAATCACTGC
This sequence comes from Neoceratodus forsteri, assembly GCA_016271365.2. Taxonomy (NCBI): domain Eukaryota; kingdom Metazoa; phylum Chordata; order Ceratodontiformes; family Ceratodontidae; genus Neoceratodus; species Neoceratodus forsteri. Next base: position 679,100,019 of record CM057454.1, read on the forward strand.
TGCAGTCTGACAGCTTCTCCTAGAGAGCTGCTTCCTGAACCAACCATTCCAGTGACACACTTACTTCATAAATACATACAGTATGTGCTGAATGCCCGGCCTAGTCCAAATTATGAAACTTTGAAGGTTGGGTGGGGTAATACTGCTTAACTTACTATAGTGGCCAATGGTTTACATGGAGGAGAAAAACATAAATTAAATGGAGTTGTCCCATTTGGATAGCAACTTAGCTCTAATCAACCTAATAATCTAGTATTTTAATTACATTTGTTTTTACCTGTGATTCATATATAAATCTCAATCCAATCCAGTCATCTTTATTTATAAAGCACTATTCCCTGAAGGGTCATGGCACTGCACAGTGGTAAAAAATACAAATATTACAACTCACAGTCATAAAAGGTATATAAATTGCTTTGGAGCACAGGCTTCAACAACTACCACTTAGAAGAAAAAATACTACAGTCAGTATAAAAACATAGCTGCATGATAGTCAAAAGCTATAAAGAACTTCAACTACCAAAAGCCTGAACAGACATGTGAGTTTTAAGAAGACATTTAAACTGCATAACAGATGTTGCCTGCCAAATATTATATGGCAATTTGTTCCATATAAATGGGGTCTTTGTTGCAAAAGTTCTACCATCCATAGTTTTAAGGTTAAATCTATGAGAAAGGGGGTACATAATCAATCAACAGGTGAGAGAGATATTCTGACCCCAGGCCATGCATTGCAGACATTATAAGCCAGGAGATTGATTTTAAACTCACACCTGCATTCATTAGAGTAATTCATAACACAGTACCACATGATTGCTCAAACCCCAAGGAACATCACATTACAGGCTCACCAAAATTCCAGGAAATTTTTTACCCTAATATTTTACATCCCTGCTTTGTATACTTTGTTCTTGAACCCTAATAGATGCATTAATGCAGTTTTTTTGCAGTATATTTTTTACCTCCTGAAAATGACTAAGAATATATGAATAACACCTTTAGCTTTAGCTTTTATTACACCCCATGATGAAGGCTGCATAGTGATGCTCCCTGCCCCAGACCTGTAGATGTAGGCCACTCACAAAGCAACTGCATAATCACACAAATTGTGCAAAACATGGACTTTGCAAGTGGTCATAATTCCATGCACATGTACAGTTTGCATGTTCTCTGACTTAGTTTTTTCCCCATAGGAACCATTGTCCCCCAAAAACACATTGTGGGGAATTAAGGGTGATCCCTTATATGGTTGCCACTTGCCAGAGGGTGACCTCATGAATGAAGACCCCAGGTTTAGAGCCAAAATGTAATGATTTGGCCAAGTTATGGTCATTCAAAAACATTATGGGGAAAAAATTAAAACCCCATGCATGCACAGTTTGTTGGTTGTTGGACCTAAATACCTTTTAGTGTCACTTGTAAAGAATGAAAAAAAACTAAGTCCAAAGAGCAACACTCTGTGCCTGTGCTCAGACATAGTTTTTGTTTTCTGTAGGCTTTTGAAAATGGCCATAAGTTGGTCAAAATTATTTATTCATGCTTATATGTATGCATGTATTTATTTATTTATTTTTTGTTTTTTGTGGTACTGGGTATGAGAACTAAATGAAAATGTGCCTATTCTCAGGCACAACCAGGGAGGTTACAGTCATACAATCACTATAATACAATGTTATAATGACATAACGATATGTACAAGACAGCAAAGTATATGCAAGAGTCAACAGCATGATACAAGGTACAAAAATACAATTTAAAAAATATACAGTAGAGCATAAAAACAGAAATGTTGCCCAAAACTTGTGAGCTTGCTTCAGAGATCTGCCTTTTGGTGACCATTGAAGTGGTCATTCTCAAAGCCTCCTGAAATGTGTTTTCAGGAGGGCATTGGATTGCTCCATTTCCATGACCACTGTGAGTTATGAAAATGGTGGAATCCCTTATGAAAACAATGCAAGTGTCCCACAAAACTGGCATTCAATGTTTATATAATTTTTGCAAAAATTCAGGTCTGAAAAAGAACTGGAAAAATTAACTGTGCATGCACAAAAATGGAACTTCATTTCAAAATATGTTAAAATGTTCACATTTCTCAGTGAAGGCACCTATCAGTGAATCATCAATGGGCCAAACTCTAATGAACCTGAAAGTCTGAAGATTACACTCTCAGTCATTTTTGTGCTATATGTGAGCAAAAAAGGTTTTAGAAAACATAGTTTTCAACCTTCTAGAACTTTAAAACTGCCTAACTGACCATTATAAATCTATGTGATCCAGAGATCCTGGCATTGACAACAGGCATGTTGAATTTCAGGACATTTCGTCTAGGGACAGCCACAGTAATAGGGTACAAAGACTGAGGTGTTACATAGCAGTGCCTACACAACCCAAATAGTCATGGTGCTACTGCACCACTATAATATATATATATATATATATATATATATATATATATATATATATATATATATATATATTTACACTTACTGCTGGGTCTATATAGTGCCAAAAAAGTATTACTTTGAGGAAAAGCAGAAAAAAATATTTCCACACTTTTATATTTTCTCCACATTTTATACTTCACACCACTCTCCCAAAAAATATTTATTTTAGAATGAGTGATGTCTAAATCAAATACATGCCTTCTCTGAGCATATACGTGATATAGTTTCACTTGTTTGCCCAGACTGATTAACCCACTCATTCCTCAACCAACTCATAAGTGATTTTTTTTTGTCTGAGCAAACTCATGAAAATAAACCATGTACATGTTCAAAAGGCATTACACATATACTATAGATATAGATATAGATATAAAGAGAGTTATCTTCTGTTCCTAACTACTATGATTATAGTTCTAAATGCAGATGTTTCTAGCATGAAATGAATTAACATTTGCATATATTTGTATGTACAGTTACTATGGGGGGGATTTTCAAAGGCAACATCTAGATGCAGCTCTCTACTGTAGAGCTTTGGACATAAGACAAATTGTCTCTATGACCAATTCTCATTACTTGGACATAACTAAGTCCACTTTTCAATATTGACATAGTTCAGTGCAGTTTGCAAAGTTCAAGGGCTAGATTTTCAAAAACATTCAGGGACTAAATCCCACGCCACAGCAACTGCTACATCACAAAATCTCCACACTTGCACTTACCAGGTGTAACATTTCTGCACAGCTGCCCAACAAAACATCTGCAAGCTGCTGTAAATTGGGGAACCAGTTGTAAACTAGCTCCCACTTTGAAAATATAGTGCATGTGGGGAAAACTGCAGCTCCACAACTGAAGTCCCATTTGTGCAAGTTTTCCCCCCACACCTGCACTGATTTCTTATGGCCTGAAAATCCAGCCCCAGATATAAGTATGCCTGGACATAATTTTCAGACCAAATGTAAACTTATGACTTACATCTATGTCTAGCATTTTTTTAATTTCAAATTGGATATAAATGACCATAACATTCCTAAAAATGCTGCAGGTAAGTCCAACTTTTGAAAAAAGCTCCAACAAGACAAAACATGGTCTAGATATATCAGGGTAGTCTCTGATATTACTGTAACTAGGAGTTGTGTCCATTTTTTGAATTTTGAAACTCCCACCCAAGGAGCTATGTCTATTTTATTTGTTTTTTTTGTTTGAAAATATCACCAACATAACTAGGAGTTGTGTCCATATAATTTTTGAAAATAGCACCTGATATAACTGAGAACATTGCCCATTTTATGGCTTTTGAAAATACTACTGATGTAACTAGGAATTGTGTCCATTATATGACCTTTGAAAATATCCCCTCATGTCTATTGTGGTTATATGAGTGCATTCTCAAGTTATTTGAGTGAGAGAACAGTGAAGCAACAAGAGGTTGCAATTCGGCATACAAAAATTAAATAAATCATTAAATCAAATGACATTTTTAAAATGTTATCCAAATTTGGAAGCACAAACTCCACAAATATTTTGACTAGTGTTGGAGTATCTTTCATGAATCAAGAAAACAACCAACAGAAGCAGCCCAAATGTGTATCAGGTAACTGCACTAGGCAAACCAATGCCTATATTCAGTCATGACCCAATCAGCATAGATTACAACAGTAGAAAATAGTATAGAGTATAACATTTAACATTAAAATAGTCACTCTGCAGGTACAGTATACATGCAGACACACAGAAAAGAAAATACATTGGTTTAGTGTGGTGCCTTTATTACTGATCTTTGTACTTGTTGCTGATAATCTTGATTTAAGATGTATTTTACTTTAGTGTGTTTTCTTTTCCTTTTGTGTCTATGTATTGTAAACTGTAATGTACTGCTGCTAATGGCATCCCAGAAAGTGAGAATGTTTTGCATCTCACAGAGTTTTTCAAAGACCTTTAAACAAAGAAAATACAGAGGGAGTGAGATGTAATTTAATTTTCCTTTTGTGAGATAACTGCATAACAAATAATTAATAATATTGTTTTAATGACATAACTACTCATTGCCCCACACAGTAGAGATTAATGTTTTAATTATGAGGTAGTTTTTTTTTCCATAATCTAGTTCTTCTGTAAGTGTATCTTAAATGCCACTTTTATTTTAATGTTGGGCCCTATCTAAAACGACTAACATCATTCATGGAACACATGGAACTTAAAAAATAATATAATGTCAAAACAAGTGTTTGTTAAGGACTTCTAAAGCCCTTTTCCTTTAACGTCACTTTTGGTTACCTTGGTTTACTGTGATCTTGTTAATGTTTTTTTTTTATTGTGATTTATTTAGTACTCCTGGTTTTATATTGGAAGGTTCAAATGGTATTAACTGATCAACTGATTGATTTAAAACTGTTCACTCTGGAAGAATCTCATTTAAGTTCATCATCTAGTTTTCTAGAGAGACGGGGGGCATTACAGTAGTAACACATGTTGCAAAGTTTATTTACATGTATTTAAAATTGTGAGAGGCACTGTGAGTTGGAGCTTGTTTCCAAAATGTGATGGGGGGTACAAACAAGGAAAGTAAATCAGGCACAAAAAAAAAAAACAGATGGTGTATATCTATGATTACACATGGTCTAAATCTGCAGATTAGTTACAATATTTAGACTGGTATAGTGTATATAAACAAGCACACCTGTTGAATGTTTTTAGAAACAAAGTCAACAAGAATTAAAAAAAAAGAAACAGAGACCTAGTCACAGTTTTAGAAGTATACTGAAGTGAAGCCAGACTTCAGGAACTGTACAGTTTGCTCAGAAATCATTCAAAACAAACCAAAATTGTTTGTGGTTATAAGGCTGCTGATATGATTCAGAAGTTGTTTCCATATACTGTAACTGGGGCAGAGTAGGCAAACCATACCATGACAGATTATCCCAAAGCACTGCCTTCAGCTCAGTATCTGCCTCACACTGCCTCTGGGTCAGCACTGTCCCCAGGGCAGTGGTTCTGTCTAACATTTGCCCCCACAACTGAGAAAATTGCTGTTGCCTACTATTTAAGGCACTGCATTGTGAAGAGCTGATAAAGGTTTGAATTGCTAGGCTTGTTATAATTTTACATACCCTAAAATATCACCAATTGTGATCCATGGTGGTGTGGTGTTGGAATGGTAAATCTACACTATAGGGACTTAAATGCAAGAACAAATAGCTCTTGACAGGGAAACCTGACATGGAGGCAGTGCTAGGGGAACAATCAGGTGGGCAGGAAAATCATGCCCCACCTCCTCATAGTCCTTGGGATATGGAGTATGGAGGTAAAAAGACACTGAATAATCTGCAGTTAAAGAGGTTGCATTTTTCAGGGCATTCCAATGTTACAGTCTGCACAATATTTATGTTTCACCCTGACTAAATTGTAGATATTTATTGTATGTAAACAGAAATTATGGTTTGACAGGGGGCAGTCATGGACATGGAATCATATGCTGTATGAGCCACATTTTATTTGTTTAAGTTAGCATTTATTTATTGTTTATTTAAGCAGGAGATACTGTACCTCAGAGATTAAAGTCTCTTTGCAAGAGAGACAAGAGGTGAAGAGTCCTGCAGTAACGCAATGAGTTTTAGACCTATGTATTCCACAGTAAACATAGTTTACAATGTTTTGAAACTCCCTGAGGGCCACTGTATCTACAGTTATATGTTCTGCCGAAGATTGTTCCAAGACTAGCCTTTAAAGTGACAATTTGTTTTACTAAACTCCATTTGTAAGTACTGCAAAAGTTATAGCCGACTGTGACCCAAAATTATAGGAGCTGTTAGCAGTGGTTTGAAGGCTAGGAGAATTGTTAAAAATATTAGTTTTGTAGTTGAATTATACAAATATTGACTGCATTTAATTGCTTTATTGGTCTAGTTAGTTTTTATCCTTTTATAAAGGGTAGATTTTTTTGGGGGGGTATAAAATGAAGGACTATCTCAATTACATAACAGCAATTCAAGTGTTGCATTTATTTAGATAATCGGAGTAAATGGACTATGGTAACACTAAGCATTCTATGCTACTGTTTGTAATCTGAAGGGACAAACAACCCCACGTTCTAAACTCTAATTTTCATATGGCTACAGTACATGTATTAGGAAATATATTTTAATTAGACTTTCAGATTAAAGACACTGCAGTTAATTGTTTAGCATATGTTCACATATTGATTCATATTCATCATGAATTCCTGCCCAGGTTGGTTAAATGGAGGAATCTGTTTTACTTAATTAGATCTTTACATTTTGATTTCCTTCCTCTTTCATTCCCCTTTCTTTACTACTGGAATGTGCTCTCACAAAAAGAAGATTGATGGTGCAGCATCAGAATTTGATATTAATGATAAAAAACTAAAATTTCAATTAACATCTAGCCAGCTTGATTTGCATAAGGTCATATTTGTTTCTGATTTACACTCTCTGATCTATCATTTCAAATTGGCATTGAATTCCTTGTTTTGAAGTTACAAAAAAAGTCCCCTACTCTTTAGTGGTTTTCTGCTTCTGGGTGTTAGAAAAAGTTGTTGACCACATGAAAGAGACTATTGTGCTTCTGTGAGCTTTACTGTGATGGTATTTTGGCTATAGCTACAAACTTGTTCATCAAAGAGTATCGGCAAAGACAACATGACAAGAACTGCATTTTGGTGTAAGAGGCCTCCATTTTGTGGACTAAGCTGGCCAGGGTAACATATGAAGGTTGGACTCATGCTTCACATTAATTAGTCTATTGGAAAATGCATATGTAAGGAGTGCTATGAATCAGCTTTAACCTCTTCCCAGTGAAAACTTGACTGTAACATTAAAACTGGACAAATTTCCAAAATCAGTCAAAAAATCTGACTGGAATATTTCCCCAGGTTAGCACTTTTGAATACCAAGTCAGATTCTGGAGAAAGAAAGACACAGTGAGAGAGAGAGAGAAACAGAGCAATTATGACAAAATGTGATATACGAGGAAATAATACTATCAGTTGAACAAGCCATAAAGCCAGGAGCCTGAAGGGCTGGTGGTCTTTATGAGCTTGTTCGATCTTGAGCTAGAATTATTTCATGAGTTACACCAGACTTTGCCATCATTTATTTTATATAAGGCATATTGTAGGTTTGGTTATTTTTGTGTCAGTTTGCGGTTTGTCAGTGGTGCTGCATTTTTTGCCTTGCACTGTTAGTGTTTTTTATAGTGTAGTATTTTTCTGTAGTATAATGGTAAAATCCTGTAGTGCTGTTGTCTGCATGCTAAGTTTCTTCTGTAGAGTAGTGTGGGTGTGCACATTTTTGAATTTGCATGTCCATTCTAGTACTTCCCCTATAAAATGATCCTCAGAATCTCTTGGCAATCAGCTCATTGGGGGCAAAGTTATGTAGGTGCAAGAAATGTAAAAAAAAACTATAATTAAGACCTTTTTTGCTCAGCTATAACTAAAAAAATAGAATTATTTCAAACCTGATTTGCAGGTTTGATAGTGTTTGCCCCAAGGTTTGTGCTATTGTGTTTTTTCTGTCCCTAACTTTTGTAGATCTTGAAATATTTATGAAAAATGGCTTTGTTTTTGCACATGCTCTTTTAGTACAATAAACATTCTTAGGAAAATGTATTTTTTATGAATACATCTTAGTATGTGTTTGTATCAAAAAACATGTGTTTATATCATAAATGTCATGTGTTCGTATAACTTAGTGATGCAAACACTTGGAAAAATACTAAATATATAAAGCTGTTGTCCCCGATAACATGAGCTTGCCTTTAAAAGTATTAAATAGTGTGCTTTTGAAACATTTTTACAGACTTGTTCATTTTATTGACGTTGGAAATTGTTAAAATACACTTATTACAAACACATAATTATTAAAACCATTTGTTCATATGTTGAAACCATGTATTCGTATTGTAAAACTCATGCAATTGTATGACTTAGCAATGCGAACAGAGGAAAAGGTTCAAACATTTGCTTCTTGAAAAAATACTTAAGATGTAAAATTGTTGTTCCTTATAGCATGTGATTGTTTTCAAAAGTTTTAAATAGTGTGCTTTTAGTCCTTTTTGCAGATTTGTAAGTTGTATTTAGACAAATCAGAAATTGTTGAGATTCACTTCATATGAATGCATAATTATGAAGTTATGTGTTCGTATGCTGAAACCATGTGTTCATATCGCAAAAGTCATCTGTGTATATGACTTAGCAATGTGAACACGGAAAAACAGTCAAACCATTGCTTCTTGAAAAAAAAATTCTAAATATGTAAAATTATCTGTTACAGCATGTGCTTGCCTTTTAAAGCTTTAAGTAGTGTACTTTTTAGTTCTTTTTACAGATGTGTTAGTTTTATTTAGCAAAATCAGAAATTGTTAAAATTCTCTTAATACCACTGCATAACTATTAAAACAATGTGTTTGTATGTTGAAACCATTTGTTCATATTGTAGAAGTCATGCATTCATATCACTTAGCACTGTAAACGCAGAAAAAAATGCCAAACCATTGATCCATGAAAAAATACTGAATGTGTAACACTTTTGTCCCTTATAGCCCAGGCCCTTGGAATTCTGCAGTTCTGCGGTTGCGGAATTTGCCGCAGAATTTGCATCATGCCACAGAATATATATAGTGCCACAGAATTCATTGTTTTTGGTGAATTTTCATATAAATATACTGTTTTTCCATAGTGTCAGGCTTTCTTTCCCACCTAGTTTATCCTGAAGCCCCTCCTCTATGCTCAGCATATTATGTCATCAATGACATCACATCATATTTAGCCAATGACAGGACTGCATTCTGCCAGAGAAATTAATAAATCATGCCACATAAATCAGAAAATGCTGCTGCAGAAGTCAAGGAGCCCTGCCACAGAAATCAGAAAATTCTGCAGCAGAACACCGGGGGCCCTGCGTATAGCTTATGTTTGTCAGATGACCATTGAGGAGCTACATTGCACTGGGTGTGTGGGATGGGCCCAAGAACATCCTTGGCCCTTTCTATTCTCATGTTTCTTCCTCCCCATTGCAGCAACAGTTAATGCACAGACAACTACTAAGGTGATGGGATGCATGGGGTGGTGTGGTGGTGGGATGGGTTGAGACACAGGCTTGGCCCATCCCATTTTCACATCTCTTTCCCCCTTTACATCAACAGTCAATGTGTAAACAACCATTAAGGTGATGTGTGGGGTTGGGTCAGGGCTGGGAGGGATGGACCAACTGGCAGCCTAGGCCCATCACTTTCTTGCATCTCTTCCCCACCCCCTACCCTATTGCAGCAACAGTGAATGGTCAGATGATCACTAAGGCAATTCAAGCAGGTGGGTGTATGAGGGGATGGGAAGGATGGGCTGTCAGCTCATCTGTCCTTGAGGCCCTTCCTCCCTATTGCAGTGCACTGAAGAGACAGAGAAACACTGAGGAGATGTGAGTGATGGGAGGTTGAGTGTGTCTGTTTGTGTGCTTAAGGTGGGGTTGTAGGGTAGCATGACTTATTTTATGTTTGTTCTATTTTGATTCTGTTTATTTCATTTTGTGCTGTGAGAATGAGGACATGATTTCACTATCATAAAAAAAAGGGAAACTCACGGCAAAAAACTACATTAATGCAGACATTAGGGTTGAAGAATGCAAAGCGCACTAAGTGGAGAAATGAAAAACAAATCAGGGTTTTTGGGCTTCCAGAGCCTTGGTAAATTAGTGATGGGGCATGCCTTGAGGTTGTCGACCCTAATGCCCACCCCCTCTCTCCACCCATAACCTCCTGTCCAAAGCATAAGGTGCAGCTCCAAATCAGTGCCTCATAATGTTACACTCTTCAGAAATACAGACGTATGATGCACCACATATTGCCAACAAAATCAGTCATGGTTTTCTTCATGTCGGACCTTGTTTTCTTAGGGGTGGAGGTGGGTTTTAGGGTTGACAGCCTCAAGGATCGTCCCTCCACTGATTTGTCAAGCTTCAGAGACCCAAAACCCCTAATTTTGTGTTCATTTCCTTATTTTGTGTGCTTTGTGGTCTTCAACCCTAAAGTCTGCATTAACATTGTGTTTTGCAATGTCTCTGTGTCTGCCTGTCTATCCGTCAGTCTCCCACTCCCCATGCAGCAAAAAGAAACAAACATTAGGATTTGGGATTAGTCTTGGTGAATCAGTGATGGGGTCTTCCTTGGGGTTCTCAACCCAAATGCCAAATATCATGGACATCCCCTTCACCAGGTGCTCTGCTCCTGTTTCAGCACTTACAGTAATTATCCTCCACATCTATATGTTCCAGTCCAGCTGTACCCTCTACTGACCCAGCAACCTAACTCAACACACCTCTGATGTAAATTATTATGAACATACCTCTTTCCTCATCCCCTTGAGGACCATTCTATCTCTCTGTGCTCACTGTGCCATAATCATGGGTTGTATTCCGGACCCATTTGGTGTGGAATTGACCCTCCTTCTCTCTCCGTTACACTCTAACTAAATGTGCACTATGTATGTCTATATTTTGCTGCAGTTCTAATTAGATGTACTATATGTACAATCTTGCCATCATATGTTATATTATAGTGTATCCTCATGCTATGTACCTTCTTATCAAAGTATACCTGTATACCTAGTTATAATACATTTTCTCACTATGAATGTTCTTATTATATTGTATTCTTCAATGTCTGTATTTTTGGCTGCACTCTCCTGGGTTGCACCTGAAAATAGGCATTTGATTGTTTAGTGTGCCTACCTGGTAAACAAAAAAATAAATAAATAAATAAATACATAAATACGTAAATAATGCTTACCTGTCCCCCAGCTCATAGCCTCCTGTCCAAAGTGAAAATACAGCTCCATGCCAGTGCCTCATAGTGATACACCTTTCAACGGTAGAGAACTATGTCTCATCACATGTTGCCAACACAATCTATTGGAGCTTTCTTCACACAAGGCCTTGCAGACCCTGAGTGAAGAAAGGGGATCATGTCTAACGTTGTTTGTTCAGGAGATGGGGTGGGCATTAGAGTTGAAAACTCCAAGGAAGACCCCAACACTGATTCACCAAGACTCCAGAGACTCAAAATCCTAATATTTTTTCTTTTGATGCTTATGGGGTGGGGGTGGGGAGTTAGGGTTTTAATCCCCCATTTCACTACTTTTGTGGCACTAACTTCAACCCTAAATGGTGCATTAATTATGTTTTTTGTGATGAATTTCCTTTCTTTTTGAGATAGTGAAATTGTATCCTCATCCACGCAGGTCTCTTCACAATCTGTGTGAACAGCTGCAGATGCACCCAAGAGAAGACCTCGTCCACCTATGAAAGTGCAGGAATCTTGTGGGCCTTGCAGTTATGAGCAGCAACAGATGTCAAGAATTCATAGGGCTGTCTGGTGGGATGCAGAAGCATAGGGCCTTCTGGTCCCTGTGCTTCCATGTGGCCAGAGATACAATCACATGGGGATAGAATCAGTCTGTCAGCCAATGCACAGGGCCCTCTGCCACCCATGGGGACAGAGGTGCAGGACCCTATGCCAAGACAAAAACTGTTTTTACTATATGGTACCCAGGCCCATGTCAGCAACACTGCAGCTTTCATTCCCTGGCTGGAAGGATGTCACCTAACACCACCATCCCAGCACTCTCATCCCATATAGCTGGGTCACGGAGCTTACCCCCAAAACTCACAAAGTCACTGGCACAGGATCAGATCACAAAGCATGCCCACTGGGGTGAAGTCTTGCACTACACACAAAGTTTCTTAATAATTATAGTTACATAGAAACATAGACTTTGACAGCAGATAAGGAATGCTTGGCCCACCTAGTCTGCCCATTTCCCTACCTATTGTATAAGCTGCAGATCCTAGTTAACCAACAGCCTACTTCCTCCTACCCCACAAGAATTGCCTTATGCCTGTCCCATGCATTCTTGAATTCCCCCACTGTTTTTGACCCCACAACTTCCTCAGGAAGGCCGTTCCATGCATCCACCACTCTTTCTGTGAAAAAATGCTTCCTTACATTGCCCCTGAGCCATTCTCCCTCTGTCTTCAAATTGTGCCCCCTTGTTCTTGCACATTTCTTTTTCTAATAGATGCTTCCCTCTTGGACTTTACTGATTCCCTTGAGTTACTTAAATGTTTCTATCATGTCCCTCCTCTCCTTCCTTTCCTCAAGGGTATACATATTAAGCTCCTTTAGTCTCTCTTTGTGTGGCTTCTGGTGCAGACCCTGTACCATTTTAGTTGCTCTCCTCTGGACTGCCTCCATCCTGTCTATGTCCTTGCAGAGATGGGGTCTCCAGAACTGCATGCAGTATTCCAGATGGGGTCTCACCAACTGTCTGTACAGAGGGGTAACAACTTCTTGTTTTCTACTGGAGATGCCTCTCCCTGTGCATCCCAGTATCATCCCAGCCCTCCTTACTTCCTTCTCACATTGCTTGCCTACCCTTAAGTCATCTGATATGACTACCCCAGGTCCCTTTCCAATGCTGTTGTTGTTAGTACCTTCCCCCACATTGTGTACTTTCCCTTGGGTTTTTATTTCCCAGGTGCATTACTTTGCACTACATTGCATTGAATCTAAGCTGCCATACTTCTGACCATTCCTCCAACCTTGCCAAGTCCCTTCTCATCCTTTCCACCCCCTCTTGTGTATCAACCCTGTTTCAGATCTTTGTGTCATCTGCAAAGAGGCATACTTTCCCTTCTAGTCCCACTGCAATGTCACCTATAAAGACATTAGAGAGGACCAGTCCCAGTACTAAACCCTGCAGAACCCCACTAGTAACACCCCTTTCTTCAGAGTGGACTCCATTTATTATTACCCTCTGTGTTCTGTTGTCCAGCCAATGTTTTACCCAGGCTACAACCCTGGGACCCATCCAAGGCTGGCTAACTTGTTTATTAATCTTTTGTGTGGGACTGTGTCAAATGCCTTGTTAAAGTCTAGGTAGGCCATGTCCACAGCCCCTCCCTGGTCTACTACTTTGGTCACCCAGTCAAAGAAATTGATTAGATTCATCTGACATGACCTTTCCACTGTGAATCCATGCTGCCTTGGGTCCTGTGCCCCACTGGCCTCTAGGAACTCAATAATTCTGTTCTTCAGAAGTGATTTCATCAGGTTCACTACCAGTGAGGTCAAACTAACAGGTTTATAGTTTCCTGCCTCTGTCTTGCTCCTACTTTTGTAAAGGGGAATCACATCTGCCCTCCTCCAGTCCTCAGGTACCATACAATCCTCCCATGATCTGTTAAAAAGGGTAGTCAGTGGTGTCTCTAGTTCTCCCCTTAGTTCTTTTAGAATTTTGGGATGAATCCCATCAGGCCCCATTGCTTTGTCTACCTTCAGTTTTAGGAGTTCTTTCAGGACCCTTTCTACTCTGAATAGACTGGTATTGATTCCCCTATCCAGGGTGCTTCTATTCTTTGGTTTAGGTGCCTTCCCCTCCTCTTCTTTTGTGAATACTGAGCAGAAGTATTCATTCAGTATCCCTGCTTTTTCACTGTCACCCTCTGCCCACCCATTCCCATTTCTTTATTAAACCTCATTATCCTCCCTTGGTCTTTCTTTGCTCCCTAATGTACCTATAAAAGGTTTCATCCCCCTTCTTAACTGAGCTGGTTATCTTTTCCTCAGTTTGAGCCTTTGCTATTCTGACTGTCTTCCCCACTTCCTTTTGCTTTAACTGGTACAGTTCCCTGTCCTGCTCATTCTGTGTTTTCTTATACTTCCTTAATGCTACATTTTTCTCCCTAACCTTCCCTGCCACCTCTTTTGAGAACCATGGTGTTTTTTTCCTTCATTTTGTTTTGTTGATTTGCTTCACACAAAGGCTTGTTGCCTCTGTGATGGCTGTTTTGATTTTTTCCCATTGTTCCTCCACACCTCCTTCTTTCCCATTTACTAGTGCTTTTCTGAGCCACTCCTCCCATTTTCCCAAAGTCACCCTCCTAAAGTCCAGTACTCTTGCTTTTGTATGGCTTGACTCTGTGGCTGTGTTTATTGTGAACCACACTGTTTGGTGGTCGCTTGTTCCCAGATGGCTATCCACTTCTAAATCCGAGATCCTCTCTCCATCCCCATTTGAGAGTACCAGGTCTAAGATTGCTCCTTCCCAAGTGGGTTCCAACACTAGCTGTCTGAGGCATGCCCCCTGTAGGGCATCGAGAATGACTGTGCTCTTGGATGTGGCTGCAGCAAAGGTGCTCCAGTTAACATTTGGCATATTCAGGTCCCCCATCAACAATATCTCTCCTTTTCTGCCATTCTAAGGATGCCTTCTATCATTTCCTTGCCCAATGTCTCTGCCTGAGATTGGGGTCTGCATATAACCCCTGTGTAGATTGTGGTGCTATTTCCTGTCTCCAGGGTGACCCACAGTGCTTCCTCTGCTCCCTGTTTACCCTTTAGTTCCATTGCTTTGATTCCTTCTCTTACATAGAGAGCTACTCCTCCTCCTCTTTTATCCTCCCTGTCCCTCCTGCAGATTGTATACCCTGGTATGTTGACATCCCAGTCATGGTTCTCTGTGTACCATGTTTCTGTGACTGCCACGATATCCAGGCATCCCTCTTCCATCAAGGCAACTAGTTCAGGGGGCTTGTTGCACAGACTATGGGCATTGGCACTCATCACCCTCCATTTTTTGATGGCCTTACCCCTTTTAGCCCCATCCCTGTCCTTACTGTCTTTGCATTTTTCTCCATTTATCCCTGTCCTACTCCCTATAGACTTGGTGTTTACCTCGCTTACTTCTGTGTTTTGTGGGGGGAGGCTAGGATTTCCCTGCTCCTTTTTAGTGCCTCCCCCCTTGGCTAGTTTAAATGCTTGCCAATGAAGCATTTAAACCTATCACCTAGGATCCTGGTTCCCCCTCCTGGACAGATGCAGACCATCATACCAATATAGGCCTGTATCCCTCCAGGTGGACCCTCAGTCCCCAGTAAAGCCAAAACCCTGAGCTCTGCACCAGTTTTTCAACCATTCATTGAATCCCGTGGTGCAGTGTACACTAGCATCACCCTTGCCATAGACAGGCAGCACCTCCGAGAAGGTTACCATATGTGCTACTTGTCTAAGGCCCCTCCTTAACTCCATAAACTCCTCTTGCACTGCTCTGATCCCATTACCAGCCAGGTAATTTGTCCCTAGGTGGACAATGACATCAGCTCCTTCCCCTGTGCAGCTGCTCCAGCAATCCTGAGGATTCACCTCCTCCTCCAAGCCATGGCACCAGGCAGGCACCTTACCTCCCTCTCCCTCTCCCTTGCCACCCCCAGTTCTAACCCCCTAATGACTGAGTCCCCCACCAGGAGTTGTTTCCTTCCCCCGTGGTGTCTGTGCTACACTCCTGTGGGTCTCCTTTGTAGAGGTTTCCAGCATCCTCCTTGGTCTCCACTGCAGGTACCTCCATAGAGGAATCACTCTCAGTCAGAATGGCATATGAATTGTGGAGAGGTACAACTGGAGGGAATGAGCCTTTTTTCCACCACCTTCACCCTCCCTGAGCCCACCTTGGTCCAACCACTTCTCTTTCTTAGCAACCTCTGAGGCAGCAGCGGTGGCCCTGATGGTCCCTGGGTGGAGGAGGAGGTTTCACAAATCCTCTGCAGATCAGCCTGGAGATAAGCAACCTCCTCCCTCAGACCAGAGAGGTGCCTGCAAATAGGGCAGCATCGTAGCCTCCAGAATGTCTCCCGGAAGACTGCCACCCCACGGCCATTGCACTGCACCGCTCCCATCATGTCTTATTTTGTGGCCCCTCTCCTGCTGCTTTGTATGCTTACTCTCTCCTCTTTCTATTTACTTTTCCATCTACTTTTTTTTTTACTTTGACCCCAAATTTTCCAGATAGTCATTGTACGACTCCCTTATAAACATGATGTGCGGCATTGATAGTATATTGTCCAACACATCATTTTTCACCACTTGTGCGAAAGCATGTCTCGCCCATGATTTAAAAAATTACATCTATGATGTTCATGAGGTGATGTGGAAAAATGGCTATGTTGAATATTTTGAGTTAAAATATTGAAAATTAGCAAAGTTATGAGTGAATGTTGAAATAATCAGATCAAATCATGCTTTATTTCTAGTGCACTCTTCTTAAATCAAAGTGCGTTACAATTTAAAAGAAACCAACAAACAATTAAAACACAGAGAATTAAAAGACAGCATACATATGATACTTTACTAAGAAATATTGCAATGTTCACTCAAAAGCTAGGCATTTTACCATATTTGTACACCAAATCTTCAGCATAGCCTTCTTAATAGCCCACCTCAAGAACCTGGTAGGTGAAAATTAATCCCAATTGAAACATTCTGCACCACAGGTGGAAAAACACATTTTGGCCAGGATTTGAAAAATAAGTGTCACATTCATGAGGTTGTGTGAAAAAATGCATATGTTGAAAATGTGTGGTCAAAATACTGAAAATTACCGAAGTTATGAGCAAGCATAGAAAAATTTCAATGCACGCTCATACTGTAACTGTTGTTTTAACATATTTGACCTTAACTTTTCAACATAGCTTTCTTATAACCCCACCTCATGAAATAGGGTGCTGAATGTTTTTCAAATCCTGCCAAAAAGGTGATTTCACAAAGCAACCATTAAACTAGTTTTCAGAGCAGATTTGCATAATTCCTCTACCACTGATCATGAAGTGGATTCCCAAAAAGGCCATGTTGAAAATTTGGTGTAAAAAATATTCAAAAATGAAAAAGTTATGAATAAAATGTCAAACCCCATTGAAATACATTAAACCACACTTACCTCATTTTCTTATATCGCAGCAGCAAGATGTGTCTTCAATCAGAGAGTGGATCTACACCATGGGACATGTTCAGGTGAGTGAGGGTGTGGGGGTGAGGAGTGGTGGATGCTGAGTGGGAGGTCAGAATAGGGTGGGGTGGGGTGGGTTGTGGGTGTGGAGGGTAAGATCAGCAAAGGATCTTTTTTTTTACAGGTTTAAAAAAAAGTCAAGGGATGCTTTCCTTTATTTCATTTCACATTCCAACGTTGGGGATTGGGCACCCCAGTGTCGGGCTATTGTTTGGGAAACAGGAATGGGTGACCTGGAGGGGAGGAGGGTCAAGAGAAGCAGTATCAGGAGTGGGCACCCCAGTCTGCTTTTATCAAAATACCTAAACACTGGGAAGGGCGAGTAGATAACCTGGCAGGGAGGAGGGAAAAGAAGTGGTACTGGGGTGGGGCACCCTAGTCCACTTAACAAATATTTGAATTAGATAGCCAGATAGATAGATAGATAGATAGATAGATAGATAGATAGATAGATACATAGACAGACAGACAGATCAGGGGATCACCAGCTCACTGCTTCAGCTGAAGCTGGAAGCATAACTAGCTGTGGCATTAGTATTCAAAAAAGCTCTGCTGTTCTCATGCATAGAATGCGGGTGAACAGCTCCCCTCTCTAAGCTGGGATCCTGGATTTTGGGAGTCCAGAAAGGGTATTTCAGACCATTTTTTTTTGAAAGACAAATACCAGAATGTAGCTAAACAGGTCCCATTAACTAGGTTCAGGTGCTTCTTTTTCAAGATTACACTTTTTTAATGTATTTTCCATGTTTTGTTTATTTCAGGGGGACAAGATGGCAGTCATCACAACATCAAAACATTTTTTTGTGCTGTGAGAAGCAAGTGGTGAGAAAACAAAAATGGTCTGTGATATGGAATTTTTCATGCCATCAAGTTATCCCAAAATCCCTACTGAGCATGCTCAGAGCAAAAAAAAAAAAAACACTTTAAATCCTTATCTCTGGAACTGTTTAATATTTTTCCCACAAAACCTTCCAAATGCACTACCTTAGCATAGTAGGCTTCTACAATAAAAGTTTCAGAAAAAAATAACATTCCATGTAGACTGCATGTGAGAGCAAAACCAAAAACACGTTAAGTATAGGAAACAAAATTACACCTCCACAGGAAAATGAAATATTGGGATATCAGAAACTGTATAAGCTGCCCTCACAAAACATTCCACATATTTAGACATTGCCTACTAGACAATGTATGCAAAATTCTAGCTAATTTCATCAAAGGCTGCCAAAACAATTAAGGTACAAAGTTGGGGGGTTAACATAGAACCTGCGACTCAATCCTAACTTAATTGGTGCTACCATGCTGATATAATGAATGATGGGTAATTGTGGTTAGTATACAAGGAAATAAAACCATCCAGGGGCTAATCAGAGCATAAGACAAGGAACCCAAAGGGCAAGTGGTTTTATGAGCTGATAGCCTGGTGGTCCCACTTGATTGTTTTATTTCCTTCCATATCACACCCATCTTTTATTTCATATAATACATTTGAATGGTTACTGTTTAGTTTTGACTGCATTGTGTATATAGGGAATGAATATACAGAGACATAACAGAAAGAAAGACAGACAGATAGAGAGGCAGACAGAAAGATAGTAGAATAAATAATGGGTACCTGTGGTATACAAGGAAATAGGCCAAGCTAACCAGATCATAAGGTCACAAGCCCCCAAGTGCAAGTAGCTTTATGATTGGGTTAGCTTCCTCCCTGTGTTTATGTAATTGTGTGTGTTTTGTTCTTTGGATTTTTTTGTTTGTTTGTTTGCTTAGTATCCATGTGGTTGCTCTTGCTGGCTCTGGAGAAGACAGAGGATCTCATATTGTCCCTGTATTGTATTACCTGGGTCTCGGACAGGCTTAGGCTGCTGGCTAGTTGCTTCCTCTCTGCTCCCACCACATAGTGGTTTTTCTCAAAGGCTCTCTCCAGTCTCAGGAGCTGCGAGGGTGAGAAGGCAGTCCTAATCCGCTTGGGCTTCCTTGCAAAAGGGCCATGCAATAACAAACTTTCTTGCGACACTTCACTCCCTGGGAACAAAACACAGAAAAAGAGTAAGTTACCCTCAGCATCCCAGGGCTTTGTTTGTGCAGGAGCCGCTGGGATGGGGAGCTTAATCTACTCCAAATGAACTTGGCTGCTGCTGCTCACATCGAGTCCTGTCTAATTAGTAAACCAAGACTATGAGAACAGCTTTCACTTCCCAGGATCGGAATCCCTTGTCCCCAGCATTTTTTTTGTTTCTTGCATGTGTTTTTCATTTGATGGTTTTAGGGTATTTGCCCCTTCCCAATAACTGTCTCCTTGTACGAGCTGGTAATCCGTATACATAAATTGTTTTAATACTCAGAATCCGTGTTTGCCTTAATTGGGTTCACGTTACTTATACAGTAACGTGCGCTGCTCTTCCTGATAGATGGGTAGATAGTGTAGTGTATGTATTTCGCTTTTGTCAGTTTTGCTACTCACTCTGACAGTTGACATCCCCCTCGGTTGATTTACACAATTATACTCTGCTACGTGCCAGGTTTGCAAGACTGGCACTTAATATAACCACGGGAACCCTGTTTAGTTAGGAAAACGGGCAGCCCTTAGACAGCTTAAACAATTTGTCCCATTCATCTCTTTCAAGCACGGACTCGGCCAGTTATTGTTAAACCCCATTAATGTGTCCTTCAAAAACATACAGTTCACTCAATACAATATTAAAAAAATCCAAGCGGCCTATACATAAGGAGTCTTATAAGAAATATATAATTATACACTTTGAATTGGACAATTAAACGTCAGTGTCAAACTTTATAAAGGTTCTGAATTGAATAACCTCCCCCAAGGGCTGACCTATAACTAAAGTGATTTCAGAATGAAGAGTTATTTATTACTTCCCATAAATCAAAGAGGATACACTTTGAAATGTCATTATCTTTGGTCAAATCAAACCTAGAGTCAGATAGGGGGACGAGAGCTTACCCTGGAACCCAACAATCTGTCCTGACAAATTACCTGTGGCACCCCGAAAGCTGATTCACTCCTCAGGAAACTTTTACAGGCCCAGTTCGCTGTTGTTTTATTGCAGATTACCGAGTGCATCAGCCTCTATGCAATAAATAAAATTACTGTAACTTGCCAACTATTTATGCGGTTTATATAGACATTTAACACTTCATTCCGCAAGTGCAATGCAATGTAAAAAAGCGCTACCATATGTCTTTGGAATAGTGCTGAATTGTTTAAACAATGGGACTGGACACAAAAAAAATGGAACTATGATAACTGTCAGCCGTCGCTAGTATTAGTAGCGTTTATCTTTAGAGGCAAACGTGTGTATAGTAACAATGTATATGCACGCAGTATATATGATGAATGTTAATGAATTACATTAGTGTTTTTTTTTTTTCAGTAAATCTTTTTATTGGTTTTCCAAGTTTTCGAGTGTAGAACACCGGTACAAACAAATACAACATACAGTGCTTACCTCAAATGATAATTAAACAGGTCAAAAAGGATGTTGCATTTTTTTTTGTTTAAACATTGCACAATAGTCACATAAGATACAGTTTATTAAATGTTACTGTAAAAGCAAACAAACAAGTATTACAACGATACATAAGGTAAAAGTTGACAGTGAAAATAGCAATACCATCCGATAAATGTTACCAAAACATATTATACAGTCAGTCTACCTACACCAGTATATTACCTGCCTATGAGGGTTGTGCATAAAGTATACACTACAGTAACCAAAAAACACAGCCCCGCAGGCTGAATTTAAAACAACAACAAAACAAAAAATATATACTAATAATATATTGTGTCTTAGTCATAATGGTCTACGGATTTTTATTGAAAATAATTCATAGACAGACAGATAGTTAGATAGATAGATAGATAGACAGACAGACAGACAGACAGATAGATAATATAAAACATACATTGCACACATATCCTGCTAGATAATTTGTGCTTATACTTTACAGATACATATATATATATCTATATATATATATATATATATATATATATATATATATATATTAGATGGATACTGGAATTGGCACAAATACTGTGGGCTTTATTGATGTTGCCATTTAGAAATAAAATAAATAAGTTCTCCTTAATCAGCTCCTCCACCTCACCCATCGAATCAGCTCTGAGATTTAAAACCACTGAATATCCCAATAATCATTTTATTACACTTCTTAGCCCAGTGTCTTATCAGACATTACTTCCCATTGACGTAATTAATGTACCATCTCATTTAAGGCATCTAATTATAATTAGTAGCCTTGTGTTTTGAAAACGTATTCAAAATTATCTTTGTTTCTAATTAGCATTTAATTTGCAACCAATTGGTTTGTTTAAAATTTTGCCAGACTCCTTCTTATTACTTTTAAATGACGATCCAAGCAGTTTATGAACAAAGATACTGGATTTATTTTGTAATATGATAGTTGTGGCTGTTTTAATTTAAAAGAAAGAAAATACATAGCAATATGCAAATATAGTAATTTACAGAACTCAAACTATATACATCCTGTACTCCAATTGATCCCCCTGTGTTGCTGTTTTTTTTTTTTGCTTTTTTTTATCTTCCTCTCTAATCACTCCTACTGACACATAACAATTTTCAGTAATCTAGTGAGCAGCAATTTATTGCTCAAGCAGGCATAGCCAGGAGCAAAGCGAGAGAATTTGCTGTTGAGCAGATAACTTAATCTTTTTCTTCCCTCCAAGAACAAAGGCGCTCTTTGATGATGGCCCGCTTCCCTTTTACTGGAGTTAACGTATTGAGTGAGACGCCTAATGTGGATTTGCATTTATAACTCCATAATGAGGGCTTATAGAAAAAAAACCAGCCATCTACTTAAAAAATACACTTGTTTTTCGTTTCATGTAGATGGTCTCACGTCCCCAACCTAATAACCCCCTCCTATTTTGTGTTATGAACTTTAGTCCTATAGTTCCAAAAGTCCTTATTTTTAATGCTCATCCGTTATTTATTTAATTTAGTTCCCCCGATCATAGAATAACGTCAGTTGCTTTTTAAGTTTCTTTTTTGTGGGATGTCGGGTGGTGTGATTTAAGAACAGTGGTTCAAAGAGAAATTTGTTGTGAAATTACTTGACGAGAATTTTTGTTTAAAATTCTTTCTGGCGGTACAGTATTAATCACAGTATTCCTCAGATAACACATAATCGAGTCTCGATAAAAAGAGCTGCTTGCTCTTTATTTTCAGAAACATAGTTTCCCTGAATTTCTTCCTATCATTTTAGTTATATTAAACAGTCAGGACTGCCTAATGATATGTACAAAATTACTTCAGCAGGCTTTATTTATGGCAGCTGTTCAGTACCTTTGACCAAACAAAGATATTTTTATGTTACTGATTTGCCAAAGTGCCGGATCCCAGTACAATTCCTGTGTTAAGTGCAACCTGGCGGTCAGGACACATCAGTTAGCTATGCTCCCTGTATCTATTTTTTTTAGTATCGTCTTGACCTAAACCGTGTCTTCACTGTGTTTGTAAGAAGTTCGCAATAAAGTAAGAAATGCAGGTTTTAAGCAGAATGAGGAAAGCTGAATGCGCAGATGTAGATAAGATTGTTGTCTTTTGTAGGTATTTCAAATATTTTACATTCTGGTATGCATGGAAACGTAATGCAACCAGACCTACAGATATCTCATATCACATAGTCCATATCTGAAATCTTAATATTTTAGCAAAACAAAAGCATTAATAACACCTTATAAAAATGCAATACGGTCAGTGCTAGGTGTATGCTTACCACGCACTACTCACATCAGAAAGCATTTTGCCAACCGTTACGGATAAAGTTAATCGTTTATGCAGCTAAATATACCAAGCAATGTAGTACCAAACTAAACACAATTTTAGTAATGCTGCCGAGTCACATATTCTCGTCATTACTGACTTCATAAATATACTCAGTATAAACAGAAATTTTCTCCATTTTAGAAGCAAACACACCCATCAGTCTGTCTGTCTATCGTATGTTTTGTTGTTGTTTTGTTTTATATTGAAAGTTATTCATATCATATTGTCCCATAAAACACTGTGCATATCACTGATTGGTTGGCGTTTTAGGTCTTGGCAAAAACACAGTCTCAAAGCTGACAAGAACAATGTGGAACGAGAGTGGGCGCATAATTTCATGCAGAAATAAATACTACATTGAAAGGCATATGCATTACCTTGAAATCTGTGGCCAAAGAAGCGATTTCTTAAAACCCAGGGATAGAAGTTGAGAGGGTCCCTGTGCTGGGGTCCAAAGAAGGAGTGGGGGTGTTGCAGATGAGGAGGGCCGAGCTGGTGAGGGTGTACGGCCAGAGATGGGTGGCTCACCGCCTCGGGAAACACCAGCTCCGGACTGGGGTAAAGGGACCTTCCGGCTGGACTC
The DNA here is from genome assembly GCA_016271365.2 of Neoceratodus forsteri. NCBI lineage: Eukaryota > Metazoa > Chordata > Ceratodontiformes > Ceratodontidae > Neoceratodus > Neoceratodus forsteri. Next base: position 679,123,725 of record CM057454.1, read on the forward strand.
TGGAAACTGTTGACGAAGGCTTCGGCCGGGCTCGAATAGCTTAGGGCCGTGGGGCGAATGGGTTCCTCTGCAGTCAGTGCATTGTCCTTTGCTACAAGCGACTCGATTGTGAAACAACGTTTAGCTGCTGGCTGGAACATGATTTTTTTTGTTGCTCTGAAGGGGCTGTCCTTTTGCGCAATTAGTATCTCCACAGCAAAAAAAAAAAAAAAAAAGATCAATGCTTTGAGGCAGAAAGAAAGAAAGAAAAAATAAGAGGTCTAGCCAAGCGGTGCGCTGGCAAACTCTGCAGCAGTGAGCTCCATGCAAGCTGCCATGGGATCAGGTACTACTGGGAGTGATTGGGGGGGCTGCAGCAATTAATAATCTGTGTGTGCCTGTGAGAGCAGTACTAATACACTGGTACCTGGCAAGGGCAATCTGATTGGACAACCTCACCTGCCCAACGGTTGGGAGGGCACATGGTGGAAAGGGAGCTCGGGAAAAAGTGGACTGGAGCCCACGCTTAGCCTAAGGTGGGGGGAGGGGGCTGGACAGATATGCAACAGAAAGGAATGAAATGGTATAATAAGGGACACTTAAAAAAAGAACCTAGTACTTAAACGATCATCAGTCTGTCTTTCTTTTCCTGGTGTTCTGTTTTCATCTTGCAAGGCTTCGCCTTTCCGGGCTGCTGGAGAGAGGTACCGAACAGAGAGACCGAAAATCCCCCATGTAGGACTACCAGAACAGTTAGATAGATAGATAGATAGATAGATAGATAGATAGATAGATAGATAGATAGACAGACAGACAGACAGACAGACAGACAGACAGACTTCACCGATTATTATTACATTGTGTATCTGCTCCCTACAGCACATATTTTTGAGTGTACACTGAGGTGGGGGTTAAACCTTGAAATGGGGTCATGTTTCTCGAGTGCGCCTATCCGGACAACAAAAAACAGTAAAGTATAGACAGACAGATTTCTTTAAGTATAATGTATCCTCGCTTTACTGCGCATTATTGAGTGTACACCCCTCGCCCCCACCAAGTGAAATTGGATGTGCCTACCCAGCCAACGAAAGAAAGAAAGAAAGAAAGAAAGAAAGAAAGAAAGAAAGAAAGAAAGAAAGAAAGAAAGAAGAGATGGATAGACAGAGAGACAGATAGAAGATAGATAGATAGATAGATAGATAGATAGATAGATAGATAGATAGATAGATAGATGTGGGTGGATGGATGGATGACTGGCTAGATAACTTCTTTATACAGGGGTATACAGTAAGGCATGTATTCTCAATGCAGCCATTCAAATTATCCCTCTCTCTGTCTATATCAGAGTGAAGAAAGGACGGCTCTTCCACAAATGATAATAAACTTCATATTGTATTCATGCAACATCAGTTTAATGGTTTAAATCTGCTGTTTAAATTTTTTTTTAATGCAATTCTCTACTAAAATAGCATGCTTAAAATTAGATATACATTAATTACGTTTAACTTTAGTGTTTTCCAAGTATTTATTTTTTCCTGTTGTTGGTCTACAAAATATGTCGTATAAATCAAAACTTATTTCACTACCGAGTCTTAAAAAAATCATCTGACTCACTATCCTGACTGATCTTAAAATTTCCTTGGTGACATCACAGCCTGCTGTTATGAGCACAATGGTGTGGTAAATAAAGACGCTATGAGATTACTTCAGGATCCCACTGGCAAATATTTTTTATGCAGTCTTTTTGGAAAGACTACCGCACTGTGTTCTGAATACTAGAAAAGAAACTGAAAAATTAAAAAACAAGTGTTCACCTGTAAACTGTAATAGTATAATCTGGGTTATGAAAGTACTGAATTGTATCATCTTTATCTATTGTTCTTTCATTTCATTTGCTGATTTCAGTGCTGGGCAGGGATATTGTGATGCCATCCACATTGTGAAAGCTGCTCTCTGATTAGTTCAGTGTCCTATTGTGATTTTGCGATTTACATATTCTAACCTTAACATGAGGACACTAGCTGTCCGTGTTGCCACCAGCAAATACAATTTTTTGTGCGTGTGTGTGTGTGTGTGTGTGTGTGTGTGTGTGTGTTCTGATACACCAAAAGTACAGAAGAAGAACATGGGTTTTAAGCCAAACCATAAATTAATAGCAATGATTTTAAACAGGTAAGGAGCCAGCCACATTTGGGTCTGTGGTGATGGATAACTGCAAGCCGGAGTGGGATGTGACTCCGACAAGACACAGCTGACAGCCTTCATCCACCTGGGAAATGTAGTTATTAAGATGTCACTACACACCTGGTGTGGGTTATTCCACTTATAGCATTTGTATGAAAGTGTAAATTGTTATAAATTATTGTAAGTATGGTTGTAATATGTGTTTGATGTTTTTCATCTGACTATTGTTGTCTGGCATGAAGGACCCACTTGAGAACGTGATACTGACTCCCTTACAGGCGTTCATAGTTAAAGGTCATTCAAATATATATATATTTTTTTGTTAAAATAATTTCATTTACCCAGGCGACCCAACTGAAATGAAAAATCTGGTTTCCATTTGGGTCCCACTTCTACCCAGTTCTGCAGCTGGGTGAACTGGAACAGTGTGATGACTTGCTCAAGGTTACACCTATAGCATTCGGCTCTAGCAGGCTTTGAATCTGCAACTCCTAATGCCGTACCACTAGTCCAAACTACCTCTGCTAAGTGAATAAATGCGTAACTGCCTAATAACATGATTTAGTTTCTTAATTAACCTGTATCTATCCAAACAGAATTGTTGGAATGTACGGTAGGAACAAACTACTATCACATAGCTGTGATCATTACTTTCTGAAATCTGCAGTTTGACCTTCGTTTTATAGCTATATGAGCATTCATGAAAGGGCCCCCGCTTACTGTGTAATGACAAACAAATACCTAACGTAATCTTTAACACAGTCCTGGGCTTCAGACATTTCAGTATTTATAAAAAAATGTTTCACCGCCCTTCCTGGATTTAGGTAAAGAGTAATCTGCAGACGTCTAACATTTTTACGGTATGCAGGTAAGGGCAGGTTGGCTATTCGATATGAATTTCCAATGAACTTTTTAAAAAGGAATATTGGCACAATACTTCCATGCTGTAAATTATTTTAATAGTAGCCCAGCATGCCTCTTTTGTTTTAATTATAGGTATCGATAAATAATGGTGCAACTGTGCACTGTACAAAATACACCATAAAGGACAGATTGCAAGAGGAAATCGGCACAGCAAATGGAATGTTTCTGTGGGGTTGTGTGCATTCTTTTGCTTGACAGAGGGACTCTTATAAATGTATGCACTCTGAATATATGTACCTATATTTTTTTATTAGGTAGTATTACATGTGCAATGTATTTTCCCTGCTATATTATTTACAGACTTACCCGTCTCCGCACTTTCTTACCAGTTACTTGCTGCATATATACTTGTTTATATTTGTCGTTTTCATTTTTATAGTATTTGCTGACCTTGACATGAAGCATCTAGTTTCCAGTAGCTGCTCTGAGAAAGTACCAGCACGGGGAGCAATAATAACAAGGTTTGCGAAACAGTCATTCGAAAAAGAGCAGTACATATAAACGTAAAATAATAATAAAAAAGAAATCCTGATCAATACTACCAGTTCGGGGGAAAAAAATCAAGGTTTATGCCGTAATCTGCGCTTCTCTCCTAAAACGTCTCAGTGGATGCTTGTATTTTAATAAAGCAGTCACATATAGCAAAACAGGCAGCATAATAGTAGTTACAGGTATTAATCGCTGTCATAGATTAAATGCTTATTTATTTTGAATTTTTGGCCAGGTAAAGGCACACTGAGTCGAAAGCTCATTTCCAAATGCAACACATGAGCAAATGTTTCCTAATAATGACAAAAATATAAATATCGCTGCAGTCTGGCACAGAAAGTAACCAATTTAGATAAAAAAACGTCTACTGACGCTTTAAAAGTAAACTTTTTTTAAAAAAGAGAGACCAAATCATGTCGATTGTCCATTAGGTGCCACTCTGGCCCCTGCAGATCTCGTTCCCTTTTCCACATTTTGAAGTTCAGTCCAGATTTTGAGCATCGCCTGTCAGACAGTCCAGCGTCCACGTACGTTGAATGAAGATTTTTTTAACCGTGTGAGCGGACAAGGGCTGGGGGGCGTCCCTTAACCTCCGCCACAATGAGGGTTTAAAGTCTATTTTCCACTCCAGTGGATTGAAATGCTCTGCATGTGGACAATCTCAGATCTCCTTTCTTTCTGCTCTGCAAATGGAGTCTTCAAGGAAAGGGTGAGAAGCACACAACAAGTGCCACTCACTGTTTTACCAGAACAGTGTTACCCGACAAGCAAGTAGCTTGAAAATTAGCATGAATTAACCTTTTTAAACAAACCTAGTTTTTGGCATTACTTTTTCAGATTTTCGGAATGGAAGATTTTGTAGACACACCAATAGTTCTAAGGAAGCTAGAGGAGGCTAACCAGATCATAAAGACAGGCGCTCAAAGGGCGAGTCGGTGTATTATCTGGCTAGCCCCCTTGATGGGTTTATATAAGGAGGCAGTATAGCGCAGTGGTTTAAGGCACTGAGCTGCAAACCTGGAGAACAGGGTTTGAATCCCAGAGCTCCTAATTGCATACTGTGTGACCCGGAGCAAGTCACTTTACTTCCTTGTGCTCCCAGGTCGCACCTGGAAACAAGCTTCGGCTTAGTGTTACTTTCATGGTTAAACAATTCCCCCTTTCCCCTACATCCGAGTATTGCGAAATTAATCTTTTGATATAGTACATATGTACTGTTTTGAACGCAATTGCATGTACAGGGAAAGGGTATTCAGGGAAATAACTGCCAACCATCTTTATGGGGTGTCCCATTCATATAATTTACCTATATATGGAGAGAGAGAGAGAGAGAACGGGGAATGCTTGCTGTACAAGACTGGTAGATGGCCTTTTCCTTTTTACTTCGATCCTTGAAAAGGTTAACTATAAGAATTCAGCCCATAGCAATGCAATCTATCAGATAACATATTCTGAAATCTGCCAGGGGAAGGAAACCCTAGTAAGCAAGACGAAAAAGACTGCCCCAGAAGGAAATTATCATATGTATTGCGATGTTAGACTGTTATGTCCTGTGCAGAATTACAAGAGAGTACAACACAAGTCTTTTTTTTTGAAAATAGTAAACTTTATTGAAACATTTTCATAATTCTACAAAACGACAATATATATTTTACAGCTTCAGTTGGAAGTTCTCACATTTAAAAATAAGTAGGAAAATGAAATTGGATAGGATAGGGATGAAGGAAAAGTGACTAGCTCAGCAATGAATATTGGATAGAAGAGTATAAGTTAAAACTCCAAACGGTTGATAGTGATGGGAGAGAATCAGCATCGACAAAAGGAGACAGGACAGAAACAAATGGCCAGTTTAGATGTCTTTGGTAAGTCCAGAAGAAAATCATATAACATACAAAAAAAAAACAAAAAAACGGGCGGAAACAAACGCAGTATTTTGTTGGCTTTTTAAAATTTGGTTTATATGATAATTCAGTTGTTTCAGTTTGAGGGAATCCTGAGGCTCCATTTTATACAGCGTTTTTGTTTGTGTGGGGTTTAAACGAAAAAATAGGAAGGTCCCTCTTTAAGTACCAATGCTCCCTTATATTCTGCCATGAATTTAACAATTGTAGATAAAAAAAAACTGTGGATTAGGGTTTGCTTTGGGAGCTAATTCGTGTTCTGTCCAGTGTCAGAACATGTGCAATCTGAGACAGAGGGTCGGGCAGGCAGACAGATAGATATGGACACTGCATATATAACATCGATACATATTCCTTCAGGAGATCTTTATTGGTTTTGATGACTTACCTAGATAGCAACAGAATCTCGTTGTTTACATTTTTCTTGTAGCTGGTGCCAATGGCAGTTGAAGGGGAGTGAGACTCATAAAATAACTAATCAAATCATAAACAAATAAAGAATAGGGTGGGCACATTATAATCTTTTTTTTCTGTTAATAATTTTTATTGACACATTTCAACACGATTCAAAGAGAATCTATTGTTCTGATTATGCAAAGTTAAACTGCAATTTTAAAGTTACATAGTATCCTTTTTGTATTTAGTTTGTAGTGTCTTCTTATGGCATTGAACTTTTATTTATTAAAAAAGGCCCCTTCCAAGGTTCAGAGCTCCCTTGCTATATAAATAATAAATGACAACCACAAAACAGAAGCAAACAGAACATGGAGACATATTCATAATAAATTACATTAAGAGCAGTTGCATTGTTAAAAAGAAAAATAATAATAGAGCCTTCTCAAAGTCTAAGAGGGGGATGTGTTTCTTTAATTTATTTCTAGAAGTTAGAAAGCTCCAGCAGTGCAGATCTTTTCCTGGAGAGAGTTCTATAGGACTGGGGCAGCCACTGCAAAAGTCCCAATCTCCTGCCGACTTCAGTGTTGCTGATGACACCTGAAGTGAACCCCTGTCCCTTGGCTCTCATGTCCCAGGAAAACGTGTAGGGAATCAGGAGCAGTTATGTTTTTATGCTTACTGTAAGGAGTGATTGTGTTCCTACTATCCACAGGACCCTCAAGGAAATGAAAGGAAATGTACACCTTGTGATGCTATCCTGGAAAGCAGCGGTTTTAACATATAGAGAGCCCTGTTAGACCAGTCCAAGATGCAGAGAGAGAGAGAGAGAGAGGAAATAAAATAAAGGTATATGTTGCTGGCAATACCTTTTAGTGCATCAATATTTCCATTCTGTTCTGAGAGTTATACAGAATGTCTTCATCAGGTTCTGCTTCCTCCGACTCGATGACCAGAGGAAAGCTATCAATAACTAGCCCTCCCCAACTGTCGCAAATTCAGTAAAAGGTATAATCAGTAACGCAATTGCTGTTTTTAGGATTAAATAAATATATAAATTAATTTAGTATATGAGTTTATAAGGGACGCACACCTACCCCTGAATCATGTAAGGCGAAATGCTATGGTTTAATGAAAAACTTAAATTCGCCCTTTTCAGTGAATTCTGTTTGTCTGTTATCATTCGGGTGATCTGCGTGTTGTTTTCGCGCTTTTTGTTAAATCCTTAACACCAGTTTAGCTGTTGAACAAATATCCCAGCAAGTACTTATTAGGGACCAATAAATCTTTCACTTGTGCCGCTGCCCTTCTTGCATCCAGCAGTAGACACTGAAGGTAGGAGACAAAATCTAGTTCATTTTTCAATAAAAAGTTGTATTTCTTTTTCAGTTTTATAACTTTCAGCTGTGTTTCAACCATGCATTTCTAAACATCCGTGACACTCTTATGCCCAGTGCGAGACACAGTAACCCTATTAAAACATATCTAATAATGAATTATTTTGTTTCTGGTGTGGCCTGAAGGCTGTCCTAAATCACTCAGGACTTGGAGTTGTGGTATAATTTCCTGAAATGGAATATTGCTGTGGGAAGAAATCTGCAAGCCAACCGAGATAATTCATTAACAAAAACACTTTGGTCATGGAAGACGTTGCGCTTAACAGAACACAACGGAACAGAACAGAACAGAACAAACGAGAATTCAAAAACATCTATATTAATTAGCATCTACTTACAGTAGATGTGATGGTCCGCCTATAATACGGCAGGGTATGCGATTCTAGAAGTACTGCGTTATCAAGTTATGCATCAAATATTCAAAATAAACACTTAGGGAAGGTATAACATTTTGAATAAAATATACATATACACAGAGTTTCCAGAAAAACAGTGCAGCATTATTTGAATCACTTAAAGTTGTTCTCCATGTTCAACACTTTGCATTATTAATATTGGTATTAGTTTTATTGCTATTGTTGTAGTCACTTGTTAAATGTCACACCGATAAGCACAGGTAGCACCAACGAATACTCTCAAAAGTTAGAACTGTTTGGCTCAGTTACATCTGGAGCCACAAAAAATTAACAGCAAAATAAAACAACAAAAACGCCAACTGCTGGAATAATCAGTTTGCTGTCGTTCAGTTTTATTTCATTCTCTACAGCCCCTGGTGCTTGAGAAGAAACCAGACCATCCAAGGTGGCGGTGGACACAGAAAAGGAGCTGCCCAGCGTCTGCCTAAAACCCTATTTGATGATCCAGGTTGGCAAGGAATAACCCGCTTGAGATTCCAAATGCCCTGCTGAGCAAAACGTCAACAGAAAAGGCTGGATGTGACAAAATCTTTATGGAGATCATGTCACTTGTGTAATATAAATATAATTGTAGACATATGGAAATAATGACGTCAAGAGTCGCGTTATGCACTTTTGTAGTGAGACGCCTATATTACCGGTCACATATGATATGAGTTCATAATTTATTACCTAAATTTAATCTTTGGAACAACTAAAATCGGGTTCAAATTCCTAACGGTACAAAGGAACCCCGAGTTATACGCTGTAGTTCTATAGCAAGTAAGTTGATATTTGTTTACATATTTTTTGAAAGTAACAGAGAACCACATCTCTGTATGTAAATAGTACTGCAGAGTGTGGGCCCCAACTGTTTAGAATGAAATATGGGTTAACTTGCGCTTAATGAGAAAAAAAAGAAACGTTTAAAGAATAAAACTGAAAACCGGAAAAATAGTTTAGCATTGAAATAGGTACTGTGCAGTTCCGACACATATTGAGCACGTGGGATGTGTGTGTGTGTGTGTGTGTGTGTGAGAGAGAGAGAGCTATTTATACACACCTATAGCTACATTATGTACACTGCATCTGCATGGCTGTAATCGATCCTAAACAATTATATATGCATATATTATACTGCATGTTTATCAAGCATCCATTATGCGGTATTATTATCATACATAGACACATACATGTTTTATTCAGCCGTGTTGAGGTCATAGAATGTGATGCAGTGAAGTAAAAGCTTGGGAGGATTGGAAGATGCTCATTGATTGCGCAAACATTATTCCTAGCTTTAAATCTTGCCCACATAATGAATAAAAGGAACAATGGGAGCAGTCTACAATGCAGTTGTTCCTCCCACATACTAACTCTATACGATGTCTCAGAGTTAGATGTCAATGGCAAGGAAATGTCGAGAGGAGAGACAACAGGTGTCATGTGTTTCATTGTAGTGAACTCGGTGCAAGTGAGAGGAAGCTGAAGCAGGACTCGCTACCGCTGTAACTGCTCGGCATATCCATCCAGCACGAACCTAAATGCTGTAATAAGCCATCACTTATCAACCATTGTATCTTAATATTGAATATAAACTCTCTGATATGGAAGGGTGGGGGGTGGGGTGGGGAAGGGAGTTGGGGTGGGGGGCTTCTAATTTATCGGCCACCATCACACTGACGTAGAATATTCCCCAAGAGAGTGTTGAGAACTGAATCGTTTTACCCTTTTCTTAAAATAATCTGGCACGTTATACACAGGCCAGCTATTGATTATCTATGATATGAAACCAATAGGACAGTGTATTTCTCTCACAGGTTATTAAAAGCTGCAAACAGAATGAACTATGGAGAACATGTCACATATCCACTCACTCCTCTCTCCTCTTCTCTCCTCTTCTCTCGCTCTCTCAGACACACACACACACACACACACACACACACAGAGTTGTGGTGGGCTACAGCCAGGACGTATCAATGTCACGCCAATTACACATTGCAGACTTTATTTCCCCAGCTTGTTAACTTGCTTCTTTATAAACGGCAGCGATTGTTATCTCAGTAATGGATTTACTATCTAAACTTCGGCTCATGCAGAGTTCAGAGTTCAGACTATACCACTACAATTGGTTGCTAATTGGGGGGGGGGGGGGTAATATTACAGTACAGTGCCACTGAAATAATTATATAAAATGAGAACTTACTGTATGACCAAAATAAGTCCCTTAACCTCTCAGCGCTTCAGCCCACCCTGCTGTAAAAAGTACTCCCTGAATCCCTAAAACAATTACAAGACTGTGTCTTAGTTGGGCTATCCTTTGTAAATCAGATGTAAAGAAAAAAACGGCAGTTTGTATTGGGCACCCTCAAATCCATCCCTGCACCTCATTTATTGGGGACCCCAAACCATTTCTCCTGCAAGTTATCATTCTTTGAAATGCTTTCACTCACGGGGCCCTATTAAAATGGCACACAAGGAGCATCATGGGGCTGGGCAGAACTTTCCAAAAAAGAGACATCATTCTGCCATGAGGTTAAGGAACAACCCAACCAATCAGAGGAAGAGGGGCATAAAGTGTATAGTCTCCAAAAGACTAACACCGCTGCTCCCATCCCTACATAAATTGACTATATTCTACTCTTCAAATGTTATCTGAGGGCATACTTAAGCAATAAGGATCAGTGAGCCAGTAATTTCCAGGGTAATAATGACCAAATTGGGGATGGGTGACCCAGGCACAGCCAAGGACCAGCTCTTGCCAGCCATTTGCTAATTCCAAGACATGACCAGATCTGACGTTGTTATACTAAGGTTCATACAATCAGCTGGTGAGACCCCATCTGGAGTACTGCATGCAGTTCTGGAGACCCAATCTCCGCAAAGACATAAACAGGATGGAGGCAGTCCAGAGGAGGGCAACTAAAATGGTGCAGGGTGTGCACCGGAAGACATATGAAGAGAGACTTAAGGAGCTTAATATGTATAGCCTCGAGGAAAGGAGGGAGAGGGGGGACATGATAGAAACTTTCAAGTACCTCAAGGGAATCAACAAAGTCCAAGAGGGTAGCATCTTTCAGAAAAAGAGATGTGCAAGAACAAGGGGACACAATTTGAAGATGGGGGGGTGGTGGCTCAGAGGTAATGTAAGGAGGTGTTTTTTCACAGAGAGGGTTGTGGATGCATGTAATGGCCTTCTGGAGGAGGTTGTGGAGTCAAAAACAGTGGGGGAATTCAAGAATGCATGGGACAGTCATAAGACAATTCTAGGGGTTGGGGGTAGGAAGAAGTAGGCTGTTAGTTAACTAGGCTCTGCAGCTTATCCATTAGGTAGGGAAATGAGCAGACTGGGTAGGCCAATCGGTCCTTATCTGCCATCAAATTCTATGTTTCTGTACTAAGGAATGAGGAACTAAGAAGGCTGGACACCCATGATTGCTCCTGTCATTTACCCATAATAAGCTATGTTGTTTATGTCTAAAATATGGGCATCTAGGCTTGTTTTAAACTGTGCCTTGCTACTACTACTTAAGATCTCCACCAGCAACCATTTCCAAGGTTTCACCACTCAGGGGTTCGGCTTCACTGGGGACTGGGGTTCCACCTGGAGGGATACCAGCCTATACTGGCAGGATGGTCTGCATCTGTCCAGGAAGGGAACAAGTCTACTGGGTGATCAGTTTAAATGCTTCATTGGCAAGTTTTTAAACTAGTCAAGGGGTGAGGCACTGATGAGCAACAGGGGATTCCCAGCCTCTCCCTACAAAACAGGGTACTAAATGAGGTAAAGACCAAGGAAAAAAGGTCAGTAGGGAGCTGGCCAGGGCTAAATGGAGAAAGCAAAGTCAATGAGGACTGGGATGGTGCTACAAGAAGTAAAGCCACAATCTGCACAGGGGTTGTATACAGACCCCCATCTCAGGGGGAGGAAATGGACAAGGAAATTATAGAAAGTATCCTTAGAATCGCAGAAAAAGGAGAGATATTGCTGATGGGGGATCTGAATATGCTAGATGTTAACTGGAGTGCATTTGCAGCAGCCACTTCTAAGAGTGGGGTCTTTTTAGATGCCCTACAGGGGGCATGTGTTAGACAACTAGTATCAGAACCCACTCGAGAGGGATCAATCTTAGACCTGGTACATTCAAATGGAGATGGCAAGAGGATCACATATTTAGAAGTGGGTAGCCATCTGGGAGCTAGTGACCATCAAACAGTATGGGTCACGATAAACACAGCAGTAGAGTCAAGCCATACAAAGGCAAAGGTACTGGACTTCAGGACGGTGGACTTTGCCAAAATGGGTGAGGGCCTAAGGAATGCACTAGCAAATGGGCAGGAAGGAGGGGTGGAAGAACAATGGGGAATAATCAAAACTGCCATCACAGAGGCAACAAGCCTTTGTGTGAAGCAAATAAACAAAACAAAATGATGTAAGAAACCACTATGGTTCTCAAAGGAGGTGGCAGGGGAGGTTAGAGAGAAAAAGAGAGCATTCAGAAAGTACAAGGAATCACAGAAGGAACAGGACAAATTATTGTATCAGTTAAACCAAAAGGAAGCAGGAAAGGCAGTCAGAACAGCAAAGGCCCAAACCGAGGAAAAGATAGCTAACTCAGTTAAGAAGAGGGATAAAACTTTTTATAGGTACATCAGGGAGCGAAGGAAGATCAAGGGAGGGATAGTGAGGCTTAATAAAGGGAAGGGGGCAGAGGGTGGCTGTGAAAAGGCAGAGATACTAAACAAATACTTTTGCTCAGTATTCACAAATGAAGAGGGGGAGGTACCTAAACCAAGCAATAGAAACACGCTGGATACGGGGGTTGTTACCAGCCCTTTCACAGAAGAAAGGGTTCTGAAGGAACTCTTAAAACTGAAGGTGGACAAAGCAATGTGGCCTGATGGTATTTATCCCAGAATTCTAAAAGAACTAAGGGTAGAACTAGTGACACCACTGACTAGCCTCTTTAATAAATCATGGGAGGATGGGGTGGTACCTGAAGACTGGAGGAGGGCAGATGTTATTCCACTTCACAAAAGTGGGAGCAGGAAACTACAGACCTGTTAGTTTAACCTCAGTGATTGGGAAAATAATGGAATCACTTCTGAAGGAAAGAATTGTTGAGTACTTAGAGGCGAGAGGAGCGCAGGACCCAAGGCAGCATGGATTCACAGCAGGAAGGTCATGTCAGACAAATCTAATAGATTTCTTTGACTGGGTGACCAAAGTAGTAGATTAGGGAGGGGCTGTAGACATGGCCTACCTAGACTTTAGCAAGTCCCACACAAAAGATTAATATACAAGATGGCCAGCCTGGGAGTGGGTCCCAAGATGGCAGCCTGGGTAAGGAATTGACTGGAGAACAGGACACAGAGGGTAATAGTAAACAGAGTCCACTCTGAAGAAGGGGGTTACTAGTGGGGTACCGCAGGGTTCAGTACTAGGACCGGTCCTGTTTAATGTGTTTATAAATGACATTGCAGAGGGACTGGAAGGAAAAGTATGTCTCTTTGCAGATGACACAAAGATCAGCAGCAGAGTGGATACACAAGGTGGGGTGGAAAGGATGAGAAGGGACTTGTCAAGGTTGGAGGAATGATCAAATGTATAGCAGCTTAGATTCAATGCTAAGAAGTGCAAAGTAATGCTCCTGAGAAACAAAAACCAAGGGGAAGAGTGCACAATGGAGAGTGAGATACTAACAACAACAAAAATGGAATGGTACCTGGGGGTAATCATATCAGATGACCTAAAGGTGAGCAAGCAATGTTAGGGGGCAGTAAGTAGGGCTGGTGGGATACTGGGATGCATATGTAGAGGCATCACCAGTAGAAAACAGGAAGTTGTTATCCCTCTGTACAGACAGCTGGTGAGACCCCATCTGGAGTACTGCATGCAGTTCTGGAGAACCAATCTCCGCAAAGACATAGACAGGATGGAGGAAGTCCAGAGGAGGGCAAATAAAATGGTGCAATGTCTGCACCAGAAGACATATCAAGAGAGACTTAAGGATCTTAATATGTATAGCCTCGAGGAGATGAGGGAGAGTGGGGACATGATAGAAACTTTCAAGTACCTCAAGGGAATCAACAAAGTCCAAGAGGGTAGCATCTTTCAGAAAAAGTGGTGTGCAAGAACAAGGGGGCACAATTTGAAGCTGGGGGGAACAGCTCAGAGGTAATGTGAGGAAGTATTTTTTCACAGAGAGGGTTGTGAATGCATGGAACAGCCTTCCTGAGGAGATTGTGGAGTCAAAAACTGGTGGAATTCAAGAATGCATGGGACAGACATAAGGCCATTCTAGGGGATGGAGGTTGAAATAAGTAGGCTGTTGGTTAGCTAGGAGTTGCAGCTTATCCAGTAGGTAGGGAAATGGGCAGACTGGGTGGGCCAAGTGGTCCTTATCTACCATCAAATTCTATGTTTCTATGTTTCTATGTTACTCTCTGAGTGAAGAAAGCCTTCCTTCTATCAGTGTTAAATTTTGGGGGTCTTAATTGCAGTGGATGCCATCTGGTACATATTCTATCATTTTTAAACTCTAAATTTAATTTGTTTAGCCAGCCTGGTGGCGCTGAGGGTTGAGGCGCTGGATGCCACACCTCGCACCACACCGGCGACCAGGGTTCGTGAACGAACTCGGGCCGCTGGGGGTTGGCAGGAGAGAGGAAGGATCGAGCATCCCACAACTGCTCTCCTTCCTCTGGAGTGGGTCAGGGCACTGCAGCACTGTAGTGACAGCTGGTGAGCCGGCAGCAAGCGGGCAGCAGAAATCACGGGGAGGCGCTGGCAGGCTTCGCACGTGAGTTTGATGCCATTGCAGCCCGCCTTGGGGAACACAAAAATCAGCGGAAAACAGCAGAGCACGATCTCTGTGGCTGATGGCCGCCACCGTACCCGAGAATCCCATACAGGGTGTGTGGAGGATTAAAGGCCGCCTCTGTGGGGGTTAAACCGGGCCCGGGGGATGCAGGTGTTGGTGGCCGGAGATCGCGAGGGATCCGCTCCGCAGGAAGGAGCATAAATAGAGATGAGATAAATTTAATTCGTTCAACAAAAAGTCATCTTATTGCAATTATGTATCTAACCACAGTAACAACCTTGGTTTTGGAGGTGTGTTTGTTTGCCTTTTTTGTTACTTAAATTCAGCAGGAACTAATTTCCTTACCTCTTCCAACAATTGTATGAGAGTCCCTGCAGCTCTGTGATATTTCTTCACTGATTGCTATATGAGAGGTCCACCGCCTAGAGATGGCAGTTCCTCCACCTACACATCTAGAGATGAGAGTTCTACACATAAACATTTCATATTAAGCCACAGCTCACCTTAGCCCCCTCTTTTTATTTTGAAAACCAAGCTCTGAGGAGATAGCTGTGCAGCATCAGGACATCTGGGGCTGGATGTTCCGCCATTGAAATTCAGCACAGGTGCAGGGAAAAACTGTCACAAGTGGAGCGTCATTTGGCAGTTTTCCTTGCATGTGCTGTATTTTCAAAGCAGGAGTCAGTTTACAACTGGCTTCCAAATTTACTGCAGCTTGTGGCCATTTTTTCAGAGCAGCTGCACCAAATTAGTAGCCTGGTGGGACCAGGTGCAACATCTCTCACAGCTGTACCTGCACATGGGCAGAAAATAGAAATCTCCACAGGTGCATAGATTTTGTGACATAGTGGTAGCTGTGGCATGAGACTTAGTCCCTGAATCTTATGGAAATCTCACCCCTGACATGTTAAACATGTTAGACACAAGGGGCTAGATTTTCAGATGGCTTAGATTGCTGAAAGCCCCAGCTGCGGCAACAATACGATGCACTGAGCTTGCGGCACTCTCATGGGATTTTCTATGCTGTACAGCAATTGTCCCAAGTTACAGTAACCTTTTGTGGTCTAGCTCGCGGCAGTCCTGGGGCCGTTTATATGGAGCATGCACCAGATATTTGGTGCAAGCTGCTGTAAATCATGGAAACTTGTCACAACTATGCCAGAGATTGTAAAATTGGGTGCAGTAAGTAAGTAAGTAACTAAGTAAAATTTTATTTATCAAGCACCCCATCCCAGAGGCTCTGGGCACTGTACAGGCTAGTAAAAGTTAGAAACAAATAATATGCATCAGCACAATAACATATATCAGTAATAATGACCATGAGTAACAGCAATAGCTAAATAAAATCCTTATTTAAAATGAATGATTCAACCATCTACTGTTTTCTAAAACTCATAGACAGTGCGCAAACACCTCTCTAAAAAGATGCACATTCAGACCCTGCTTAAACACCTCCACCGACTGGGCCTCCCTCAAGGATCTTGGGACCGAGTTTCACAGGGCTGGGCCCAACACCTTGACTGATCGATCTCCAGAGGTCTTCAGCCAGGCCCTGGGAATGACAAAGAGGCCTTCAGTGGAGAAGCAGAGTGAGCACTCAGGGTGGACAGGAGTCAGGAAGTCACTCAGGTAGTCAGGGCTGAATCTGTATAGGGCCTTATAGGTGAGCAAGCCCACCTGGAAGGTGATTCTCCATCTCACTAGCAGCCAGTGCAAGTCAAGCAGGACCAGGGTCACATGACAAGACCTTGGCAGGCCTCTCAGCAGCCTGGCCACTTCATTCTGCACTAGCTGTAGATGACAGAGAACCCCTCCACTGATCCTAAGGAAAAGAAGGTTACAGTAGTCAAGTCTAGACATTACAAAAGCAAACACCAGTGAAGGCAGGTCATCAGGTAGAATTAAGGCAACAATCCTAAGGTGGTAAAAACCACTCCAGATGATGGATAACACCTGAGCCTCAAGTGTCAATCCATCGTCAAGGATGATGCCCAGATTTTTCACCTTACCCATTTGGTACACAGAGAAATTCAGGTCGGATCTAAAACAGATGACCACAATCTCCCACTTCTGCATTCCCTCCTCGGGCAGTGCACTATGGAGAACCCGGTTGGGATAGATGCCTCCAAAATGCAAGGCAGATCAACTGAGGAAATCAAGTCCACAATAATTGTGGTCTTGTTTCTAATCAATTTGGCATTGCACAGAACCACCCAAAAGGGACTAGTGGAGGTTGCTGACCCAATAGCTACCTGCCCACTCAGTCCAGTGGGAGCCCTGGGTATGGGTGCCAACATGTCTAGCCTCTCTTGAGGCCCCATTGTACCCCAGGGTACCTCCTGGTCCTAACCACCCTGATATGGCTCACTTGTGCTATACCTCCAATACCCCACTGCCTACCATCTTGCAGCAATTGGGTCTGGTGAAGTTGTGCCAAAGCAAGGGTTTGACAGAGGGCTTGCTGCAAGCCCTGCACCACAATGTGTGGTTTACAGCTGGATCCATCATTTCATAGAGATTAATGATAGAGCCACAAGCAAATCACAAGCCTAATAAAGATTAATGACAGGTTTACAAGCCAATCACAAGCCCAATAAGACTCAAGAATATTCAGTAACATTTATAATTTTGCTCTCATGCTTATCCACCCCCTCCTGAGTCATTATATTCAAGCCCATTATGACAGTAACTGTCCATTTTATCTACAGTACTAGTAGTGCTAGTTATAATCTGTAATGATCTTTTATTATATTTATTTTAATTACAGCAGCAATTTCAGTTCTAACAGAGAACCAAACAGTTCAAACTTCCTGTGTGTTCAATTTTTGCAGACCGTCATGAACTTTTGAACCAAAACAGAACTTTGAGTTTGATTTGTTCAAATGCCATGACTCTGTCAAATGAGACCAAGACGTGAACTGAAATTGGTCTACAATCGATACCACAAGGTTTCCAGGAAGGCAGGCACGTATGACACAGCCTCACTTTGGTATCAGCTCAGTACTTGGCTGCAGGGAATGAGATCATGGGTTTCAGTTTGATAGGTAGCAAGTGTGACGTAGGCAGCCAGTTCTGAGTGCTGTATTATGTTTTTTTAATATAAAATGTATTAATGTCTCTGCTGAAAATTCAAATGCTCTAGGAATGACCTCTCTCTCTCATCCCCTCCCCAAGACTTTAGCTGACAGATGCAGGCCAAGAGAACTGCTGACAGCATTGTATCACACACTCAGTCTTTTTAGAGACAATGTGTTACTGGAAGACTTTTATTAAGGATCCTGTTTCTCTGAGCTAATTACAGAGTTGTTAAGTTAATTTTGTTAAGAGAGAAATCATAAACTAGGTTTATGATGTTAAAATAAGGGAAGCTATGATGTTACATATAGGTGCAAGGTTGTAAATGACCCTATGAAGCCTGTGTGAAGAGGGTACAGCATGAGATCAAAAGAGGTGTCATTGAAACTTGAGTTATGCTAAGGTTGCAGAATTAATACATCCTGTATAGCTGTATAGTATAGATTAATAAAAATTACATCCCGTGGTTGTATAAAAATATACTTTTGTTAGATATTTGACCAGAGGAGGAGCTGGGTTGGCCAATACTGCTTGAAAAGATTATTCTCTTTCACTATAGAGTGGCATTTGTATCTGACACTGACTAAGGAAACATCTGAGTGCTGAAAACAGGTATTTAGAAAGCTAGACAAAATCTAACTATAGTTGTAGAAATTGCACTGTTTTAAGCCTTGTTTTGTTTAAAGATATGTATGTCTTGTGTTATAAGAGTTCTGTATTGTATGTTTGACATATTATTATATATTTTAGTAAAAACTCTAAGTTTAGAGCAAACCTGGTCTGTCTTTGAATTGCTTTCTTTTGCTAAGAAATATTCATGGTTCAGCAGACATATAGCTTGTATGGTGGTACCAAACTGGAAACAAAGAATTTTAAATCTGAGGTCTTTATTAAGTTTTAAGGGTTCATCTCCGAATACCTGGTTAGGTGCCTGTAGGTAAAGATATCTGGCCCCCCGAAGACAGATATATCTGAGCCTGTGCATTGGGTATGCTAGCAAGAGGTTACAGTTTGAACCCCTCCAGAACTGAGACCTAAGGTTGATCCGAACTCACAAAAACAGACAAGAGGGTTACCTTGTCTGTTACACTATTCACAAGACTGCGCTCAGAGGTTGGCACTTTGGGAGTAGAGGGCCTGACCTGCTGAGTGAATTTGTGACAGATTGGTTGGCAGCAGCAGCATAATTTTGGCATCACAAGCTTTATTGTACTGTGTCAGCTGAGACTGTAAGCTCTCTTGCAAAGAAAGAAAAAGACAGCGTTTTATTTTAAAAAAGAAAACAGAACTATACATCACTTTTAGTACAGTCAAGTTCCTACCTTTTTAATTTTTTTTTCTAAAGTGCAAAGTCAGGGTAGCAGTAGTTAGGAAAGATGGCATCCTACTACAGCAGGCACACTGTAGAACAGTTAAAACAGTTGTGCAAGGACAGAGGAGTGCTGTTCAAGGTGAAAGCCAGTAAGCAAAACCTCATAGAGGCCCTGATGGTAGCAGATACCCAAAGCAGGGAGTCACAGACTGTGACTGAAAGGGACCAGACCTCGAGTGTGGCAGAACTAGCAGCCAGTGAGGGGTCCCAAGCCAATGAGGAGGACAGCAGGGCCACTGTCAGTGAAAGGCCACAGCAGCAGGGATGAGTCACCAGTATCCTGAATACTGAATTTCTCATTTTGCAACTTGAGTTGCACAGGATGGAGCTGGAGTCCCAGGAGAGGAGAGAGTGGGAGAAGCAAGAGGCAGACCATGAGGCAGAGTGAGAATGCAGAGAGGCAGAGTGACAACACAGGGAGGCAGACCAGGAGGAGCATGAGCACCAGTGAGATGCAGAGGAGAAAAGAGAATGAGAATGCCGAGACACAGACCGTGAGGAGCAGGTGTGCCAGAGGCAACACGAGCTGGAGAAGATGTGACTCCAACCAGCGGCACCAGAGCAAGTGAGTGGCTTGGGTTTAACAGGGACTGCAGGACTGGGTTACAAATTGAACTCTAAATAAATAGCTGAGTTTAAGGACAGGGAGGATATAGACACCTTTTTAAATGCTTTTGAAAAAGTTTGTATTCAGGCTAAAATTCCTAGAGAGTCCTGGAGCTTCCAGCTATCCCCGCTACTTACCAGAAAAGCTCGGGATGCATAGAGTCACATGCACAATAAAGACAGTGATGATTACAGCAAGTTAAAAGCTGCACTACTAAAAAAGTTTTAATTAACTGCTGAATCATACAGAGCAAAATTCCATAAGCTCAGGAGAAGCCCTGATATGAGCTATGAGGAGCTAGCCATGAAACAATGTCAGTTTTTAAAACACTGGTGGGAAGGAATTGAGGCAAACACTGTTGATAAAACTGAGAATGTGATTTTATTAGAACAGTTTTATTGGGCATGCCCAGCAGAGTTAAAAACCTGGCTAGAGGACTGAGATCCAAAAACAGTGCAAGAGGCTGCTGAACTCTCGGACTGCTATGCCAAGAGCAGACCTGCTCTAAGAGTGAATGGGGCAGGTGTGGCAGTGCAGAAAGGGAAAAGCGTGCCTTCAGGGCAGCTAAAACCCTCACTGCCTCCACCAAAACCAGTTAGTTCCAGGTTTCAAAGAAAGATTTCTCTGAAGTAAGAAATGCTTGTTGGTTATGTAAAGAAACTGGGCAGATTGACAGACAGTGTCCAAGAAGGGCAAGCAATAACATGCAAAGTAGTAACAGAAAAGAAGTGGGTTGTTTGTGTGTTCCTGAGAGCATGCCAGTGAACATGAGAGAACACATGCACCCAGTCATGGTAAATGGTGTACAGACACAGGGTTAAGGGACACAGGGGCATCCCTGACATTGGTGAAAGGGATCTAGTACAACCTGGTCCAGCTTATCCCAAACAAATATGTGACTGTACAGGACTTTATGGGTGAAGCAAAACATTGCCACTGGCCAGTGTTCTCCTGGACTGGGGTGAAACAGGGGGAACTGTGCAACAGGTGGCTGTAGCTAAAACATTAGCAGTAGATGTGATCCTGGGTAACAATCTCCAACAGGGGATGATATGTGCAGTTACCCATAGCCAAACGGCAAGGGAAAATAGTAGTTCCCTGAACCCCACAGAAACCAGTGTGGAAACCATGGAGGGGCTGGTTCCCTAGCCTGTGTCTCCAGATGGGGAGACTGATAAAAAGGGGGTAGAAATTCCCCTGGTGGTGAGTGGCCACACAGCTATGGAAGGTTACTCCGAAGAGGGAGAGGTGACCAATTGTCAGAGAGTTAGGATTGACAGTGATCCTGAGGGCCCTGACGTTAGTGCTATGGACCCTAGTTTAGCAACTGAAGGGGACTTGTCCCATTCTTTGGGACTGTGTAAGGGGTTTGCTGCTGCTCAGAGGAGTGACCCTAGTTTAGAGAAGCTGAGGGCTTGGACAGACTCTGAGGGCACACAGGGAGGTGATGGCAGACATAAGGTTTATTGGGAAAATGGACT
Organism: Neoceratodus forsteri; assembly: GCA_016271365.2. Taxonomy (NCBI): domain Eukaryota; kingdom Metazoa; phylum Chordata; order Ceratodontiformes; family Ceratodontidae; genus Neoceratodus; species Neoceratodus forsteri. Next base: position 679,144,743 of record CM057454.1, read on the forward strand.
TATGTATACACAGGAAGTACAGAGAGAGGGAGGGATGCTAGACAAGCAGCTTGTCGTTCCCCAGGGGTAGGGTGAGCAGTTGCTCAAAACTGCACATGATATTCCCTTGTCTGGTCATCTGGGAATTGCCCGAACTATGCAGCGGTTGGCCCAGAATTTCTACTGGCCTAACTTCACCCAGTAGGTGAAGGAGTATTGCAGGTCTTGTCACCGGTGCCAAGAAATAGGGAAGGCGAGCAAGAAAACCCAAGCCACCCTGATCCCCTTGCCCATAGTGGAGGAGCCATTCCAGAGGGTGGGAATGCATATTGTGGGGCCTTTAAATACCCCCAGCTCCTCAGGGAAGAGATTCATCCTGACTGTGGTGGATTATGCCACCCGGTACCCAGAGGCAGTCGCCCTATCCTCACTGAGGACAGACAAAGTGGCAGATGCCTTACTTGGATTTTCTCCTGTGTTGGGTTTCCACAGGAGTAATCACCAATCGAGGGTTCCTTCATGTTGGACCTGATGAAGTGTTTATGGGAGAAGTGAGGTGGTGCAGAGATGCACGACCGTATCACCACAGCCAATGGGCTTGTGGAGCGTTTCAATGGTACCCTAAAGTCAATGCTCTGGGCGTTTGCTGAACAGCATGGGAAGGACTGGGAGAAATACCTTCCCCACCTGTTGTTTGCATACAGGGAGGTGCCCCAAGAGTCGACAGGATTTTCCCCCTTCGAACTCTTATATGGACGCCGGGTATGTGGGCCCCTAGACTTTATCCAGGAGGACTGGGAAGGCAAGCACGCCACCCAGGGAACTCCCATTGTGGATTATATCCTTAGGTTTAGGGAAAGGCTGAAGGAGCTTATGGGGACAGCCCAGAGCAACCTGGCAGCTGCCCAACAGAGACAAAAGGTGTGGTACAACCGCAGAGCCAGAACTCGCTCGTTCATGGTGGGTCAGGAAGTCATGGTCCTTATTCCAGTCTGGAAAGACAAGCTGCAAGCTGAGTGGGCAGGACCGTACAAAGTGGTTAGGAAGGTAAATTACGTAAACTACATTTGGGAGTTACCTGACAGAAGACAGACTGAAAGGATGTACCATGTCAACATGATGAAGCCATATGCAAATAGGGCTGACATGGTGTTTGCAGTGTGTAGTCATGGGAAGGGGACAAACAAAGGAGACCCCCTTCTGGATCTGCTGGAAGAAAGTGAGCGGGAGTCCTCTGTGGAGGCAGTAAAATTGTCTCCCCAGCTGAACCCGGACCAGGTCCAGAAAGTAAGGGAGGTTTTAGCAGACTTTGCCCCCTTGTTTAGCGCCAAGTCTGGACTAACCTCCTTAGTGACACACGACGTGGAGATAGGGACACAGACGCCCATATGGTGAACAGCGTATTGGCTGTCAGAGGCTGTCCAAAAGGACATTAGGAGGGAAGTGAAGGAGATGCTGGATTTAGGGGAAATCCAGAGATCCCACAGACCCTGGTCCTCACCTGTGGTCCTTATGCCCAAGCCAGATGGCTCAACTCAGTTCTGTGTGGACTGTCATGGACTGAATGCAGTCATGAAGTCTGACGCCCATCCGATGCCCCGGACGGACGAACTCCTGGACAAGTTGGGAGGGGTGACCTACCTTATGACTATTGACCTGACCAAGGGGTATTGGCAGGTAGAATTGACAGACAGAGCTAGGGAAAGGTTGGCCTTCATCACTCTGATAGGCTTATTTGAGTTTAAAGTAATGCCTTTTGGAATGAAGAACGCCCTGGCCACTTTCCAAAGGTTGGTGAACCATGTGTTGAATGGTGCTGAGGAGTACGCCGTAGTGCACCTGGATGACATTGTCATCTTCAGTACCAGCTGGGAGGAACACCTATCACACCTTAGGGAAGTGCTGGGCAGGATACAGAGGGCTGGGCTCACTGTCAAAGTCGAGAAGTGCCTGGTGGCCATGGGGGAAGTGGCATACCTCGGGCATGTGGTAGGACAGCTCCATCCTAACCAAATAAAGATAGAGGTGATTCAGGAGTGGCCCAGACCAGAAACCCAGAAGCAGGTCAGGAGCTTTCTAGGGACAGCAGGGTACTACAGAAAGTTTGTACCTAATTACAGTGCCCTGGCTGCTCCCCTATCTGACCTGACAAAGAAAAAGATGCCAAGGAAAATTACCTGGGGCCCAGCCTGTGAGGAAGCCTTTACCAGATTGAAGGAGGCACTGTGCAGTGCTCCTGTTTTGACAAGTCCAGACTACAGCAAAACTTTTATAGTTCAGACGGACACCTCAGACGTGGCTATTGGGGCAGTACCTAGCCAGTCATCTAGCCAAGTGACAGATCACCCAGTTTTGTACCTGAGCAGAAAGCTGCTCCCCAGGGAGCAAGCGTACTCCATGGTGGAAAAAAAGCATCTTATCATAGTGTGGGCCCTGAAGAAATTAGAGCCATATTTGTATGGACAGCATTTTGTGGTGCAGACTGACCATAACCCCCTGGTTTGGCTGACACAGATGGGAAAGAGCAATGGGAGACTGCTAAGATGGAGTCTTGCTTTACAGGAGTATGATCTAAAAATCATACATAGGGCTGGAGTGAAGAACAAGAACTCTGATGGGCTGTCTAGGGTCTATGAGGAGTGAACTGATTTGGGAAGCTCATCCCATGTAGGGGATAGATCCCCCAAATTCAGTCTAGGTGGGGAGGAGTGTGATGTAGACAGCCAGTTCTGAGTGCTGTATTATCTTTTTTTAATATAAAATGTATTAATGTCTCTGCTGAAAGGTTGTAAATGACCCTATGAAGCCTGTGTAAAGAGGGTACAGCATGAGATCGAAAGAGGTGTCATTGAAACTTGAGTTATGCTAAGGTTACAGAATTAATCCTGTATAGCTGTATAGTATAGATTAATAAAATTACATCCTGTGGTTGTATGAAAATATATTTTTGTTAGATATTTGACCAGAGGAGGGGCTGGATGACTTCATCAAAAAGGGGTTGGCCAATACTGCTTGAAAAAATTATTCTCTATCATTATAGAGTGGCATTTGTATCTGACACTGACTAAGGAAACATCAGAGCACTGAAAACAGGTATTTAGAAAGCTAGACAAAATCTAAATATAGTTGTAGGAATTGCACTGTTTTAAACCTTGTTTTGTTTAAAGATATGTATGTCTTGTGTTATAAGAGTTCTGTATTGTATGTTTGGCATATTATTATATATTTTAGTAAAATCTCTAATTTTAGAGCAAACCTGGTCTGTCTTTGAATTGCTTTCTTTTGCTAAGAAATATTTATGGTTCAGCAGACATATAGCTTGTATGGTGGTACCAAACTGGAAACAGAAGCATTTTAAATCTAAGGTTTTATTAAGTTTTAAGGGTTAATCTCTGAATACCTGTTTAGGTGCCTGTAGGCAACGATATCTGGCCCCCCGAAGACAGATATATCTGAGCCTGCGCATTGGGTATGCTAGCAAGAGGTTACAGTTTGAATCCCTCCAGAACTGAGACCAAAGGTTGATCCGAATTCACAAAAACAGACAGGAGGGTTACCTTGTCTGTTGCACTGTTCACAAGACTGCGCTCAGAGGTTGGCACTTTGGAAGTACAGGGCCTGACCTGCTGAGTGAATTTGTGACAGCAAGTAGCTACTTTAACTAGTTTATTATTTAAAAATTGCTCTTGATAAAACTCCTGTCATATATAGAAGACAACAACAAACAGAGCATGTTGTTCAGCAGAAAAATCTAACATGAAAGCTTTGAAAAACAACAATTGTCTGAACGCATGTGTCAGGCTGAGCTGTGCAGCAAGCCCCTGGGGTCAGGCGATTAAGTAAGCAGTAATGCCCGACAGGGTGGGCGGTATTGGGCAATACCGGACTGGCCAGGGGCGTGATGAGGCCCAACGCCACAGGCGGAGGGCCTTATAGCTCCTGGCCGGTCCGGTATTGCCCATACCGCCCACCCTGGAGGGTATTATTGCATTTAGAAAATGGGCTAACTGTGTCATTTTTATAGGATTACAAAGAAAAATGTGAAGTAATTCTATAAAAATGACTACAGTTCCATTTGTTATTGTTTAAAGGTAAAGTAGTCCCTAATGTGCAACTCAGGATTTTGTCCTGCTATGGCATCCATAGCTGTAGTTTCTCTACTGTGGTTGTCATGCACCCCCCCCCACACACACACACACAGATTAGAAAACAAGTTTTGAAGATTAGTGGAAGTCCTTCCCTGTACCTGCAGTTTTTAAACTGCATTTTTGTGTGACTGGCGAAGTAAATGTCAGTTCCTGATGGTGCGGCCAGATGGTAGTCAAATTCCATCCTTAAGCAAGCGTCCCTTACCAATGTCGACAACAGCATTTACATTAGTAAAACATTTTGAAGTATCGTGAGATTGGTCCTCACACAGGGTGCTGCACAGGTATTGACTTGAGGTACTGGTGAGGAAACGACTGAAAGTTGCGAGCGGGAAGTAGATGTACTGTGCATGGCAGCACTTCTTTTGTGTATGGAGCGCCAGATAGCAGATTCCGGTAAATTGCATAGAGAGCGATAGAGCAAGTAACTGTGTAATTCTGGTAGGGTCAGCAAATTTAAGAATAAAGGCCAGATGGTGGCTGCAGGGGTCTCCGGACACAGACAAAGAGGAAGAAAAACAAAGTTGCGAGTGGGAAGAAGACTGTACTGTGCACGAGAGGACCAGTATTTTGTTGAGTTTCTGTACCGCAGATGGACGTCCATCTGCGGTATGTAAACTCAAACTCTGATCTCTCATACTAAACTCGTGTGCAACAGATAACAGTGCTGACAGCTCACTGTATCTTAGTTTGGCAAAGCAAGGTATGGTGGCAGTTAAAGTGATTGAGAAGTGCTGGCGAGGAACCGTTGGAGTGGGAGTCATTTGAAGTGACTCCACAGTTAAGTTGCGCTGCGGTTCGTAAAGCGGTTGTGAGGCGGGGGGTTAAACTGAAGGCTTGGAGTTCTTTCAGTGAGTTGAGTGTGGTTTTCAATCAGGAAAAAATAAGATCAGCTTTTGAAGTTGGGCACTGTTTTATATTTCTGTACACTACTTGAAGAGTGGTGTGAGGCTTCTCGCTTAGTGAGAGGGAAAAAATGGCGGTAGTTTCAAATTGTGTGTCCAGTGCTTCAACCAATGAGAAAGCAGGCTGGGCACAAGGATATGGACATCAGGCAGGTTTGGGTGGCACTTTTTATTTGCTGGGCATCTATTGAAAGTTAATGTACCCCCTTGGCAGGGGTACTAGCCAATCAGAACCCAGCAAATAAAAAGCCCATTTTCTAAGTAAGGATGGAAGTGAAGAAGTGTGCTGGGCTCAAATGGACCCCTCTGGACTGGCACCTTGGCAGTGCTTACCAAGTACCAGTTTTGCAACTGAAAAAGAAAGAAAGGAGGAAGGGAGGGAGGAAGAAAGAAAGAAAGAAAGAAAGAAAAAGAAAGAAAGAAAGAAAGAAAGAAAGAACCTTTTTGTTACAGGATTCACAGATTCCTCTGTGCTTCAAGCTTAGCACAAACCCCTGAGTCTTAGGGATGAAGTGACTGAAGGACTAGGAGTCTAGGCAGTTGGCAGCAAGCAAATGGATGTCAACCTACAGCTTAGCAAGACCCACTATCAGTTAACATTTTTTCAATAGAATTTTCAAAAAAGCATTTTGCTACAGGAGGATTTGTTGTGTTTGACACAGGGCTCTGCAAAGATGCCCCTTTGGCCTGGGCGTACAAATAAACAAAGGACAGGGAGCCTGGAGAGTGGGTGGCAAGTGGGTGCTAGTTGGTAGTCTGACAGTGCCCGCTATTGGCTGGCTCTATTTCTTTGCAGAAATAGAATTAAAACAACATGGGAGGGTGATTTCTATGCTGCAATAGAATGGGTTGCTTTATTTAATTAAAATAAATAAAAAAAAAAACTTTGACATACATAGGAGTGGCAAGGTTGGGAACTTCACCTCGCCATGGGCCTGATTCTCAAAGCCCTGCATCTGACGCAAGGTGCTTGCACTGAACAGATATGGTGCAAGGTGCCCCTTGTCCACACAATTCACAAAGGTGGCCTGCATCGACCACAGGCCACCTGCACCAAATGGGGTTTGCACCATCCCTGCACCCAGAGTTGGGCTGCGACAAGGTGCAAGAGACACTATGGCAGACACAAGCTGCCACAGCCTGGGCAAGGGATTCACAAACTGTGCCGTGAAGGCAGAATTCTAAGTACCCTTAGACCAGCCAGGGCTGGTCTAGAGGGACTTAGAAAATGCTCTGCTGGGCACAACCCCTGTATGTAGCTCTATGCCGCAGTCCTCCAGCAGTGCCAGGGCCCATGTCATGTCCATGGTAATGTACATCCCCCCATCCCCTATGCAGCCCATGGTACTAGTACTGTCCCCATCCCACCCTGAACCCTGATGCTGCCCCAGTACATTTCCCGCTAGTGCCACCCACATGGTGGAATAGTGCCTTCCCACCCCAACAGATAGTGCCCACCCCATCCCCAGATAGAGCAGGGGACCAGCATATCCCTCCACACACCTCTGCAGAGGTCGCCAACTGCCTAGAATGTGCAGCAGACTGTACAGTGTACACACTAATATTAGCGCGTACGCTGTACAGTCCGCTGCACATTCTGGGCAGTCAGGGACCTCAATGGAGGTGTGTGGAGGGCTACACTGGTCCCCTGCTCTATCTAGGGATGGGGTGGGCACTATCTGTTGGGGTGGGGGGCTGGACCACCACTGGGAGGGTCATTGGCCTGCGTTGGGGCCATCAGGATAGGGGGTACCAGCTGGGCATTGCTGCAAGGGGCTTGTGGCACACTATGTCCATGTGCCATGCATTGGATGAATGGGGGGGTGCTGCCGCACATAAGGGGACTTAGGCTCTGGGATGCGTCCCATACCCGAATCAGGTGCAGGGTCCCTGGTGCAGGGGGCTTTGGCGCAAGCTGCAGTTTGCCGCAGCTTACGCTGAATGCAGCCCTCTTTGAGAATCGGGCCCTATGAGTTGTGCAAAGTTCCTGGCTTGACTTTCACCTCAGCTATGCTGGTGGATTAGAAATTCACAACAGTGCTGCTCATTAGAGATGTTGTGAAGTTTACTTCACTAGCTAAGTTGGTGCAAAGTTCACGACGGCAGCAACTTTGCTAGACTTTTTTTAAAACCTTGTTTTAAATAAGTATGGAGCCCCCATCCACTGTGCCATAACAAATATCCTGTCTCACCACACAACCCATTTTATGATATTTACACTCACCCTGCCACCCTCTGCATTAAAAAACCCTCCTACTGACAAAGTTTTCTACCAAAATAGTGGTCATTATGTGAGATTGCTTGATTTCTCTTCCTCCACCCGCATGCTGAACACAACTCCCCTCACCCCCCAACCAACTAGATCTCAGTTATCACTGGGGCTACCCCCCACCCCCTTCGGTCCCTGTTTCTTTCTCCCCCAAGCACCCCCCAAAAGTTTCTGTGTACCTATAAAAAGAAGAGAACCATCCACCAATGCAGAGCATGTGCTCTATGCAGTGTAAGTATCCATAATGACATTAATGAATGAATGAATGAATACAGAAAATTACTTTTGTTGCCATATTGGTCCTTGTGACAAAAGATCCAGAAAAAAAATTCTGAATGAATGAATGGCATCTTTGCTTATAATAAAATGTGATTGGCTGAGCCTAGACCACTCAGGTTTTCTATGAGCAAAGAAATCACCATTCATTGCTATTGCAGATATTTACATTGAACAGAGTGGATGTTCTGTACTGGGAACAGTTTTCTTCCTTTTACGGGTACACAAACACAAGATTTTGTGGGGTGCTCAGGGAAGAAGGAGGTGGGTAGCAGAGAAGGTTGCACGGAGGGAGTCTCATTGATCATCAGGGTCTGGTCAGGTGGGGGGAGGTAAGGGGAGTGGTTTTTGGTGCCCAAGTAGGGGGAAGGGAAATGGTCACAATTTATTTTAAGTGTCAGTTTCTATGTAATTATAGGGTAGGTGATCATTAATTACATGCAACAGGGGTGATTACGCTGTAGTTACATAATTGTTGCATTTAACTACATTGCAATCGCATACAGTTACAGTATAGTTGTACTGTAACTACAGTGTAGTTAAGGAAACTTTAAAAGTGTTACTAGAGAATAATAGAATCACACATCATGACTGCACTACTTTGGTGGTGAACTGCATGGGTGCAAGGTTGGGGGGGAATTAAATGCAAAGGGTGTCAGGGTGGATGTAAATATCGTGAACTGGTCTGTGTAGTAGGAGGGAGGATGTTGTGTTTTGACACAGTGGGTAGAAGGCTCCAATCTTGTGAAAACATTTTTTTTTTTTTTTGAAAGACAGTCGCTTTCCATAGTTCTTAATGAGCAAACTGCTACTTCACTCAGAAAAAAAACTACGCTTTGCCAGCAACTTCATTGGAATACTGCCACTGCTCATAGTTTTTGATGAATGAAGTAGGCACTTTTCTATGCAAAGAACTACACAACGTCACATTTTACACTTTGTGAAGTAGGAAAACTTCACAAGGTATTTCACAAAGTGAAGTTTCACAACTTTGCACATTACAAATCATGATCAGTCTCTATGTCCTCTCTGCACTCCCCAGTATCTTCTTCCTCCTCCACTTCCCTTGCTTGTGCCTTCTGCCCTTTGTTTGCCTTTTTCAGCTATTATTGCTCAACTAAATAAATAAGTCCCAACCCTTGCTGTACCACAGTATCTATAATGTGTGATGCTTTATGGACTGTTGATTCAGTTTTTTTACACCCTCTGTTGAGGGATCTAGGCTAATCTGGCTCTGTATGGTTTTCCTTTGGTGATTATGGATGAGCCCATGTCCTGTCATCTTCTTCTTTTTGGTGTCCCATTGCTGCGTCACTGCAGCAGACTGACAGTCCACAACCACTTCCTTCTCCCGTCCCTTGGATGGCTTCATAGATGGAAGCCCTGCAATATATTAGTTTTAAGAGGGCACACGAGAGAAGCAAAGTACTGACATGGCAAGTGGCTCACTGTTGTCCTACATGGTATTCTGTCAGGGTATGAGCCACAAGACATTTTTAATTATGATGAGATTGGCTTCTTCTACCGATGTGTTGGATATAGCACACTGACATTCAAATACAAGCTGTGGCTTGGTAAAAAAACAAACAAACAAAAAAACAAAAACTAATGAGAGACTGAGTGTCCAGAGTTGTCACAACATGTCTGGAACAGAGGAGACTGAGCTTGTAGTAGTTGGAAAGTCAGCTCAGCCATGCTGATTTAGGGGCATACAACATCTGTTAATCACTAACTGGTCAAATAGAACTGGTGGCCCGCAGTACAGCAACACCAACACTACAACAGCTAAAAAAAGACCATTACAGTGACAGTCACTGTAGTGGTCTGGGGTTCACTGATGCGGCTTCTCCCAGTGTTTTGCCTCCTTCCTGAAACAACTCCAACCTGGAGTTGATTATATTTAAATGCAGGGAGTGCGGGGGGCAGAGCCCCCTCATGATTGTTGCAGGGGGCATAGTCCCCCACAAAAAACACTTTTGTTTAGTGATGGCACAATACCGAGTGTTGGCATTGTGCTGTCACTGTGCAGGCTGTCGGCAGATTTACTGTCAAAGAAATGTGGTGCTTCCAAATAGAACCATCTGGAAAACATGAGTAATATTCACTCAGTGGCTGAGGGTGTAGGCTCATAAGCTCAGATCCAGAAAGATAGCCCTGGTTTTGGATAATCTTTCCAGTCACCCCCATGTTCCTGGTCTAAAGAACATCACATTTGCATTCTTACCTGTGAATACCACCTGTCTCATACAACCTGTCAATATGAGAATGATCCACTCCTTTAAAATGACATTAGAAAAGGGTAATATGGTCAAGAACTGTAGAACTGCTGGATGGATCTGAACAAGTAACAGCTAGTGTAGCTTAAAAAAATAAACATTCTTGATGCTGTCAGGCTCATGAAGACTGCCTGGTCAGCATCTCTCAAGAAACTGTAGTGTGCTGCTTTGTCAGAAGAGGTTTTTCCTATGGAGCCTCTAATTGAGGTTACTGAGCCTGGCACTGAAACTGAAGATCCACCTCCAGGATCAGCAAATGAGGAATTTCACCAGCACTGTCAATTGGCAGATGGGCTGGAAGTGGTGACAACTAGTGTCAACATCCAGGATGTTGTTGTCACCAGGAGTCAGCCAAACATGGACACCAATGAGAAGGAGGAGGAGGAGGATAGCATCAAAATCACAATAAGTGAGCCACCAGTTACACTGTGGGATGTTAAGGATGATCTCCTACACTGAGACAGGCAATGAAGTAAAGCAAGGGGTGCACCCCAACAGGTCAGTAATCAAACAAACTTGAGCATGTATGAGCAAAATATGCTAGTCATAAGATGCCAGACAAACATTGCTTCCTACTTCAAAACAGAAGAATGTCAGGTTTCAAGTTTTTTTCAATGAAGAAATGAAGAAAAACTTTCTTAGTGGTCACACACAAATACTATTCCTATAATTCCCAGTATACACAAGCACATTTACGCTGAAAGCACTACATGCCATTATAATCCCCACCATTCACAGATGCTATACTGAAATAAAAAATAAATAAAATAAAGCAAAGACAATTGTTTAACAGACACAGCACTCTCAACACTAAAGTTCAACATCAGTAGCATTTACCATAATGTTTTAACACCCACATTACCAGTGCTATGTGTTGTCAGCTTATAGCAAACACCTGACATAATATATAAAAGGTACCCATCTGGACTAGTCCAGTGATTCCACTATGAATGAGTTGCACTGTACGTACAATGTGTGATGCTTTATAGACTGATGATTTAGTTTTTGCACTTTCCAGTGAGGGGCTCAAGCTAATCTTACTCTGCTTTGGTTTTTCTTTGCTGCTTCTAGAGATTCCATACCACATCACCATCTTCTTTCTGGTGCCCCATTACTGCTTCACTGCAGCAGGTTTCAAGTCCACAACTACTTGCTTCCCACTGACCAGGCTCCCAGTCCCAGGGTGGGCATAACTGAGCCTGATACATAAAAATGCTGCACTTCTAGTAACCTGAAAGAAAGATTTACATGTGAAATTAAAATATTCTTGTTTTTATTTTGTTTCTGCAAAGAAAAAATGCCAACTAGTAGTAGACACTGACAGACTGCTAACTAACACCCACTTGCTGGCTGCTGCCCACTACCCAGGTTCCCAGTGGCTCACTATGGTCTACTAGGCAGGCAAAACAGAGCCTGGCATACAAGTGCTATACTTCTAGTAAACTTAAACATGGGACAATACATAGAAACATAAAAACATAGAAGTTGATGGCAGAAGGAGACCGCTAGGTCCATCTAGTCTGTTCATTTGTTTTAGACCTATTTTGATACTCTAGTTACCCTTTGTTGCCAGGTCTATCCCATGCATTCTTGAATCCCCCCACACTGTGTTGACCGCCACAATCTCTTCGGGCAGGCTGTTCCAGGCATCCACCACTATTTCTGTGAAGAAAAACTTCCTGGTGTTGGTAGAGGACCTCCCTCCTTTCAGTCTGATGCCATGTCCCCTGGGCCTGGAGCCCTACTTGAAGTGAAAAAGTTCCTGTGCCTGTACTTTGTTAATGCCTTTTATGTACTTTAATGTTTCAATCATGTCCCCTCTCTCTCTTCTCAGTAGATGGACAGCTGTATGTGGAGTGCCCTGCTCTGCTCTTGGTTTTATATCTTACAGCATTATTTTATACTATTTTACAGCATTTAATAGCACTTACATGTGTTAAATTCTGTTAAAATAGCTGATGTTTTATTAGGCCAAAACTAAGCTTATATTTAGTAAGATTTTACATTTTCTGAATATTAATTGATAAAGGTCTTATCAGAATTTACTCCTCGACTACCTGATGCAGACTTGCTTGGGCTAAAACTAAACTTATATTTAGTAAAATTTTACATTTTTTGAATATTCATTGCTAAAAGACTTATTGAGGTTTGCTATTCGACTACCTGGTGTAGTCTTGCTCGGTCTGGTTCCCTGCTCCCTCCAGGTCCTTGAGCCACAGAAAACACCTGGCAGCTGTAGAGTCTGTCCCAGCTTGAGACAGCAGGACACCAGGACACTGGGGGTTTAGCAGCAGAGAGTGAAGTCAACAGTTTGTAGATTATAGACGGTAGCATTTCTTTAGGACAGACCTAGAGCTGTGAGTAAGTCACGATCATTAGTAATAGCAGCAGTAGTAGTTCAAAAGTTTTAGAAAGAAAGGGGTTCTGTTTTGATTTCTGTTATTTATTTTATTTTTTATCAGTAGTGTTTGTTTATGAGTCCGACTTTTTCCCAAAATACTATGCAGGTGCATGAAATGAGAAGACCCTAAATTAAAACAAAAATAGTTTATTAAACAAAGACAATAATATCAACTACCTTGCAAAATAAATACTAGTTTTTATTCTGCTCAAATATAAGTTCCACTTGCAGAAGGAGTGATGTTTTCCATATAAGGGCATATACCTGAGTTGTGACTTCATAACATTCAGGAATAAAATGCCCATGCACTGCAAAGCTCAGTTAAGTTGTAGCAGTCAGACAGGGAGCATGAGCAGAGGTGGGTATTGCTTCTTGTTAGGTCTTTTGTCATTTTACTTAAATATGCAGTTAGCATTCTAGAGAAGCTGAAAACACACTGAAGGTGCAATTTTAGTTAAAGCAGCTAGAGTGTGAGGAGCGAGGGGTGAGTAAGCTGAAACTTACTCAATGACTCCCTGACTGCCTTCTTGAAATCTGGGATCTGTATTTCATCCTTAAATATAAAGGACATGCTTCTGAAGCAAAGCTTCCTTTTGTAAAAGCTTCATTGGAGGTTTTATGTTCACTATGTATCGCAGGCGATCTTACAACAGTATGAGTTTTGGAGGTGTGTGACCCTTCTCCCCAATGCACTGCTCAGTGTAGCAGGCACTTCTCAAGGGGACCAATGCATGCTGAGATGTGTATGACAGGAGTTCGGCTGTGTTGGTCTTCACTTCTAACAAAAGGTCTGCTGCAATCAAAGGTGGTAGCATGTATTCAATTAGCATATGTCAGCTGAACTGCTGTCATGCACAGCTTGGCAATCCCTCCCACTTCCTCCCTCTGCTAATGTCCTCCCTCCTTTCATCCCCAGCCTCCACCTTGTGTGCCGAGGGTGGTGCCCAATTCCCCCTTGGCTCATGAACCCCCTCAGCACACTGTGAGGCTGACAGGGGTGCCCAATCCCCCATTGGCTGCAGCCCCCCAAAAAATTGGCATGCTGGGGCCCACCCCAGCGTGCGCATGCTCCCCCCAGCACACACACTGTATGGCTAGTGGGAGTGCCCAATCCCTGCCAGCTCCACTCCCTGCCCAACAAACAGATAGGTGGCATGCTGAGAGCCCCTCCCAGCATGCCAAAAGCATCCATTTCTGTTTTAGTCAGTGGGGGTGCCCAGTCCCCTCCGGCTCCACAACCCCCCGAAAAACAGGTAGGTGGCATGCTGGGATCCCACCCTAGCATGCCAAAAGCATCTGTTTCTCTTTTTCTTTCATTTCTGTAAAACAAGAAAACGGTCCCTCACCGAGTCCTTGCCCCCACGGCCAACCCATGCCCACCCTCTGCGCACCAACCTCCCCACTTCCCCCTCATCACATACTTACCCCTGGAGGCCAGCGTGATGATCTTCAGTGGACCGGGAACATGTCTGCACTCTTCAAAGCCAACCATGAACGGAGGAAATGCCGGTAGGCTGTATAATGACATAAACAGGGTTTTTCCAACTTACAGTAGGTGGATATGTTGGCCATTTTTTCAACTTTTGGCACCAAATTTTCAACATAGGGTTCTTGGTACCCCTTCTCATGAATTCAGTCACTGTCATGGTGTTATTTGGTCCTGAAAGGTGATTTCACAGTCACTGTGCAGAATCACCTTTCAGGATGGATTAACAAAATGACAGTGTCGGTGTTCATGATGGGCTCTCAAAATGCCTATGTTGCAAATTTAGTGAAAAAATTCAAGAAAATGACTGTTTTACAAGTGTGCGTTACACAGTTTCCATGCACACTCACAAACTCATGAATCTGAAATATTTTCACTCCAAATTTTCAACATAGGCATATTTCCACACCTCCTTATAAACAGTATAGCTGTCATTTTTCATATCCTGGCCGAAATGTGTTTTCGCGCTTCCGGCGCAAAATATCATGGTTGCTGTTGGAAATCAGTGTTTGCTACAGAGTAAAACAATCACAGTGACACTGTTCATGAGCAGAGGTCCTAAAATGCCTATGTTGAAAATTTGGTGACAAAATTCCTTAAAATAGCAGTGCTATGAGCATGCGTTGTGCAGTTTCTACGCATACTCATAAGTTTGTGAATTTGTAATATTTCTATTCCAGATTTTCAACATTGCCATTTTCCCACATCTCCTTATGACCAGTACAACTGTAATTTTTCATATACTGGCTGAAATGTGTTTTCGCATGTCCAGCGTACCATAGCACGCCAACTGAGGGAAATCATGTTTGGTACAAAGTAAAAAAAATCACAGTAACACTGTTCATGAGCAGACACCCTAAAATGCCTATGTTGAAAATTTGGTGCAAACATTCCAAAAGATAAGTGTTTTATGAGAGTGCATTGCGCAGTTTCCACGTGCACTCATAACCTCGCGAATTTGTCATATTTTCACTCCAGATTTTCAACATTTGCATTTTCCCACACCTCCTTATGAACAGTACAGCTGTCATTTTTCACATCCTGGCTGAAATGTGTTTTCACACTTCAATGCAGAATAGAGCGGTCGCTGTGGGAAATCAGTGTTCGGTGCACAGTAAGAAAATCATAGTGACAGTGTTCATGATCAGAGGTGAGAAAATGCCTATGTTGAAAATTTGGTGAAATAATTCCACTGAATGACTGTGTTACAAGCACGGGTTGCACAGTTTCCACACAGGCTTGTTCCCTTGAGCACACCTAGAGCGTTGGGGTTCCTAAGACAGACATTTGAGAAGTATGAGGGTGAAATGTTGATCAGATGCAAGAGGAGTTCCAGAGAGGTACTCTGTTGGGATATGGATTCTAAAGGGACATGGATACAACTAGGGGCACCTGCATAAATGCCAAATGCCAGTGTAAATACCTGCAGCGAATGTTTGGCATTGACAAATGCTTGTTGGAAAGTGGGTTTATAAGAAACTCACAGAAGTTCAGACACTAGCAGGGAAGCTGGAAAGAAATTCATTTAAAAAGATAAAGAAAACACCACTCTGGGGTGTTTGCTTTTTATCTGCTGGGTTTTGTTTTTTATGCAAAGTACCTGAGTACCTGAAGGAGTTTGGGAATTGATACATTATCTGGGACCAAGGCCTGCTGCTTTCATACACCTTGTCCTATATGAAATCAGCCAGTACTGAATTTTATTTGGATAAAGTTGTCAATGTATTAAGCATATGTTGTTTGGCTTAGTGAAAATCCAAGAACTGATTTGGCTACAAGATTATAAGATTATATTAGTAGCACATTAATAGTTGAAGATTTGTGAACATATGATCCTTTGTTATAGTTTATTTTATTTTATTTATTTAGGAAATCAGAATTACAACCCTTTGAGTCATAGACTCATTTCCAAAAGCTCCACGTCAGAATAAAACATAGACATCCATATAGTACATACATAGAATAAATGTGGGTGAGCAATTACATAGAGTATAAGTACAATGAGCACTAGTCAATGCCTATACATTTGGTAGCTAAAACAGAGCAGAACTATTGACATATTTACCTAATGAGCATACAGTAAATGTGCAAGCTAAGTGTTTTAAGAAAACACATAGTTTTTAAATTGACTTTGAAGGAGTTTTTGAAAAATAAAACGCACTCCCTGTTAATTAGCTGTCTGAATTTATTAGACTAGGATTTAAAAGACAAGTGTTCAGTTAATTCAAAATATATAAATTGATAGGGTTTATTGGATACAAAATACAGTCAGGGTTTTTCTTTCATAAATTATTTGAATTGATTAACGAAACATTTTTTTTTCACATCCTAGTGGATATCAGAGCAGAAGATAAAAAACACAAAGTCATCCACAAACCATCTGGAAGGCCAGTCAAATTAGGGCTATCTTTGACTTTTAAACCAGGAAAATTTAAAAAGGACCATTCAGAATAACGTGGAAGAGTTTAATGGAACATCCTAACAGTGGAGACATTTCTACTTTGGATACTTTTATGGTGAACTTTGATATATTAATTATCTGAGAAGATATGTTGGCACATTTGAACTTTATATATTTGAGCTGAACTCCTGCATTTTCCTTACACATGATTAGTATATTATTATATTATTTTATAAATCGTATTAAACATTATGTTACAGTATTGTGATAGGGTAATTGCTGTGTATCTAAGGAACATCTATTTATCAGATACATTAAATTTTAGTGACATTTATTACTGAAATTTCATATAATTATAATAAACCTGAATGAAAACTAGAAGTGCAAGGTCAGAAGAGATTGTGACTTGCGATCACGCTGTAGAAGAAATCCATGAGGGAAACATCATGGAGTGGGAGAGGAGCCCACAGACCAGTCACACCAGTTTCAACAGAATGGCTGGGCTTTAAAGGCTGTGAGCCCAGCTGCTAAGGACGCCTGCAGGGGAGCATCACAGGATGACTGAGGGCACATTGGGAGGCCACATTGGCAGCAAACAGGGTACTATCGGTGACTGCAGTGGCAGCAAAGGGGCAGTAGGTGGCTGCCCGCACTACTGAGCCAGATCAGTGGGACAGAGAGGTGATCTATGTTGGCAGCATCGGCTGCCAAGAGTAGGAGAGGAGCCCATGGACCAATCACAGCTCAGGGCACCAATTTCAACACAGCAGCTGGGCTTTAAAAGCTATGAGCCTAGCCACTAAGGACATTTGCAGGGGAGCTGTAATTTCTCCCACCCACCCTTGTCGCACCACTTCCTTTATTAAATACTGTGCTGGCACCACCCCTTGGGGTGTGGCCCATATCCAGAGGGACCAGGATGAGCTGCAGTTCTGATCTGGAAAAGGTGTCAACTTGATTTGTGCTTTGACTGTGGGAGGAGCATCAAAAAGCTGATTTATCACAGTCTGAAGGACATTTAGAGTGTCTGTGAACTTGGGGAGTTGGTACAAGCTGGGCAGCTGCTTTTTGCAAGTGTCTATCTTTAAACTGTGGGTCTGATGCTTTTTGTAAGTGTCTATTTTTAAATAGTGGGTCTATTTTTAAGCTGCTAATCTGGGGGACCTAGCTAAGTTTCTGGTAAAACTTATTATTTTCTTTTTTCTTTTCAGATGGTTCAAGCTGGGCAGCTAATCTCTGTGTTTGTCTGTCTTTAAACTATGAGTCTACTGTTAAGCTGCTATTCTGGGGGACCTAGCTAAACTAAGTTTCTGGTTAAGAATTTTTCTTTTTGGATAGGGGAGAGGCTCTGGGGGTAATCAATAAAATGGGCAGAATAGTTGGGTGTAGTGAATGTGGAGCAGCGGTTTTCATGGCAACAATATGGAGGCTGAGGAATTGTCTGATTTGTATTAGATTGGGGCAGTTGGAAGCAGAATTAAGCAGGCTTAGGGGGGAACTGGCAAGGGTGTGGAGGAAAATGGGGTGGGAGAATGTTAGGTATAGTCATGGGATGTGGGGGCCTACTGAAGCAATTAGGGGGTGTGGTGGGGCTGGGTGGGACCATGGTGTGAAGTGGCCTGTTGGGGGGTTGAAGAAATGGGAATTCAAGTCCAAATGATGAGGACTGGCTTAGCAAGCAGGTAGTGGGGTTCTCTGGGGGTTGGGAGAATAGGGATCGAGTTAGAGGGTGGAGACAAAGAGCTCATGCTAGGGCAGATACACTGGCACTTCATGGTGACAAGTCATGTGCTGGGGGGATTCCATTGGATGATGGATGGGGGATGGGGCCTCGAGCTAGAGTCAATACCTCGGTTGAAAGAGGAGTAAAGTCATACTCTGGGGTGAGATGTAAGATGGGGCAGCCGAGTATGTGGGCTGGGTGGCAGGGAGGGAGGGGGATTCAGGGGTAAAGGTGGGGGCAGGAGGTGCTAATATTAATGCAAAAGGGGGAGCAATGAACAAGGGGAGGGAGTGGCAGTGTGGGAGAGTGGATGGGGTTTGATGGAAAGAATGGGGGTTGGAGGTGAGAATATTAATGTAAGAGGGGGAGCAATGAGCACGGGGAGGGCACTGGGTCCAAGAGGGGAGATACTGGCAAAATGGGGCACAGTCAGCAGTGGGGGCTTTTTGATGTGGGTGGTGCAGGGAGGGAAAGGGTGATGGGGGACCTGGAGGAGAGAGTCAAGTGCATTGATGGGAAGGGGGCAGATGGGAGTACTGCTGGGGCAGTTCAGAATGGTGAGGTGGGGGAGAAGCTGAGTGGTGAACGATTAGACAGGGAGGATAATTTGCTCAGTGGGGTAGGGGCAACTGATGACAATCTGATTGATGATACTATCAATGAGAACAGAGGGGTAGTGGGAGTGAGGGGAAGCATGACAGAGGAGAGAGTTAGGCTCAAGGGTAAGGAGGAGGTTAGAGTGCTCCTGTTGGGGGACTCCATAATCGGGGCAGAAATTGGGGAGAGACAGAGAGAGAGAGAGAGGGGATAGGCTTTGTTGTTAAGGTCAATTATAAGTCTAATTAATTATTCATAATGTTAGTGCCATTCCTGATTGGTTGCCGCACCGGTCTGAAATCTCTTAGAAGTGACGGTGACTGCGCTCACGGCTTCCCACTACTACCGTAGCTGTTTACCATAGTGCTGTACAGAAGCAAGCCACAGAGCCTGATAGAAAACTTTAACTATGGAATGTAAAAAGTTCAACCTCAATTACAATAAAAGAAAAATTGGCAGTACCTGTGCCATGTGCCGCAGAACACGCCATGCCGCAGAAACACCTACCTACACACACGGTCCCACTGAAATGCTTACCAGCACTACAAAAAAAGTAAGTACAAAACAAAACAAAGAAACCATTAATGCGATTAGACTTATAGTCACAATAATGACCTCAGAGATGGTCATTTCCTTGAGATTAATGACCGGCTGGGAGGGGGTGGCTGGTTGTTAATCTCTAGGAAATGACTGTCTCTTTGGTCATTATTGCTTAAATGCATATCTGATTTGACTGTGCACAAGGCCAAGCACTTGATGTATGCTTTGGTGAGGGAATGAGGAGGTTCCCCCCACATCTTAGTGCACCTAGGCACAAATGACATAGAGGGTAATACTATGGAGGAGATACAGGTGAGGTCCTGGAAGCTAGCCAGAGTGTGTTATGTTATGGGGTGCACAGTCCCTTTCTCAGAGGTCCTCCCAGTGCCTAGAGTCATCATGGACATAAGCGGAAAATCATGGAGGTAAATGAATGGCTCAGAGTGTGGTGTATGGCTAGGGGGTAGGGGTTGGTGGGGGACTGGGGTTCAGTTTGGGAGGACAAGAAGCTGTATGCTATGGATGGGCTTCACCTAAATTTGGTGGAGAGGGAGGTCTTAAAATGAAAACTGATCAAATTCATTGACATTAGGTGGGTTTAAACTTGTGAAGGTGAAGGGCTTGGGCTTGAGGCTGCTGTTGATAGTGCAGCAAGGGAGGACTTGGCCTTCTCCCCCCAACAGAGGAGATGGGGTGTTTAACTTAGGCACCTGCCAGTGGACGAGGGAGCAGGCTCATGCAGTTAACCGGTGGATCTAGGGCTGGGGGGTTGGGCGTGGGCAAGGGGCAGGGATGCAGAGTGGCCCTGATTAATTCCAGAAGCATGGGGAATAAGATGCCTGTGCTTCAGGCATCACTAGCTGAGGGAGATGTGGAGGTGGTGGCAGTCACTGAAACTTGGGCCACACATTGTCATGATTGGGACCTGAACTTGCTGGGGTACACTGTGTTCAGAAAGGACAGAGCTGTGGGCAAGGAAGGGGGGGTGGTGCTCATCATTAGGAATTGCATTGATATATGCAGGATGTAGGGGGCAGAGGGTAATGTAGAGGCATTATGGGCTACCTTTTTGGCTTCCGGGGGAAGGAGGGTCATCCTGGGGGTGGTTTACAGACCACCCTCACAGGCAGAAGAACTCAAGGAGGGCCTGGTAATGAATGTAAGAGCTCACTGCAATCAGGGTGGGGGTAGAACTGTGGTGCTGGGTGACCTCAACATGCCTGAGGTGGATTGGGACACCATGGCAACTTCATCAACTAGGGAGCAGCATTTGCTGGATGTCTTTCAGGATGCATTCCTATTACAGCTGGTGGTTGACCTGACAAGAGATGGTTGCATCCAGATGTGGTCATGTCTGATGGTGACCTAGTTAGGAACCTGGTTGTAGGGGACCAACTGGTAGAGAGTGACCATGCCACAGTTTGGTTTTCCTTAGACCCGGGTGGGGTGGAAAATCACACAGAAACAGTAGTGGTGAACTTCAGGGGAGCGGCATTGAGGGTATGGTGGGTGTTCTCAAAAGGCATTTGGAGGGGATCAGACAGGAGATGGACATGGAGTGCAGGTGGGAGATTATTAAGAGAGGGCTCCTTGAAGCCACCAAGGCTTGCACAAAGATCTGGAACAAGTTTAGTAGGGCCAGAAAGCCGAGCTGGTGGACCAGGGAGGATCAGGAGGTGGTGAAGGAGAAAAGAGCAGCTTATAGAATGCATAAGCACTTTTGAGGGGACATGGACAGAGAGGAGTACAATAGGATATCCAAAAAGGAAAGCAGGGTGCTGAGATCAGCCAAGGTGAGGTTGGAGCTGAGGTTGGCACAGGGGATCAGCAATGGGGGAAAGGGTTCTTTAGTTATATCAGGGAAAGGAGGAAAGTGAAGGGGCAGATTAGCAGACTAAGGTCAGAGAGTGGGTGAGCTGAGGAGGCCAGAGAGCAGGGGGAGGTACTCAACAAATACTTTGCCTCAGTATTCACATGGGACGATGGTGGAACAACACCATACAGGAAGGTAGTCTAGAACTAAGAAAGGGGGGAGCTCTCTAACGATGAAATTCCTGTGAGCAGCTTGAGAGAGGCTCTTAAGTCCCTAAGAATGGATAAGGTGCCAGATCGGGAAGGGATTCATCTCAGGGTGCTGAAGGAGATGGCAGATGTCCTTGCTCCATTAGTGGACCTTTTTAATTCCTCCCTTCAGATGGGTTGGGTGCCTCAGGATTGGAGGATGGCTCCTGTCATGCCTATCCATAAAAGTGGCTCATGGGAGGGGCTGGGTAACTACAGGCCTGTCAGCCTGATGTCGGTGGTGGGCAAGATGATGGAGTCCATCCTGAAAGAGAAACTGGAGGTGTTCCTGGGGCCATGGGGCCATCTGGATGACCACCAACATGGTTTCATCAAGGACAGATCATGTCAGACGAACCTTGTGGAATTCTATGATTGGGTGACAAGGGCACTGGACCAGGGAAGGCCAGTGGATATCCTCTATCTGGACTTCAGCAAGGCATTTGACTCAGTGCAACACTCATGGTTGCTAGACAAGCTAGAGGAAATGGGGTTGGGGGAAAGATGGTGGGGTGGATAGGGAGCTGGCTAACTGGGTGGTTTCAGAAGGTGGTGGTTGGGGGAGCAGTATCATCTCCTAGAAGGGTCATTAGCGGGGTCCCACAGGGGTCTGTGTTGGGTCCAATCCTGTTTAATGTTTATATCTCAGACATTAGGGATAGTGTTAGGAGTAAAATGAGCCTCTTCACCAATGACTTGAAGCTGGGGGCAGTGGTGGATGGGGAGGAGGGTGGAAGGGCCCTACAGGAGGACCTGGATACTCTTGAGAGGTGATCAAGCACTTGGAAGCTGAGGTTTAATGCTAAGAAATGCAGTGTTCTCCACTTGGGACTTAGGAACCCTGATCATGAGTATGGGAAAGGAGCTTGGGGTGTTTGTGGATGCCAGAATGAATAACACTGAGCAGTGTACGAGCGCTGCAGCTAAAGCGAATAGGATGCTCAGGTGCATTGCCAGGGGGATAACCTCAAGGAGAGGGGAGGTACTTTTTCCTCTATAACTGCCTGGTCAGACCACACCTGGAGTACTGCATGCAGTTTTGGTGCCTGTACTTGAAAAAAGACATTGCCCTCCTGGAAAGGGTCCAGAAGAGGGTGACCAGGATAATACAGGGTCTGGAGGAAATATTCTATGAGGAGAGACTTGGGGGCTGAACATGTACTCCCTGGAGGAGAGGAGAGACAGGGAGGATATGATCAAGGTCTTTGTTTTACTTATTCTTTATACTCCCCTTTGTCTCCACAGTTGCCCCTTTCTTCAGGGCCTCAATGCATCCCTGCATCAGGGAGACTGGAGAACTACTAGCTCACATGGGTGCCCCACTCCCCACACAATCTCAAGCCCCCAGATAACTCCCGGTTGGGGTGGAGGAGTCCCCCATTTTCCCCTCCATCTCTTCAGTGGGAGTGCACACCTTGAGCCATCTTCCCAGGATTCTCCCTGATCGCCAGCACTGGGACCCATCTACAGGTGCAGCTGTGGGGTATTTCCTCATGTTCTGGTCCCCACCCCCTGTAGACGTCAGCTCACATGGAGGACCAATGTGTCAGAGGTGCACAGAGACACTCCTTTGCTCCAGTCCTCAGCCAACGCCTGCCCTTCCCTAGTGTTCTGCCTCCTTTGCTGCACCAGCACCACCTGTGGTCACCCAGGGGGGTGGTGCTATTGCAGCGAAGAGAGCTACCCAGCCCTCCTGAAAAAGTAGAGCAGCCCATCAGATGCTGTATCCTTCTCTCCCTGATGGCCCTCTGATGACCCTGGCTCAGTACTGAACCCGGGTCACCAGCATCACGAGTGGTAGCACTACCACTGCACTGACAGACCGGCAAATAATCAAGGTCTTTAAATATCTAAAGGGAGTGAACAGGGTCAGCACTGATAGTCTGTTCCAGCTAAGTGAGGAAGGGACCACCAGGGGGCATTCCATGAAGTTGGTTGGTGGGAGAGGCTCAGGGTTGAGACTAGGAGATGTTACTTTACAGAAAAGATGGTGGCCACATGGAATGCATTGCCTGCAATATCTTGAAAACCATACAAGTTACTTATATACAACAAGTGTCAAAGTTGTTCACAACAAAAAGACCTTTACATTGAGGGTTGTCACTAAGCTGAACTCTGTATAGTTTTTAAAATATAGCCATCCCCGCTTTTGTATTGTAAAGTAGTGCTTGTTGCTGAATCTATGGGCTTGGCTACATCACTGTCACATGAGACAGGATGCATTGTAGGCACAAGAAAAACAATAAACTTAGCGGAGATGGAGATCCCCAGTGGTCATAAAACTACCATAAAGCTAGGAGGCTACATTAGGAAAAACTCCTGATAGCAGACAGAGGGAAGGACACACTAGGACTTCACACACAAATCAAAACACTCTGCACAACATATGTTTTTACAAATTTTGGGTGTACTACTCCTTTAATTCATTTTTATTTATTTTAGTTTTTGCTGGCTGGGTAAGTGCACTAGACAAATTCTGCCTATTTTCAGGCATGACCCGGGGGAGGGGAATACAGATGAATGTCAACTGACCTTGAACCAGATTAAGCTGTTGATGGTATTTTTCGTGAATGGGGGGAAATTTGACCAGGGCACCGGGGAAATTCCCCTGCTCTTGCTGCAGAGGGTGCTGATGCGCTGCAGGAGAGATGGAGGACCTCAGTTCAGAGGAGGTTGTGGAGGGGGATGGTTGTGTTATTGGAGCACTGGAGCTCTTGGTGAAATCTTCTATATCTGGAGGAGAAGGTCAGCCTGATCAAGGTTGTGATCCAGTATTAGCTTTGGATGTGAGCGATTCCACCGTAGTGGAAGAGGATGAGGCGACTGCAGAACTACAATTACAAAGTGAGTTGGAAAAAAAGAAATCGTAATTGTTGGATCTGATAACGTTGGTAGAACATGACTTTCAGACTTGTCGACAGAAACTAGAAGCTGAGCGTAGTAAACGGAAACGTTCTATGGCGAGCCCAACGCAGGACGGGAATAAGAGGATACCTTTGAGTATACCACTCTCTAATCCTGAAGGGGCTCTAACCTTAGTTGTGGAACATGTTCCTTTATCTCATGTGGGGTCTGAAACTGGATGTCCCTTACCTGCCCGGTCTCCTGGAGAGGCTTTACAGCAACCAGGATGGCTCTGGGATGATGGCCACTGGATTCCTGATCCTAAAATCCCTTTGCCTGGATCTGTAGGTACTGGTCTTTTGCCTAGTAATTTCACTGTGGATTTGAAGTTGGTTTCCCCAGGTGTTGTTTTTCCTTTGGAGTTCAGCTTCTGCTTGGCCCCACTGAGGCTGTGCATGTTCAGAGGAAGGCTGGAGAATTCAGTAGTATGCCAGACGTTGCTGAACTAGCAATGGAGCAGAGTGATGCTGTTCTATCCCTTTCAACTGAGGTTTTCCTGACTGATCCTCTGAATTCAGAGTGTGGTAAGCTACTTTGTGAAGGTGAGACTTATATTGAACAGTCTGTGCTGGTTGTTGAACCTTCTAAGGGTGTTACCGATGGTCGAAGGAAGGGAGGGGACTCCCCTCCTCAGATGGATTCTGGCCCCAAAACATATGTTGGCCTGTTCTGTAAACCAGCAGAGGTGGCTAAATGCCGACTTCTGGTCAGGCTTAGATATAAAGGCAAAGCCCCAGTGGTCCCAGACAGCGCTTGGGTAGGGAAAACCTTTTTGGTGGACTCTATGGGTTTTACACCAACAGAGGTATATGCATTCATACACCCCACCCTTGGAGATCACTCGTCTGATGTTAGTTTTGTCACTATGAAATCATTAGACACATTTTGGGAGAAATATTATGATGTAAAGGATTCAGAAGTTTGGAGAGACTTTCTGGCAATCCCTATCATAAAACCAATGATTAAAGCAGTCACTATTCATTTTCCTAATGACGGTGTTAATGTTTCTAATATAATTTTCTGGCTGGAAAAAAGGTGTTCTATGTATGACCATCCTGAGCCCATTATGGATGATAATGGTTTCTGGACTGGGGGTGGACAATATGAATCCAGCATTTACCTAGTTCATTTTTTGGGGGCCGAATCAGGGGTATTTTTTTCTACGCAGGTCAGTCGAAGAGTTGTTATAGATGTGGATCTTTACAGCATTTGAATACCTCCTGTGACCAGGTTAAATGTTTTCAGTGTAGGGTGTTGGGTCACACTGCTGCCCAATGTGTTGCTCCCCCAGTTTGTCATCTTTGTGGGGATGATGGTCACTCCTATGCAGAATGCCCATGGGCTACTCATAATTCCGATGACTCCTCTGATCAGGAGTATTTCTTGCTTCAAGCTAGGAGACCGTTTAGTTCCATGTGGTTTGAGTCAGAAGGTTTTGGGAGAGGTAGATGCTGGGGTAGAGAATGAGGAGGGGGTATGGGGGATAGGAGAGGAACCCCGATGTCTCCTGTGGCTACAATCCCAGTAGAGAGTGGCTTCTCTCAGCATGAGTATATGGATCTTACTCCACCATCTCTGGAAGGTGCTGGAATGGGAGAACTAGAGACCCCTTTTGTGACCCTGCTAGGTTCCCCACAGTGGGAATCTAGGAGCTTATTGCTTTCTTCCGAGACTGTACCAAGTCGCCATGAAGTTCTCCCCATGCCTTCGACTAGTGGTCTGATTCAGCAGTCAGTATTGCAAAACCAGTAAGGGGTCCAGTTGCATTCTATATTGGAGGGAACTGAGGGGTTAGGTAGTCAGTGTCAGCCTTTATCTCCTTTACCCTTATCAAATAGATTTACCCTACTTTCCTCTTGGGGAGACCAAGTGGAACAAGATAGCCCTTTGCCTGACATGGAGGCCAGTCAGGATGTGGTTACTGCTCCACTGGGAGTTTTGAAATTCCCTCCATGAAAGTCCCAGGCTTCAGACATCAACAAATGAATTACTAGATCTAGTGAGAAAATTCTAAAGCCCCCTCCCTGAACCATCTTCATTACATATAGCTAGTTTGAATGTCAATAGTATAAAGTCCTCAGTTAAATGTATTGTGACCTTTGGTGTTTTATTTCAGTTAGACTACGATGTCTATTTGTTGCAAGATACCAGGTTACATACTTTAGGTGATGTGGCTCAGGCAACAAAAGATTGGCCGTGGGGATGAACATATTGGTCTGTTGTGGAATAGGGATATGTTTTTTGACACGAGACGTTCACATTTTAAGATTGGTGGATGTTGAACCGGGGAGAATTTTGCTGCTAGACATAGTTCTTAATGGCTTACAGTGTAGATTAGTGTCTATTTATGGACCACAGACGAAGGTGCAAAGAATAGCTTTGTTACATAAAATGCAACCTTATTTGTACACTAGCTGTCAGATTTTCTTTTGTGGTGATTTCAATATTAACTGTCAACAGTGAACGGATTAAGGTAAACAGTATTATGATAAAGTATTTTTGAAGTCAGTTCTTACCCAGGCGGTTTTAATAGATGCACATGCTAAATGAATGAATGAATACTTTATTTATAAAAAAGCGCCTTTCCAAAACCAAGGCGCTTTTACAACAAATCAATACATAAAACTTAAAATCTTAAGAACAATCCATAAATATATTTAAAAATCCGGATATGCCAGGTTAAACAAATATGTTTTCAAAGCTGATTTAAAGCTTTGGACAGTCAGGCACTCTCTCACCCAATGAGGTAGAGAATTCCACAGGGTTGGAGCCATAAAACTAAATGATCTTTCCCCAGATGTCTTTAAACGAACCCTGGGAATCTCTAGCAATCCCTCATCGGTGGATCGGAGCCAACGGGAAGGACAGTAATGATGAAGAAGATCTTGCAGGTAACTAGGTCCCTGATCGTGTAGGGCCTTATAGGTCAGCAAACCGACCTTGAAGGTGATTCGCCATTGAATCGGCAGCCAGTGCAGTCCATGGAGGACAGGCGTTATATGACTGGCCCTTGACGTACCAGTCAAAAGCCTGGCTGCCGCATTCTGCACCAGCTGCAGACGGCGAATATCCACCCCCGGGTAGCCCTAGGTACAGGGAGTTGCAGTAGTCCAAGTGGGAGGTAACGAAGGCGTGGACCAATGTTGGAAGGTCATCAACGGGAACCAGATGCTTCACTCGGGCTATATTCCTCAGATGGTAAAATGAGGTCTTGACAACAGCTGACACCTGATGTTTGAGGGTCAGACAATCATGAAATATAATGCCCAAGTTCCGCACCCAGTCTGAGGTCATCAGCTAGGTCTCCCCAAGCCAAAGACCTGAGGGTGACCCAGTCAATGAACCTACCCCTCAACGGCCTGGGTCCACCACCAACACCTCAGTTTATTCTGGGTTTAACCGCAACCAACTCACAGTCATCCAGTCCTGAATCTCGGTAAGACAGTTATTAAAGACCGAGACAGCATCACCTTGGTCAGGCACAAAGGACATGTACAGCTGAGTATCATCTGCATAGCAGTGAAAACTCAAGCCGTACCGCCTAATGATCACTCCCAATGGCAGCATATAGACCGCAAATAACATGGGTGCTAAAATAGAGCCCTGCGGCACCCCAGAGGATAGGGGGAGTGATGTCGAGGAACAAATCCCAGACACCACCCTCTGAGTCCTACCCTCGAGGAATGATCGAAACCAACGGAGGACTAAACCAGATAGCCCACAGATAACCCACAGGTGCTCCAAAAGAACCCCATGATCAACGGTATCAAATGCCGCAGAGAGATCCAGAAGGACCAAAATGGAGCAAGTCTTTCGATCTCTCGCTATTAGAAGATTTAGTACTCTAGCAAAGGCTGTCTCAGTACTATGTCTTTTCCTAAATCCTGACTGGAGAGAATCATAGACATTGTGGCTGGTCAAATGATCGTCCAGCTGCAATGCAACCACCTTCTCAATAACCTTGCCTACAAAAGGCAGGTTAGAGACAGGTCTGTAGTTAACCAGACACTCCGGGTCTAAGGAGGATTTTTTTAGAAGGGGCCTAATCACGGCTTCCTTCAAGGGGTCAGGAAAATTCCCCTTCTCCAATGACAACCAGATTATCTCAGCAAGGATCAGGCCGATTTTATCCATACATCCTACTAAGAGGTGGGTGGGGCCCGGATCCAAACTACAGTTGGTTGGTCGCAGTGATTGGATGATCATCACTATGTCATTGATTGTGGGTTTGTCAAAGTCAGACCACACAAACTGGGTGTCTGACATCTCCTGCTAACCACTACAACTCCCATTTGAGAGAGTTAAAAGGAGATCGGACCTGATTGTGGCAACCTTATCTGCAAAGAATCGAGCAAACTCCTCACAGCGTTCCTGTGAAAACGCTCTCTCGGGCTGAAGGCAGAGTGGATTGCACAGTCTGTCCAAGGTCCGAAAGAGCTGGGATGGTCGATTCTGTGCAGCAGCAATTTCCCTGGACAGGAATTCTGCCTTCTTACGGGTACTTGCTGATTGATAGACACGATAGTGGTCCATCAAATTAAGCCTGTCACACTCCAGGCCCGATTTCCGCCAACATCTCTCAAGCCTTCTTCCCACTCTCCTCAACTCCCTCAAAGTCTCATCAAACCATGGAGACTTTGGGTGAAGGATGAGGGGTCGACCACGTTCAGGAGCAATGGAATCCAGGGCCCTTACTACCGCCTTATTATAGGCAAGAACCAGGTCCCCCGGATCCATGCATTCACTAGGCAAACTCGATAGATCCAGCACCGCCATCAGGTCTTCTGGGATAACACCCCTCAAAGCACGGTACTGGACCATCTCCATGGAGATCAACCTACCGGGGGGGGGTAAGGAAACTGAACCCAATGGTGTGATGGTCAGACTATCCAACTGGCTCCACCACCAAGTTGGATATCTCCATCCCCAGGAGGAACACCAAATCCAATGAATGACCATCTATATGGGTAGAGGAGGAAATAACCTGTGTGAAGCCCAGCGAATTCATTAGCTGGAGGAAATCAGAACCAAACTGCGAGAGTTCTTCGTCAACCCAGGCATTGAAATCCCCCAGGATCACCATCTGGAGGATCCCAATGTCATGTCAACGATGAAGTCTGCGACTTCCCACAGGAAAACATTCTCATTACCTGGTGGACGGTAAATGAGAAGAATCCTGTACCCCACACCCTCACCCAGGATACATTCAAAAGATTTGGTAATTCCCACTGCTATCTCCATCAGATTCAGTTCTGTCCTAAAACAGATTGCCACCCCCCCACCTCTACGATCCAATCTCGGATGGTGTATCACCGAGTACCCGACTGGTATAGCTGAAGCCAAAACAGTGCCAGAATTTTCATCCAGCCAGGTCTCGGTGATGCATGCCAGGTCCAATGACCCAACAAGATCAGCTATTATAGCAGTCTTGTTTTTAATGGACCTGGCATTACATAACACCGTCCGAGTTGGATGAGTTGCCAGTGAAGACCGAGCTACCTGCCTGCTAGAAGCAGAGCCCTTGGGTATGGGAGTCAGGCAAGGTAGACCTCTCTCCTGAACCCATTTCACCCCAGGGCATCTTCTTGTCCTCACTGTCCCAATCCGTTGACTCCTATCCATTCCCCCTCTAAGTTGGGCCCCCACCTTCCTCCTCCTCACAATCCCTAGAGCCCTACAACATCTATATACCTCCGGGGACAGTGGGGGGCAGTTAAAAGGGTGGAGGTCCCTAAGTTGGGGGGAATAATGCCTGACCATCCAAATAAGTGCCCAGCACATCCTCACACAAAATATACACCTTAAACCCCCCCCAAAAAAAAGGTGGTATAAAGGCAAAGTCGACATTTTCAAAAGGTCTCCTTCATTCTAAAATAGATTTTATTTTTGTACATAAGTCCTTGTTAGTCAACAAAGTGTTGAATATACCAGTGGAAACATCTGATCATTCACTGATAAGGATTAGTATTGAGAACCCCCCAGATGAATGAGAGGCTCTGGGTTGTGGTGGCTTAATACCTCCCTTTTAATGTTGCCTAATACTGAGAAAGATTTATTGTCCATAATTCAAGATAAAGTAACAACTATAGTTCTCGATGATAATATTGGTAGATGGTGGGAAGATTTTAAACATTGTCTGATGGGTTATTTTCAGGCTTTAGGTAAATCCCGGGCAAGAACAAAGATGGAGGACTACCTTATGTTTAGAACATTGTTGTGTACATTATTATCTAGACAGGAGGAGGGGAAGGGAAGTTTGACTGAAGTAATTACACGGATTAAACTATCTATGTTTGAGTACCAGCATAATAGATTTTCTTCTTTGTATACAGAGCAGTCATTTGGTATGCAAGGGAAAACAGCTTATGTCAACCCCTTTCTGGCTTATAAAGACCGTAGGGAGAAACGAGTTTTGGAAAATTTAAATACCCCAACTGGTGAACAAGTTTGGGATAATGAGGGCATAATGAAGATAGTCAATGACCATATTGAGCAGAAATTTGGGGAACATGTTGCAGATTCTGTTTTTTTGCCACAGTTGTTCCAAGCAGCAAATCTTCCTAGTTTATCACTGAGTTAGCAGCGGGCATTAATTGAGGATTTTACTTTGGTAGAGTTGGAGAGAGTTATTTTATCTTTAAAGCAGAATGTTTTTCTTGGGTCTGATGGGCTGCCAAGTGAGTTATATAAAATTCTCTGGCGGCTAATGCCTACAACTTTGTTATCTTATAAAACTTTTTTCTTCTGATTTGTTTCTACCATCACAAATGTATGAATGTTTACTGTTTTTTCTTTATAAGTCAGGAGACCAAGCAGATATTAATAATTGGAGGCTGCTTACATTATTGAATGTGGATTTTAAAATATTTTCTAAACTGTTGGGGAATAGACTATCTTTAGTCATGCCGGATTTAATCAGTGTGGACCAATATTGTTCTGTTCTTAGAAGACGCATCACAGATGTGTTATTGCTTATACGGGATTTACTAGAGAACTGGGACAGGATGGGAGTAGTGGATCATAGTTTGGGGTATTTGGTAAGTTTGGACCAAGCCAAGGCTTTTGATGAGGTTTCACATGCATATTTATGGCGCTGTTTAGAAGCTTATGGGATTCCGGTAGTTTTTTTGCAATGGATTAAATTATGTTATGCTCCAGCAAATGTTTTACTGTACAAAAATGGGTGGATAGGGTCTCGTCATCAGATCCTTAAAGGAATTTTGCCAGGGTTGTCCACTTAGCCCCCTTTTATATGTTTTTGCATTAGATCCTTTATTATGGTTATTGACCAGGTCCCCCAGAATTAGAGGGATAGGAGGGGATTTGGAGAATTTGTTGAAATTATCGGCATATGCAGATGATCTTTGTTTGATATTTACAGGATGGTGACTCCATTGTTGCAGCTTGTACCTCAATAGCAGAGGTAGGTAGGATTAAGGGAGCCTGGATTAATTTGCAAAAACACATTGTTTACGACTCGGTGGATTTCCGGTTGAATGTGAAATGGTGGGAGGTTTAAATGTAGACATGGTTCCCTGTGAATATTGGGAGTTTATTTTGGGGGTAAAGATATGGTGGAATATAACTGGCAAAGAGCCTTGGTTAAGGAATAAAAGATGGTAGCAGGCTGGAATAGATAGAAGCTGTCAAAATTGAAAAGAATATATATGATTAAGACTTTTTTGCTTCCTGTTTTTTTATTTTTGAATTCTGTTTTTTTGTTACCATGGAATTTGCAGATCCAGCTGATGGGTTATTTTTTTAGTTGCTTTTGGGGTAGCCACTTAAATCCAATCCGGTGGAACGTTTTATATTTGACTATTAAAGCTGGTGGGGTCAAAATGGTCCATCCAGTTCAGTTTTTTTTTTTTTACATTTTTTTTGTATAGTAACATAGTACCATTAATTAAAGGATGTGCACAAGGTTGGAGTTTTCCAGTATATCGACAGTTGTCTGGGGGTTTGTCAGAATGGAGTTCTAATTCCTTTCAACATAAAAATAAGAGACACACTAGACTGGCCTTTCGGTGGAAGGGAGTTTTTGATAAAATTAAACCTTGGCAAATCGGTTGGTCTTCAGTAGGACATTATGTAAGGAAAGCTCTTTACATAGATGATTTACATAGGTTTTTTTTTTAATCTCCATTGTCTGGATTTTCCTTGGTTCACCAACAGGAAATTTCAGATTATATTATGGATTTGAGAATACTGAAACATATTTGGGATACAGTTTGGCTGGGGCTTCATCATAGGGTGAATGTCCATAGTAATCAAAACATGAAAGTCTTCAGGAACGATATTGTCCAAGAGAGTGTTGTGAGATGAAATTGGAAACTATGTTGCATCTATATTTCCACTGCCCTTATGCGATTGATTTTTGTGATATGGTGAAAAACCATTGGAAGCATAAGGTTTCCATCCCTCCAACTTTGGAACAACTATTTTATGGCATTCCTGGCAGGACTATGCCTAAAGATAATCTCAGTACCCCAAGAGTGATACTTGGTCATTTTTTTGTACTGGTTATGGATTAGCAGATGTAGGTTGCTTTTAAAACAACAATCGATTTCTCCTGAGGAATTATTTTATATAGTGACCTCTGATCTATGACATTTACAGCATATGGGAAAATTGACTTTTAGCACTAGTCATTGGGCTAGTGTATGGAAAAGGTATGATTTTATTTAATGTCATTAACTGAAAAGGATTTCTTGTTTTCCCTTATTTTTCCTCATCATTTAGATCATTTTAATTTTTTTATGTTTGTTGCAACTTTCTTATAGCTTTTTTTTCCCTTCATTTTTGATATTGGGACCTTTAAACTTGATGTATTGAATTTATTCCTATGACCCCCCCCCTACTCCTTAGGTAGGGTGGGGGAGGGGGGGATATATGTGTTTGGCATGTTCTGTATATTTCTAAGGATTCTAGGTATGACTTACAATATTTGTGTATTTATGTTTTTTTTTCTGTCCCTTTTTTTTGTTTGTCCAGTCTTAGTTATTGAAGTATGACGTAATACTTCGTAGAATGTCTGTTCTTTTTCTTTTCTTAATTTTGTATGATGTAATACTGATTTGTTTTATCTGTTCTTCCATGATATGACATAAAAATTCCCCTACTTTTTTCGAGAAGTGCCATGGGATTTTTAACATCCACCAGAACAGGCAGATGGGACCTCGGTTTAACGTCTCATCTGAAAGAAGGCACCTCAGGAGTACAGCACCCCCCTCATGCTATACTACAGTGTCAGTATTGGGATATTAACCCAAGTGCCTGGTGTGGGGATAGAACCCACAGCCTTCTGATCTTCCAGCCTCAGAGGCAAGTGTGCTACCTACTGAACCACTGACACTGAGTCTGGGTTGCTATTAAAGTGACAAAAGTATGGCAATGTGTTGTTAGGGTTTTCAACACTAACTTCTCACCCCCCCCCAAGCAGCCAAAGGGGGCAAGGGGGCAAGGCAACATAAGTAACCACAGACATCCATCATAAGGTAAGACAAACAACATGCAACAAGAGACATCCATCATCATGGTCCAGTGCTTGTGTAGCCATCTTATGCATACACACATACACTTGCACACCACCTGGGAAGTGCGGTAACAAAAATCCCATAGGATCACATTGTAAATTTTAAGTAAGAAATAACTTATGACAGGGTGTGCAGCAATGCCAAATTACCACATGCCCCAGGTGGGTTGTGAGGCATGAGGTGCAGCCAAATGCCATCATCCACCTGGGAAGTGTGGTATATGATTCCCATAGGATCACATTGTAAATTGTGAGTAAGCAATAACACAAGGCAGAATGTGCAGCAATGCTAAATTGTTGCATGCCCCAGGTGGGCTGTGAGGCATGAGGTACAGCTGAGTGCCTTCAACCACTTGGGAAGTGCAATATCAAATTCCCATGGGATCTCATTGTAAATTGTAAGTAAGAAATAACACATGACAGGGTGTGCAGTAATGCTAAATTACCACACACCCCAGGTGGGTTGTGAGACACAAGGCACAGCTGAGTGCCATCAACTACCTGGGAAGTGTGGCTGTCTTCACTCAGGTGCCAAAGGCACCTATGCTGCCATGGAAGCACATGCTAAGGATGTGGGAGAGTCAGCAGGTGATTGCTCTGAGGTGCACTAGGCCCCTGGCTTCTTTGCCTGGAAACAGAGGTAACATTCCAGCTTAAATGGCACACAGCTGAATGACACAAAATGAAACAAAAATTGGGAAACAGCAGCAGAGCGAGATGTAGCTCTGGGTAGTATGGAGCAGGTAGTTTCCATGTGCACTGACTAAATGCAAGGAAGAAAAGGAAGTGTCAGTAGGTGGCTGCATCAGAAATGCAGCGTGCCCTAGATAACTTTGCCTGATAATGTAAAATGGGAATACTGGAATCTGTGGCTCACACTGTCTCAGTGAGGCAGCATTGACAGAGCAGGGGAAAACAGAAATGGAAATATTAAGTGTACAACAGTTTTGCACCCCCATTCGGAAGGCAGGAGGTGGAAACTATTTGGAAAGCAAATTGCAGTTTGGTTAATTGGAGGAGAAGGATCCTCAGATTGTTTGACATCTGCACTTCCCAAGTAGTTGATGGCAGTCAGCTGCACCTAATGCCTGACAACCCACCTTGGGCATGCGATAATTTAGCGTTACTGCACACCCTGTCATGTGTTATTGCTTACTTACAATTTACAATGTGATCCTATGGGAATTTGCTATCTTACTTCCCAGGTGGTAGAAGGCACCCAACTGCACTTTGTGCCTCACAGTCCACCTGTGACTTGCAACAATTTAGCATTGCTGCACACCCTACCTTGTGTTATTGCTTTCTCAAAATGTACAATGTGATCCTATGGGACACGTATACTGCACTCCTCAGGTGGTTGAAAGCACTCAGCTGTGCCTCATGCCTTACAACCCACCTGGGCATGAATCAATTTAGCATTGCCACACACACTGCTGTGTGTTATTGTTTACCTACAATTTACACTGTGAGCCTATGGGAAACATAAACCGCACTTCCCAGGTGATTGAAGGCATTCGGCTGTGCCACATGCCTCACAAACCACCTGGGGTGTGCATTCATTTAACATTGCTGCACACCCTGTCATGTATTATTCCTTACTTAACATTTACGATGTGATCCTATGGGAATATTTTTACTGCTCTTCCCAGGCGGTGTACAATTGTGCATGTGTATTCATGGCTACAGAAGCACTGGACCATGTTGATGGATGTCTCTTGTGTCATGTAGAAAGAGTTGTATGTTGTTTGTTTTACCTGATGATAGATGTTTGTGGTTGCTTATGTTGCCTTGTCCCCTTTGACTGCTTGGGGGGTAATGTGGAGTTAGTTTTGAAAACCCCATCACATTTCCAATACTTTTGTCTCTTTAATAGCAACCCAGACTGATGCATTAACAGAGTTTTTTTGCAAAGAATATGTAAGGGATATACTAACCCCCCCCCCACTGGGAATATTGTTGATATTTTTTATTTGAGTGCTGATTGACCCAGTGTCATCACAAATGGCGAAGCCACGAGTGATGTCATTAGGTCAATTGGCATGAGAACAAAAACTATCAACACCATTTCCAGTAGGGGGTAGCATATTCCATTTATGCCATACAGTACCTCCAAAAAGTGAAAAAAAAGAATTTCCTGCCATTTTTTGCTGATTATAAAAAATCTAAACAGTATCTGTAAATGAAACACTACTTATTTTGTACTGTATATATATTTGTGCTAAACAAATTTCGTGCTCACAGTACCATGCTATCATTTTTTGTTTTAAAGTTTTCACATTTTTTTAATTAAGTATAAAAAAAACTAAAAGGAAGATAAATAATTTGGGTCCCACTTCTGGCACTGTGTTTCATCCTCCTCCCCTTCCCTTCTACTTCAAGTCTGTCTCCTGCAATGAGACACGGAAGCTCCTTGCTGGTCTCTCCCCTCACTCTGGCGCTGGGCATGACAACCTTGAGACCAAATTACTCAACCTGGGAGCCCCCCTCTTGGCCTGGCCTATCTCCCACATTCTCAACTTCTCTCTCATATTTGGGTCCAACCCAGCCATATGGAAGGTGGCTTGTGTGATCCCAGTACTCAAATGTGGCGATCCCAAAATACTTGAAAACTATCGCCCTATAGTGATTCTGTCTGCAGTAAACAAACTGCTTGAAAAGGTTGTGGCCACCCAGCTTGCTCTCTTCCTCCAAACCTACAGCCTCCACTCCCCCACGCAGCATGGGTTCCATAAAGGGCATGGCATCTCCACTGCCCTTGCACAGTTCACCTCTGAAATCAGAATGGCAACTGACCAGGGCAAACTCAAGGGGGCCATCTTCATTGATCTGTTTAAGGCCTTAGATTTGGTCGATCACACTCTCCTGGGCACTACCCTCCAGTCCCTCGGCCTTTTCCCCCCAGTCCTAGCCTGGTTTCCAACTACTTCATGGGTAGGCAACAGTACACAAAGTTCCAGAAAGCCCTTTCTGGGCTGGCGCCGGTAACCTGTGGGGTGCCTCAGGGGTTTGTCCTCGGCCCCTTATTGTTCTCCCTTTTTATCAATCAGCTGCCCTTGGTCCCTGCATCCGGACATGTCACCCTTTCTGCTGATGACCTTGTGCTTCTAGCTAGCTCCCAGGATATCAGAGACACAAACTCTAGACTAAACTCTGATTTCAACCACATCTAATCCTGGTTCAAGGCTAATGAGCTTGTCATCAACCTCCAGAAGATGCAGGCTATGTTATTAGGCTCCTCTGCCAAGGTCAGAGCGTGTCAAGCTGATCTCGAAGTCACTGGCACAGAAGGCATCCCTGTGTTGGTTGTTGACTCCTTCAAGTACCTGGGGGTAATGCTTGACCCTCAGCTGGATCTCTCCCTGCACATACGTAACTCCTGCAAGGCCACAAACTGGAAACTGGGATTGGCGTACAGGGCCAAAAGCTGCCTCACCCCAGCTGCCCAACTCACCCTTGCAAAAGGGGTTTTTCACCCTACACTCTGCTATGGGCTCATCTCTTTCGTGAATGCCCTAAAATCCTGGCTCATGAAATGGGACACTGCGTATAACAATGTGTGTTGCTTCGCTATCAGCCCCCAGCTCACCCATCACTGCCAACTCTACTCTAGGCTGGGGTGGCTCTCCCCTAATAATCATCGAATCTTTGTTATGGGCAACTTTACTGACAACTTCATCTGATCGTCGACTCCTCCGGCACTTGCCGAACTGCTCCAACCCACCCCCTCTAGCTATCGACTGAGGTCTAGTGACCCCAAGGCTCTCATGATCCCCAAAACCCGTTCCTTCACAGGGGATCGCACCTTTGCAGCCCTTGCCTCAGAGCCTGGAACCTTCTCCCTGCTCGTGTAAGAGTTGCCCCCTCCCACAGCTGCTTCAGGTCCTCCCTCTGGGGCTACTTAAAACAAGCTTCTGCCTACCTTTGCTCTTAGCTGTCCCACCCTCCATGGTACACCAGTGCCCTACTATGATAGAGTGTGTGCATATGCCTTCTGCCTGCCTTTACTCCTAGCTGTCCCACCCTCATCAGTGGGCCAAGTGCCCATCTATGACTGAGTGTGTGCACCTTTAGTGCTCTCCTCAAAAATGCCCAGCTGATTCTTTGGTTTGCTTCCTTGACTGCCTCCTAAGATTGCCACCCCTTAACACTGTATTTGTATTATATTTGTTCTCTGTCAGTACCCGACTGTAGCTCTCTGTCCATACCTGTCTGTAACTTGTTGATTGCTGGTACCTTGTCTCTGTATCTGTATATTGCCTGAGTTCTCTGCCTGTACCTGACTGTACCTTGTTGATTGCTATTACCCTGTCTCTGAATTGTTATTGCCTGTACCTTTGTAATTCTGCCGGGTCACACCTGAAAATAGGCACTTGACTGTCTAGCGTGCTTACCTGGTAAACAAAAGCTAAATAAATAAAGATAAATGAAACTCCACTCATTTCGTAGATATTTTTGTGCTGAGTGAGTTTCGTACTCGCAGTACAATGCTATCATTTTTTGTTTTAAAGTTATTTGCTTTTGTTTGTTGAAAAAGTGAAAAAAAAGAATGTTTTTTTTTGCCAATTATAAAAAAAAGAAAACTAAAAGGTATCTATAAATGAAACACACGTCTCATTTTGTAGATATGTTTGTGCTGAATAACTTTTCTGCTCTCAGTACCATGCTATCATTTTTCATTTTAAAGTTATTTACATTTGAATATGGCTAGTACTGCACAGCTGCAGCATCTGTTTCATGAATGACATCATCAAGGCAGACATTTTTGGGTTCTTAGAGCAGGAGTTTTGAGTCAGGAGAGGGTTTGTTTACAGTATTTGAATGCTACAAAACTGCATTTATCCTACTTTAATAAATGTGGTTTCAGTATACATGTAAACAAAAGCCTCCCCTTTACAAACCTATGGAATAATTAAAAGAAAAAAATGTGTAAAAAGACAGTTTAGGTGTCCTTTATCTTACAAACACAAATAAGAATGAAATGGTACAGGATAAAAGGGAAAAGGACTGCATTCTATTACACCCTTTCCTGAAAGGCTTCATACTGGAGTAAGAAAGGGAAGGTCATAGAAACAGACTTTGATGGCAGATAAGGACCACTTGGCCTACCCAGTCTGCCCATTTCCCTATCATTCAGATAAGCTGAAGATCCTAGTTAACCAATAGCCTACTTCTTCCTACCCCCCACTAGAATTTACTTATGTCTGTCCCATGCATTCTTGAATTCCCCCACTGTTTTTGACCCCACTACCTCCTCGGGAAGGCCGTTCCATATGTCCACCACCCTCTCTGTGAAAAAATACTTCCTTATGTTGCCCCTGAGCCATCCCCCCTCTATCTTCAAATTGTGCCCCCTTGTTCTTGCACATCTTTTTTCTGAAAGATGCTACCCTCTTGGACTTTGTTGATTACCTTGAGATACTTGAATGTTTCTGTCACGTCCCCCCTCTCCCTCCTTTCCTTGAGGGCATATATATTAAGCTTCTTTAGATTCTCTTCATATGGCTTCTGGTGCAGACACTGCACCATTTTAGTTGCCCTCCTCTGGACTGCCTCCATCCTGCCTATGTCCTTGCAGAGATGGGGTCTTCAGAACTGCACAGTACTCCAGATGGGATATCTTAGAGTATAAGGAGCAAAAAAGACATGGCCCAAAGACAGCTCCTTTAGGACAAGGTATAGTAATTCATATTTCCCCCGTAACAATATACCTGTCCAAATTCCTTTTAAAGGTATCTCTATTTATACTTATAACAATTGATTCTGGTAATCTGTTCCATAAATTAGATGTTCTTTGCATATAAAAATATTTTTTCACCAACTGTCTGTACAGAGGGATAACAACTTCCAGTTTTCTACTAGTGATGCCTCTCTCTATGCATCCCAGTATCCCCCAGCCCTCCTTACTGCCTTATCACATTGCTTGCCTACTTTTAGGTTATCTGATATGACTACCGCCAGGTCCCTTTCCATTTTTTGTTGTTGTTAGTATCCCCCCCCCACACCGTGTACTCTTCCCTTGGGTTTTTGTTTCCCAGGTGCATTACTTTTCACTTCTGTGCACTGAATCTAAGCTGCCGTACTTTTGACCATTCCTCCAACCTTGTCAAGTCCCATCTCATCCTTTCCACCCCCCCATGTGTATCAACCCTGTTGCAGATCTTTGTGTCATCTGCAAAGAGGCATACTTTTCCTTCCAGCCCCTCTGCAATGTCTCCTATAAAGACATTAAAAAGGACCGGTCCAGGTGGCCTGGTGGTGCTGAGGGTTGAGGCATTGGATGCCATACCTCGTGCTATGTCGGCGACCCAGGGGTAGGCTGGGGGAGAAAGGATTGAGCATTCCAATGGATGCTCTCCTTCTCTGGGGGAGTGGGCTGCGTGTAGCAGTGCCTGCCTCAGTGCTGCCTGTGCAGGAGAAGGTGCATAGGCTGGCTCCTCAAGGGGAGTTGGGTGGGGAGGGCATTGTGGATGCTTAACAATGGAGTGAGAAGGCATGCCATATGTCTGGATGTAAGTCCTTTGCATTGACATCCTCAGTGGTAGGGGCAAACCAGAAGATATACCAAAGGCAAAAAAGTCTCCTGGTAGTGAGCATCATGATGCTGGGTTCCCAGTACATCAGGGCTTAGCTGAAAAGACCGGAAGAGAAACGTTCCTCCAGGCCAAGACCAGGAGAAAGTAAAAAAAAAAAAAATTTTAAAGAAAAAGAGGACTGGTCCCAGTACTGAACCCTGTGGTACCCCGCTAGTAACCCCCTTTCCTCGGAGTGGACTCCACTTACTATTACCCTCTGTGTCCTGTAGTCCAGCCAATTTTTTACCCAGGCTACCACCCTGGGACCCACTTCCAGGCTGGCTAACTTGTGTATTAATCATTTGTGTGGGACTGTGTCAAATGCCTTGCTTAAGTCTAGGTAGGCCACATCCACAGCCCCTCCTTGGTCTACTACTTTGCTCACTCAGTCAAAGAAATCAATTAGATTCGTTTGACATGATCTTCCCACTGTGAATCCATGCTGCCTTGGGTCCTGTTCCCTGCTGACCTCTAGGTACTCAACAACTCTTTCTTTCAGAAGTGATTCCATAATTTTCCCTACCACTGAGATCAAACTAACAGGTCTGTAGTTTCCTGCCTCTGCCTTGCCCTCACTTTTAGGGACAGGAATAACATTCTCCTTCCTCCAGTCCTCAGGTACCACACCATCCTCCCATGATCTGTTAAAAAGGGTAGTCAGTGGTGTCACTAGTTCTACCCTTAGTTCTTCTAGAATTCTGGGGTGAAGTCCATCAGGCCCCATTGCTTTGTCCACCTTGATTTTTAGGAGTTCTTTCAGGATCCTTTCTTCTGTGAATGGACTGGTATCGACCCCCCATCC
Source organism: Neoceratodus forsteri (assembly GCA_016271365.2). Lineage (NCBI taxonomy): Eukaryota > Metazoa > Chordata > Ceratodontiformes > Ceratodontidae > Neoceratodus > Neoceratodus forsteri. Next base: position 679,185,618 of record CM057454.1, read on the forward strand.
AGAGTGCTTCTATTGTTTGGTTTAGATACATCACCCTCTTCTTCTTTTGTGAATACTGAGCAAACGTATTCATTCAGGATCCCTGCTTTTTCACTGTCACCCTATGCCCACCTCCCTGTCCCTTTAGTAAGCCTCACAATCCCTCCCTTGGTCTTGTTTTGCTCCCTAATGTACCTATAAAAGGTTTTATTCCCCTTTTTAACCAATTTGGCTATCTTTTCCTCTGTTTGGGTCTTTGCTATTCTGACTGTTTTCCCTGCTTCTTTCTGCTTTAACTGGTACAGTTACCTGCCCTGCTCCATCTGTGATTCCTTATACCTCCTGAATGCTATCTTTTTCACCCTAACCTTCACCACAACCTCTTTTGAGAACCATAGTGGTTTTTTACTTCATTTTGCTTTGTTTATTTGTTTCACACAAAGGCTTGTTGTCTCTGTGATGGCAGTTTTGATTCTTCTCCATTGTTCCTCCACCCCTCCTTCCTGTCCATTTGCTAGTGCATTCCTTATGCACTCTGCATTTTGTCAAAGTCAGCTCTCCTAAAGTCAAGTACCCTTACTTTTGCCTTGTATAATGACTGGTTGTTCATGTAGGAGCAGAAATGAACAAAACAGGGAGTTAAAAAATCAATCTGTTTTTATGATTAATTCACAATTAGGAAAAAAGAGCAACAACTAGTGAAAAAAAATCACAGTACAAACAAAGATAAAACCAATAACTTAGTGGAAGTGGTTAATAAACTTGGAGTCACAATAAGTGGACTGAAGGAAACATTAAAACAAAAAGAACAACTACCTACAGTATAGACACATGTTCTGATAAACAAACTGAGATAAAACCAGAAGGGCATTATTTAAGCTAGCCCAGTGGTATAGTGGGCTGAGGCACTGGACACCTTACCTCTCATCATGCCGGTGACCCATGTTCGGGAATGAGTGTGGGTTGCCAGGGGTTGGCTGGGGGTTGGTGGGCTGGAAGTGGATACAGCAGCTGTCAGGCAGCTCTCCACTCTTGGATTAGGGAGGTAGGTCTTCCCAGCTCCTAGCTGCCACTGAGTGGTGGCTCAATGGTAGTGTGAGGCAAATGGGGGCTTGAGCTAGGCCAGGTGGGTGGAGTGGGGCCATTGTTACCTTCATGCACATGTGTGACCATCCACTGCAGAGACCTCAGGGAGTAACAGGGGAGAAAATTGGAGGAAAACCCCTTCCTCCTGCTGACAGGATGATGAACGACCCTCTACAGGCCCTGCACCATTGGCCAAGCATATGCCACAGTCCTGTGGGAGAGGTCACCAATGGAAGGTAAGCCCCTGAGGAGCTGTGTGATGGTGCTGTGGGGGTCAATCAGAAGGGAGTAGCCGGGGAGATGAAGGATAAAAAAAAGAAGGGCCTTATTTATCTTATTCACCTAACCTAAGAGAATGTTCTTGTCAAGATTTATATGGGATCCATTTACAGGAAAAAAAAAACTGGTGTAGATCTGAGAAGGGGTATTCTTAAATCCCTAGTATGCCCCTAACCAACCAAGTAAAGCTCATTAGTTGACTGCATCAGCTTTGTCTAATGAATTATTGAAGTGCATAGAAGTCCCTAACAATGTGAAAGTGGTAATATTAGAAACATTATGGATGTCAGTGAAAAATTACCTTGTCTGGTTTTGTAAACTGTTTTAGTTAATTGTAATTAATTCCGGGTCACCCCTGAAAAAGGGACTGTAATAGTCTCAGTGGGCCTTTCCAAAATTACATAACTGACTAACTAAATAAATAAATAAATCTAATTAAATAAGAGATTCTTGGACTGAGGACAAACATGATAGAAAATCAATACATAATCAAAAGAATGACTGAAGATTATTTCAAACAAAATTATCTGGAGGATGAAAATGGTTCCTTTATAAGGAAACAGGAAGATGCAATAACTGCAGAAAAGGGTAAAGAGGCAGCAAATAAGTGTATTCAAATAAATCTCCTGTCTCCATTCATTAAAGAATTACCATCAGTAACAATACCTGGAAAAACTATACCCAAAAATTATGGGGGAAAAAAGGGGGCCGTAAACTACACTAAAAGAGGAAAAAACAACAAAGGAGAGGAACCTGGGAACAGAGATATAATATATATGGGCCTGGTGAAGCAATCTGCATCAATGGAACTTATTTGGGCTACCTTAACCGTGGCCCACAAAAGCTGAAGTGTAACCACACAGGGAAATGATAAACAGGGGGTATGTCATGGAAAAAAAGACACAGACACTTTGGCCGGATATTCAAAGGGTTGCGCCATGCGCAACAGGAGTTCTTGTCATAAGTCCAGAATGCACCATTTGCCATATTCAGAAGGAGGCAGATGCGCCACGAAAACATGCTGAACAACAAGCGCCAATGAAAATGAAGGCATCGCATAACCGAAGGGGTGGATCCATGCATAAAGCGTAATCAAATTATTCAAAGACTTGCGCGATGCGCAATAGCGGCACAGCCGAAATTGCGCACTAGCGGAAATGAGCCAAAATAAAAAGGCTCAAGAAAGCGGCACAAGAATGCTACAAGGCTGCCAAGTGGGGGAGAGAAAGAGACAGACAGACAGACAGACAGACAGACAGACAGACAACAGACAGGCTAGGGCAGGCAAGGAAAGCATGGGCCATAGGCTATAGAGGCCAGCGGGGCATGCCCAGTGCAGTGGAAGTAGCAGCGAGGACAGCGGGGGTAACACAGCAACACCAGCCGGGGGGGTCAGAAGCCAGGGAGATGGACAGTGCCAGCTTCCACATGGAAGCTGTAATGAGGGGGGTGAGAATGCATGCTGCAGGGGGACGTGGCTGTGGAAGGGCCAGTCGGCAGTATGCCCCCAACAGGCAGTACCGTGCCTGCATCAGCTTTGAGCTGTACACAGATGTAGAGATCGTGGGCTGGTACCACCTGAACAGGGCAATTCTGAGACGGCTCTGTGAGCTGTGCAGTGAAGTGATGCAGGCACCCTCACAACGGAGTCACGCTCTGTCGGTGGAGACCAAGGTGACAGCCTGCATGTGCCTGCTCACCACGGGCACCTTTCAGAGGCTGACAGGGGACACCACAGGCATCACACAGTTGGCCACGTCACTCATCCTCACCCAATTCCTCAGCGCACTGCTGCCACATGCCATGGAGTACATCCATTTCCCAGCACAAGCAGGCGTACAGCAAACATGCAGGAGTTCCACAGGTAGCACGTATGCCTGGCATGCTAGGGGCCATAGACTGCACCCATGTGGCCATTCGCCGCCACCTGGCCCGATGGGCTTGCATATAGGAACAGAAAGGGATTCTCCAGTGTCAACTGCCAGGTGGTGTGTGATGCCACTGGGAGCATAATCAATGTCTGTGCCACACACCTGGTGGAGCACATGATGCCTTCATATGGTATCAGTCCACACTGTGCCATTGATTCGAGAGTGGGGACATCCCCACAGGACATCTAGTGGGTAAGTACACCTGTATGGAATGCAAACTCGGGGCAAGGGTGGGAATGCCACAGGTGCCATGGTAGTGGCACACAGGGATATGGGCAATATGGACCTGAACATGAGACTGATCTCCACTATCTCCACACAGGTGACAGCGGATACCCACTCTGTCCCTGGCTGCTCACACTGTACAGCGCCCCAAGACCCCATCGCAGCTTAACGTATAATGAGGCACATGTTTCCACACGCAACATCAAAGGCGGGTGTTTGGGATGCTCAAGGCACGCTTCCGATGCCTAGACACCTCCGGCGGTGCCCTACAGTACAGCCCCCAAAAGGCCTGTGGGATATTCCTGGCCTGTTGCATCCTGCACAACATGGCCAAAGACTATGGGATAGTCGTACAGGTTGAAGAGGGGGACAGCGATGGGGACGCCAGTGGCACCGGTGTTGATGGTGATGAGCAGCCCCTCCAGGACGGTGGGACCCCCGACTGATCCGGCAGGCCCAGTTGCACCGGGACACCATCACAGAGGAGCACTATGCAGAACACAGGTAAGTCAAGGGGACATGTGCAACCAACACTGTCCATGCGCAAACCACAGGCACACAGGGTAACACACCACACCAGGGGTGCATGACGGCCAGGGGAGTGGAAGGGTCCAGGCATACAAACACACCATCAGGAAGGGGTGAGCACTCATATGGACACACACACACACACACACCAGGCACAGAGTGTACATGGGCACATGCACAGCACAGCAGAACCGACATTGCTAACACACAGCACCACCGACCACCCCCACCACCTGTACTGTCCAAGTACGTGTGTCAGATGCTGGGCACCCTTGCACCTTGGTGTACAGTACAATGCAGGCATCATCATGCACATGCACCTGTGGACAGCAGTTGGGAGGGTGTGCAGGTGGTCCATGTGTCAGCGTGGTGAGCAGAGCACCCAGCAGTGCACTGCCCACCATGACACACATTGCACACATGGCAGCACCAGACAGGGCCTGCACTGGGAGACAGCTCAGTCATGTAGCACTGTCCCACAGCCACCGCGGATGTGTGGGTGGCCCCACCGTGACCCAACAGCACTGGCAGGCTGAGCAGGGGCCACATGGGGTGGCACTGTTGCACCACCAGGGGTCCCACTGCGTGAATGTGACCTTGCCCGCACAGGAGTCTGCAGCATGCCGAACAAACCTGCACCAGGGGTGCTCGGGATGGCCACAGCAGAACCCGGCATCGACAGGCCTGGTGTCGCATGATGCCGGGAGCGGGGAGTGGAGAGTGAACTGTGTAGGGTGTGCAGTACAGGGGCACCTGACTGTGTGCCCAATGCATCCACAACAGAGACCACTGCCTGGGTCAGCCTGTCAATGGCGGCGGTCACATCCGTCCGCACACGCACCAGCTCTGCACAGTCAGAGCACACTCCCTGCTGTGCCCTCCACAGCCACAGACAGTGCCTCCACGGACATTACAGCCCACCTCTGCAGCTGTGCACAGATTCCGCAGCAGGTGGGTGTGCTCATCCAATGGGTACTGTGCTAACGGCATCCTGTCCCCCAGGGTGTGGAAGGTCCTGATGCACAACACCCCTTGAGGGTGGACGCTGTTCACCAGGACCAGGAATGGGCGGATCAAAGGGCAGCAGACATGTGCCACCGCTTGACACTGTACCCCCAGAACTGGTGGGTGACTGCTGCTGCTGCCCCGCCAACTGCTGTGCCCCAGGGTCCACTTGTTCCATCGCTGTGCTAGCAACAGTGCCAGACACCTGCACAGCCACCAGTGCTGCCCCACCGGTGCTGACAGGCACAGCCTGGGACTGTGCCAGCATGCTGGTACACAAGTTGGAACCAGAAAGGCCCAGGGGCACTTGCTGGCCTGCTGTGTGTCCGTCATGGGACACACACCTATCACTGCCCATTTCAGTCCTTGCATCATCAATGGTGCAGGTACGTGCTACAGCCATAGTCACAGCGTGCTGGCATGCTTGCATGCCAGACTGCTGAGACACAGGCTGTGCACCCCCCGCACCCGAATCACCGACACCAGAGTTGGCGGCCCAGCGTGCATGCTGCTGCAGTGCCTGCTGGCTGGTGATAGAGGTGGATGGACCCTCCTCCATGAACAGCAGGTCATCATCACTGCCTGGACCCACCACCACCATCTCCTGAAGACGAACAGGATCTGTAACAGAAAGAGAGTACATGTGAGTGCATGTGAACAACCTTCCCCCCAACCCCCCCAACATCACCACCATGTCATACCGTGCAGTGATGGGCTTCCACCTGTCTGGAATCCACCTCCTGGTACGCCCTCAATAGCGCTCTGCTGCATTGATGCAACCAGTGTCTCCTCAGCAGGGGTCAGCTCCAACACCACTGGCGGGCCCCCGCCAGTGCCAGCGATGCCGCCCTGAAGGCCACCTTCTCCTTCAACCTCCTGTGGTCTGTCCCAATCTTCTTCTTGCATTCCTGCATGGAGCGCTGGTGGCTTCAGTGCAGGTTCACGACCGAAGCTACCCCTCCCATGCAGCCGCATGGGACTGAGGGGTGCCCCTCCATCCACTCAGTACTGGCTCCTCATCCAGGTAGGCCTGGAAGAGGGCCTCTGTCTCTGCTGCTGTAAAGTTGGGCCTCCTCCTACGCCCACCGTCCTCACCCTCACCTTGTCTCTGCTCGGTCATGGCGATCTGTATGGGGGCAAGTGGACACCTGTCACTGTGCAGTCTACAGCATTTTCCCATGACCATTGTCCAGAACATCACACAGCATGCAACTCACCTCTCACCTGCAGTAACACGAATCTGGCCAGCGCGGCCCAGTATCGCATTTATGAGCGCAATGCATGCAAATTAGGAGTGGAGCAACTATAATGCCGTCGCGCCACTGCGCCTTTGAATGGCTGATCAGATGATTTGCGTATGTCAGGCTGAATACTCGCGAATCTGAACTGCTGTCTGGTTGGAGTCGGCTGAGCCAATGGCACAGATCTGTGACTGTGTGGTACACTGTATTGCGCATGCCCAGATAGCTTACGCAGGCGTCTGCCGCGCTGCTGACATGCTGTGCGCAATCGGCAATTCAGGCCATGGCCACCATTGTGCCAGTGGCGCTACAGCAATGGGCAGTATATGGCGCTGTGGCACTACTGCGCAATAGTCCACTGTGGCACTGGTACGCAGCTGGTCGGTCATGCAGGATGCCTATATGTCAGATGGCGCTGTGCGTGGCCTTGTGTCATTGCCCATGACCTTGTGTCCGACCTTTGCCCCCTGGCGCTGTTCACCTGCCATGTGTACGTCCCTATTGCTCTGTCTGGTGACAGCGCTATGTGAAGTGACGGTGCTGTTCGAACAGCGCAATTGGAGCGTGTGGTGGTCTATTGCGCAACATCTCCACGTGGGGTTACGGTGCAGCGGGGCGCCAGGAGGCAGTATAGCACAGTGGTCTAAGGCTCTGAGCTGAAAATCTGGTGATATCCAGCAGACCAGACCTGGGTTTGAATCCCACAGCTTCCACTTGCATACTGTGTGACCTTGAGCAAGTCACTTAACCTCCTTGTGCTTCCAGGTCGCTCCTGTAAAAAAGCTTTCAGCTTAGTGTGCTATACCTGGTTAAACAACTAAATAAAAAAAAAAAAAAAAAATATTGCCTGCTGTAAAGTTGGTACCATGGCTAGGAGAAGAGCTGTTCCCTGGAGCCAATTGGAACTGGCCAACTTGGTGGCCCTAGTAGAGCCCCACTATGGGGCACTTTATGGTGAGGTGCCCCTCACCACTGCCCACAAGGTGTGGCATCAAGTGGCAACTGACCTGGTGGGGGTCACTGGGACGGTGCGGTCTGATGAGCAGTGCGGCACCAGTACAGTGACCTCCGCGAGAGGATCGGACCTTCTGGATAGGCTGCGGTCACATGTCAGGCGGGGCGTGGTGCCTAGGCCAGGTGGGTGTACCATCTATGCACCTGTATTCTCTGTAGGGGTGTGAGTGTGTTTTGGTGGCTGTGCATAGGTGATGGCTCTGCCATGGTTGGCTGTGTCAGTGTGTGCAGCTGTGAGATGAATGGGTCTGGCTGTGTGGGCAGGCACTCTCACTGGGGCAGGGGGCAGTCTGCTTTGGAGTCACACTGATGTTTGTCTCAACATATGTCTCCCACAGGCCGGGATGTGAGGATGCAGGCCCGGGTTGAGGAGGGCCGTGCCAGGGCCCTGGTGCCAGCGGGAGTTGCACCCCAGCAGCAGCAGCAGCATCAGCAGCAGCGGCAGACACAGCTGCTTGAGCAGTGTGAGTATCATTACTTCATGGATGCTATTGCATGCTGGGGGGGGAAGACCACTAGCCCTGCACAACACAACCATGCAGGAAAGGGGAGGTCATAATTCCACTATACAAGACACTAGTGAGGCCCCACATGGAGTACAGTGTACAGTTCTGGAGACCATACCTATGTAAGGACATAGACTGGGCAGAGAAGGTTCAGAGGAGGGCAACAAAGATGGTGCATGGCTTGCATCACAAGTCCGATGAAGACAGGTTGAAGGAACCGAACATGTACTCCCTGGAGGAGAGGAGGAGAGAGGGATATGATACAAGTATCTTATAGGGAGGAACAGGGTGCAGGAAAACACTATTTTTAAGCAAAAAGATGTTCCAGGACTAGAGGGCATGGGATGAAGTTGGAGGAGGACGATTTAGAGGAAACATGAGAAGAATTTCTTCACAGAGCAGGTGGTGGACAAGTGGAACACCCTGCCAGAGGAAGTGGTGGGGCTGAAACAATCACGGGATTTCAGATGCACGGATAGACATAAAGAATTCTGGAGGTCAGGGTAAGGGGCAACAGACTTGTAGGAAAACAAAGTGAACTTACAAGCTCAAATGGACAGACTGGGTGGGCCATAGGCCCTTATCTACCGACACTGTCTATGTATCTATGTATGTATGCACGACAGGTGACATGCATCACTGTCCAGTATCACAGCATGTCTGTGTATCGTCACTGGTGGCTATGCATGCACTGGGCACATAGCTGTGTAACTGGCATCGCCCACGTTGCCACGTCACTTGACAGCCTTGTTTGTGCTGTGATGGACATGGGCAGTGTGTGTGTGCAGTGGTGCGCATAGCTGGTGCCGCCTGTTTGTGATGGCCATGTGCATGTTCACTGTGGGTGAGTGCATGCCATCACAGGTGTGGGACATTGGGCTATATGGCTTGCAGGTTGGGTGGTGTTCAGGGTTGTGGTCAGTCACAGCCATTGACTATGTTCCCATTTTCCTAGGCCTCGAGGTTCTCCGGAGGATTCGACAGGATATTTGAGGCCTTACACAAGTGTCCATGGAGAACCAGGCCATCCTCCAGTCCATCAGGCGCCATGGCCTTCGGAGGAGGCGGCACAGGACGGTGCGGAACCAGGCAGAGGATGAGCAGCCGGCTGGGCCGTAGCAGATGATACCCTTCCCACTTCTCCCGTCCCTACCACCCTGCCCCTCTCCAAGTTGTTCATCCCTACCTCTGAACACCCCTACCTTGTACCCTCCCCTTGTAAATAGTTTTTATTGTTTTGGTTATTTAGTATTTGGATATTTAAATATACATTTATATTTTGATATGAATACTGTGTTGGTCTCTGATTTGCAGCTGGCTATGGGTGCTCAGTTGCAGGGGTGTACATGCCATCTGGGGTGGTATGGTCCTGGGTATATGTGTGTGTGTGTGTGTGTGTGTGTGTGTGTGTGTGTGTGTGTGTGTGTGTGCGTGTGTGTGCATGGGGAGGTATCTCCAGCATGGCAGTGACTTTCTGTTGGTCTTGCCGTCTGCTGCCACCCACTGCTGGGTGCACAGGGTGTGTCTGGCTTGTATGCTTCTGTGCTGCACGGGGTTGACGTGTGCTGGGGGGGATGCATGGTTTCCTGCAGTGCCAGTCACTGCACATGGGTGGTGTCTTGGGGTCACGGTGCAGGGTGTGCTGTGCGTATGGGGAGCTGATGTGCACTGTGGTTGTCAACCCCCTGTGTGTGGCACTCTCAGCCTGCCAGTGGTTGTGCTGGGGTGTCATGGCTCTGCTGTGCTTTGTTGGCTTGTCCCCATGGGCCAGTAGATCATCCGTCACACCCCCAGTGATGCTGTGCTTGGGGTGTGCAGGTGTGGTGTTGGTTCTGCAGTGTGTTCCTGTGCCCATGTGTGGCATGGCTGGTGGTGAGCCCAGCCTGCTTCCCTGGATGTGCAGTTCCATTGCTCTGGGGGGGCTCTGCTTGCGCTATGGCACCTCTGGACTGCTCAGCTGGGCTGCCCTGGTTGCTATGGCCAGCAACATTTCTGCTCAGCTTCTCCTTCCTGGTTGCGCTATGGCGCAGTTAGTGCGATATTCAGACGTTGGCTGCTTGCGCAATTTGTTCTGCTCCATGTTTGAATATCGCACCTGTTGCGCATATGCTCAATTGGTTTGTGCTTGCTCCTGCTGTTGCGCACATTTTGGGAGCAGTTTGAATACCCAGGCCTTTATGTGAAGCAAGACATTCTAAGCCAATTTCTAATCAGCAAAAAATGTCTGGGTCTCAAACAGAGCCAAAAATAAAGCAATTACATATACAGTAATACAAATTAAGGGAGTTCCAAGAGATTCAAATTACACTGACGTTTTCTTGTTGAGAAAGCAAAATGTTTACTACATCTTGAACCTAAAGAACAAAGTGTTCTTATGGCAACTACAGGATGATGCCAGTTAAGACAAAGTATTATTATTAATAGATTCAGTTAAAAAAAGCAAAACAATGTTAGGAATGGTTATGGAACCTTCATTAATTACTCATTGTTTCCAGAATTTACTAGTCATTCTTTAAAAGACTCAGATGTGAATAATTGCAAGATTAGCATGATGGTGAAATGTATACCTTGAGAACCTGTTATCTTGACATGAAAAAAACTAGATATTCACTTAGAATAGAGGAGCCAAATGATAGGTTTTTTCATGATACTCTCAAAACAGTTCAAGGAAAGAAACCAAGCAGTCCAAGTGTCCTTCAAAAAATATTAATACCACATTTCACATATGGGAATGGAAAGATCAGTTGGCAGCTTTAGGTTTTGAAATAGAATATGTAAGGATTAACCCACTCCAGAGCGTGGATCTACTTGGGAATTAATCCACGGCTGGGGGGTTGGACCATGAGGCCGAGGGCCGAGTGGTTCCAACCCGACCAGCCGATGGATTAATTCTGAAATGTGCAGCTCTGAGTAGATGAATCGACTTGTAACATGAGGAAGAGAAAGGGTTCAGCTCCCTTTCAATCTGTATTGTTTCCCCATGTTACAATGAATGAGAAATATTTTATTTTAACAAGAATCGTGTGGCAAAAAGAGTTCTGGAGTGAAATTTCCGCTCCTATCTGTGCCGCGGTGAGGTCAGACATGGTATTTTAAATGTGTGGTCCGACTGTGATGTGCAGGACAGCTAACTGATGAAAAGGAGAAGCAAGCTTTACAATTACACACAGTATCACTAAGCGAGAAAAAAGCATACCTTGTATGTCGGAAACATTTCTCTACTGTGGAATAATGATGATGTTATGTCCAAAAACTGTTATAGTTACTTAGAAGAATGCTGTTTGTTGAGGATGGAGGTTAGGCATGAAGTGACATAGTGTTGTCATTTGCATTATCCTGTATCTCACGGTGGAATGTGGCAGGATATGCACAGTATGATAGACTCAATCGATCTCTGGTCATGGCACTATTGTAATAAACAGTGGTTCTGTTAGCGTAATATATCTGTTATGTTATACTTTTAATACAGTCATATGCAATGGAATACTGGTGTATTTTGAAATGTGTAAAGGAATGGCTCAAGTGACTTAAATAGTGGATGGAGCCTGTTGTACTCCATTGACAGGTACTGGTAGTGCAGTGACTGACATTCTGTGCCTTTAGACACATTGCGTGATTGAAACTGGTTGCCTGTGCAGTGCTGTAAATATACAGTATATAGACAAAAGTGGGTTATGGCATTTCTTTATTTTCACAAATACTGCTGTTATGGTACTTGACAGTTGGCGATGATTTGTGCATTACAAGTACGTAACGTGCAGGTATAATAATGTTGCGTTTATATACTTTGGTGCAGAGGCCCAGTAGCAATTAAAGTGATTGATGTGCATGTTTCTTATTTGGAAAGTATTGCAATGGCATGCATCCATGTCATTGTGCAAATATCACTAAATAGGAAAGAAGTATGGCAATGTCACCCATTTTACTTCATTGTGCAAATATGACCTAATAGTAAAGCATAAATGGAATCAGTCTGAACAGGATTTTTCTGTATAAATACAATTTTTAATCTCCAGGTCTGTAAAACAGAACTACATGATACACCATGTCATCAGGTCACAGTGGATTAGTAAATAGAGAATAGTGCATGGGCAACCATGCGCAACCAGCCTATTGTGCCACAGAGGGGTTCTGATTACCTCAGACCTTGAGAGTGAAGCCCGAGAGGTCTAAGGTAATCAGAACCCTGAGGTGGCACAATAAGTCTGGTCGTGCATGAAGTTGCCCATGCACTATTTTTTATAGTGTATAATCCCCATTTTCAATTAGGGTTTTAATTTTTAAAATACAAAAACAAAAGTTTGTTGCTCCATCATGCTCTTCAAGTTAGGGTTGCTTGCTAGGTGGTGTGTGTGGTTGCTAGGGAACAGACGTGTCCTTGTTTAATGAGCAGCCTGACATTCTGGAGTGGGAGGGATTTCCAAGAAAAAAAAATGGCGTTCGTAGTTCTCGCTAAATGAGAGGGAGTTCATTTGGGGATCACTCGTTCTCTTTTTTAAACTCAAAATATCTGGTTGATCCTGCTTGTTTTGAGGCTGTGATGTGACTGCTTCTACCATCGCCGCCGGGAGTGTGCAGCCCGCCATTTCTGCCAAGTAAAGGTAAGCGACTGAGCGCATGGAACCTCTAGAGGTTTTCAAGATGTTGTTCTGCTACAGTAAGGTACAATCACGTTCCATGACCTTTTGAACTGCAGCAGAACAACATTTTTAGAACCTCCAGTTTCCATGCACAATAAGGGTCTACTATACACTATATAAAGTTACTGTTGGGCATGTGTCTTATTTGGGAAGCAGTGGAATGTTAGACATTGTGCCTCATTGTGCAAATATGACTGAATGGCAAAGCATACTTGTCTCCATATTTACATGCCGCATTGCACTAACAGTGTGGGAAAGTAAGGTGCAGAGCTTGACAATAAGTTGAGTGACTGTTGTGCATGTTTTATAAATGAAAATCATAGTCATGTCAGATATATCACATCATTGAAATATGACATTATAGCAATGGATAAATGGTATCAGTCTCAATATGACTTACATTTATTCAATCAGAGCTACATGGTATCCCATGGCACCAAGCCACATTACTGTAGTAAATAAAGTGACGGTTGTGCATGTCTCTTATGAGGGAAATAGGAGTGTTGTCAGGTAAGGTGCAGAGGTAGACAATATGCTACGTGACTGTTGTGCATGGTGTAGAAATGGGAAGCATAGCTATGTCACACATACTATATCACTGTGACAGTAGAATGCAAAGATAGCAAGTAGCAGAGGTAGATAATAAACAGAGCAACTGTTGTGCATGTTTTATACATGAAAAGGATATTTATCTCACAGAAGCTATCTCATTGTGCACGTCATACATTACAGAACCATTCACTAATTTAACATGTTAACAACTTACAAGGTGTTAAGGTATGCTTACAATAAGCTGTTAACAATGCAAGTGTACCGGGGGAGCAGAAAGGGTTGCAGATGCTTCACAAAAATCACATACATTACTGCAGACTTACAAAGGCATATTCTTCAAAATTATTAAGGAAGTTCAATGTTTTTTTTGTCTCTACTTTTTGCAACATCAAATAACTACTGTATTGCCTATCACTGTGGGGATAGGGACGTGACAGGAAAAGTAGAATACAAACTAATGTGTTTTATTTTTCATTTTTTCCCCTCTTCCTCATTACTATGAGAAACAACTATGTACTACCCTGTGTCACAAAGTCATGCAGTCGAGATCTATCATTGTGTTGTCTCTCAGGAGACATTCTATGAAAAAAAATCATACTACTTTGTGTCACTTGTGTCTTTGTTGTCATGCTCCACAGCATCATCACTAAAGGAGTTGCCATGGTAATTGAAATTCACCGTACCATTAATGGTGAAGTGGTGAAGATGAAATGGAGAATCTTGAAGAATGCTGCTTTCTGTGGCTGATGTGATGTCATTGACCTTAGCATTGAACTTGACATTCCCTGTACTTTTTTCATGTGTCTTTGGGGCACCTTTACTGTCAGTGTGCATTGCTGACGTCTGAAGTTTCTTTTTCTTTAACTCTGGGGTGTCCAGTACCTGAGACATAAATTCCAATTTTGGTGAATTTCCTTTCTCTCCGAAGTTCTGAGCATTGTGGGACAAGATTGCTGACCATTTCTGCCTGTCTTTGTTACTTGGTGACCAATAATTCCTTAAACTTGTTTCGTAGCGATGTCCAGTAACACTCATGATTTCTCTTGAAGCAAGGCCGGCTTCAGACAACAATTGTACTGTGGTTCTACAAATGGAATGATTGATGTAGCGCCTACTTAATCCTGCATCCCAAGATATTGTGGCCATCATGTCACCTAGATAATTAGTTCAACATTCAAAGGGGCAGGTTGCGCGGTGCAACTGTCGATGCGCCGGGGTGCATTGGTAATGTGTGGCACAGATGCAGGGGGCATGCTCATGCATATGAGGCACATCCTGATATTCAGCCTGGGATGTGCGGCGCATATGTTGGCACAACCCCTACATGCGCCGCACACTGGTGCTCAAAGTTGAGCCATAAATTAGAGGCTTAAATGCTGGCCACCCACAGGTGGGCGGCTGTATTGCAAGGCACAATGCAACAGCTGCCAGCCATGGGTGGCCATCCACCCAACAGAAACACCATCCACAAGCACCCGGACCCCCCCGGTAGTCAAGTGGACCCCTGCCCCTCCCAAATGTCTGGTTGTGGGCTATAGTAATAACAAAGATCACCCTGGTGGTCTAGTGGACCCCCATCCCTCCCTGTATGCCCGATCATGGGCTGTTGTAATCAGAAAGATAAATCTGGTAGTCTAGTGGACCCCCTCCCCTCCTGAATGCCTGATCATGGGCTGTAGTAATGAGAAAGAATGACCTGGTGGTCTAGTGGAACCCACCCCATATGCCGTATCATGGGCTATAGTATAAATAGATGTCTACCTGGTGGTACAGTGGTACCCCCCTCTCCACCTACTCACAGAGGGCCCCCGGCCACCCTACACCCCCCCAGTCATCAGCGGGTGGCAGCACCCCACCTGCATACTGCCCATCCACCCGCCGAATGACAGCATACAGTATGATCTGTACGCCTATTGGGTCACAGTGTGGACCAATGGGCTTCCAGTATGCTAACTACCTGAGACCAGATATGTAATGAATGAATTCATTTACATATCTAGTCCTACTGAATATAGTCTGAAGCAAGCCAGTGGTCCCTGTGCATGTTTATCAGATAAGTGCCTGTGCACTGTCATTGGCGGGCGGCTGGGCGGTATGCGGGTGTCTTCTCACCCGCCGAGGGAGTGCTGGTGGCTGGGGGCCTCAGTGGTGGTGGGGAGGGGGACCACTGGACCACCAGATGAACATCTATTTCACTACAGCCAGCGAACGGGCATATGGGTGGGCTCCACTGACCACCAGGTCATTCTTTCTCATTACTACATCCCATGATTGGGCATATGGGAGGGGAGGGGGGGTCCACCAGGCCACCAGGTTTATCTTTCTGATTACTACAGCCTGCGATTGGGCATACATTTAGGGAGGGGGTCCACTAGACCATCAGGTTTATCTTTCTGCTTACTACAGCCAGCGATTGGGCATACTGGAGGTGGGGCTACAAATGCCCACCAGGGAGCCACCCCCGACGACAGCAGCTTAGCAGGGCACCAGGTGCATTTTGCCAGGATGCCCAGTGCAATGCATGCAAATGGGGCCATAATGACATGCAAATGCCCCATTTGTGCCTTGCATAGCTTATGGCCTCATTTGCATGCCCCAGGCTTAATATCATGGGTGATGTGCCTAGCACAATGGCACTTGTGCTGGCGCATCCCCTTGCTTCCTCTCTGCGGCGTGCACTGGCGCAGTGCCACTGTGTCATGCACAGTATGTGCACTGACCTTGCCATATTCAATGGTGCTGTGCCGTGGTGCATCACTGTTGAATATCGCCTGGTCCTGGCCCCTGTGCAGCCCAGTTGCGCTGCACCTAGGCTTGTGCCATTGCCCGGCGCAGTCTGAATATCCGGCCCATTGTTTGCAGAAATAAATTCTGGGTCAGTAACTATATTTCTTTTCTGTTTGAAAATGGTACTGTTGAAGTGTTGATTTAATCCAGCACATGAAGGAGCTAATAGAGTATTGCTGGCCTTCCAGGGTATGAACGGAAGCATAAAATTCTCTTAAAATGTGTACCAATTCAGTGTTGCTTATCATGTCAGCAGATATACTTATGCCTTTTGCAGACAGCTAGTCCTCAAATACATTGATTGCCCAAGCAGTGTTTTTATGAATATTGGCTTCATTTTTTTTTTCACCCTCCAAGACATTCAAGTCTGATTTGGTTAGATCAGCATGTCGTTTTTTAATATGTTTTTTGTCCTTGTCAGTACTGCTTACTTTTGTCACTTGCATGTTGTCAGCTACCATTTCTTTTCAATATGCGTGGAACGTATGTCCTGGCAGTCTTGTACTGCTTTCATCATCATATTACAAGTGGTGCCATATGTTTCAGTAAACCTAGGAGTAACATGATGAAGTACTATGTTACCTCCATAATTTCTCTGTGTGGGTTCTTTGAATAACACTCTTTTAACTTTTGTCAATGCAATCTGCATTGCTTCACTTTGTGGACTGTCACTAGACAGTGATTTAGAAATATCAGATATCTGTATCAGGTATCTGTATTTTTGTTATATTTTTTTGCCACACTTTATGGACCAAGAAGCCACAGAATCAGAGATATTACCAACAAGTACTTGATTGTCACTGGTTTGATATGCATCACTGTACATCGGAGATGTGCAATATTGTGATGCAAGTGGTACTGAAGTACTGCATTGCATGTCTGAAGGAGAACATGCTTTTATGAACTGTGTGTGTCTGCGTTGAGTGACCACTGATATCACCAATACAGAAGATACAGTAAGGTTAGTGCTGGTGTGCTGAATCTCCCTGTACATGGTCTGCTGCTTTGTTATGTGATCATAACTTGCTGATTGTTTCACAGGAGACTGCACACTTATGAAAAAGGTGCTGTGTTTTTTTTTTTGTTGTTGTTCTGGCTGCTGCTGTACATTTTTCAGGGCAATGCATTTCCGTTGTGCTGCAGCAGCACAACGTTGAATTCGTTGTTCCCAGCATAACTGAGAATCACTTACTGTGATATTGGGTTTTTCATAATATCCTGAAGTTAAATCCCTTTTGTTTTCCTTCAAAGCACTGTTGCTGCTCCCATTTGGAAAGTTTGTCTTTAGCCAGTGTTTGGTGGAAAGGCCACCGAGCAAGTTAAACGAAATTCGCATAATATGGTTTGGCTTCTTTTTATTTTGAAAAGAACTGCATGTTTTAAATCGCAAAGTGCTGCTGATCGACTACTTTCATCTGGACATGATGTGTGCCACCTCATAATCGGCCATGATTTTCCTGTGAGAATGTTGAGGGACTAATTGTGGTGATGCCGGTGAAATACAATGCATGGTCAAATGGGACCTTTACGCCGTGATCGCCGTCTAACACGCCTCAGCTCCCTTTGAGGGAAACTTGCTGCAAGTGAATGAGAAATCAACATGTGGTGAGTAGAACATGCCATTGTCACTCTGCTCCACAATAAGACATGGGTAATGTAAGCCACTATGAAACACTTTGGGAAATGTGCAGAAATGACAGCGCGATAAATACAATATTTCCGAAAACAGCAAAATACATCATTTCAATGTAGTGAGACATTTGCATTGCTTTGTTAGGCACAGTACTGCATTGTTTGCTCATGTTTTAAAAATCATTTATTGATGACTCAGTACATTCAGCAGCCACCATGGTGTAGCACAGTTATAAAACCTTTTGTTGCACTACTCAGATATATTATGCATGTAAAAATGGACAGGAAATCAAAATCACAGTCTTCTTGATTGTTACGGTTTGTGTAGACTTTGTTTTAAATGGTTTTGTTTTGTGCACTTTTATGCACTCATATTGTTATCAAGGGCAATAGCAGAGAAGGAACCATTGTTTACTGAGAAAAACTATGGGGAAGAGATATGGTGCATACTGAGCCATGGATTACTTGAGAATTAATCCATGCCCACCTGATGCAATCTCGCCAATGAGATGCGGTCCTTTCTTTTCCCCATGTTACAAACTGAGTTGATTCATCCCAAAATGACAGCTACAAATGAAGGACCTAATAATACTAAAGACAAGAAGCTGATATAGGAAGTTATGGATCAAGTAATATAGAAACTTAATTTAGCTCAAATAGGTGACAGCAGTCAAGACAAGTGTAAGGAGAAACCTAAATCACTAACACTATTTAGTTGGAATATCACTCCAAATGAAACAGTAAAGTTAAAAGATCCATTTGTGAATTCTTAGCCAGAATGACACATTTCTTATTAGAACATAACACTGTCTCTTGGATAAAAACTCATCCTGACTACTTACATCACCCTCAGATTGATATACTTTTTACATCAAAAGAGTAGACCAGAAGAATGCATTGTTAGGTATTCGAGCCAATGATCGCACTGGAAGTGAGGAACTGCACCCACACAGCAAGATTTATTGAACTAACACAATATCCTTGTATTAGCTCTGGCAGCCCAGCTTATAAAGAAAGAGTAATGGCCAATTACCTCACCTCGGAAGGCAAGCCAGACAGGTGTGAAAACTTCAGCACTTTGTTTTGAGGTTTGCAGCTTCTCACCCTCTGTCTCTCACAATCTAGGTGTCAGCATGGCTCAGTTGGTAGCACATCTGCCTCTGGACCAGAAAGTCATGGGTTCTCGTCCCACATCAGGATTGGACTCATACCTAAATGCTGGCACCCAAGAGCAGTATTAGGGGGGTGCTGTACTGTTGGGGTGTGCCGTCCTTTGGATAAGATGTTAAACTGAGTTCCCTTCTACCCATCCTGATGTGGTCCAGGCAGGTGTTCTGATGGAAGTAAAAGAACCCAAGGCATTCTTTGCAAAGAGTAGGGGACATTCTCGGTATCTTGCCCAATATTCCCCTTCCCATAAAACCGGTTCATGCAATTGTCCAGGCTATGTGTGGGTGTTGATGTACAATATGGAAGCCACTGCACATTCAGTCACTTCACTACCAGTCTAGCTTTGCTTGTAAAGCACTTTGGGATACATTATGTTTGAAAAGCGCTATATAAATGCTGATTCTTCTTCTTCTTCTTCTTATACACTTGTCCATATACCATCATCTTTCACTGGGTACATTACTGTATTTTTCCAGTCTGAGACTGCATGTTTTTTGCACATAGCACTTGCTACCTCTAATTTTGTATATGTTCTGCATTTCTTACAAGGTTGTGCACAGTATACTACAATAGCTACCAACTCTATTCAAGGACATTTGCACAGAAAAGCAGAAAGCCTTTAGTACAAAAATAATCTCATTAACCATTTTGCCTTCTCCTGCCAGCACTTTATAATATTTTCTTTATACCAAATTGTCATATTCCTACACTCCCTCACTTGATGCTTGCAAAGCACATGCATCACCATCCAAATGTGATAATCCAATATGTGCTTCAAATGGTCTAATGGCCTGATATGGTTCTGCCAATTAGGCCATAAGCAGCATAATAAATATACATTTTCATTTTAAATATTATGGGCAGGATTCACAAAGCAGATGCAGTGGGTGCAAAGGAGATGTGCTGGTGCAACAGGGAAATGCACCATGGTGCCATTCACAGAGAGCACAGATGCCCCAGTGCAACCCGGATGTGCTGCACAGAACAGGATGCACCAGAAACCAAAATTAATGATATGTGGCACATCTAGAGGGGGCATGCAACTGTATATACAGTGCAGAGCCATTCACAGAGCAAAATGAATGCACAAATGCAGAGCATTCACAGTGCAAGTACCAAATGCGCCATTTGGAGATAAGTATAAAAGAAGTATACTTAAGTGCAAGCCCCCAGTAGGCTGACCACAGGATAGCAGCAGCAAGTAGTAATATAGCAGCTGAACAGAACTATGGATGGAGCACCTTTCCTGATGGTGGGAATGTTAATGGGGATGAGGAGTCAGGTGAACTAGCAACATGGCAGTAGAAGGCATCGTAGGCAGCCAGCCCCACAGTGGTATCATGCCAGACTAATGTCTGAACAGCTGACAGACACCGAAACAGTCAGCCGATACCGCCTGAACAGGGCTATTCTGAGGCAGCTCTGTGAGCTGTGCCATGAAGAAATGCAGGCACCCACTGGAAGAGGTCATGCTATATCAGTAGAGACCAAGGTGACAACAGCAATGTGCCTGCTCACCACTGAAACCTTCCAGAGGCCAGTCAGAGACACCACTGGCATATCCCAGCCATTATTATTATTATTATTATCCATGTCCCGTCTCCTCATACAATTCCTCACTGCACTACTCCCACATGCTTCGGAATTCATCCACTTCCCAAGCACACAGGCAGAGTGGACAGAAGTCATGCAGCAGTTCCACAGGGTGGCATGCATGCCAGGTGTCATGGGGCCATTGACTGCACCCATGTGGCAACCTGTACACCACCTGGTGAGGAAGCCATGACATATATGTCAACTGCAAGGGCTACCACTCTGTCAACTGCCAGGTGGTGTGCAATGCCACTAGGCACATCAACAATGTCTGTGCCACACACCCTGGGAGTACACATGATGCCTTTTATGGCACCAGTCCACCCTGTGCCACCTGTTTGAGAGAGGGAACATACCCAGTGGCCATCTAATAGGTGGGTGGGGCATGCAGAAATGCCCATGAATGGGTCACCATGAAGCAGCAAATGATGGGATAGGGAGCAGGTGTGTGAGGGCCATGGCAGAGACTGCACAGGGGGAGTTGCACAGGTGGGACAATGGATGTGGGCACTCTGAAGGAACTGCACACACAGAAAGGGGGACAGTGCAGCAGAACAGTGCAGCATGGGAAGTGGGTTGCAGCGCAACAGCAGGCATGAGTGGCAGAGCAGAACACACCACATGCAGCCATGAATGGGCACAGCTGGGCATTGGTGGTCAGGCAATGCCGAAGGGAACAGATACGGGCAGCCATGGCTGCATGCACAGGCAGGTACAGGCAGATGTGTGCAGCCAAGGCAGGCTGTTGCAGGTGTGAGGGAGATGTAGATGGCCCAGGAGGGTCACCACAGGGATGGGGTGGACATTCGGCAGACACACCACTGTTCCATGGTGCATGGGGGGCTGGAGGACACAATGCACATGTATGCAGAGGTGTAACAGACTGCTCTTGCCCCCCCACAGGTGATGCAGCATACACCCCCTCTGACCCTGGCTTCTCACACCCTTCTATTGACCTGGCACAAAGGTGGAAGAATGCTACAATGAGGCACACATCACTATGCGCACCATCAGCAAGTGTGTCTTTGGCATTCTGAAGATGTGCTTTAGGTGTCTGGATAGGTTGGGTGGTGCACTACAATTTAGCTCAGAGAAGATCTGTGGCATATTCCTGGCCTGCTGCATGTTGCACAACATGGCCAGTGACCATGGAATAGCTGTCCAGGCCAAGGAGGGTGACAGTTCTGGGGAGGAGGAAGAGGGGGATGAGGATGCAGCAGGCCAGGGGCAGCATGATGGACCACCACTGGTATGCAGAGACCCACGCCTGGTCGCCAGGTCCCGTGGCACAGGGACACCATCATTGAAGAGCACTTCATGGTCCACAGGTGAGTAATACAGGTGGGTTATACAAGGCAGCCCCCACAACACACACACACACGCACACGCGCACACACACACACACACACACACACACACCAACACCCACAACCACAGCACAGAGCAGTTGATGGCAACACTGTTGTTGTGTAGCCCAACCATGAGGGTCAACAATGCTGCACACACACACACACACACACACACACACACACACACACACATATGCACAGCAGGACTCACAGGTCCAGGGGCACGGTGTATATGCTGGGGATGGCATGGATCAGTGTACTACTGCTGACACACATGCACCGCAGAGACAGGACCACACTCATCACACCCATGCCACACATCACAACAATGGTGTACCCAGACATGCATGTAGCAATGCACAGGTGACCCACACAGGAAATGCACTGGTGCAGGTGCATGCAACCCATGCCACCCTAGGTAGAGGTAGCCTGGTGTGTGGGCTGCAATGGGTGCAGGCAACAGGGGCCATGTGAGCTATCACCCAGGCATCAGTGAGAGGCACCAGAGCTACCATGGACATGTGGGCAGCCATGCCCACTCCCAATGGTCTCTGAGCCAGTGCCACTGGCCATGGGGAGTAGCCAACACCCCTGGAGGGGACCACAGCAAGACCATGAATGGGTGCTCACTGGTGTGTCATCCCCACAATCTATGTTGGCTATGGAGTTGATGAGGATAGAAAGGTGTGGTGACAGCTTCAGAAGTAATGGGTCCACCTGATGACCTGGACATGTGTGAGTCACTCCTGGGGGTTCAGCTAGAGGCCTGGTGGCCACGTGGTGCACTGTTTGCACACACCACCTTGGCAGCATGCTCAATCCACTCCAGAGCTGTGGTCATAACCACCCACAGTAGGCAAGCCAGGCAGAGAACACAGAGAGGAAGGAGCTGCTGGTATAACTATACTTCTCTACCGGGACTAAAGAACTAGAACTCTACTACTGGGACCTTCAATTTAGGGTAAAAACAAAACAAAAAAAAGAAGTTAGTGTGTTTGTCTGAGTTGGCCGAAGTGAATTGTTATCTGTGCAGTTATCTAGGTGTTTATCTCAGGTGACTGAAGTGAACTGTTATCTGTGCATTAACTAAATGAAGAAAGAGCTGTTAAGTAGGGGTAGTGGCTTAGCTAGAAGGAAGCCAGGTTAAAGACAGATCTAAAAACTGCCCTAGATAGCTTCTGCCAGAGAACAAGCAGAGAGGAAGGAGCTGCTGTTATAACTATACTTTTCTACTGGGACTATATCGCCCTCCTTCCCTACCCTCCATCCCCCACCATAAGCCAGTTCTGCTTTTATAGGCACAGGATCTGACTGACAACAGGAACTTCCTGGGAGCAGGAAGTGAGTAATCACACAGCCACAAAAGACTCACCATCCTAGAAGGAAAAGTGCAGCTCTCCGTGCCCCCCACCCCCCAGCTGCTGGAGGTCTGACTCTGAGCAAGTAAGGAGGCTACTGAGAAATATAGGAACTTCTTATTTCAGAACAGGAAGATCAGGAGCTTAAAGGGCACAAAGGCAGTAAGTAAGTAGGGAGAAAAAATAAATAAACATAGGAAAGCGTAAATGTTCCAAACAACAGTTAAGGGGCCAGAAATAAGACATGATGGGAGTGGTGCAGTGCAGTGGCTGTGGAGCAGCCGTCTTCTGGGAGACATTCTGGAGGATGCGGTGTTGTCCCATCTGCAGGCACCTCTCTGGGCTGAGGGAGGAGGTTGTTCATCTCCAGGCTGAGTTGACCAGGATTTGGGGGACCTCCTCTCCCACCCAGGGACTACCAGGGCCACTGCTGTTGCCTCAGAGGTTGCCAGGAATGAGGAGCAGTTGGACTATAGTGGGCTCAAGGAGGGTGAGGGTGGTGGTACAGAGGCGCATCACTTCAGTTGTACCATTCCAGAATTCATATGCCAATCTGGCAAAGTGTGGTTCCTCTATGGAGGCACCCGCAGTAGAGACAAAGGAGGATGCTGGGAACCTCCACAAAGGAGACCCACAGGAGGGTGGCATGGGACCCCACAGGGGAAGAAAACAACTCCAGGTGGGGGAATCCATTGTTGGGGGGGTAGAACTGGTGGAGGAACAGGAGAGGGAGGTAAGGTGCCTGCCTGGCACCATGGCTTGGAGAAACAGGGAGTGAATCCTCAGGATTGCTGGAGTAGCTGCACGGGGGGGAGCTGGATGCCATTGTCCACCTACGGACAAATGATCTGGCTAAAAAAGAAATCAGAGCAGTGCAGGAAGAGTTTGTGGAGTTGGGGAGGGGCCTTAGACAAGTAGCATGCACAGTAACCTTCTCGGAGGTGCTGCCTGTCTATGGCATGGGTGAGACTAGGGTGCTCCACACCAAAGGATTCAATCAGTGGTTGAAAACCTGGTGCACAGCTCAGGGATTTGGCTTCACTGGGGACTGGGGGTCCACCTGGAGTGATGCAGGCCTATACTGGCATGATGGTCTGCATCTGTCCAGAAGGGGAACCAGGATCCTAGGTGATAGGTTTAAATGCATCATTGGCAAGCATTTAAACTAGCCAAGGGGGGAGGCACTGGAAAGGAGCTTGGAAATCCTAGCCCCCCCAAAAAATTAGGGTAGTAAGTGAGGTAAACACCAAGATAGAGATGTCGATAGGGAGAAGGGCAGGGGTAAATGGAGAAAATAACAAGGGCAATAGGGACAGGGATGGGGCAAAAAGGGTCAAGGCCATCAAGAAATGGAGGGTAATGAGTACCAATGCCCGTAGTCTTGGCAACAAACTGGTGGCCTTGATGGAAGACAGATGCCTGGATATTGTAGCAGTCACAGAAACATGGTACAGAGAGAACCATAACTGGGATGTTAACATACCAGGGTACACAACCTACAGGAGAGACGGGAGTGGAGAGAGGGAGGAGTAGCTCTCTATGTAAGGGAAGGGATTAAAGCAATGGAACAAAAGAGTAAACAGGGAGGAGTGGAGGCACTGTGAGTCACCTTAGAGACTGGAAATGGCACCACAATCTGCACAGGGGTTGTGTACAGACCCCCATGTCAGGGGGAGGGAATGGACAAGGATATGATAGAAGGCATCCTTAGGATGGCAGAGAAAGGGGAGATACTGTTGATGCAGGACCTGAATATACCAGATGTTAACTGGAGTACCTTTGCTACAGCCACATCCAAGAGCAGGGCCATTCTCGATGCCCTAGAGGTGGCATGTCTCAGACAGCTAGTTTTGGAACCCACTCATGAGGGAGCAATCTTAGACTTCGTACTCTCATATGGGGATAGTGAGAAGATCTCAGATCTAGAAGTGGGTAGCCATCTGGGAACAAGTGACCACCAAACAGTGTGGTTTATGATAAACTCAGCTACAGAGTCAAGCCATATAAAAGTGAGGGTACTGGACTTCAGGAGGGCTGACTTTGGCAAGATGGGAGAGTGCCTTAGAAAAGCACTGTTAAACAGGCTAGAAGGAGGGGTGGAGCAACAATGGGGAAACATCAAAACTGCCATCACAGAGGCAAAAAGCCTTTGTGTGAAGCAAATAAACAAATCAAAATGAAAGAAAAAGCCACTATGGTTCTCAAAAGAGGTGGCGGGGAAGGTTAGGGAGAAAAAGATAGCATTTAGGAAGTATAAGGAAACACAGAAGGAGCAGGACAGAGAACTGTACCAGTTAAAGGCAGAAGGAGGCAGGAGAAGTCAGTATAGCAAAGGCCCAAACTGAGGAAAAGATAGCCAGCTCAGTTAAGAAGGGGGATAAAACCTTTTATAGGTACATCAGGGAGTGTAGGAAAACAAAGGGAAGGATAGTGAGGCTGAATAAAATGGATGGTGGGTGGGCAGAGAGGAAGAGTGAAAAAGCAGGGATACTGCTCAGTATTCACAAAAGAGGAGGAGGGGGAGGTGCCTTATCCAATTAACAGAAGCACTCTGGATATGGGGGTCGAGCCCAGTCCTTTCACAGAAGAAAGGGTTCTGAAAGAACTCCTAAAACTAAAGGTGGACAAAGCAATGGGGCCTGATGGAATACACCCCAGAATTCTAAAAGAAATAAGGGGAGAACTAGTGACACCACCGACTACCCTTTTTAACAAATCATGGGAGGCTGGTGTGGTACCTGAGGACTGGAGGAAGGTGAATGTGATTCCCCTTCACAAAAGTGGGAGCAAGACAGAGGCAGGAAACTACAGACCTGTCAGTTTGACCTCTGTGGTAGGGAAAGTGATGGAATCGCTTCTGAAGGAAAGAATTCTTGAGTACCTAGAGGTTAGTGGGGCACAGGACCCAAGGCAGCATGGGTTCACAGCAGGAAGGTCATGTCAGATGAATCTAATTGATTTCTTTGATTGGGTGACCAAAGTTGTAGACCAGAGTGGGGCTGTGGACATGGCCTACCTAGACTTTAGCAAGGCATTTGACACAGTCCAACACGAAAGATTAATAATCAAATTAACTAGCCTGGGAATGGGTCCCAGGGTGGTAGCCTGGGTAAAACATTGGCTGGACAACAGGACACATAAGGTAATGGTAAATGGAGTCCACTCTGAAGAAAGAGGGGTTACTAGTGGGGTACCACAGGGTTCAGTACTGGGTCAAGTCCTTTTTAATGTCTTTATAAGTGACATTGCAGAGGGACTGGAAGGAAAAGTATGCCTCTTTGCAGATGACACAAAGATCTGCAACAGGGCTGATACACTGGGAAGTGTGGAAAGGATGAGAAGGGACATGGCAAGGTTGGAGGAATGGTCAGAAGTATGGCAGCTTGGATTCAATGCAAAGAAGTGCAAAATAATGCACCTGGGAAACAAAAACCAAGGGGAAGATTACACAATGTGGGGGGAGGTAGTAACAACAACAGAAATGGAAAAGGACCTGGGGGTAATCATATCAGATGACCTTAAGGTTAGCAAGCAATGCAAGAAGGCAGTAGGGAGGGCTGGGGGAATACTGGGGGATACTGGGATGTATGAGGGAGGCATCACCAGCAGAAAACAGGAAGTTGTTATCCCTCTGTACAGATAGTTGGTGAGACCCTATCTGGAGAACTGCGTCCAGTTCTGGAAATCCCATCTCCGCAAGGGCATAGACAGGATGGAGGCAGTCCAGAGGAGGGCAGCTAAAATGGTACAGGGTCTGCAAGACAAGCCATATGAGGAGAGACTAAAGGATCTTAATATGTATACCCTTGAGGAAAGGAGGGAAAGGGGGGACATGATAGAAACTTTCAAGTACCTCAGTGGAATCAACAAAGTCCAAGAGTGTAGCATCTTTCAGAAAAAGAGATGGGCAAGAACAAGGGACACAATTTGAAGAGAGAGGGGGGACGGCTTGGGGGCAATGTGAGGAAGCATTTTTTTTCAGAGAGGGTGGTGGACACATAGAACAGCCTTCCCGAGGAGGTTGTAGGGTCTAAAAGTGTGGGGGAATTCAAGAATGCATGGGACAGACATAAGGCAATTCTTGTGGAGGTAGGAAGAAATAGGCTGTTGGTTAACTAGGATCTGCAGCGTATCCTGTAGGTAGGGAAATGGGCAGACTAGGTGGGCCAAGTGGTCCTTATCTGCCATCAAAGTCTACGTTTTTATGTTTCTGCCAACATCTGGGCATGCCATGTGGCCGATGACTCATGTTCTAAGGCCAGCAGCATCCGAATGCCTCTAAACTCTGCCCATAGGGATGCTTGCCCCTCCACGGTGGCCCACAGGAGGTGTGCATAGCCCTCAACCTTGTCGACAGGTGATGGCTCATGTGGACTGTGCCGACGGGCAGGTGGTGTGCCGGTCTGCTGCTGCACATCCATTGTAGGTGGATGCACCACATCAGGCCACTGAATGGGTGGAGATTAGGCCCGGACAAATGCTGTGCCTCCAGGACAGTTGATCACGGGCCTCTGCCACAAGTGGCGGCACCACAGCACTCTGCTGACCCATGCCAGTGGTCACTGGCACCACAGCACCAGGCACAGAGCCCACAGCAACCACCACCATGAGTGGCTGTGCAAGCCCTGCAGGTGTTCCAGTGGCAGCAGGACCGCCAATGCCTGATGGTGCTACCTGTGCATCGTTTGCTCCACTGTTGGCCATGTGCCCCCAAAGTTGTGCGGTGTCTGGATCAGCATCAACATCGCTGTACACCCCCTGCATACTGGATGCCAGCACCAGCAGGGCATCTGCGATGTCCACCATGTCCCCATGGTCATCATCAGCCATACCCAGGAACCTGTCCAGCCATGTGCTGTCCTGGTCATCGGCCATGGCACCAGTTGCAGAGAGGTTGGATAGACCTGCTACCAGTGGTGCTATGTCCGTTGCTGCTGTGGCATTTGAAGGGCCTGGCACAGCATTGTCCACAGCCCTGACTGCAGCCCAGTGTAACAGCCTGGCAATATTCCCTGCAAGGCCATCCTGCTATGTGCCAGCCACAGCAGGACCCATGAGGTGTGATGGAGCTGTAACAGAAAGAATGGATACATGGTTACAGACATGTGTGACAGTTGTGTTCAGACAAGCATGTACAGGTGGTCTTGCACGTGTGCCAGTGATGCACCTGACATGCCATGTGGGTCACAGTCGACAACAGTTCCACTGATGCAGCCAGGCACTGGCTACAGCAGAACTGCACCAGTGCCTGTACATACCCCCTTGGACATGTGTGTGACTGGCACAACACCCTGGCCACCACCCTCAGGGATGACGTCAATGGTGTGCAGCAGACCCACACACCACGGGTGTCCCGCCCCCAGCACATGGCTGGCATGTCATGCGAATGTGCAACATGGTACATGGATAGGGCATACAGAGCCATGGTTGGTTCACACAGGCACATGGTGAAATAGTGACCCACTCTGGAGCTGTCAGGGCATCCATGGCACATACACAGGGACAGGCACTTGTCCCGGGCATGTATACTCACAGTGCTGAGATGGACTGCTGCCTGTCTGGAAGCCCCCTCCTGGAACACCCTGCACAGCCACCCAGCCCATGCTGGCCACCAGTAGCTCCTCCATGGGTATGAGGTGCACACCTGTCTGTGGCCCACCCCCTGTCCCACTCAGGGAGGCATCAATGGGCACCACCTTCTCCTTGGCTTGCCTCTTTTCATTATTCAGGTGCTTTCTGCACTCCTGGGGTGTCCTGTTGATCTTCCCAATGGCATTGATATGCCTTGCCACAGCCTCCCAGCCCTCATCCTGCAGCAGGCAGCTGCCACTCCTGCCAGCCAGGATATCCTTGCTGATGAGGCAGGCCTTGATCAGCACCCCGTTCTTGTCAGCGATGAAATTGCGACATCTGTGTCCCACAGCTGTGTCCTTTCTGGACATAGTGGTTTCTGTGGGTGAGAATACGCATGCAGTAGCACATGACAGGCAACTATGTATGTGTGCAGGCATGGTGTCTGGCTGCTGCAAGGTCATAGCACCCTGTCTGCATACCTCTCACTCGCCTGCTGTGCATATCTGGAACAGGACATGGGATGGTCAGGAATAGCTGGCCAATGTCTGAATCAGATGTGTACAACTGGTACACATAGATAACATGTCTTGCACACATTTCTGAAGTTGTTTGCCATGTACCTCCAGATGGTGGTCCATCCTGCAACACACATGTGTTCAATCTGTGGTACCGTGATACCCGGTTCACTAGCAACAGCCCCCCCCACGCCAAACCTAGTTGGAACAGTGGGACACTGTGGGGCACTCTCATGGATGTGCCTGTTGACCAGGATTAGGTGAGGGTTATGGCTGTATGCATTAATCCTCACACTGCCATTTTGTGGTGCCACACTGACTTTGGAAGAATGTAAACAGACTTACTTTCAAGGATGCAATTCCTCTCGGTCACCTGAGCTCTGTGGAGGTGCATTCAGGAGCATTTATGGCTCAGGGCATGCACATGAGATTGGGAGTATCTGTAATGAGATGCTAAACAGGTGAGATGGCCCTGAATCTGGCAATGAGCTGATTTGGGAGCGTTGTCTGTGAATTGCATAATTGCCCCCAGCTTATCCCAATCAGCAAAGTGCAACTTCTGCATTCAGTGCATCCCCCTATGGCGCATTTCCTGTGCATGCAAGTAGAACATGGGGAATTTCCTGAATACAGCGCAATTGTCACAGCAGAATTCTGTGCATGACGGGTTAGTGGCATGACAGGCGTAGCTCAACCAGTCCGGTGTTCCTGACCATGCAATTGCCTGCAGGTGTGCATCCACGTCCACTTCTGCGATAACTGCTGTGCCACCTGTCTTGTAGTGTGCATATGTTGCGCTGCCGAGTGACATTGTATCGATGCGCACCTGTAGCTCACAGCGCAACACTGGCAGTGTGTGCGGTGACACTACACTGTGTGTGGCATTGGCTTCCACTCACAATATGGCGGATCTGAGAGGAATATGCATGTGCAACCTGGTCATGACCCATGACCCTGAGTTCCCGCTTGTGTGTGGTGTTGTGTGCATTCATGGTGATGCATTATTGGCAGCAATTGCACATTGAAATGCTGCAGTACTGTGTTGCATGGTGTGGTGCACAATGGCCAATTGTGCATGTGGTGTGAATGTGCCATTGCACACCAGCAGCCTGATCTGTGCACCCAAGACCTGGGGACACTGAGAGGGAACATGCCACATGCACAGAGAACAGGGCTAAGGGCCATGAACTGGGGGGATGTTGAGCTCCTCAACCTTGTGGCACTGGTGCTGCAGGTGGAGGGACAGCTGTCTGGGTCAGATAACTTCACTGAGCCCCACTCAGCGGTGTGGGCCAGGATAGCTGAGCGGATGGTGCGCAGGGCAGAGGTTGCCTGCACTGGTGAGCAATACAGGCACCATTACTGTGATCTGCAGTGCAGGGACCCGAACAGGCTCAGGAGCCTCCAGGAATGTGTACACAAGGGTGCAGTGCCTTGCCCAGGTAAGTAATAGTACACTGTAGATACTCAGGCAAGCTGGGGTATGTGTCCATGGGGGGCTGACACACTGCACAGCACACACACATGCACACACACACACGTGTGGACTGTGGGGCACACTCAGCATGTGCTGTGCTGGCATGACCACTGGGAGTAGCTGTGTGCAGCATGGTGCATGAGTGGGGGTTGCATGGTATGTGGTGTGCACGGTGTGTTACAGCTATTGGCATGGCATACATACACACACACACAGTAGGCATGGGCTGGGAAGCTGTGTGTTGCTGCACACTGCCAGGGGCACCCTCACTGGGGCACTGTGGGGGGTGTTACCATCATTGCATGCTGGCACTGGTGTTATTGCTGGGGGCTGGGGGGAATTGACACACCTCCAATCTCCTCATGCTGCTGTCTGCCTTTGTTCCTCTCACAGGGCCTGAAGACAGGTGGAGGGTCACGGCTGCTGTGGAGGCCAGGCACAATAGGGCCGGTGTTTGAGCCCATGGACAGGGACATACTGGTGCAGGTAAGCATCTATCTTGTGCATCCTCTGTGTGTTCAGAGGGCAGTGCCCTCTGCAGACTTTTGCTGGTCCCTTGTGCAAGTCTGTGTGCTGCTGGATGTGTGCACACATGGAGTGTGGACATGGCGGCGTGTGTTTGGTCCACAGTGCACCTGACCCCTGTGTGTCTGTCCATCTTGTGTGCATATCATGTGGACTGTGGGCAAACTGTGGTGCTCCAGTGGTGTTCGGACAGGGCCTGCATGCCTGTGCAGCCTGCTGGCATCTGCACATGCTGTGTGGGGCATGGCTGCATGCCCCCTGCACCTACCTTTACATGCACATGCGGGCCATGTGCTGCCTGGGTACCATTGCACGGTCACAGTGTGGCACTGTGTGCCAGCCTGTTGTTGGCATGCAGTGTACCTGGTGGTCTGTGGGCCAGTGCCATGGTGGATGCCTCCCACACAGGCACATGGTGGGCAGGAAGAGGTCCAGTGTGGAACATGGCACTTACTACCTGTTGTCTATGTCCCCCACTGTAGATCCATGAGTGGTATGGTCAACTGTGCACAGTCGACAGAGGCATCAGGGTGTTCTCTGGCTTGCATGGATGCAGCTCCAGGTGGCAACGAGAAGGATGTTATGCCCACTTTACGGGTGCCAGGGACAGCTCCTGCAGGCACTGACCATGCTAGTCAGGGTGCTGAGTTCCAGAGGTCATAGGGGTGGCCCCCTGCTGTGGCCCAACCTGCAGATTGAGGACATGGACATTTGTACATATCCCCTAGTTGGTCTACCCTGCATTCCTAGCCCATTCACATTGTTGCTGTCCCCTGTCCCCTTTCCCCCCACACCCATGCCAACACCTTCCTATTCACCTTTGTTGTTCATCCAGTTCAGTTCCCCACATCTCACCTTCCCTGGTCCTACAGCCTGTTTTTCTTGTAAATAGTTATTGTTGATACATTGCTCTTTACTAAACCTTTTTCTACTGCAACCGGTGTCTGTGGGGGTTCACAGTACCTTGTGCATGTGCTTTGTTTTGGTTGCTGCTGTGCGCTGTCCCATTGTTCCCATCCACACATGTGCACCTGTGGTACTGTGCACACATGCATCCTGCACCCCTGTTGTGGTGGCCTCACTGTGCATCCTCCTTGTTGCCTGTAGTGTGTAGGTAGCCATTGTGGCATGATGCCTTTCTCAGTGTCCCTGTTCTGTGTGTGGTGCATGTGGGTTGCATCCGTTGTGCTGGTGACCTGTTGTTGTGCTGCTCTGCTTGTGGTCCACATTGCTTGTGGGCATGTTGCACCTGCGAGTGGTGTGGCCTTCGTCCTGTCCGCATGTGTGCCTGTCCACCTGTTTGCACTTCTGTGGCATCTCCATTGTCTACATCACTGGGTGCCTGTGCACCAGGCCATGTACCGCAACCTCTGCAGCTGTGGAATACCTTACCATGCACCCCTGGCCATGGCATCTGTGCCTTTTGGTCTCTTGTGTGGGGTGTATCTGGTGCTTCCAGGTGTTTCTGTGTGTGCTCTGTCTGTGCACCTCTTCTGCTGTGGCCACTCTCATGACCTTTGGCACTATGGTCAGTCCCTGCCAGTGTGTTCTCCTGCATCCTTTGTGCCACTTCTGTTTCCCCCTGTTGGTCCTTTCTCCCTTGCTTACTTGCTCCATATTCACTATTGTGTTGCCCCGGGTGCTTTTATGCATCCCTGTTGTGCTGGGGCATCCCAGGTTGCACCATGCTGCATCTGTGCAATTCACAGTGGGGATACGCTCAGTGCATCTTGCAGTGCATCCTTCTGTGAATTGCACTGTCTGTGGACAGTGCACTCATTTGCACCCAGCACATCTGCTTTGTGAATCCTACCCTGTATGTCTATATCCTGCACTCACTGGTATAACTGGCTTACAAAAACAATTTGGTCTGTTGCATAGCGTGTAAAAAGTGTAATTGTTGATGTCGCTGATCTAAAACTTGTCCCAAGCAGCAAAGAACTATAATCTTAATAAAACCATTAAGACAGCTGGAAATATTACAAATACCTTAAAAGTAAGTTCTAGTCATGTGTTGGAGAAAACCAAGTTCAAGTCATTATCATTCAATAACTGATTTAGTACCTGTCTTGCTTCATGCATGCTATTACTGATTATAATCATGTGATGGTCCTTGCTATCAAGAAGTGATTTTAAATTTAAAGACAGATGAACTATGGGGAACTCAAATACATATACATATTTTTTGAGATTGGTAAAGGATGGGGAACTCCAAATAGTGGTTTTCTTGAACAGGGGTACAGAAGTGATGATAGTAGTACCTAAAAATGTTTTATAAGTAGGAGTAAGCATATGGACTGAGCATTGCTGAGAGTGGAAT
This sequence comes from Neoceratodus forsteri, assembly GCA_016271365.2. Classification (NCBI taxonomy): domain Eukaryota; kingdom Metazoa; phylum Chordata; order Ceratodontiformes; family Ceratodontidae; genus Neoceratodus; species Neoceratodus forsteri. Next base: position 679,218,904 of record CM057454.1, read on the forward strand.
CCCATGAATACAGCAACTAAATTGCAGTGAGACAATTTGGGCGCCGTGAAATATTGATTGTGAAATGGGCTATGTGCTATTAATAGCACATTATAAGTTCAGCGCTTTTATTTCGGCATGGAGCAGTTATTTTGTAAAGTATATAGGGAGTTGTTTGTCAGTCCAGTTCTGAGCTGGCCATCTGGTGCAGTGGTTACAGTCACTGCCTGTGTGGCTGACAGATCTGGGTTCGGGACTGGCTGTGGGAGATATTTCCTTTCCTTTTGGTTTTTGTAGTTTTTATATATATATATATATATATATATTTTGGCATTGTTTACCTCCTGTTCTGCCTGCCCTCCCAACTTTGTCCCCCCCCACCTGCAGGTTGCCCTTAAAATTCTCCCCCTGCCAACCTCTGTCCCCCAGTGGAGTAGCCCCTCCTGTGTTTTCCCCTGTCCCTCAATATCATCCCCCAGTGATAGTTACTGTAAAGATGAGGGATGCAAGGGGTAAAGCCCCCTACAGAAAAAGCAAGGGCAGCAGTGCTGAGTTCAGAGCATGCTGTAGTGCTCTGTGCTGTTTTGCTTGCCACTGTCATGGACTCGTTGTTTTTGGTCAGTACCATTTTCTCTATACCACTATCACACAGAACCCTGAGAGCTATGTAGAAAAATATGGTTAGTAATTATGCAATACTGTCCTCTTATATTACATGTGACCTTTGCTTGTGGTGCCCTCCATTTGATGAGGCACACTATCAAGTGAAGCTGTTGTGTGTCCTTGGACCCTCAGTTGCTGACTGACCAGTAGTATTGGTGTATCCACACATGGATGTGATAATATCAAACACATAAAGGTATCAATAACCTCTAATGTCACAGTAGGCTGTATGAAGAGCTATTCATTCTTTGGGTGATACACCACCATGCTAGGAAGGTTGAACCTTTCCTTATAAATGTCTCCTTCTAAGTTACCAACTGAATGAACAGAGGCACATCTGAAGCAGTGTACAACTTCTTGCTTTTAAATATGTTCCATTGATTACTGCAGGATGGGGTGTTGCTGATTCCAAATTCCTAACAGTGCCCAAGTGTACTTAGCAGGCGACTGTCTTGCAAAAAAGCAAGTACCCTTCCTTTATTAATATCCCACAATAGCTTGGTAATAGTAGTAAGGACACAGGCTCCATAAGCAAAACAAATAACTTCACAGCCTGACTTCAATGTGAAGACTGCACTAAAGCAGTAACTCTTTTAGTGTGCACCCTGTGCTGACTGTCTTTAAATAATCAGTCAAAAGTTGATTCACCAAACGCTTTGGTGTATATTTAAATCAGCATTTTTATCAGGCCTTTGCAAAAACAAAATTCCAAATGTTTTTATGGATCAATTGCCTAAATCCATCTCTATAAAGGATTACTGACCTTCTGGTACTCTCCTCAAATGGACTCTGCAGGTTTAGAAGAAGTTATTTGTGATAAAAAACTCTGCTCAGGCTGTCATTGCCGTGCATTTGTTTAGCTTCTTTCTTCTAAACCTGCAGAGTCCATTTAAGGAGAGTACCAGAAGGTCAGCAATCCTTTATAGGGAAAAGTGTTGAGAATAACGCAGGACTTGAGACTGAATTCACCACTAAAGGCTATCAGTAGCTAGGTAAGTACTTTGCTTGTTTTTTCAGTCACATGCTAGAAATGCACTATTTTGTTCCTAGCAGGCGCAAGGTGCAAGTGAACTCCTACTAATGAAATAAACATATTTTGAAGCAGTTTTACAGTTTGGAATTCTGTTTTTGCAAAGGCCTTATAAAAATGCTGGTTTAAATATACACCAAATCGTTTGGTGGATCAACTTTTGACTGATTATTTAAAGACTGTTGGCACAGGCTGCACACTAAAAGAGTTACTGCTTTACTGCAGTCCTCACACTGCTGTAATTACCCTGTAGTGAAGCACCTGATCCCTATAGCTTCTTATATAGGAGTGTATGAGCATTGCCATAATTTAAAATGTTTTTATTTTTTAATATTTTCACAGCCTGACTTATTGGACTTGGCTTTCTTGTTATTGACTTCTACCAATTCATTGATTTTAGCTTGAGTTTCTTGAAACAGTTTAGCAATATTATACATACTGTAAATAGTAAACCATTCTTTTTGTGCTAGGCCACCAATCTAATATATCATAGGTTTGGTAACTGTACCTGCATTTTGATGCTCAAAATAATAGGCTCCATCTTTTCCTTGGTATTATGGCACAGAAGTTTGGTGCAAATGAGTGACTCTAAGTTCGTGGAAGATGCTAATATTCCTCGAATTTTAGTTTTTTTTGATCTCGGATGTCGAGTTCAATTAACACTGCCCAAAACCTTCAAGGTTGCGTTTTCTTTAATGAATGTCTGTATTTCATGTTTTCTGTTAAACTCATTTGTATGTGTATGGGCTGTATATTCCACTCCCACTAGTAGCTCACATCCTGTCATAGTATGGGGAAAAGGGGGCACTTAAGTGAAGCCGGATTGGTAAATGGGGATATCTCCCAACGCAATGTTTTGTATTGGTTCCCATACTAATCTTACGATATTTACACATGCTTGTAAGTGTTTTATATGGTTAGCACAGTCGTTATGTTGAATCTTTTATGCAGAGGGGGTCAGGCAGTAGGATGTTCATGTGTCCCAATTACTTGATTGATCACTGCATAATAGCAACCCATGATTTGGGAGGGCTTTCTTTTCACCTTGTCCACTCCCCCCTTTTTTTTTTTTAGAAGGTGTGAGTCTCCTGTTGGAATAAAGGTATGATGGCACCAATGTTAAGGATGAGGGGCATAAATACGGTCCGATTCACACAGGTGGTGTAACTGTTTAATTTTAATATGTTTGTTACGCTTTCCGTTTTTAAGAAGCATCACTAGAGGGCGCCAAAGATTATAATTTCCAGACAAGGAATTTGTATTATGCCTTTTTGTTGCCCCTGTATCTGTTCCCTCATAGCTAGGTGGATTGGAAAAGGGGAATATAATCTTAATATAGTGTTTTTTTCTTTATGTATTTACAATGACCTACTGCTGGGAGTACAAGATATAAATGTAGTAGGTTAGTTGTAGGTTGTTTCATAATATTGCTTATTAAAGGATGCTAAATCTTTAGTATACAAAGGGTTAGTATTGAAATGGCTGTTCTGATCGGAAGGGGTTGGGGGGTTGGGCGGAGAGGGACTATTCGGTTTGTCTGTTCATCATGTACCGTAGTAAGTGGGGATGGGAGTGGGAGGGGTAGGGGTATATGGAATGTTATTAGGGTTGATTTTTGGGGGGATCATTATTGGGTTAGGGGTGGGTATGGGTAGGTATAGGGGAAGGGTAAGAAAGCGCAGCATATACCATATTAGGTGTAGTAACATTATTATATATAAGTACAGGTGGTATTCTATAAAGTCTCTAAGGGTTGTAAAAGGCAATGGCTAGGAGTATTCAGCCCATTACCTGGAATGTAAAAGGGGCAAGATATAACACCAAACAATATAAAATTTTGAAATACTTAAGTCATCTGAAAACAGAAATTATGTTTTTATAGTAAATGCACTTGCTTAATGGTGAAGCTGACAAAATGAGACGCCAACAAGTGGGGCAGATTTTTGCTGCACAAGGCACTACCCAGAGCAGAGGGGTCATGATCCTTTTGCATAGATCGATTCCTTTCAGACCTCTCCAAATTTTACATCTGATCCCTCAGGGAGGTTTCTATGTGTAAAGGGTAGATTGCACACTCTGGACATTGTTCTAGGTAGTGTCTAACTCTATGGCCCCAACATGGATACTCCAGGGTTTTTTGTCCAAATATTGGAAGTTCTTACTCCATTCCTTGATATTCCTATGATTATAGGGGTGATTTTAACCTGGTGTTTGATCAGTCAGGTTGGGTCGACCTCGCCAAGGCCTTTCTCCACTCAAAGGGCCTTTAGGGACATGTTAGACTCTACAGGTCTTTGTGATGTGTGTCGAGTGCTCCATCCCAAAATTAGGGAATATACTTTTGTCTCACAAGTACATGGTACCTCTTCATGGATTGACTACATCTTTATTTCCCAAGATCTCTTACCCGGGGTTTTAGATTCTAGTATCATTGCAGGTCTGCGATTGGACCATTCTGCAGTCACTTGCTTATTATTTGTGTCATCTTTACCAAAAAAGGGGGGTAGATGGAAGTTGAATAACCAAATTTTGAAGGAATCAGAAAAGGTCAAATATATAGCATCCCAAATACAGCAGTTTACGGTTCTAAATATTAATTCTATAGGACGGCCCAATATGGAATGGGGGGCTCTTAAAACCTTTTTGAGGGGGATTATAATTGGCCTAACGTTGAGAAGGAAAAAAGAGAGGGAAAATAAGGTTTCCTGTCTTTTATCCCAAATTCGGGGTATGGAATCCCATCTTTCTCCAGCCTTCTCGGAGACTTTTAAGCAAGACTTAGTTAAACTGAGGGATGCTTACCTCAACCTGTTAAGGGAGCAAGCCGAGTTAGCGATCTTAAAAATGAATGCTGTGTATACTGGTCTGGGGGAAAAGGCTGGTCGGATGTTAGCGATGCATGTCAAACAACAGGAATCTGCCAAATTTATTGTGGCAGTTCGTTCTTCTGAAGGCGACTCCCTCAAAACTTCACCTTCAGAGATAGCAGAAGAATTTACCAGTTATTTCCGGGAATTATATGGTCCCACGGTAAATCCCCCTTCAGAGGAGGAATTGCAAGAATATTTGAGGGATTTACAACTACCCTCTCTCACAAAATCTCAACAAGCTATAATGGTATCTGCCATCTCTGAAGATGAGATAGAAAGGGTAATCAGATCTCTTCCATCCAATAAAACCCCGGCCTGATGGGTTTTCTTCCAATTTTTACAAAGTTTTTTCCAAGCAATTGACTCCCATTTTGTTACCACTTTTTCAATTTCTTCTTTCTGGCCAGGCATCTGATCCCTCCCTTTTTGAAGCCCTGATTGTTTTATGGCCCAAGCCAGATAAACCACATGACCTGGTCTCAAGCTATAGACTGATCTCCCTCCTCAATCATGATATTAAAATTTTAGCTAAATTACTGGCTGATCATATGAATGTAGTCCTTCCTTCTCTAATAGGGGAGGAGCAGGTAAGTTTCATGAAAGGAAGATCCTCGGTGAACCACCTACGAACTCTGGCTCACGTCTTCTCGGTCTCCAGGGATGCTGCCCTCCCAATGGCTCTGGTCTCCCTGGATGCCGAGAAGGCTTTTGACAGGGTCCACTGGAATTATTTATCTGCAGCAATGGAGGCATTTGGTTTTCCCAGGAATTTTCGGAACTGGGTTACCTCGCTATACTTACTTTCCTCAGCTAGAATTTCCTGTAATGGGGTAATTTCAAATCCGATTAAACTGCATGTGGGAACCAGACAAGGGTGTCCCTTATCCCCACTGCTTTTTAATATATATTTAGAACCCCTTGTTCGGAGGTTAATAAGAGCCCAGGACATCTCTGGTATTTCCCTGAGTGGATATATAGTTAAAGTGGCAGCATACACAGATGATCTCCTGTTGCAAATAACACACCCAGTTACATCTATCCCCTCTATTCTTAAAATAATAGATGGTTTTAGCAAGGTTTCTAATTATAAACTTAATATAGGAAAAACTGTGGTTTTTCCTCTTAATCACAGTGTCTATAGACAAGAAATTATCGCTTTCTGGCTCGCGTGGAAGTCCGATTTCATTAAATACCTTGGGCTTATCCTGACATTGAATATAGCTCAGCTTAGATGGTTAAATTTAGACTCCTTGGTCTATAATATAGATCAAGATCTTCGCAGGTAGACCCTACTTCCTTTTTCTCTCTGGAGCAGGATTAATTTAATTAAAATGAATATTTTTCCCCATCTTTTCTACCCCCTTAATTTGTTGAATATTGGGCTTCCGCTGTCTTGGTTCAAAAAAGTGCATAGTATGATTTCCAACTTTATATGGGGGTACAAAAAGTCAAGAATGGCATTCCACAAATTAGCTGCACCTAAAGTAAAAGGAGGATTAAGGCTTCCACATATTGAGCTGTACTATTGGGCCAGTCAGGCTAATAAATACTGTATCTCAGGTGGCTGACTACGGAGCAGCTATTAGCCCAATCCTTATATACCCCAATTTGGCTAACAGTGGAGCTAGCCATTATAAAAAAACATGGAAACTTTCCTAGTGCGATGTTATATACTAAATTAGGATCCCTTCCTGTATCTTTACGTAACTCTCCCATTGCAGTATCGATCAAGGCTCAGGCCCAGTTGTGTGCATTTCTGAAATATGAGAATATTAAGGATTTATCTCAACCCATAAGAGGTAACCCCAATTTTCAATTAGATAATAAGCCCCTATCACTCAGCTGTCTTCCTCAGATAGGAGATTGTCAGCTTGAAGATTTTACCACACCTGATAGACAATGGTGTTCTTTAGCTGGAATTATGCACAAGTTTATGATACCCTGTATAAATATTTGTAAGATTTTCCAGCTTTGTCATCTTTTGTTAAAGGTAATGGGATTGGTCCCACTTCCGGACACCAGCATTCATTTTCAGGCTACCTTAACGAAGCTGGCTGGCTTACCTCATGCGGCGTCCAAGATATATAGTGCCTTATTCATGTGGCCATACCCTGATAACTTTGCCCCTGTTGCCTACTGGTCTTCCCTTTTTCCAGATAAGGAGCTGGATTGGTCTCTTCTGTGGCAAAACTGTCACAAATTTTTGTTACAGGATAGACTTAGGCTAATGCAATTTAAAATTTTGCACAATATTTACTACTCCCCACAGAAGTTGGCCAGATTAGGCATTGTGTCCTCTCCTCTCTGTACAAGATGCAAATTGCAGCCTCGGGACCTTCTTCATATCTTCTGGAGTTGCCCCAAAGTCGTTCCACTTTGGACCACTATTAAGCAAAGGGTTGACCCTTTTTTAGGGCTTTCTGATCTGTTCACACCTGAAATTTGCCTTTTGGGGGATTTCTCCTGTATTTCAGTGGTGTGCAGGAAATATCATATGGCATTAATTTCATTTCAGTTAAAAAAATGGTCCTTAGACATTGGAAAGATTCTGACAATTTGACCTATGTTGAATGGCTCCAGGAGTTTCTCGCTAACCTTAGAACGGAGAGGACCATTTTAAGCCTCTGCAACAAAATTAAAAAGTTAAACAGGATATGGGGCCCTTTACAAACCCTGTGCTTTTTACAAGTTTGAGATATGTTATTATTATATCATAAGGTGTAATCTAGCTGGTATAATGCTGTGCTGGGATTTGGGAGGGTTATGAGGGTGGAGGGAGGGAGGAAGGATAGGGAGAGAATGAATCATCACAATATTTGAATCTGTTTTGTTTATACCATGCCAATACTGTTGTGGATTTGTTCTCTGTATTGAAAACCTCAATAAAAGTTGAATGAAAAAAAAACAAAACAAAATAATGGGCTCCATGACGGCGGCATGACATCCCGCTCAATGAAGTCCCTGACACCGACAAAAACCCATCGACACCACCGACACTGGCATGTCCTCTCAATGACCAGCAACACTGAGACACTGATGGCCACACTCGATCGCAGCAATGTGAGGGGATCGTGCTTCCAAACCCCCCTATTTTAGATATTGCATCTAATTCCATGTTGCAGAGACTGTGGAGTCAGATATATGCCCCCCCGTAGCCACAAAGTCCATTGCAGTGAAATCCCAGTCACTGCAAATACAGCTGTTGTCGGGGGTTTGCTATGCAGGTGTCACTGTCGTGGCAGCATACCAAAATAATGCACATGCCTCTTTATGGTCTCCATGTCAGCCCTATTCCATATGGAAAAGACAGATGCAAATAGGCCTCCTTTCTTGTGTAACTATGGGATCTAGGACTCTGGCATAATATGAAACTAACATATATGAAAGCAAAGCATTGTATAATACAGAAACATTAGTAGAAGCACAAGAATGACAATGTTCAGATATATCCTAAATGAGAAAACTTCAAAATCACAGGAATATGCATACATTTTCCCAGACCAGAACATAGTAGCAGCTTTTGCCAGATGAGTGGCAATCACATCTAAAAGCAAAGAAATATAAAACAATGATACATATGTTCCCACATAAGGTCCATATTCCAACATATCCCAAACTGAAAGAAAATTCACAGATTAAAAACAACATGTTTATGCATAAACTGTACATTATTCAATAAACTCACTGGGATAGAAACAGCAGTCAAACCACTGAGTGGACCCGGTCCCACCTCAGGATGTAGTTTAGTCTCTATAAGAGTCTCTGATGCAGATGAGTGCATAATGTTGGGAGCCAGTAGTGGCAGTCTAAGGACCATCAATATGATATGTGTAATTACTATTTGTACTTTTTTCTGATGTTGCTCATACTGCCTGTATTCCTAAATACTTTTGTACCTCTTGTATAACTCAGTGTACTCTTGTACCCAGGTCGCACCTGGAAATGAGCCTCGGCTCAGTGTGCCTTTCCCGGAAACCAAATTTTAAATAAATAAATAAATGTGTTACCACTTCATGTCCTGGATTTCTGGTTGTTCATGGCTCTATAACAGCCACTTATATAAATGCTTGCATCAGATCAGTGCACTGGATTGATCACCAGTAATGCATTGTTTTCATACAGATGCATGTGTTCTTGGTAGTGTAGAGCTGGTGTCTCCTGAGTACGAGCCAGCAAGACACTCATAAAAAGTTCATGATTGTCTGACATCTGCTGCCACCATATCAAGCATGCCATGGTGCAGATGACATCCTTTCCACCCCACCTTGTGCATCAACTCTGTTGCAGATCTTTGTGTCATCTGCAAAGAGACATACTTTTCCTTCCAGTCCCTCTGCAATGTCACTTATAAAGACATTGAAGAGGACTGGTCCTAATACTGAACCTTGCGGTACCCCACTACTAACCCCCCTTTTTTCAGAGTGGACTCCATTTACTATTACTCTCTGTGTCCTATTCTCAGCCAATTCTTTACCCAGGCTGTCATCTTGGGACCCACTCCCAGGCTGGCTAACTTGTATATTAATCTTTTGTGTGGGACTGTGTCAAATGCCTTGCTAAAGTCTGGGAGACCATGTCCACAGCCCCTCCCTGATCAACTACTTTGGTCACCCAGTCAAAGAAATCAATCAGATTTGTCTGGCATGACCTTCCCGCTGTGAATCCATGCTGCCTTGGGTCCTGTACCCCTCTGGCCTCTAGATATTTAACAATTCTTTCCTTCAGAATCTAGATATTTAACAATTCTTTCCTTCAGAATCTAGATATTTAACAATTCTTTCCTTCTGGTGTCTAGTGGCACCCCCACCCTCTAATCACTGGCCCCATCATTTTTAAATCTACCCCTGGTGTCTAGTGGCATCCCCACCCTCCAGTCACAATCTCTGTAAATATTTAATTTATCCCTGGTGTCTAGAAGCACTCCTCTCCCTCTGATTGCTGTCCCCATCATTATTAAATGTATACCTGGTGTCTAGTGGCACCCCATCTCCTGATCACTGGCCCTGTCATTATTAAACCTACTCCTGGTGTCTAGTGGCACCCTCCACCCTCCAATTGCCATCCCACTTATTATTTCATTTTTCCCTAGTGTCTAGTGCCCCCCACCCTCCCACCATCCCTGCAATATTTTTTATTTTTCCCTGGTGTTTAGTGGCACTCACACCCTCCAGTCACCATCCCTGCAAATATTGAATTTATTCCTGTTGTCTAGTGGCACTCCCCACTCTATGATCACTGTCCCCATTATTTATTACATTTATCCCTGGTGTCTAGTGGTACCTCTAGTGGTCTAGTGGTCATTCAATATCTCTGGTCAAGATGTCTGCCGCATGCTGTGTCTACTGAAAAGTAGCAACAGGAGCAGGGCTACCATATGCATATTTTTTTATTTTCAACCGGTACGCCACAGTTACCTATATTCCATCCCTTCCAGTTCATCTGCAGGGGTCTATCTTGGCCATGGTACTGCCTTGTTGTGTTCTGTTTACTTCCAGGAAGAAAGCTCAGAATGGTGGTGGAACAGTGGTGGAGTGGGATTGGAGGCTGGACAAAAAACTCTTCAGGTGGGCTGAAGCAGCAGGATCAGTGTCACCTTATTTTCAGACCCTAAGAAAAAGGAGACGTGCTGATGAGTTGATGAGCCTACATGTCTGTGAGCTCACATGCCTATGAGTTTGTTATTTGTGGTAGTGAGCACAGAGTAAAAGAAAGAGTGCATAAAGCCACTTAAACCCATAGCATTCTTTGCAGGAATCAGAGCTGGCCAAGCTTGCTGGACAATAGCTGAACTTTTTTTATTCTAATTGATCTTTTTTAATCTTGCCATACTAAGATTAATTTGCATTACCTAAGGGAAATGTGTTTGTTGGAGCACCTTTACTACTTTTACAGCATTTGCATTGGTTTACATTGGTTTTAGTAGATAACTTGTGTAACTGGGGAATCAAGAGGGCTAAATAAGAGGCAAAGTGGCCACAGCCTTTGCAATCCAAAAGCTGAACTCACGTATGATTTGTCTTGAATAATCTTGAAGACTGTCAGTCTAGAGGAGCTAATAGTGGCAATAATTGCTCATAGAAGTGTTCACAAGATGCTTTTAAGCATACCCCGTTAGTATACAATTTGGATATTGGTATACTGAAGCAGTTTTGTTTAGTAATTTTAGCTCCAGGGTTGACTTTAGAGCTCTCTTGTTTCTGTAATTATTCCCAGAAATCCTACAGGGTTATGTTGCCCCGATTTGGACAGTGCAACATATTTCTAAAAATAAAAGTTCTACAAGAAACCTGGTCAGGCTCCCAGAACTGCTAACATAAATAGTTCAAAGTAATAAAATCAAACAAATTAATTAAACTAAACACATTTAAATAGTAGTCATTTAAAATGTCATCCCAGAGGGTCATGTGATTTTCAAGCTTAAACAGCACATGTGTAGTCTTTGGTATTCAGAACTGCCAGATACCATTGATAGCAGCATGGTACTGGATAATACTTTTGATTTGGAAACAAAAAATACTTCTTTCTATAGCCCGAGCAGTGAAGAACAGACTAAACAACTAACAAAGTCAGAAAGTAAGAGAGAGAAGCTCATGCCCAATAAGGGGGTAGCTGGATAGGGAGCCCTGACCACGGTAACAGATGACCATTGTTGCCCTTTTTACTCTAAGTGAACCTTGCAAAAGTAAGTACTTTCTCCGATTGTAAAAATTATTCAACAGTTATTCTTATATTGTTTTTGCAAAGAGAACTGCTTTTGAGAGTTTAACTACAGCATACTTTGCTTGAATCCTGTTCTTAAATGGGGTAAGCAATAAATTAATGAATATCTTTTGCTCTACAAAATATTTGTAACCATTATTTTAACATTGTTATATTACTACTCTATCCGCTGTTTTTCTTTAAGAGTTGTTTAATTATTTTCTCTGTCAAAAGCTAATCACCTAACAACTTGTTATTTTTAATCTCACTGATCCCCTCTAGTGTGAGTGGCTAGGTTTGTTGAAGCTTACTGAATATTAATTTTAACTTAGTTCTAACAACCAGAAGTGACCTGTTAGATTTTATTCCTATACATTTATTTACTGATTTTATTTTGTTAAGTACCTGGGACGTATCTGAGTGGCAAGTTTATCCAATCTGGAAATCATGGTGAAGCAGCACCAGAAGAGTTAAATGTTAGAAAAGAACCTGTGAATTATTTTTCTGCATAAGACTGATAGATCTAGATTTTAATTTCCATATTTTTGCACTATCCCCTTGAGAAAGAACATTGTCAGTAATTTAGTAGTAGTAGACTTGATCCTTGAACAAAAAGAGGTGAAGATTTTAGCAGAGACTTTAGTTGGGATACTTCTAAGAAAAGACTTACTGTAATGCTTGGTACAGTCTTCATTTTACAAAAGTTTTGGACTTTTAATAGTAGTAAAGGTGTAACAAGTAATAACATATATTTTCAAACTAAATTCATTAGAATTTGTGCTTATGGTATAGTTTTACCCATTGCATTTAATGGTTGATCTTTTCCCTCAGCATGCGTAACAGCTTATTCCTGAATTTTGAATATAAGGAGATCATTTTTATACTGGGTTCTGAATATATACCATCCTGAATGCTAGGTGATAATAATTATTTCATTGGGTCTTCTGAATCACTGAAACCCTTCCAAAATGAGTGGAAAATTGGCAGTGACAGAAACTCAAAAAAAGTAAAAGAGAATATAATTGGACCTATTAAGCTACACATCAGAAAAAAGGGGATCCATAACAAAAAAAAAATCACTGATTTTACAAGGTTGCCAAATCAACCAACTTTAAAAAAATCAGGAGCTTCAATCACTTCCTCATGAAAAGTAAAGAGGGGAGAAGGTGGTGAGACAATGGAGGATACTTATTTGCTTGAAAAAAATCAATCAGTGGAATCCCCTGTTAATAAACAGTTATTTAGTCAAACCACACCACGTAGGTTGCTGGAAGGGAATAAGGAAACACATTTAATAAATCCGTAATACAGGATAGATCTAAGTATAAATAATTTAGAAAACCAAGCAGCAATCGCCTCAATTGTAAGTGATTAATCTATGGATGACCATATATATTTAAAGGATTACAAACAATTTCTAATGACATATTTAACAAAGAAACCAAAACTAGACCCACACTCGAAAGGGACAGATATACCATTTCATTGGCCAAACTTTGAATCAGAGACACAGCAAAGTAAGCAAAATGAGGGTGAATGCCAATGTTTGCTGAATTTTAAAGCTACTTTTAATAAAGAGATGGATGATATAAAGATGGTGTTTATCCAAAATACTGTATAGCAGGTTATATTCGCATTCAACTTATTTTTGCTACATTCACAAATCAGATTTTTCAGTGAAAATAAAATGAATGTGAACATTTAAGAATACATATACTCAGAGTGCAAGCCTATTACCCACGTCAATGAATGGTGCTTCCCAACTTCCACCCTTACTGTCCTTAATTGAAAATGTATACAACACTGCATGGCTTTACATGTAATATAATACAAGTTAATGCAAATGCCGACCTTTACTCACACAACCAAGATTACTGCTGCTGCTGGCAACCCTTCACAAAACCCTCTCTCTGCTATACCTGAACTGCCTCAACTGCTAACAGCTATTCACTTCTTTACTTTTTCAACAAAAATAAAATTATTATTCATGCAAAAGAAGTTTGAAATGAAAGTAAAATGCCAAATGCAGCTTGCCGGCATTTGAAACCATGTGATGTTCAACTTTCACTTTGAGCTACAAGAAATTATTTTTATTGATGACTACTGTTTAACTGTTGATACCTTTTTCTCTTTATTTCTATAGTAACTTTACGTGGTACCTTCTGTATCTTGCTTGTATGCCTTCTTATCCTTGTCAAGCCCTTGAAACAATGTGCTGCTGTCTCTGGCCCCCTACTCTATGACACAAACTCCCAATGGCAACTTTACTGAAGCCAAATGCCAAACAACATCATCCTACTTCATTCTGATAAACAAGTAAAGCTCCTGTCTTACCATAGGCAATGCAGTGAGAGTCAGTGTTCCAGTGTAGTAGTTAATTAAATTCAGTACCTTACACATACCTGGTACTGACATTGTGAATTCTACCTGATGTGAGCAAGTATAGTAGGTTGAGTGGCGCTAAATATAACAGACTCAAATTTAACCTGCTATACAGTAATTTCCTTTTGAGGGAAATACTGGAAGCCATCAAAGCAGAAAACAGAATGAACTCACCCAAATAAAACAGAAGAGGGAGAATAGACATGAGCTAAATCCAAGACAAAATAAAGGTAACAGGATGAAGGAAAAATACAAAATGGAAGAGTTATGAAGAACCAGCAGAGAGCAGAATTAATATGATCAACCACAGAAAAGATTCAGGAAAAGGAAGTGACAGAAATTGAAAAAGTCATATCAAATATAAAAAGTAAAAAGCGGGAGAGGGGTACTCAATCTAACAAAAAATAAATACATATCTGAAATTGTTAGGAATGCAGATGGAGTCCATGGATATTCAAACTGATCCCCAGTCTAGATTTACTCAGGAGATTAGGCAGTCAGATACTACAAATGAAAAAAGTAAAAAGGAGATAAAGAATAAGATGGGGGATTTAGCAAACAAATATCAGAAAATGTTAGATACTATTGTTCTAAAAGGGCTACCTGCTTCACATGGAGAGACTCCATTTCTCCTAAAAATAACTGTATACAACCTCCTGAAACCAATTCTTAAAGATACTTGGGCCAATACCTCTTCTGTATACAAATATAAGATCAAACCTGTGAACGGGAAAATCTGTTTAGTTCTAAACTCTGCATCTGTAAGAGAGAACATTTAGGAGGATTGTTTGATGTTGGCAGATAATGGCTTTTACCTAAATAATACTCTAAGCAATCAACATTTGACCCCTGAAGTAGTTTGTGAAAACCAGAATTTCAACAATAAAAATAAAGAGGGAGCCAGAAGGAAATGACCAAGACAAGTCTGTATTACAGATTATTTAGATAAAGAAGCTACTGTATAAGAGAACACTGACTCAGTGGTTCAACTTCAGAGGTCAAATGTATTAGAGAGAGGAAATTAATGGGGAACATATAAACAATAATTGTGTATGGAATTCAGATAGTGATAATTCAATATAGTTGGAAGAAGTGGAGTCTGTATTTATCAGGGCAGATAACAATAGATACAGTATAAGCTTCTATTGGAAGTTACTTTAGACTGACCACTTGTTCAGAAGATTGGAACTTGTGGGGGTTCCTCTTATTGTGACCTTAAGCTACTTGTAGACAATTGTCTATTAATTATTTTATGGAATCTTGCCAGAATTTCAAGTAATTAAGAAAATATGATACAATTTTACTACAAGAGACATGGGTCAGAGAGAATCAAATGGTCTACGTAAACTGGTTTGTGAAGTATGAAGTGAAAGGAAGCAAACCTGTTAATAATCATGGTCACAATAAGGGAGGCCTGACGATACTGATTTTATTAAAATTACAAATTGTTTATGGGCCCATAGTTTTTGAAAGAGAATGTTGCCTCTCAATAATTTTAAGTTTGCAAATAATACTATTTTGTATATTGCTAATTTTTATATGGAGCCATGTGTTTAATCTGATAAATGTATGCAAGATTTGAAGAATTGATGACAGAGGTAAAACTGAAATATAAAGACCCTGTGATATTATGGATGGGAGACTTTAATGCAAGACCCAAAAAGTACACATATTTT
Organism: Neoceratodus forsteri; assembly: GCA_016271365.2. NCBI lineage: Eukaryota > Metazoa > Chordata > Ceratodontiformes > Ceratodontidae > Neoceratodus > Neoceratodus forsteri. Next base: position 679,234,203 of record CM057454.1, read on the forward strand.
GGTAACAATTGTCATATAGGGAAGGATATTGACACAGCTTTGGGAATAGGTGATGGATGTGCTGACTAACCCCAAAGGCAAAATACTGCTAAATTGTTTCACTAAAAATTATATGCATATTGTCAATGGCTGTAGAGGAGGAGACCTACAAGGCTCACATACATTTTTGAAAACAGAGAAAAAAGGAAGAGTAAAGGGGGCATAGTCTGACTAGCAACAAGGGAGGGCCAGCTATTAGAGAAAGATGATGACAAAACAGAGTTGTTACATTCTTCTGCTCAGTCTTCACAATTGAAGGTATTGGCAAAGGCCCTACACTAAGTAAGACAGAGCAGGATAGAGGAGGGGTGAACACAAGCCCCTTCATGAAAGAGAAGGTCTTAGAAGAGCTAAGCAAACTCAAGGTGGATAAAGCCATGAGGCCAGATGATATCCACCCCAGCATACTAAAAGAGCTTCGGGAAGAAATAGCTGCATCACTAGCTGAGCTGTGCAATCTATCTCTGGAAAATGGCAGAGTACCTCAAGACTGGAAAAAGGCAATGGTTATGCCCTTACACAAAAGTGGAAGCAAGGAAAAGGCAGGAAATTACTGCCCAGTCAACCTGACCTCTGCAGTGTGAAACATTATGGAGACATTACTAAAGAAGAGAATAGTTAACTACCTAAAGGAAACTGGAAAACTAGACCACAAACAGCATGGCTTCACTGCACGGCATCCATGCCAAACAAACTGGATTGATTTCTTCAGTTTGGTTATCAGAACAGTGGACTAGGATGTGGCAGTGAACATGGTGTTCCTAGACTTCAGCAAGGCCTTTGACACTGTTCACAACAGGAGACTTGCTAACAAACTAGAACACATTGGAGTCAGACAGAAAATGGTAAACTGGATTAGAAACTGGCTGCTGAATAGGACCCAGAGAGTTATGATCAATGGGGCATTATCAAGGGAGGGAGGTGTCACCAGTGGCGTACCACAGGGATTGGTGCTGGGTACAGTTCTCCCCAACATATTCATCAGTGACATCACTGATGAACTGGAGGGGAAGGTTTGCCTGTTCACAGATATTACAAAGCTCTGCAACAGGGTGGATACACTAGAGGGGCCATTAGGTATGGAAACTGACCTAAGGACACTGGAAGAATGGTCCAGAAATTGGTAGTTAAAATTTAACGTCAAGAAGTGTAAGGTAATGAACCTGGGGAAGTGGAACCTAGGAAAAAAGTACTGTACGTACTAGAAGGGCATCAATTAGAGGAAACAAAGATGGAACGGGATCTAGGTGTGATCATTACCAATGACTTAAGATAGGAAAACAATGTGAAAAAGCAGCACAGAAAGCATGTGGTATCCTTGGATGCATAGGAAGGAATATTATGAGTTGAAAGCAGGAAGCTATCATGCCCCTCTCCAGAGCCTTGGTGAGGCCACACCTCGTGTCCAGTTCTGGAGGCCTCACCTAAAAAAGGACATTGACCATCTGGAGACAGTGCAGAGGAGAGCCACAAAGGTGGTGCAGGGGCTGCATCATGAGCCATACGAGACAAGACTCAAAGAGTTGAATTTATTCTTTCTGGAATGGAGAAGAAACGGGGGGAGGGACATGATAGAAACATTTATGTATGTCAAAAGAATTAACACAACTCAGTACGAAACCTCTTCCAGGAAAACAGGGCAGCACGTACAAGAAGGCACAACTTGCATCTTGTGGGAAGCAAGTTTAAAAGAAACTCTAGAAAGTACTTTTTTACCGAGAGAATGATAGACCCATGGAACAGGTTGCTATCAGAAGTGGTGACATCAAAGTCAGTAAGGGAACTCAAACTCACTTGGGACAGGCAATGTGGGCAACTTACAGATATGACAGCCAGGATACAATGCAGAAATGCTGCAGAATATCACAGAATGCTGCAGTTTATTGCAGGTGCCATTGTCAGTCAATGGCAATTAAGCCCTATTGTCATGCAGGATTTCACGGCATGTCACTACTGCAAGTTACTGCACTTCATTGTGGCTGACTCCACTGCAGGAAAAAAATATAATTGGGGGCAGCCACCCTGGGACAGACTAGATGAACCACATACTTCCGATCTGCCAGCACTTTTCTTTTGTTCTTATGTAAAACACATAATAGAAGTGGATCAGTATTAGACTATGCTATGGCAGACAGTTTTAAGTGGTATTTTATAAATAACTTCAGGGTAATTCATAACTTCAGTAGTGACCATCTCCCTATTGTTTTGGCATTTGGTAGGTATAATCCCAGGATAATTCAGTCCCTAACTCTTCAGGTCAGTTTCATATACACACATATATATATATATATATATATATATATATATATATATATATATATATAATGAGAAAATTAGATGGAATCCCATTCTTGCACACAAAATGCTAGCTATTCAGGAAAATTAGATTGTGGTTAACCTAAGAGAGGAGATTATGTCAGGGGTTGAGGTTTATGTATTGAAAATATCAGAATTACAAAGGGCCTTTGAGTCAAAGACTCATTTGCAAAAGCTCCACGTCAGGAATTACATAAATAAGACACAATCAGGGTGCAACATGAGTACCATGAAATGAAGTAGCAATTGACATAAAACACAGAGGCATAGCATTAATGACACGTATATACAACTTATAAACAAAAAATACTGAGTCAATTTGTAGACAACTGACATCAGAGGTAGAAAACAAGAAGAGAAGAACAAGACAAGAAGTCAACTGGAACAGGGTTGAGAGGAGGAGGGAGGAGGGGAGGTAAGGGACAGTGCAGAGATCAGGAGGAGCAGGACAAGAGGATGGACAGAAGAGGGGAGAAAAGAAGATAAAGGGGGAAGAAACAGGGGGAGCAGCAATCCAATAGGACATTGTCATAAGTTAGGGGAGTTCAGGGATTGGTGAGTTACATGGGGAGATAGAAGAGGACATTAGGAACAGGCACATCTACTGGAGGCAAGAATATGCTGTCTGAGCATATGTTTAAAAGGGCCTAATTTACAGACAAAGATGATATCCAAAGGCAAGACACTGAGCCAGAGGAGCCATATACATGAAGGCCCTCTGCCCCAAAGAGGTCCTACAAAATGGAACTAAGAAAAGGGCTTGGAAGGAGCTTCTGGTCATCTGGGTGGCTGGGGCCAATGTAAGTAGATGTTGGGCAGTGGAAAGAAGGAAGGAGGCCTGAGGCTATTTTCTAACAGGCAAGTATGATAAGAGAGCCTTCCCTCAAATTCAACCATTCTGCTAGTTTTTAAAGCTCACAGGTGTGAGTGAGGTGATTGCAACTGGTGACCAGGTGACACGCTTTATTCAAGGATACCGTAATTCTTCTAAGGGCAGTTATAATAAAATTATACACTTTTTATTTAATCATCTAACCAGTAAAGACAGAAGACAACAGAAAGTATATGCAGAGGACAATGCCCCCTGGAACTTTAAGGCTTAGATAAACAAAGTGGGAAGACATATGATTAAATACCCAGAACTACTACTTAATGGAATTGAAAAAAGAATATAGGTCTCTTTTAGAAAAAAAAGAAGCCCTCCAGAAAAAAAAAACTGTGGGAATAGCTACAACAGGCAGTAGACAAACAAGACACAAGGAAATGTTGGTCCTTAATAGCATATGGAAAAAATAAAATTATAAGTAATATTGAGGAAGTTGTTCAACCAAAGGTATGAGAGGAATTCTGTTTAAAGCTGTATGCTAATTCCGAAACTGATTCAGCTGTTCATAATAAGGCAGTGACATCCCTGCCAAAAATGGAAATAATAAGTGAGTGGCCTCCTACAGTATTTCTACTAATGAAGTAGAAAATTATATTTTAAGCCAAAAAAAAAAAAAGGCAGCTGGGGTTGATGGACTTACTGATGAAATATTTAAGGTGAACATAGGATGGTGGTGAAATTTATTGGCTAAACCTTTAATTTTTATTAATAACACAGCTACGATTCCACCCTCTTGGTTAACCACTGAAATTGTTCAAATGTACAAAAACGAAGAAAAGAAGGACCCAGAAAACTATAGGCCAATTTCGCTGATATGTATTCCAGCAAAAATGTGGTTGATATTAGAAAGACTAAAGCTTTGGGTGGAAAAAAAAAAGGTATAATATCAGAAAATTAATTTGGCTTCAGATATAAAAGCTATACGACTGACATTATTTTTATTCTTAGTTATTGGGCTGATAAATATGTCAATCTGAAGAAAGATTATATTGTAGCTTTTTGGATCTAAAAAAGGCCTTTGAAAACATCGACAGAAATACCCACTGAAACATTTTCACAGATTGGGAGATAGATCCGCATCTACTAAAGTTACTAGTGATATTACACTCGGGTACCAATTCATGAATAAGATATACCTTAGATGAAAAATTAACTAATTGGATTTAAGTAAGAAAAGGGGTTAAATAAGGTTGTTTGTTAGCACCCTTACTATTCAATATTCATATTGACCAAATCGTACGTAATTTGAATTCGACTATGACTGATGCACCAAAAAATTTGGCACATTCAATAAACATTTTACTATATGAACTAATTTCAAAATCAATTGCAGGTCTATGGAGTACATTCAACAATGTGTCAACATTTTAAATGAGCTATCATTAGAAGTCAATAGCGATAAATCCAAAATAATAATTTTAGGTAGGGCTTGTAACATAAAAAACAAATAGGTCATACAAAACAACCCTATAGAAATTATTGAAGAATACAACTACCCAGGAGCAAACATTAGCCAAACTTTTAATTGGGCATCACATTTAAAAGCTATTATACAAAAAGGTAGACAAGTGGCCCTGGGCATCAATAGAGTTGGAAAATTATATGCAGATAATTCCTTTAATGCAATGTCAAAGGTATATAATCCCAAAGTGAAAGCCACCCTACTTCACGTTGTGGAAATCTGGAAAATAGATCATGCATGTACTCTTCTTGAATCTATTCAATATCTTTTTTTAGATTGATGCTAGATTTATGCTAGGCTTACCAGTGGCAGTATCAGGTGCCCATTTCAGAAAATGATCTAAATTGATGTCACTTGAATATATGGCTAAAATAAGGTCACTGAATTACTGGAAAAGTGTGGTAAATGATCCTGAAATTAAGTAAAGATATGCTTGTTAGGAAGAATCCATATTATATTCTGTAACACAGATAGAATCTATTTTAAATCTTGGTTTAATAGACTGAATATAATGCTGAGACAGGTTGGGAGGGATACTATGTGATAATAGTGAGTACAAAACAGCATGGGGAAAAACAGCACAGGCAAAACAGTGGCTGCAATAACAGCACCAGTAAGTCAGAATGAGAAGTAAAAACAGCTACACAGGCTTTAACATGTAATGTGGGTGTCTTTGCCCCCACACCCCCCATGTGGGAGCTTCACCCCACATACTCCACAACTGAAGTATAAACAGATTACACATCACAAAAATCATAGCCACATCAGCACAAGTCAGAGATGGAGCCTAAATAGTTTCCTGCTTAAGTTAACCTACCCAAAGAGAAACCTATGAAGAATAATCCCCATATGGAATACATTTCCAAGGGATATAGTGGAAACTAGTGTAACACCTTCCTGTCCTTTAAGAATAAATTAGATAAACATCTGCTCCTAGAATTGGGGATGAGATGACCTGTTAGTGCAGGAAATGAACCACATGGGCTCATGCCTCCTGTTCATCTATATCCACCAGGTACAGTACCAAGTATAAATTACCAAGCCGTTTTTGTGCCAGTCACTATTTTCACCCATGCTGTTATTCCCGAGTTGGTTTCACTGGGCACCGTGGGGATGCATAGTATACGTGATAACTGGACCCTGGCGAATGTTACAGGTCACATAAATGAAGCAATTATTAGATGAACCCATACTGATTTACAATTGGATACTGCAAAAATAAACTCTTTGTCTATTTTCCAGCAATATAAATTGATTAGCACTCAGGACAGATCTCAGGATTCCCTTGTATGGTGCCAAAACAGATTACATAGGAAGGTGCTAGCTAGAATACAATTTGATATTTACCTTCATTATAAGTCACAGTTTGTTACAAGGGAGAAAATGAAGAAGTTAAGAAATTGTAAATGCAAGAAGGATGAAATTGTAACTACCAAACAACTGTTATTTGAATATCCAATTTTAAAGGAAGTAAGAAAGAAATAATTGGAATCTTTTTTTATGCAACATTAGCGGTTTAAGAAAGGAGGACCTTCTTTTAAAATGTTTAAGTGGGCAGCATATCATAGCTCATTTGCTGCTATAAATGTTTATCTAGAATCATGTAATATCATGAAGCTGTAAACTGGAGATGTAACAAGGAATTTTTATTCTGTTTATATTCATGGAATGAGTGTCTGACTATTGATTATGAACTGTTATTAGTAAAGTGTTACTTACTTAGTAGCACCACCCACCCTATGATTGCCATCCTTGTCATTATTAAATCTATCCCTGATGTCTAGTGGCACCTCCCACCCTCCAGTCACTGTCCCCATTATTATTACATTCATCCCTGATGTCTAGTGGCATCCCCCACCCTACAATCGCCATCCCTATCATTATTAAATTTATCCCTGGTGTCTAGTGGAACCCTCCAGTTACCATCCCCATAAATATTTAATTTATCCCTGCTATCTAGTAGTGCCCCCACCTTCTGATCATTGTCCCCATCATTATTAAATTTATCCCTGGTGTCTAGAGGCACCAATCACCATCACTGTAAATATTTTATTTAGCTCTGGTGTCTGGTGGCTCCCCCACCCTCCAATCGCTGTCCCTGTCATTATTAAATTTATACCCAGTGTCTACTGGCACCCTCCACCTTTCAGACCCCATCCCCATATTTTTATTTATTTTTCCCTGGTGTCTAGTGACATCCGCACCTTCCAATCACCATCCCATGAGTATTTAATTTATCCCTGGTGTCTAGTGGTGCCCCCCCAATTGCCATCCCCATCATTATTAAATTTATCCCTGGTATCTAGTGGCACCACCACCCTCCGATTACTATCTCCATTATTATTACATTTATCCTTGGTGTCTAGTGGCAACCCCCCCACCCTGTGATCCTCATCCCCGTCATTATTAAATTTATCCCTGGTGTCTAGTGGAACCACCCATCCTCCAATCACTGTCCCTGTAAATATTTAATTTATCTCTGGTATCTAGTCATGCCCCACCCTCTGATCACCATCCCCATCATTATTAAATTTATCCCTGGTGTCTACTGGCACCTTCCACCTTTCAGTCCCCATCCCTGTATTGTTTTTAATTTTTCCCTGGTATCTAGCGACATCCGCACCCTCCAATCACCATCCCATAAATATTTAATTTATCCCTGGTGTCTAGTGGTTCCCCCCAATTGCCATCCCCATCATTATTAAATTTATCACTGGTGTCTAGTGGCACCCCCCACAATCCAGTAGCCATCCTTGTAGATATTTAATTTATACTTGGTGTCTGGTGGCACCCCCACCCTCTGATCACTGTCCCCATCATTATTACATTTAGCCCTGGTGTCTAGAGGCATCTCACCCTCTAATTTCAATCCTCTCTGAAATAAAGAAAGATGCCCCTTGATTTTTTAACCTACTGTATAAAAAAGAAAACAGTCCCTCACCAATCTGACACCCCCACCATGATCTCCAGTTAAGCACCCACCACCCGCACCCTCCCACACCCCCTAGACACCCTCACTCACCTAAACAGATCCCCGGGTTAAGATCCACTCTCTGATTGACCACACCTCTAACTGCTGAAACTGCTGACTGCTATATGAGAAAGTAAGGAAAGTGCAGTTCAATGTAATTCAATAGGGTTTTCAACTTTGATACATAACTTTGCCATCTTTGGATATTTTTACACCAAATTTTCAACATGGTGTTTTTGCGACTCCTCCTGTTGAACAATGGTAGTGGAATTACAAAAATCTTGCCCAAAGGGTGATTTCACAGCCGCATGGTGAAATCCCCTTTTGGGTAGGATTTTAAAACTTTCACCACACTTGTTCATGAGGTGCAGTCATTAGAAGGGTATGTTGAAAGTTTGGCATCAAAGTATGTAAAAATGGCAAAGTTATGCACATCCATTGAAATTTTGGTATACTTGCTTGTAAGTTTGGTAATTTTAAATATTTTGACCCCAGATTTTCAACATAGCCATTTTTTTTACTTCACCTCATTAACATGAAGCTGTCATTTATTAAATCCTGGCAAAACTGTCTTTCCACACCTGTGATATGGAATGACATTGTGATGGCACGGAATCATGTGCTGTCAGGGATTTGAAAATGTTCACTATCAGGTTTATGAGGTTGGGTATTAAGAAGGGTATGCTGACAATTTTGTTGCTGTTTTCCTATAAATGGAAGTGCAGGGTCCTCTGTGCCCTGCGCTTCCACAGCAGTATACCTACAATATATGCATCTATGGAGGAATGAGAGGGCAGGGCCCTCCCCATTCTCTGTGCTTCTAGAGGCAAATAAGGATATAATTACTTTTGCCCTATGCTCCAACAGGCATATAAAGATATGATTAAACTGTCTCAAAAAGTAAGGACATTCTTTGCAGAAAACTGTGTTAATGCAACATTTAGGGTTCGAGCTAAAGCACAAAAAGTAGGAAAATATGGTGTTAGGGTTTCCAACCCTAAAACCCCACTCCCACCCCTAAAACAAATCAGGGGTCTAGTCTTCCTTGGGAATGTCAACCCTAAAGCTTACCCCATTAGGTGTGTATGTTTCTGGAGTGTTTCAAAAAGTGAGCAAATTCTTTACAAAAAAAACTACATTAATACATCAGTTAGGGTTGAAGATAAAGCAACAAATGTAGGGAAATATGATGTTAAGGTTTCCAACCTTAAAACATCTGCCCAACCCCTGAAGTGAATGAGTGGTTGCATTTTCCTTGGGGTTGTCAACCCCAACACTCATCCCATTGTATGCACTCATGAAACATGCACAACTGTCTGCATCACATCTTAGCTTTTCTGTTACTGCAATGGGGTGAGCATTACGATTGATAACTCCAAGGAAGACTACACCCCTCATTCACTTTAGGGGTCAGCAGATGTTTTAGGGTTGGAAATCCTAACATCATATTTCCCTACATTTTGTCACTTTATCTTCAACCCTGATGCATTAATGTAGTTTTTTGAAAAGAATATATTATAGGAGCACAGTAGCTGAATTGTTGTATGGGTTGTCTAGGAAGCAATATCTTGATGTGTGGACATTTTGTGATGGCAGCTTGTGTGATTTCTGAGATCTTCATGTGTCATTTAAAAAAAAAACTACTATTTTCCTATACTTAACATGCTTTTTTTTGCTCTCACCTATAGCCTACATGGAATAGAATGTGTTCTCCAAACTTGTAGGGGACATATGTCGTGTCCCAAGGTAGTGCATTTGACAGGTCTGGTGAAAAAAATATTAAATGGTTCCTAAGTTATAAGGTGTTTAAATTTATTTTTTTCTGACCTGCCCATGCGCATTAAGGGTTTTCAGATAACGTTCTGCAGCAAAAGTAGAAATCTGATACCGAAAATGCTTCTGTTTATTTTTGCACCACTGAATTGGCAGGGCACACATTTTTGTGCCATGCCAATCACCATCTTGTTAATTTTTTTTCCCACAAACAGACAGATGTGTAAAATACATAAAAATGCTGGGATTGTAATAAACAAACATCAAAACCTAGCTAAACAGGACCCATTTTGGTAGATTCTGATGTTTATTTTTAAAAATGCTGCCAACAAGTACCTTTTGTGGGCAACCAAAATCCTGGGTGCCCAGCTTAGCAAGAGGAGTGCTTCCCCACATTCTCTGTATGAGAACAGCAGTAATTTCTTCACTTCTGCAGCTGAACTCATGCTGCCAGCGACAGTGTGATCTGCCCTTTTCCCTGGTGTTTAGTTGCCCCCACTCCCATTGCCTTTATGTATGAAATGTTCCCTTTTTACTGATTTGAGAATGAACATTTCAGTAATTAATAAAATACATTGGTGCCTCGATTATCTGTCCATCGCTTATCTGACACTGTTACTTACCATCACCATGCTTTCTTGTACTGTATCATTTTGTTGTATTTTGGCAGAATGCTGGGCAAATAAAAGAGGATTAATAAAAGTATTAAAGTAATGCAGAATAATTGTATAGTAATGAATGGTTATTGCAGAGGGTACCAGCAAGCCATGGGTGAAAGGGAACATGTTTTGTTTTAGAACAACATGTCTTAATCAATGCCAAACTTGCTGTGCATAGCAAAAAATCTTGTACAAAACAAGTTTTGTTCTTTTGGGTAAGATAGAAGGTCATGACTAAACTTAAATGTAGCTAATATAGGCAATGGTGTAAGCAGAAATAGAGAAATTCCATGCAATTGGCAAGCATTAATGTCTGGTCCACCTCCCTATCTTATGTCTGTCTATTTTTAAACTTACATTTTTGGTAATTGTTAATAAATCTATCATGCCCTTCTCTTGTGACATTAGTTTTCTGTTCTTCTAAGCAAAATATTTTTTTAGCGCTAGGTGGTTTTATTCACATCTTGTGACAAATAATGTTTTCCTTTTGATTAATTCCAAGTCAGCAGTGATGTATGTATTTTAAACCCTTGTCTCATGACCCTACTCTCTTGCCTTTTATGGTCAAAGTGTCTGAAAACTGTGAAATTTCCTTTGTTTTGCATTTCTTGTCAAACACTGTATAAGCATCAGACAAACTGTGTGTCCAGTGTGTCCAAGAGGAATAGTCAGAATGGCTTTCATGGATGCTTTGAGACACCCAGAGGAAAGGGAGCAGTGTTGCTTGATTTCCTCTGTACACCTGTAGCCCTAGTGGTAAAAAGCCATCACCTGTTTAGAATTAATAATGTTAGAGGTAAAATTGTTAGGGCTTATTTGGATATTAATAAACTGCAACTAATTTAAAATAACATCTGGTGTCAGGTGGTTTTATTGAATTACCAGAGACCACTAACCACAATCCTTGCACTTTTACTACCTCACTGTCATCAGTGTGGTATAGTTTATTTACAATTTCCCAACAGTTAACTGCCCGATTTTCCACTGCCACCGGTTACCATCATCCATCACTTCTGTCAGCAAATGTCTACTATGTATATAGTATATAATATTACACCCTCGATAATTCACCAATAATCCCACAAGGCAAAATTTCATTCTTTTTTGGTATCTTCAAAAACCATTCAGCTGTTTCAATGGTTTCATCTGCATTCTGTTTTTAAACAACCCTGCTGTGAACATCTGTGGGCTGCTTCTGCTGCTTGTTTCTGCTGCGCCTGGGGAAAGAAGCTGTTCTCTGCCTCCAATTTAACAACCCTGCTGTGTGAATTCTTTACAGCATATGCTTCCAACATAGCCCTGCAGAACTGTGAACAAGCTATTTTGGCACTGTTGAACTTGTGACACTCAGTAGTTTAACCGGTTTTTCCAAAAGCAGTTGCTGTCTGTTCTCTGTGTTCAAAATAACTCTGCTGTGAACATCTGTGGGCCATTTCCACTGTTTTTTTTTTCTGTTGTGTCTTCAAAAAGAAGCTGTTATTTGCAACCTACATAACTGAGCTGTACCTGTCAAATAGATCGGCTTTGATTTATTTTCTGAGGCTGCTTTTATTTTCCCAAATTAGCCCTGGTGAGGTTGAACTAACCCTGCAGTTCCAGATCAGTTGTTTGCCATGTAGGGAAGCTGATGTCACATGGTGTTGGATCACATGTAGAAGAACATAATTGTTCAGTATTTTGTGGAGGATCCTGTGCAGAACCAAGTTATCTACTGCCATTTGGAGAGATAATTTTGCTGGTGAATTTACTTTTTCTCTACTTGTATAACCCAGAACCTCTGGGATACGTTTCCAGAAAGATCCCTCACATTTGTTTTTAGTTAATCTTTTTACTGAGAATTTTAGACAAAAACACAAAAACAAGAAAACAAACATCACACAGTTAGAAACAAGAAACTAGCCTAAAAGAAAAAAAGGAGAGTATATCATAAAGGACAAGGAGCATGCGATTTAGAAACCATTCCTACAAATTATGATGACAACTTACTTTAGGATAAAAGCGATTCACTAGAGAAACCATTGCAGTACTGCTGCGTATTTGCGCATTTACATTCTAAAACATTTTTCACTGCATTTAAAAAGTTAGAACTACTTGGTAGAAAATATATTTTGCATTAACTCGGCTCTTTGAAAATGAGCATGTGATGCTCTTATACAGGTACTGTATTTTAACTTGTGGAGATGGTTATTTATTTTTAGGTACAGGTGCTTAGATAATTGGAAAGTGCCTTTTTAACAAATAAAAGTGATTTGATTTGACTCTTAGAGCTCATCCATTTAACACATTTTTAAACAAAAAAAGATTTCAATGGTTCACTCCAGTTTTCTTGAGGTGCACCTTCAGATGATTACGGTCACTGGGGAAGAGTTTGGGATCCACAAGTACCATGGTGTCCTTTGGCGGTGTTCAAATCTAGCAGCCCTAGATCAACTTGAAGGTGTATTTGCAAGCCATTTTTTGCAGCGAGAGCAGGGGGGTGCTGTTTCTAGTGGCACCATCCACCATCAGATCACCATTCCCTAATTAATTTATCTTTTCTCCATGGTGTCTAGTGGTCCCTCCCCCCACCCCATAAGAATATATGATTTTATCCCTGTGTTTAGTGGTGCCCCCCCACACATATACACTCAGTGATCGCCTTTTTTTTCCTTTAGTTAACTCTATGTAGATTTCATTTCACTTTGTTTGGGACTAACAAAAAATACCTAATTTGTTTCAGTTCTGCCAAGTTTTCCTGTCAGTACAATTTTAGCAATAACCATGGCTATGACCAAAAGTAGGCAAAGGAGATCTGGCTCCTGCACACTCAGCCATTGATCAAATGTCTGATCAAAAAGAGGGCTGTCATGGTTAAAATAATACTGGTAGAAAAATGTGACCAAATTGAAACAAATAAAGTATTTTTCATTAGTACCAAGTGAAGAGAAACAAAATCTACAGTAACTGGACTTCACTTAAGAAAAAAAGCAATGGCTGGGAAACCTGGGTGGCACAACTAAACACCAGGGACAAGATAATATATTCTTAAGGGGTGGGCATAGGGTGGGAGGAGGGACTACTAGACCCCATGAAGAAAAACTAAAGAAATTAGGGGGGCGGTGATCGGATGGTGGGGGGCACCACTAGAAACCAGGGAAACAGTGACAATTTTGATGTTTTAATATTTAAAATGTATCTGGGTGATCCTGTATTTACAATTTCAAATAGTTATCTGGTTGGTCCTGCAGTGATTGCAGTCTCCCTTATCAATATATATTGCCTGATGGCTTGTGGCACCCCCTCCACCCTCACATTGCAGGCAAAAGCTGAAAACATAAAAATGGTCCCTAGATATTTTTTTTGTGTTGTTGTTAAAACCTGTAAAAAAAGAAAAAGGTCCATCACCAATTGGCCCCCACCTCCACCTCCCACTCAGCACCCACCACCGCATACCCCCAGTACACCCCTACACACCCTCACTCACCTGAACAGGTCCCAGGTTCGAGATCAACTCTTTGACTGAAGACATGTCTATCTGCTGGACTGCAATTTGAAAATGAAGGTAAATGTAGTTCAATGTATTTCAATGGGGGTTTGAGCTTTTATTCATAACTCAGTCATTTTTTGACATTTTGGCACCAAATTTTCAACACAGCCATTTGCAGACCCCACCCCCATCCTGCACACACCAGCAGGCATTGATAATGTGCCCTGGGGTCATCAGCCCTAAAACTCACCCCATTCTTCTATACTGTACCTATCTCAGCTTATTTACATATGGAATGGGGTGAGCGTTAGGCTGATGATCTCAAGCACACCAATGTCTGCTGGTGCAGGTGGGTGGGGTGCTATTGGAAACCTAATTGCCATATTTCCCTACTTTTAGGGAGTTGTAACTCTAACTAGAGATTAACACAGTTATTTGCAATATATATATATATATATATATATATATATACATACATATGTAAAAAAATATGTATATATATATATTGCAAAGAACTCAGTAATGCTCCAGTTAGGGTCAAACCAACAAAAGTTGGAAAATAATGTGTTAGGGATTCCCTAACATCCCACTCTCCCAACCCAGGCAGAAGAGCAGGTGGGGGGTGTGCCTAAGGCTTCTCAAGCCTAACACTCACTCCATTCCATCTGTAAATAAGGTCAGATGTGAAAACTTTATGAGAATGGGGTGAATGTTAGGCTTGAGAAGCCCAAGGCACACCCCACACCTGCTCTCCTGCTGGTTTGGGAGGGTGGGGTGTTAGGGAAACCCTAACACCTTATTTCCCAACTTTTTTCACTTTGGCCCTAACTGGACCATTAACAAAGTTTTTTGCAACTTATTTCCTTACTTTTTGAGATAGTATAATAGTATGCACTCCCATCCCTCTGTAGATGCATATATATATATATATATATATATATATATATATATATATATATTTATATTAGAGGCAAAAACTCAGTTTAATGCATTAGTTAGGGTTGTTCCACAGCAAAAGTGAGGAAATTAGCTATTAGGGTTGAAAACCTAACTCAATTCACCCCCAGCACCACACACACAGACACACACACACACATATGCAAGTATGGGGGAGGACCAAGTCAACACAACCAATGACAGACATCCAGCAGCAGGTGACAGAAATAACAAACAATTGTCTAAATGTACTACGAGACATCCCCACCCACTTGACCAGGTACTGTATGCTCAGTGGAGATCAACAGAAAAACTGAGGCCATGTACACCAAATGTACACATCCCTGATTGCAGCTGCACACAACGTGCCACACTTAGTAGTTGCATGGCCTTACCTACTGATGCCCCACCCCAGACCACACCACATGTGGTGGGCCACCTGAGCAATAGAGTTGAGCAAAACCAAGGAGTTGTACAGGTATAATATCTCTGATTATACTAACATACTAACATACTATTTGCCAGCAGATTAGGCCTTATGGTCTATCAAGTCTGCTCGAACCTTAGATCCTTAGTTGGGTGCCGAGGCCCTCCCATCCCTTGTGCTCCAGAAACCCCTATCATCCATCCCCACCCCCCGGGACAGGCCATCATCTGATACATCCACTTACTGTGTCTGTCCCACCCTGTCTTGAAGCCCTCCACTGTGGATCTCTGAACCAGTTCACCAGGCAGTGCATTCCAAGGGTCCACCACCCTCTCAGTGAAAAACCTCCTCCTCTTCCCCCACCCTTCCACCTTCCAACTTCAAACCATGCCCTCTGGTGATACCTCCCTGCTTTAGTCTAAAGAGCCCCTCCATGTTTACCCTATTTATTCCCTTGAGGTACTTGAAGACCTCAATCATGTCCCCTGTCTCTCCTCTCCTCCAATGAAAACAGGCAGAGCTCCTCAAGTCTGTCCTCATACGTCAAATCCCCTAGCCCTCGTATCATCTTAGTTGCCCTCCTCTGTACCCTCTCCAGGAGCTGTATGTCCCTCTTCAAGTGTGGTCTCCAGTACTGTACACAGTGCTCAAGGTGTGGTCTAACCAGTCCATTGTACAGTGGCAGAATCACTTCCTTGCTCCTAGAGGTGATCCCCCTTACGATGCATCCCAACATCCTGTTTGCCTTGCTAGCCGCTCTCCTGCACTGCTCAGAGTTATTCATACATGCATCCACCATGACCCCTAGGTCTTTTTCCCCTATTGAGGCCTCCAGCGCCTCCCCTCCCAGGGTGTACCTGTGTTTAGGGTTTCCCCGACCAAGATGCAACACCTTGCACTTGGTGATATTGAAATTTAATATCCATGTGTGAGCCCAGCTTTCCAGGGTGTCCAGGTCCCCTTGCAGGGCCAACCTCCCCTCTTCTCCCTCAACTACTGCTCCCATCTTGGAGTCATCCGTGAAGAGACTCATTTCACACCCTATACCCTCCCTGATGTCCGATATGTATGCATTAAACAGGATCGGACCCAGGACCGAACCCTGCGGTACCCCACTACCAACCTCTCTAGGGTTCGAGAGCTCCCCACAGACCACTACTCTCTGGTGCATCCAGCTAGCCAGTTTTCAATCCATCTGACCATCAAAGGGCCTATTCCTAACCCCATCAGTTTCTCCACCAGACCATTGTGGGGACAGAGTCAAGCATTGCTGAAGTCCAAGAATAATACATCCACAGGCTTTCCCTTCCAGTTCTGATGTTACCCATTCTAGAAACTCCACAAGGTTGGTTTGACATGATCTACCTGGCACAAACCCATGTTGCCGACTATCCAGACCTCCCACCTCCTCCAAGTACACCCCCAATCGTTCCTTTAGTATACTGTCCATTAATTTTCCCACCACCAAGGTCAAGCTGATGGGTCTATAGTTACCTGGTACTTCCCTCGATCCCCCTTTATGGATTGGCACCACATGTACCTCTCACCAATCCCTAGGTACCCTCCCTGTCTCAAGTGTCCTGTTGAAGAGCTCCGCCAGGGCTGCAGCCAGTATGTCCACAAATTCCCATAGTACTCTCAGATGAATGCCATCCGGCCCAGGAGATTTGTCTTTCTTTAGGGCCTTGAGGCTAGCCACACCCTTTGGTGGAGATAGCATCATCTGTCCCCTCCACCTTACTGGCCTTTTTATCCTTATCCAGATGTGACACCCCTGGGGTACCTCTCCCTCCCTCTTGCTCCATTTCTGTTGCTCCCCTGATCCCACTCACTGCCGCTTCTATCCCCTTCATGCCTTGCTTTGTAGATATCCCATCCCCCTCCCTAGTAAACACAGAGGCAAAGTACTCGTTAAATACCTCTGCCTGGTCCCTCGCCTCTTGACCCACCCTCCTTCTGATCTCAGTCTGCTGAGATGGCCCTTAGTTTTTCTCTGCTCCCCAATGTACCAGAAGAACCCCTTTTCCCCTCCATGTATCCCCTGTGCCAGCCGCTGCTCTTTACTGGCCTCTGCTCCTCTCACCATACGGGTGACGTTTCTAGATGCAAGATGGTACATTTCCTTATCCCTATCCCCTCTTGTTGTTTTATATTTTTTGTAGGCCACCTTCTTTTCTCTGACTGCTACCTGTACCTCACTGGACCACCAGCATGGTTTATGTGACCTTGCTCCCTTACGTTTCAACTTAGCGCAGATCCTGAGTGCCTCATGAAGTCCCCGTTTTATGACCTCCCATCTCCTTTCCATACTTGTCATTGATGTAATCCCCTTCAAGTGATCCTTGAGAATATTTCCCATGCCCACAAAGTCTGCCCCCCTGAAGTCCACTGCCAGTGTCCTAGATCTCACCCCTCCCCCATGCTTATTTGAAACCAGACAGTACTGTGGTCGCTCCCAGTCAGGGGGTCCTGTACAACCAGGTCCCTTACCAGATCCCCATCTGCCAGAACCACGTCCAGGACATGCTCCTCCCTTGTGGGCTCCATCACATGCTGCGTTAAGAACACATCCTGGAAGCCGTCCAGCAGCCTCTGCTCCTTGGCCACCTTAGAGGACATGGTTCCCCAGTTTGTACCTGGCATATTAAGGTCCCCCATCAACACCACTCCTTCCCCTTTTGGTCTACACTGGGCAATGATGTTGTCCAGCAGACCATCGTCTAGAACATCACTCATCCCGGGGGGCCTATATACTACACCTAGCTTGACCTTATCTCCTGCTGAGGATCGTAAGGTGACCCATAAGGCCTCCACGTTTCCCTCTGCCTCTTCTACCTTAGCAATTTCTATGTCATCTCTAATGAACATAGCCACTCCACCCCCTCTGCCCTCCTTTCTATCCTTCCTAAGCATAGTGTACCCCCGTACGTTTAGGTCCCAGTCATGGTTTTTGTTGGCCCACGTCTCCGTGACCGCCACCACATCCACCCCCTCCTTGAACAGCATGGCCTGAAACTCTGGCAACTTGTTTCCCAAGCTCCTGGCATTTAGTAACATCAACCCCAACCCCTTATCCCTGATCCTCTTTGTTGAACCCCACCCAGACTCCTTATACTTCCATCCTCCCTCTGCTCCTCCTGAAACCTCCACCCCCAGTCTGTTTCCCCCCTCCCCCTTGGGCTTGAAGGCTACTCCCCTCATCTGGAGGAGGGCTCTAGTCAGCCCTCCTTATCCCTCCCCTGATAAGTTTAAACCCCACCTTTCTTGAATGTAGTCAGCCATCCCCTGTTTAAGGACTTCCTTCCCTAATGGGGCAAGATGAAGCCTGTCCTTGGCACATAGTCCCTTATCCTCCCAAACTCCATTCCAGTTCCCTAACACCCCCAACCCACTCTCTTCACCCCACTTCCTGAGCCAGTCATTAACCTCTGTGAGCTTCATTTTTTTCTCCACTGAGGCCTTTGGTACTGGCAATATCTCCAAAGAAATGTTGCATCCATTATCCCGACAGACTCTGGCAAGTTCTTGGAACCTTGCTTGGATTTCCAAAATGTTATTTCCCTCTAGATCGTTAGTTCCCAAACGCACCAGGAAATCCGGTTTCCCTCCACAATCCTTAACCATTTCATACACCACGAACTTTGCTCTGTGCACTGTCAGCCCAGAGATACTCACTACCTTCACCTGGCTATGGCATCCACCCCCCTGTCCCTCCCACTGGATACCCCTAATCATCGAGTCTCCCAATAACAGAACCTTAACACCGCCATCATCCTTATGGTTACCTCCACTATGCCCTCTCAGCCCCCCTTCCCCCCCTTTATTCATGATCTCAATTCCATGGGAGTCTTCCTGCCTTATTAGAGACCCCTTGTCACCCTCCTTTCTGCCATCCTCGTTATTTTGCCCACTAACTCAAACCCCTCTGAATAGGTGTCCCTTTAACCCTCTCTTATCTGAACCATTTATCCTGGCCTCATGGTTTCCCTTCCCCACCCACCATCCTCCCCTTGTAATAGTACCCCTGCCTCCAGAGGCTCTCTGTGGTCCCTTTAGCTAGGGCCCCATCCTGGTACTGACCCCCTGTTGAAGGGGGCTCCTCTCCACCTCCTTGTCACCCAGTTTCTCTCCAATCATGCTCTCCTCCCTCATTTCTGCAATATGTTGCATCTCCCCAATTTGCTTAACATTTATGTTTCCCCTTCTCCCTCTGGGACTATTTCTATCCTTTCCATTGCCGGTCTGTGATGCCCTATGGGTATCCGACTCCCCCTCCCGGCCTCTGTATAAGTTTCCTCATTTCCACCAACCCCTTCTTCCCCCTCTAGGTTGCTTAGTAGCTCAAATTTATTGTGACAAAGGGTTTGAGAAATGCAGCTTTCTAATTGACTGTAAACATTGTAACAGCCTTATGTTTAGTTTTTATTAAGATACATGTAGAGCCTAACCATATGATGAACATGGTTTAATGTTGTTTAAAAAACAGTTTTATTATGATAGCAATAAGCCACTCCCAGGTATTATGTTAATGGTCAGTTTATGACTGTCTAGCGACATGTGGCACTCGGCTATGCCTCATTCAACATTAAACCCCTACAGAGTGATTAACAGACTATTTCACATAACTGTTGGCCATGCCTTATTGTAATGTCTTTATGAGTGAGATACTCTCCCTCTGCTAGGCACTGCAGCAGCTTTGCAACACAGTGTCCCACCCAGTTACACCATACACTGTCTAGTTACTGGAGAATGGCTGTGAATATGAACTCATGAAGATGAACAGTGTAACTTGATCATTACAGTCATCGAAACCTTAGTGTGATTATAACGGACAGAGTCAGTGATAGAGAATAACCCCTGCTGTCCTAGTACACTTATCCCATTGTGAGTTAAATCAATACTAAAAGACATTCTGTTTATATCTACACTATACCTACTTGATTTCTGTTGTACCACAATTAACATAGTTATCACTTTGATAGCATCAGTGACAGAAGTGTGGCAAACCCAAACACTAGGCATACAGCCTGAGTATGAAACAACTGTTAAAAAAATTACACTGTGTCCATAAGTGGCATAGATCACTCATTGCAACAATAGTAAATGTATCACTATTTGAATAAGTTAGTCATCACAGATGCAATGAGATTGTCTTTTTCAGGTACAACATACTCAGTAAGTGCCTACAGGAAAATCTATCCTATACACATCTCCGATACAGGTACGTCACTGCTGGCTCAGTAGTGCTATGATATTTAGAAGTTGCTTGGCCTGATCTATGCAATTACACTGTTTCTTACAAAGAATACTTACTGCATCTTTAGTATTGAAACACACTGAAGGTCTGTGTATGTACATCAGCAGTATACCTTCATCAGTAAGAATGCATCTGATACTGGCAGTATGAATTTCAGAGCGTTGAACAGGCAATGCTTTTCCATACGTTTACATCAGCCTCTCTATCTTGAGTAAACAGTTGCAGTAAATGTACTACTATAAATCACATACTAAATGTAACACTACTTTATCTTGAGCATGCTAGTGTCTTGTAGTTAATTTATGTACTTCTCTTAATTAATGTATACTCACTAGTGTTAAAACCTTACTACACTGTCATCATGCACCTTCAGCATTTATATTGACTAACGGCACAGTACCAGTTGTGGTGTGGTGTGGGGCATGGTAGGTAGGCCATGCAACTACTAAGTGTGGTACGTTGTGTGCAGCTGCAATCAAGGATGTGTACATTTGGTGTACATGGCCTCAGTTTTGCTGTTGATCTCCACTGAGCATGCAGTACCTGGTCAGGTGGGTGGGAATGTCTCGTAATATATTTAGACAATTGTTTGTTATTTCTATCACCTGCTGCTGGATGTCTGTCATTGGTTGTGTTGACTTGGTCCTCCCCCATACTTGCATGTGTGTGTGTGTGTCTGTATGTGAGTGGTGCTGGGGGGGTGAATTCGGAGTTAGGGTTTTCAACCCTAACAGCTAATTTCCTCACTTTTGTCGCTGTGGAACAACCCTAACTAATGCATTAAATGGAGCTTTTTGCCTCTAATTTCCCTTCTTTTTGAGAATGATAACGAGAAATAGTGAATGCAATGTAGCGGCAGGAGCGCGGGGCCCTCTGGGCCTCACACTCCTGCCACGTAATGTGGCTGCGGGAGAGCAGGACCCTTCGGGCTCCACGCTCCCGCCACATGATGTCTTGTGGCATAGTAACGGAACAGCAATGCAAACAGAAGTGCTAACAGTGGCGCACATAGTAGCATAGCCTGAATGAGAACAGAAAGGGTAATGCACACGTGGCGTGAGACAGGAGCGGTCTGCCACGTGATGTGTTGTCACATAGTAACATGGTGCCTGCAAGCGGAAATGTCAATGGGCATGGTGACACAAAGTGAAACAGAAAGAAACAGTACTGTAGACACAAATAAAAAAATAACAGAAATGCAAGCGCAAATAAGCATAAGGATACAGCACATGGTGGGCATGAGCGTCATATGATGAAGTGAAACGGGTACGGAACCGCAAGTGGAAAGGGCAACAGTAACAATAATGTAAGCACACAGGCTGGTTTTCCCCAAAACCTGCATAGAGAAAGACAGTGAGTACAAAGAATGTATGCATAATAATGGGTACCGGAGCAGAAAATGAGGAGTTGGAATACTAAATAGGTTATATCTCAGGAACTGTACGACGTAGAAAAAAAATGTAAAAGTCATATGATTTACGACTGTCCTGGCTAGTTTTGTACTTATTGGGGGCTAAGCATTTTTCTGTCGAAAAGTCTGTATCTCGCACTGTTTCCGAGATACGGGCCCTGAAAGGCGCGGTGAACGCCGTAATGTTATCCTATGGGAAAAAGAGAAGTTTGGAGTGCCATAACTTTGCCTCCCTGTAATATTTGTTCACCAAACCACTGAAAGGCACATCTGTGGGCTGTTGGCTGTCTTCCTTCCAAATTTCAGGAAAAAGACCAAACCGTTATTTTGCAGCAGGGTGCCAAAGGATTCCTGTAATGCGTCGGGCGCTGTAATGTCATCCTATGGGAAAAACCGTCAACTTTGGAGTGCCATAATTTTGCCGCTGTGTAATATTTTTTCACCAAAATAGTGAAAGGCACATCTGTGAGGTGTCGGCTGCGTTCCCTCCAAATTGCGGCCCGAAACTCTCAACTGTTCTTTTGCAGCGCAGTGCCAGAGAATTGCTGTCACTTTCCACAGACTAGAAAACTACTGTCATGAATTTGCAAAGCTTTACATAAAAGTTCAACACTTTTGTGAGCATGAAAGTAAATTGCAAAAGTACTTTTTCCAGAAATTTTAAAAACATATTTCTGGGGTGTTTTACCCCAAAATAAAGACATGGCTAGCATCCTCAGGGTCCAACTAGGTGAATACAAAAAGAATTAAGTTGCTAGAAGGTCCCAAATTTAAATGCCACGCATTTTTCTGATCACCAACTGAAAACAAAATGGTGGATTTTCGAAAGTAACAGTGCCATTTGCGAAAGTAAAAATGCATTTGCGACACTGTCGAACTTTTTGTTAACTTTTCCCATTGACTTATAATGGGAAATTGTTTTTTGAATAACTTTTGAACCGTTTAATATTTTTTCACCAAATCTTCAAAAGGCACATCAGGGACACTGGCCGCATGTTCCCTGAAGATTTCGGGACAGTCGCACAAACCGTACGACCTGTATGCGTGAACATAGAATTCCAGAAAAAGTGTAAACACGTGCGCAGATCATGCTTAATAACTCTGCAGCTGTGTACCCAACTGGTATAAAACTTGGAAGATCCCAAGGCCTATAGTTTTTGATCATGTATTCCAAATTTCAGGCAAATCCGTCAAACGGTTGCAAAGTTATTAAGGTGCACAATTTTGGGGTTTAACATGTAAATGGCTCCTCAACCCTAACTATGGTAGCACTATCGTGCTACCATATATATATATATATATATATATATATAGATATAGATATATATAGATATAGATATATACATATATACCTGTAGATACATATATCTGTAGCTGTGGAAGCACGGGGCACTCCAAGCCTACACTTCCATCTATAGGACAACAGTGGCCAAATTGTCAGCATAGCTTTCTTATCACACCACCTCATGTACTTGTTACAGAAACTTTTTGAATTCCCACCAAAATGTAATTCTGTGCAACTGTAACACCATTCCACGGCACAGGTGCAAAAAATCATTTTGAGCAGGATTTGAAAAATTACAGCTGTGACATACATGAGGTGGGGTAATAAGAAGGCTATGTTGAAAATCTGGGGTCCAAAATACTTAAAATTTCAAACGTTATGAGCAGGCGTAGCAAAATTGCAACACATTGTCATAACTTTGGCATTTTGTAATATTTTGACCCCAGATTTTTAACACAGTCTTCTTATGACCCTACCTCATAAACCCCATATGTGAAAATGTTCAAATCCATGCCAAAATGCCATTCTGTGACACAAGTGTGAAAACACATTTCAGACAGGATTTGAAAATTGACAGCTGTACTGTTCATAAGGTGGTGTAAAAATGGTGTTGTTGAAAATCTGGACTAAAAATATTTTAAATTACCAAAGTTATGAGTGTGTGTAGAGAATTTTCAATGAATGCTCATAACTCTGCCATTTTTAGTAATTTTTTTCATCAAATTTTCAACATGGTGTTTTTGGGACACCACCTCATGAACACTAGTGGTGAAATTTCATTAAGCGGTCCCAAAAGGTGATTTCATGGCGTGACCGTGAAATCACCTTAAGGGCCCAATTAATGAAATGACAGTGGCAGTCTTCATGAGGTGGAGTCTCAAAATGGCTATGTGGAAAATTTGGTAAAATAAATTCCAAAAAGTGGCAAAGTTATGAACATAAGTTCAAAATGCCATTGAAATACAGAATACGCTACTTACCTTAATTTCTCAGTTCACGGTTCAGCTTTGAAGAGTGCAGACATGTCTCAGTCCACAGAAGATGATGGCCTATGTCCTCCAGTGGTAAGTATAGGGTAAGGGGGAGTGTGGGATGGTGGGTGCTCAGTGGAAGGGTCAGGATGGGGGAGGGAACAGCCAGGATGATGAGGGACCATTTAATTTTTTTCAGGCTAAAAAAAGATGTCAGGGGAGTGGGGGGGCTGTTTTCTTATTTTCACAGGATATACAAGGAAAAAAAGCCATCAGCATGACTTCCAGCTGGGGCTTCAACATTCATGAAGGTCCTCTTACAGAGAACGTGGATCAGCAGCTCCACTCACTAACCTGGGCACTAAGGATTCTGAGGTACCCAGAAATGGTATTTCAGCCCTCTTTTTTTTATTATTTATTTATTCCCTCCTCAGTGGGGGGTGTTGCCTATAGTCCCCCCTCCTATGACCAGCCCCACAGCACCGCACCCCTTACAGTGCTCATACTCAACCTTCTCCTCCATTCCTCTCATGAGCCACTTAACGGCGGATACTTACCCCACCACTGAGGAAGGCCCAGGGTCAAGATCTGGGGGGAGCAGCCTGAGTGGTGCAGTGCCATCAGAATCAATCTTCATGCATGCCAGAGGATTTTTCTCTTGTTGCCCCATGGCACGGGCATGCAATGATGTCAATGATGCTGTCACATCAGACGTCTGCCCGTGCCAACCCTGTGTTCCAGTCGCTGAATGCACCAGACCCAGGCCAGTGCCAGGAACCAGTAGCACAGCATTCCATCCCTCCCACCCACCCCAGAGGAGAGAGCAGTCCATGCGATGCTCAATCCACCTCCCTGGCTGACCTTCCCAAGGTTGCTTCCAGCCCTGGGTAGCTGGCACCGCAAGCATAGGTCTGCTGCTGCACCAGCGGGCCAGACCATTTCTGCCCTCTTTTTGAAAAAAAGGTTCTGGTGTTTGTTTTTAAAAATCTCAGCAGTTGTATGTATTTTCCACACTTTTTAGCTGGTGGAAAAATAATAAGGTGTCGGCTCGTGAAAGAGCATTTTTTCCTCATGTAAAAGAATTTTTTTCCTCGCAAAAAAGGAATAGATCTTGTGAGAATGAATCCTTTTTTGTGAGATCAAATCTTTTGTTGAACGTTTTACCTCTATCCTGAAAAATGAATTTCCTATAGGACATAATGGGAACTTAAAAACTGAATAACTTTGCAACAATTTAATATTTTTGCACCAAACAAACTCTGTCAGTTCTGTTACCCAAGTTCATTCTACCATAAAAAAAATCACACCAAAATTCCACACATCTGGGTGCAAGGCAATGAGGGGAAAAATGCAAAAAGTGGTGACTTTTAACTTTTTTACACTATCTGTATCTCAGAATCTGCACATCCAACCAGAACAAAACTTGTCATGTCAAGAGATCTGCCCCACAGGACAGAGCTTACCAAACTTTTGTGCAAATCCATTGATCAGTTGCAAGGTTATTAAAGTACACAATTTGAGGTTTATCATTAAAAAGGCTACTCAACCCTAACTATAGTGGTATGACCATGCCCCTATAATATATACACACATATCTGGCCACAACCTGTCTGCATTTTCAAAATGGTTTTGTCTGCCCCCTGATGGCCTCCCATGAGCACATCAGGTACTGCAGAGATAAGTACCTGGACCTGCATACAGCAGAATTTCAGTCTCTGGATGACAACTGCAATTTATTTTATGCATTTTAAACAGTCAAACCATAAAGCAGTTAGTTACTTGTCTTGCCTTTATAGACTGCTGAGTTAAATTTATTTGTTTTTTTATTTATGCATTTGTTTACCAGGTAGGTGTACTGGTCCAAAAATCCATTTTCAGGCACAACCCGGATCATGAAGATGACACAATGATAAGGTGAAGGAACATAATACATACCAGTAATGTCATTAGAAACAAGTATGACAGTCTGAGAGTGCACCACAGTAGATAAGGCGCAGGTTCATAATACAGACAGTAATGACATTGGAACAAGTATGACAGTCTAGGAGAATACAGTACAGTAGATACAATAGTGTGTGTAGAAAATGAAGTATAGTGTAAAAAAACATTACATAGTTAAACATTATATGCAAAACAATGCAGGATAGTGTAAAAACAACAATGCATAGCTTGAACATTGTATGCATGGAAGTGCACAGGAGACAGTGCATTTGTGTAACAATGCCTAATTATCTTGGGGGATTGGAGGTAAGAGTGCAATCACATTGGGGTGAGCTGGGTTTCTGGAATAACCTCAGTAATTTCTTAAAAGCCTAGGTGAAATCCTAGGTGTAGAGTGGGGGTCACCCTGGTGAGCAGACACAGGTGGCATTAGCTATTAGGACTAACTTGCAGTGAGCTTTAAATGAGAGGTGGGAGCCAGCCCACTAGTGCAGCAGTTGGATTTCCACTTGTGATGCTGATGTCCCAGGTTCGGGAATGGACCTGTGAGTCAGAGGGCTGGTCAGTGGGAGAAGGACTGAGCATTCTCTGGACTGTTCTCCTTTTCTGGAGGGAGGGGGAAGTGTGTCCAGTGCTTCATTGACCCCTGGTAGAGGCTGGGGGTGTTGCATAGCCAGTGCCAGAATGTAGGAGGCAGGACGGACGCTGGTCATCATTGCACAACCCCACCCCCAGGGCATCAGCATGTAAGAAACTGCTGGCCACTGGCATGATGCCCCTGCCCAGCCATGGCCCTCACTGCCTTAGATGTCCACCAGAGGTGTCCCTCCCCCATAGTCCCAACCTTGGGGGGTAAGCCAGGGATCACTTACAATGACTGTTGGGGGGAGCCCCACAGGGGCCCCACCAAGGGGGGTAAACCTGAGTGGGGGGTGCAGACAGGGTACAGGCTGACCTCTGGAGGGAGGATTAGGGGGCCCAGCAAAAAAAACAAAATGAGAAGTGGGAGCCCAGTGAGCAAAGGGTGAGAGGTAGACTGTTCCTAAGTTTTGGGGTGGCTGTGGAAAAGGCTTTGCTGCCCAGGCAGGTAGTGATCCAGGGGAGTTGAACAGGAGGCTGGAGAAGTTTCTGA
The DNA here is from genome assembly GCA_016271365.2 of Neoceratodus forsteri. NCBI lineage: Eukaryota > Metazoa > Chordata > Ceratodontiformes > Ceratodontidae > Neoceratodus > Neoceratodus forsteri. The sequence continues at coordinate 679,261,135 of CM057454.1, forward strand.
GGGTTTTGGGACAGATTTTTGATTTCAACAATGGGAATAGGGGCAATTTGTTCCCGTCTCTAATGGCCATGTTGATGGCGCAACCAAGGCCATACTTTCTCTGAGCCTGGGGGTGGAACTAGCCAAGGGACTGGTATAGGGTACAGTGATAGGTATTGCATTGTGCTATTAGTGCAAATCTGCAGATATTAACGGAAGGGAAACGTGGAGGCCTTATGGGTCACCTTACGATCCCCAGCAGGAGATAAGGTCAAGCTGGGAGTAGCATATAGGCCCCACGGGATGAGTGATATTCTAGAGGATGGTTTGCTGGACAACATCATTGCCCAGTGTGGTCCAAAAGGGGAAGCAGTGGTGTTGATGGTGGACCTTAATATGCCAGGTACAAACTGGGGAACCATGTCCTCTAAGGTGGCCAAGGAGCAGAGGCTGCTGGATGGCTTCCAGGATGTGTTCTTAACACAGCATGTGATGGAGCTCTGAGGAGGGCATGTCCTGGATGTGGTTCTGGCAGATGGGGATCTGGTAAGGAACATGGTTGTACAGGACCCCCTGACTGGGAGTGACCACAATACTGTCTGGTTTCAAATAAGCATGGGGGAGGGGGTGAGATCTAGGACACTGGCAGTGGACTTCAAGGGGCAGACTTTATGGGCATGGGAAATATTCTCAAGGATCACTTGAAGGGGATTACCTCAATGACAAGTGTGGAAAGGAGATGGGAGGTCATAAAACGGGGACTTCATGAGGCAGTCAGGATCTGCGCTAAGTTGAAACGTAAGGGAGCAAGGTCACATAAACCATGCTGGTGGTCCAGTGAGGTACAGGTAGCAGTCAGAGAAAAGAAGGCAGCCTACAAAAAATATAAAACAACAAGAGGAGATAGGGATAAGGAAATGTACCATCTTGCATCTAGAAAAGTCACCCGTATGGTGAGGGGAGCAAAGTCCAGTAAAGAGCAGCGGCTGGCACAGGGGATACCTGGAGGGGAAAAGGGGTTCTTCTGGTACATTGGGGAGCAGAGAAAAACTAAGGGCCATCTCAGCAGATTGAGATCAGAAGGAGGGTGGGTGGAAGAGGCGAGGGACCAGGCAGAGGTATTTAACGAGTACTTCGCCTCTGTGTTCACTAGGAAGGGGGATGGGATATCTACAAAGCAAGGCATGAAGGGGATAGAAGCGGCAGTGAGTGGGATCAGGGGAGCAACAGAAATGGAACAAGAGGAAGGGAAAGGTACCCCAGGGGTGTCACATCTGGATAAGGATAAAAAGACCAGTAAGGTGGAGGGGACGGATGATGCTATCTCCGCCAAAAGGGTGTGGTTAGCCCTCAAGGCCCTAAAGAAAGACAAATCTCCTGGGCTGGATGGCATTCATCCGAGAGTACTATGGGAATTGGCGGACATACTGGCTACACCCCTGGTGGAGCTTTTCAGCAGGTCACTTGAGACAGGAAGGGTACCTAGGGATTGGCGAGAGGCACATGTGGTACCAATCCATAAAGGGGGGTCGAGGGAAGTACCAGGTAACTATAGACCCATCAGTTTGACCTCGGTGGTGGGAAAATTAATGGAGAATATACTAAAGGAACAATTGGGGGTGTACTTGGAGGAGGTGGGAGGTCTGGATAGTCGGCAACATGGGTTTGTGCCAGGTAGATCATGTCAAATTAACCTTGTGGAGTTCTATGAATGGGTAACATCAAAACTGGACAAGGGTAAGCCTGTGGATGTATTATTCTTGGACTTCAGCAAGGCGTTTGACTCTGTCCCCCACAATGGTCTGGTGGAGAAACTGATGGGGTTAGGAGTAGGCCATTTGATGGTCAGATGGATTGAAAACTGGCTAGCTGGACGCACTCAGAGAGTAGTGGTCTGTGGGGAGCTCTCGAACCCTAGAGAGGTTGGTAGTGGGGTACCACAGGGCTCGGTCCTGGGTCCGATCCTGTTTAATGCATACATATCGGACATCAGGGAGGGTATAGGGTGTGAAATGAGTCTCTTCGTGGATGACTCCAAGATGGGAGCAGTAGTTGAGGGAGAAGAGGGGAGGTTGGCCCTGCAAGGGGACCTGGACACCCTGGAAAGCTGGGCTCACACATGGAAATTAAATTTCAATATCACCAAGTGCAAGGTGTTGCATCTTGGTCGGGGAAACCCTAAACACAGGTACACCCTGGGAGGGGAGGCGCTGGAGGCCTCAATAGGGGAAAAAGACCTAGGGGTCATGGTGGATACATGTATGAATAACTCTGAGCAGTACAGGAGAGCAGCTAGCAAGGCAAACAGGATGTTGGGATGCATCGTAAGAGGGATCACCTCTAGGAGCAAGGAAGTGATTCTGCCGCTGTACAATGGACTGGTTAGACCACACCTTGAGTACTGTGTACAGTACTGGAGACCACACTTGAAGAGGGACATACAGCTCCTGGAGAGGGTACAGAGGAGGCAACAAAGATGATACGAGGGCTAGGGATTTGACGTGATGAGGACAGACTTGAGGAGCTCTGCCTGTTTTCATTGGAGAGAGGGAGACAGGGGACATGATTGAGGTCTTCAAGTACCTCAAGGGAATAAATAGGGTAAACATGGAGGGATCTTTAGACTAAAGCAGGGAGGTATCACCAGAGGGCATGGTTTGAAGTTGGAAGGTGGAAGGGTGAGGGAGGAAAGAGGAGGAGGTTTTTCACTGAGAGGGTGGTGGACCCTTGGAATGCACTGCCTGGTGAGCTGGTTCAGAGATCCACAGTGGAGGGCTTCAAGAGAGGGTGGGACAGACACAGAAAGTGGATGTATCAGATGATGGCCTGTCCCGGGGGGGTGGGGATGGATGATAGGCGTTTCTGGAGCACAAGGGATGGGAGGGTCTCGGCACCCAACTAAGGATCTAGGTTTGAGCAGACTCGATAGACCATAAGGCCTAATCTGCTGGCAAATAGTATGTTAGTATGTTAGTATTATTTTAAGTTGCATTTAGCCTATAGAGTTGGTGGGTGGAGATTTGCATATATATGGGCGCAGTAGTCTATTAACGGGAGAAGACTACCTTGGGCTGTTGCAAGACAGACCTCAGGAATCAGGAACTGTTTTAAATGGTATCCCACTGATAGGTTTGGGTGGATGCACCAAATGGTGGACCCCATATGTTCATAGAAAGTTAGTGCGGGGTCTAGGGTAACACCCAGGTACTTGAAAGAGGGTACCATGTCCAAAGGGAGGACACCAGGAGTAGATACGCAATAGCCTGACTGTGGAGAGCTTTAAAAAAGCTTTAAAGACCTTCCTTTTTAACCAAGCATTTTTAATGACTTGAATTGTGTTGGATTGTGTTTTAATTTAAATGTTGTTTATAATTATGGTTTTTAATATTGTATGAAGGATATTGTAAAGGTGCCCTGAGCTTTGGAAGGGTGCCTTATAGAAATAAATATTTACTTCCTTACTTACACAAAGGGCAGAGGAGGTATTTGTGTATTTGGCTAGCTTAGGCTTGGAGCCTAGAAGCATGACCTTAGTTTTGTTAGTGTTGACAAGGAGCCTGTTCTCCAAGAACCATTTACGGGCAGTGCCATAATTGGAGCTGAGCATAGCAGAGATATTATTCAGTGATTTGTTACTGTGGTACAACACCAGGTCATCCACATTACAGTAATATGGAGTTACAGGTGAGACTGTCATTTGGGAGTGAGTTTATGAAAAGAGAAAACATGAGGGGGCCCAGGATAGAGCCCTGGGGGACACATATGGTTACTGCCTGAGCCATTGAGGTGTCTCCCCCTACACATACGGTTTGGGAGCGTCCTGCGAGATAGTTCTGGAACTAGGCAGTGGTCCCTGTAGTGCAGCCAAGGCTCCTCAGTTTACTATGGAGAGTACTGTGGTCCACTAGGTTGAAGGCTTTTATTAGGTCTATGAAAACAGCACCCATAAGGTTCCCTGCATCCATATTTCTGAAGATGTGGTTGGTGAATTGGGCAAGGATAGAGATCGTGCTGTGATGTTTCCTAAAATTGTGCTGCTAAGGGCATAGGACATCACATTTAGTGACATGCTCTGAGAGTTGTCGGTGCACAACCTTTTCAAGGAGCTTGCTAAAGTGTCATAGGATGAAAATAGGTCTGTAGTTGTTGGTGGATTGGGGACCCCCAGATTTGAAGATAGGGACTGCCATGGGCTCTGTTTTTCTTTGAAGCTTGGCACAGATTGGGGGGACACTGAAGGTCCATGCCCCCCCCCCCTGAGCTCCTTATTTTGCAAGGAGATCAGCTTGGGCTTTGCCGTTGCCAAAGGGAGTGGGTTTTGGAGGTGGCTTTAACCATGTAATCCCAATCATATACAATTGATAGACTGCAGAAGTGACCAGAAAACAATGCACTGTAGTAAAACAGCATAGACAAGGACCATCTGAGGCAGTGAAATTGTTATGCTGCCAGACATGTAAAGACTGTGGTATGGAGTAGCTAATCAAAGGTTGAGGGTGTTGCCCCCTTCAAGACCATGTATGCATAATAATACAATGGAATCCTGTTTAGGATAAAATGTTAAAACCTTAAAATGCTGAAATTAAAAGGTTAGTTTCAGAATACAAACTTCTTTCCATTTAATGAGCACTTAACACAATAAATATAATTCTGATCTGTGGACTGGACTGCCGCCAGCTGCCTCACTTCTTGAGCTACAGCTAAGAACTCAAGGTTGTCATATTCAGTACAGTTTAAATGTACTTCTTTTGAAACCGCGCCCCGCCCCTTTTGGAGAATGAGAGTAAAGAAAACAAAAGTAGAAAAAAATTCTAAACCTCTTATGGTTAACAAGCAGTATGGTACAAGATGAAAAACCTTTTGCTTACACAGTAGGGTTATGCCATAAAATTGGAACTCTCTTGCAAATAAGATGGTACAAATGTGCCAAGCAATGGAAGAACTACAAATGACCTCAAGTAAGCAAACATTAAGCAAGCAATAACACATGACAGGGTATGTGGTTATTGCAGATTAGTCAACACCCCAGGAGCATTGGAGTGGATTATTGCACTTATAACATGGGCTGTCAGCAGAGTTTAAAAAAAAAATAGAGGAAAACGTGATTAAATCATGAAAACTCAGGAACTTCTTTATGTGTTCTGCCACCACAAGTATGAGCTCAATATGCAGTGCTATCACTGCTGAAGATGGCCACACAACAGGTTGATGTCTGTCTTCAGTTGTTCAATTATAAACAACTACAACAAGGTAAACACACAAGGGAACTTCTAAATATTAATCAATGGCACCCCAGTGTTCTTGCTGTGGTCCACAACTGTTAGAGAGATGCAAATCTCACTGTTGCCTTTCTGGAACTGTAACAAACCTCCTGATGTAGATGCAGCCAACAGATAATCACATAAATATTACAGTCAGGGAGTGTGGAAGGAACTAGGCCGTGTACAGAAGAACTGCAATGGAGAGGCTGTAAACTTCAGCAACGTTTCAGATTTATTAGGAGTACTGCCAGGTAAAGCACCAAAATAAAATAAGGCATAAGCGAACTTAATCCGACAAAATAAAATGACAAGGCATATTAAACAAGAGCACAAACATGAATAGCAGTCTTTAGGTCTTAACTAGGGCACTAGTTCCAGATGCACTCACTTCACCATCCTGACTGCTACTGACTTCTCTTTAAACTGCTGGATATATATACTCTTTAGTGTTCACTCATTGGATGGATGATCCATCAATCACATGTTTTAAACAAACTTTTAAGTAAAACAATGATTTCTACATTATAATTATTAAATAAAGCATTATGACATATTCTGGTTGTATGTATGACTAATGAAAACATTAGTATATTGCTTAGAAGGTTTTACAACATGTTTGCAGTAAGCCCCTCCTTTCTAAGTATAAAAGTATTAGCAGTATGGCCGGCCGGCTCCTAGAGAAAAAGAGCACAGCACAGACACCAACAAGCTGCTCCAGTTTCTGCCAGGTATTACAATCCTTTCCAAGACTTTCTTTCACATTCTTTCATATTACTAGTTACTAGAACTACTGAGGCTATCATAGCCATACCTCTCAACCTTTTGTCCCCCAAATGTGGAACATTGCCTGTCACAATGTGGAACAAATGGGCAAAATGTGGAACACTTAATAAATAAAATCTTTACCTAAAAAGTTCAAAACACTATTAAAATGTTGCATTTATGTTGAGAATGTCTGTTATTAATTGAATAAGTTATTTTTTCCATCATTTACTATGGATATTTGCTTTAAAATGTTGACTCTGAATGTGGAACAAGTCCTCACAATGTGGAACAGGGACCTTTTCTGAAGTAAAATGAGGAACGTTCCTCGTAATGTGGTACAGTTGAGAGGTATGATCATAGCCTAACTTTTAGGAAGGTTACTAACATTACAAGAAATGCATATAAAGTAAAAAGGGGTTTAAAATCAGTTCTTTGTCACTGCTAGTGGGAAGTGTTTACAAAAGCCAACCTTTAATATTGGCTGGAGAGGCTCTCAGAAACTAACATTGAACTAGTCTCATAATTGCAAGTATTTCACTGAAATAAACAACTAGACATCTTTTATAAGTGGGCATAGAACTTTATAGTGTATTTTAGAGGGAAAACAACTTCTCCTAGTGTTCGCGGTGTTTTCGAGCTGCACAAAGGTGCGCACGTTCGTGCAGGTCGCAACGAACTGTCACGAAGGAGTGCTATACAAAAGCGCTACTCCTGGATTGCAAACAACGTGATGAAACAGTGTTTTGGGGCAGAAAACACTAAATTCAGTAGGGAATTCTTATTTTGAACAGTAAAAGGGTTTTTAAAGCGATTTGACTCATTGTGGCCGTCTTAAAGGGGCCATATACATTTAAACCACGTTATTGTTTTGTAGCTGAGTAGATATTGTTTTTGCTGGATGGAAAGACTTTGAAACAGACAACATATACCACAAATAAGCATAGGTGGCCAGTCTATGCGTAAACATATAACAAACAACCGAGACAAAGACAATATAGGAACAGAAGGGGGGGGCTAACAAACTCCACACTTGTCAGCAACAAAACAAAGCATTCTGTTATAAAACCCTTTGACAGGGAGTGAAGCAGGTGATCTTGTATTTATGTGGGGCTTACAAACAGCCACTGCATAAACTTACAAGGAAAGCTGCCACTTGTCTCTCTGTGCTGCCGCTGTTCCTCTCTCTTCACCAGACACACAGTTACAGAAGGCTGCTGGCAAACCATGATCTTCACTGATGGCTCTCTATGTGCAGTCACTTGATAAACACACACACACACATATGCCATACAGAGAGAGAGAGATAGACACAGAGAACAGGAGGGTGACGCAAATTGAAACTATGGGTGTGTGTGTGTGTGTGTGTGTGTGTGTGTGTCTGTCTGTCTCTCTCTCTCTCACTCTCTCTGAAGGGCAATAGTCCATTCTACTCATGCTGCAGCTCTGGAGACTGTGGGAACAGTGTTGGCGATGACTCACTCTTCCCACTTTCTGACCTGCTCACTTGTTCTCCCTCACTCCCATGCTCTCTGGACGCACTGTCAGGGGGTACTGCACAAAAACAATACTGCCTTTCTCTCTCTTGTTCTCTCTAGGGACAAGGTGATGCATATCTTTGACCCACTGAAGCTCTACCACTCTCTTGGTTGGTTGCCCTCTGTCAGCTGCCAGTACAGGTGTAGGGAAAATTAAGAGAGCCACTAGGTAGGTGGGTGGGTAGCCACTAAGCATGTACAGGCAATCTGAGTCCTGCATTGCCAGTGTCATATGGGATCTGTAGCCTGGAGCCAGCAGCTTGTGGTGGGAAATGAAATGCCTGTCTTGCTCTGTGCCGCACCAATCATGGCTCTCTGTCTCAGTGGTGGGGGAGTAGGGTGCAGACATCACAGCCGGCAATGGTGACTAGGTAGCCACAGGCACAGGACCACGGGGGGGGAATCAAGCAGCACTTGCAGGACACAGACAGAGATAAAATTGCAGTAAGACTGAACAATGCAGCCCCTGTTGCTGTACTGTGCTAAAATACATGACTGACTTTGGCTCTTGCTCGCTTAGTGAATGTAGCAATGGCTGCTGCTCACAAAGCATTTTTGGGCACAATAACAAGATCTGGTCCACTCACTGATCACTCAGGGTGGACGCTTCACCACTTGCTGTGCATATATCATGGATTAATCAACGGTTACCTGATAGATCTCTGCCAATCAGGTACCCCTGTTTGTGAAGCCCATGTTATATCAGCCAAAGGAGAACTTTCTTGTTTCTGTTCACAGTGAGATATAAGCCCCCCCCCCACCATAGATTCAAGCCAGTGATAGCTATGGTAGTTGTCTGAACTCTGTGCCTCTTTAGGACATGATGTCAGTAGGTGCATATGGTAGGGGTTAATAACATTAAATCATACCACACCATACGTTTGCATCAAAACACCTCATTGTACTTTTCACAAGACACATGCATACAAGTAAGCCTGCATAAACAGATTCCTTCACATCAGCCTGCATTCTCATGAAACAATTCCAGAGTCTTCACCATTGAATATACTCCAGATAATCGTCATTCACTGTCCTTCAAATGCACAAATCCTTTTTTTACATACAAACACAATCTTGACATCAGTTTTATCCAGTCTAATATAATATCTTTGCTTGCCCAGTTGTCTGAAAGAGATGGACCAATGGACTTGCATGTGGCTCTACCTGCTGCTCAATTTCCGCTGATATAGGGGGACCATTTGGAGAAAGTGCAGAGAACAAGTGCAGGGCATGGGCACACTGAAAAGACACACAGTAGGTGTAGAACTAGGAGAGACCCCGGCCTCCTTTCTTCCAAGTGGTCCTCAACTAGGCCCTATTGAAATGGGGTGGTTTGCCCTCCCATGGAAAATCTCCAGTCATCATATCCATTTTGAAGAACCAATTGGCACATATATTCATGGTTAGGTGAGCCAAACATTGAATCAGCTTGGGGTCCATAATCATTTTAATCGCTGAAATTTTTCCCATGGAGAGATGTAGCAGCTTCCAGCAGTCACAGTCTTTTTTGATTTTTTTCAGAACTGGTGTTAGATTGTCCAACATTACCCCAGCTAGGTTTGCCCTCATCCAGATTCTCAGACAGTTTATACCCTTGGGGGACCATTGCAGACCAAGGGCAGCAATGCCCTGCAGAAAACAATGGTTATTTAGCAGCAGAACCTCTGTCTTATTGGAATTGGTTTTGAGGCCTGACAATTCCTGAAAGGAAGCTAAGAGGCAGAAGAGGGTGAGGATGCTGGAAGAGGCATCCTGGAGAAACACCAGGCAGTCATCTGAGTACAACAGCATCTGCACATTGAAAGACCCAACCTGAATGTATCACAGTTGGGGGTGTTGTCAGATAGCCAGAGCTAGAGGCTCTATGGCCAAAAAAAAAGGCATAGGAGAGAGGGGACAGCCCTGATGGTACCCCTCTCCAGATTGAAGGGTTCGGAGATTGTTGATTTAGACAGGATCCTAATAGTGGGCTGTGTATACAGCACCTGTATTTGCCCAGCATAGTGAGGGCCAAATTCCATCCTGTGTAACAGGGCTTGTAGGTACTCCCACTCCACCAAGTCAAACACTTTTTCAAAACCAGTGATCCCAGCTGTGGCTGGAGTGGGGCAGAGACTGCCTGGGACATCAAGGAGAACAGTGCTCAGTGGTGATCAGAGCTAAGACACCCTTTCACAAACCCCACTTAGAGGGGCGTAGAAGGTGGGGGAGGATCTGTTCCAGTCTAATGGTAGACGCTTTAGCGAGAATGTTCATGTAGACATTTATGAGTGAGATGGGCCTATAACGTCCTTATCTTCCTTTGGTATACCCGTACTCACTGTCTCTTGCATCATCAGGGGAGACACATGGAGACATAAGGCTCAAGAAAGACAGAGTGAAGAATGGGGAAACAATTGCTGGGATCAACTGATATAGGTCAATAAGTATGGCATCATTCCCAGGCACCTTATGGAGAGAAAGAGCAGAGATGGCTTGCCTGGATCTCAGTGATTGTGAATGGGGCTTCCAGTTGAATTCTGTGGGACTCCATTAGTGTCAGGAGGGGGAGACTTGCTAGGAAGGCTTCATTCTTACCCTAGTCCAGGGGTGCCCTGGAAAGAGTACAGTTCCATGCAGAAGGATCGTATAATGCAATTTATCTGCATGGGCTGGCTCTGGAGCAAGCTGGTCCTATTCCATAACCCATGAATATGCCTGTCTGCCTGTTGCTTATGTAGTCTGTACAACAGCTGTTTCCCACTTTTTACCCACTGCCCCAGAACCTGTATTTTAAATGCAGGACAGCCAGTTCTGCCTTCCATGTAACAAGGGAATTTAGCTGTATCTGGAAGGTGTGGAGCTCTCTCAGTAATGAGGATTGCAGACATACTGGGGCAGCGTTTTTAAACTTTTTCACATCTAACTCTGCCTCAAGCTTTTTTGGGGTCATCTCCTTGTCTCTGAAAACCACTGCTGCATAGACCATAATTTAGTCTCTAATGAAAAGCTTGAAGGCTTCTCATGAGGTGGCCATTGTGGTATCATATGTATCGTTCAACTCAAAGTAGCTGGAAGCTTCCTTTCGGAGCCAGGCAGCAAAGTCCTGGTCTTGTAGTAGAAGAAGAGGACCCAGGTGTCAAGTTACAGATATGGGGGTAGGGGGCCCCAACTTATCACAAGTTCAACCAGGGCATGATCAGATATATATTGTGGAGCTATGCAGGAGTCTAGCACCATCCCAGATGCTGGGGGGAGGGTCAACCAAAAATCAATACGACTTGATGTCGAGCGGGTGGCAGAGAAAAAGGAGTATTCTAGGGCCTAAGGGTTCTGTAGAAGCTAGATGTCTTGAAGGGAGAACACCGACATCATATCTTCAATGGCAGCCAGGGCTCTAACATGACACTTGGGGAGTCCTGAGTTCCTATCCATGTAAGCATCTAAAGACAAGTTGAAGACCCCACCCAGAAAAAGTGGAATGTAGGGAGACATATGGGCCATAAGGGGTGATGGAGATGATTGAACATCATTGGAGCAGCTGGGTTCTGACCATATACATTGGCAATAACTCCTTCAGGAGTGCAAACAGAATAGTCCAAAGGAAATGGTCTCATATTGCTAGTAGTGTGTCCCTGAGGTGCAAATCAATGTTGTCTGTGAATATTGTACAGGATCAAAAAAGGTCCTTTAAGAACGAAAATGGATGTTCTTTTCTTTTCAAAATCTTACTTTGCCCTGACGTTTTGCTCATACAGTCTAGAATTTTCAAAGGGCTACAATCTGTAATAATTAGACAATATAGTAAATACATTTTGCATTTCTACATTTATCATAATGCATCTCAATTTTTTATATATTGGAGTAACTTGTGAAATTACCTGAGTTTCTGCTCAGTATAAACGTACAGTAAACAAATCATCATTTAGTAGTGATTCAATAAATAGCATTCTTTTGTTCTACAAAACATAAACATCAGTTGATTTTTTATTCTATATATCCGTTGTTAAGTATTCAATTACATAGTGCCACCATCACCTATGTTTTATGTGCTGTTTCAGTCTTGCTCTGCTGTATAAGCCTGCCCTGACCTGTAAAGGTTCCACCAAGTTGCAGCAACAACAAAATTGTAGAATGATTTTAAATTGACACCACTTTGCCGACGGCAATCACATCACTGTGGCAAAGTGCCAGCAGACCCCCACTGTGGCAGAGCCCTTTACTGTTTTCAGGAGGCTTCACCCAACGTACCCCCAAGCGGTGGGCTCTGCTCCACACACCCTGGAATTAATGATTGTCAGCTCTGGGGGGGGGGGGCAGATTATGGGGGAGAGTGGCTTACAGCGAAGTTGCTGTATCCATTCATCGCTCCAACAACCCATTCAACACTGTGGATGTTGAACGGGTTGTTGTCAATGTAATGGATTCACTGTGGGGGGTTTGTTATTTTAATGGTATACTCCCTGTAACTGGAAATCATCCATACATGGAAGGTGCGACGACAAAAATCGAACACGGGCGCTTCCAGCAAACCCGCTCTGATTGGCCAGGACTTTTGCCATCTGGTGCTTTTTACAAATAGATTTAGCAGCAACTAAGCAAAATTTGAGTGTCTAATAGAAGTTTTTCAACTGTATTAGCTGTATTGTAATTTCTACTACTGTTTTAAAGTGCTTACAGCTCTTCCATTTCCTTGCTCTTGCAACCCCCATCCGAGCACTCTGCCATGGCGCCGGAAAGTCTGACTCTCCTTTGTCTTGCTAAACAGCTCAATCTAAACCTATCCTACCTCTATGCTATTTAAACCCTGCTATTTTTTCTTCTCTCCAGCTGCCTGCCCTTGAACGGGGCTGCTTCAGCTCCCCCATGGTCGGTCGGCACCCAGCCAGCCATCGATCGAGCCCAGGATACCCCCTGCAGCTCCTTCGAAGGTATGGTGACAGCGCAGCCAATCAGAACATGGGCGCTTCCAGCAAACCCACTCTGATTGGCCAGGACTTTTCCCCTGCCTTTGCCACTTGGCACTTTCTACAAATAGATTTTGCTGCAACTGAGCAAAATTCAAGTGTCTAATAGAAGTTTTTCAACTGTATTAGCTGGATTGTAATTTCTACTACTGTTTTAAAGTGCTTACAGCTCTTCCGTTTCCTTGCTCTTGCACCTCCCCCTTTCAAGCACTCTGCCTTGGCATGGAAAAGTCTAACTCTCCTTTGTCTTACTAAATTGCTCAATCTAAACCTATTCTACCTCTATGCTATTGAAACCCTGCTATTTTTTTTTTCTCTCCAGCTGTCTGCCCCTGAACGGGGCTGCTTCAGCTCCCCTATGGTTGGTCGGCACCCAGCCAGCCACCGAGACCAGGACGCCCACCTGCAGCTCCTTCGAAGGTACCATGACAGCGCAGCCAATCGGAACATGGGCACTTCCAGTAAACCCGCTCTGATTGGCCAGGACTTTTCTCCTGCTTTTGCCACCTGGCACTTTTTACAAATAGATTTAGCTGCAACAAAGCAAATGCTCTTCTGTTTCCTTACTCCTGCACCCCCCCCAATCCAAGCACTCTGCATTGGCACCAAAAAGTCTAACTCTCCTTTGTCTTGCTAAACTGCTCAATCAAAACCTATCCTACCTCTATGCTATTTAAACCCTGCTATTTTTTCCTCTCTCCAGCTGTCTGCCCTTGAACAGGGCTGATTCAGTTCCCCCATAGTCGGTTGGCACCCAGCCAGCCACCGACTGAGACCAGGATGCCCACCTGCAGCTCCTTGGAAGGTACGGCGACACCGCAGCCAATCAGAGCACGAGCGGTTCCAGCAAACCCGCTCAGATTGGCCAGGACTTTTCCCCCTGCTTTTGCCACCTGGCACTTTTTACAAATAGATTTAGCTACAACTAAGCAAAATACAAGTGTCTAATATAAGTTTTTAGTTGGATTGTAATTTCTGCTACTGTTTTAAAGTGCTTACAGCTCTTCTGTTTCCTTGCTTGTGCACCCCCCATCCAAGCACTCTGCTTTGATGCCGAAAAGTCTAACTCTCCTTTGTCTTGCTAACCTGCTCAATCTAAACCTATCCTATCCTACCTCTATGCTATTTAAACCCTGCTATTTTTTCTTCTCTCCAGCTGCCTGCCCTTGAATGGGGCTGCTTCAGCTCCCCCACAGTTGGTCGACACTCAGCCAGCCACCGACCGAGACCAGGATGCCTGCCTGCAGCTCCTTGGAAGGTATGGTGACAGTGCAGCCAATCAGAAAATGGGCACTTCCAGCATTCCCGCTCTGATTGGCCAGGACTTTTCACCTGTCTTTGCCACCTGGCACTTTCTACAAATAGATTTTGCTGCAACTGAGCAAAATTCAAGTGTCTAATAGAGGTTTTTCAACTGTATTAGCTGGATTGTAATTTCTACTACTGTTTTAAAGTGCTTACAGCTCTTCCGTTTCCTTGCTCTTGCACCTCCCCCTTCCAAACACTCTGCCTTGGCATGGAAAAGTCTAACTCTCCTTTGTCTTACTAAACTGCTCAATCTAAACCTATCCTACCTCTATGCTATTGAAACCCTGCTATTTTTTCTTCTCTCCAGCTGTCTGCCCCTGAACGGGGCTGTTTCAGCTCCCCTATGGTCAGTCGGCACCCAGCCAGCCACCAACTGAGACCAGGACGCCCACCTGCAGCTCCTTCGAAGGTACCATGACAGCGCAGCCAATCGGAACACGGGCACTTCCAGTAAACCCACTTTGATTGGCCAGGACTTTTCCCCTACTTTTGCCACCTGGCGCTTTTTACAAATAGATTTAGCTGCAACAAAGCAAATGCTCTTCTGTTTCCTTGCTCCTGCACCCCCCCAATCCAAGCACTTTGCATTGGCACCAAAAAATCTAACTCTCCTTTGTCTTGCTAAACTGCTCAATCAAAACCTATCCTACCTCTATGCTATTTAAACCCTGCTATTTTTTCCTCTCTCCAGCTGTCTGCCCTTGAACAGGGCTGATTCAGTTCCCTCATAGTCGGTCGGCACCCAGCCAGCCATCGACTGAGACCAGGACGCCCACCTGCAGCTCCTTGGAAGGTACGGTGACACCGCAGCCAATCAGAACACGAGCACTTCCAGCAAACCCGCTCAGATTGGCCAGGACTTTTCCCCCTTCTTTTGCCACCTGGCACTTTTTACAAATAGATTTAGCTACAACTAAGCAAAATGCAAGTGTCTAATATAAGTTTTTAGCTGGATTGTAATTTCTGCTACTGTTTTAAAGTGCTTACAGCTCTTCCATTTCCTTGCTTGTGCACCCCCATCCAAGCACTCTGCTTTGACGCCGAAAAGTCTAACTCTACTTTGTCTTGCTAAACTGCTCAATCTAAACCTATCCTACCCTACCTCTATGCTATTTAAACCCTGCTATTTTTTCTTCTCTCCAGCTGCCTGCCCTTGAATGAGGCTGCTTCAGCTCCCCTATGGTTGGTCGACACTCAGCCAGCCACCAACCGAGAACAGGATGCCTGCCTGCAGCTCCTTGGAAGGTACGGTGACAGCACAGCCAATCGGAACATGGGCGCTTCCAGTATTCACGCTCTGATTGGCCAGGACTTTTCCCCTGCTTTTGCCACCTGGCACTTTTTACAAATAGATTTAGCTGCAACTAAGCAAAATTCAAGTGTCTAATAGAAGGTTTTTTTTTTTTAGTTTTCCATTAGCAGGTTATACAGACCTGCCACTAGAGGGATTCTTGTTCTTTCATTTAAAAAAAAAGTATACCCTCTTAAAGTCACAGTTGCTTTACTTGCTATATACCTTCCTTCCCACCCTCGAGATCCTCTTGAACCGGGTAAGACTTCCCTGAACCACCTGGACTGCTGAGAGCCATGCCATTGGCTCCACAGTATCTGTACCACACCCTAATTGGACGGTCTCTTGCCTCCTGCTTGGGCATTGGCTCTTGAGCTAGCTAAAACTTTGCTCTGCTAGGGGCTGCTGCGCCCATTCATTTATATGGCAAACAGATTAAATTGTATGCCCACCCCCTCCTCCCAACCTTAAGTTTATAGACCTTCCTCAATGCCCCTGGTAGCTTTGCCCCCACTCATGCCCCATTGGGTACCTGTTTTGGGACTCCCCCCATCTTTTAGTCACCACCTCCCACTCCCTGGCTGTCTGGCCTTCCTGGCTATATCCTCACTTCCCACTGATCCAGCTACTGCTCTTCTGCCCCTTCTCCTAGCCCCGCCAGCCTGTCTTAACCCCCTCCCTCTGCCTACCCTGAGTCCTACCTTAATCATGCACCTCCACTGCTCTCTACCTCTATTCTATTTCTGCTTGCCTGTCTTCCTCCCCTACTGCATGCCCCAAAAGCCTGCTTTCCCTCCCTACCCCACAGCTTCCACATTCCTACATCCTTCCTCCACATAGGCATGTAGCACACTGATCACTGCCCCTTGCCCAGGGTCCATCCTACCACCATGAAACTGTCCTACACCCACACTGGTCCTAGCCCTCCACTCTGGTCTTCCCTGTCTACCCTTGCCCTCACCCACTCTCGTTGATGCTCGGCAATTTCCCCAGATGTTAGCAGGTGAAAGCATTCCCTTAAAGAAATATGGCGCAGCTCCTTGAGGCTAGTCCTCCTCCTTCTAATGCTGTCAGGCAACATGCACCCAAACCCTGGCCCATTCTGCTCTACAGCCACTAATCTGAGCAAGCCTTTGGGTGCCCTTTCATTCATTTCAATCAACATCTGCAGCCTCCTTCCTAAAATGGATGCCCTACAAGCCTTCACCAGCAAACACTCCCTGACATCCTGGCAGTTGTCAAAACCTGGCTCACGCTATCGTACCAGACCATGCAATCAGCCTTCCTGGCTACAACATCTTTAGGCTGGATCGCCTCTCCAAAAGAGGTGGGGGCTGCACTCTCTACCTAAAAGGCTCCATACAGGGGCATCACATCATTAACTCACTCCAACCCACAACTGCTCAGATACTGGTAGTGAGAATCCTCCTTGGAGCCCAAAGCAAAACCCTCACTGTTGCCACCATCTACATCCCTCCCAAAGAAAAGGGAACTGGTCTAACAGCTGTTCTTGACTTTGTAAAGTCACTCCCACTGGACACCGAATCCATCCTCCTAGGTGACTTCAACATCAACTGGCCTGCGGCCGATGTTGGTGCACACAGGGATACTGTTGCTGCGGCGAATCTCACACAAATGGTTGACTCACCAACCAGGAAAAATTACAGGACCAGCACCAGCACACTCTTGGACTGGATCCTTACCAGTCACCCATCATGGATATCTAACACTAATGTCCTCCCTGACTCTCTCAGTGACCACTCCCCTGTTAGCTGCACCTGGTCAAATAAATTTATCAAACTACCACCAAAAACTGTCACCAGCAGGGTTCTACCCCGTGGTCACCTTCCTTGACTCAAATCCCACCTCCTCCATCAAGACTGGTCCCCTATCTTCGATGCAACCAACATAAACACTGCCCTTGACCACTTCATAAACATCTTCACTGTGGCCTGTGACACGTATGCTCCTATTAAGAAATGCAAAGTCAAATCACTCAGTAATCCTTGGCTCACAGGTGACCTCCTCAGGATGCTAAAAAAAAAAAGACCACCTATGGGAGCTGGCCAGAAATTCTGGAAGGCAAAACGACATCCAAAACTACAAACGTGTCCACAATGACTGCACCAAAACCATCCGGCAAACAAAGTCCGCCTACTATAAGCATGCCCTCACAAACTCCTGGGGCAATGGTCGGGAATTTTGGAAGAACATAAAGGAACTCACTGGGAATCCACCCAAACCCCCCCCCATCAATACTTAACATCAACGGAACCACAACCCTCAACCCAAAAACCATTGTGGATACCATAGAAACATAGAAACATAGAAGTTGATGGCAGATAAGGACCGCAAGGCCCATCCAGTCTGCCCATTTCTTTTTCTAACTTATAAATGTGCCATCGGCTTTTGCTCTGTCAGTGACCTATCTATTCATAGTCATTTGTATTGCTCCCTTATGCCTATCCCATGCCTGTTTGAAGCCCTGCACTGTATTCATAGCCACCACTTCTTGTGGTGTCATTCCATGCATCTACCACCCTTTCTGTGAAAAGAATTTCCCATTCCCCCTTAATTGGCCTCCTCTAATCTCATGCTGTGTCCTCTTGTCCTGCTATTTTTCTTATATTTAAACATGTTAGACTCTTTCACCTTGTTTATGCCCTTAAGGTGTTTAAATGTCTCGATCATATCACCTCTCTCCCTCCTTTGCTCAAGGGTATACATATTGAGCTCCGTTAATCTGTCCTCATATGTCTTCTGATGCAGTCCCTGCACCATTTTGGTTGCCCTTCTCTGGACTGCCTCAATTTGGTTAATGTCCTTGTGAAGGTGTGGTCTCCAATACTGCACGCAGTACTCCAGATGGGGCCTAACCAATGTCTTGTACAGAGGGATTATTACCTCCCTCTTACGACTTGTGATACCCCTACTAATACACCCTAACACCCCCTAGCCTTACATACTGCTTTAGAGGTCTGCTTGGATGATTTTAGGTCATCAGTGATGATGATGCCCAAGTCTCTTTCTTCCTTTGTGACTGCTAGCAACTCCCTCCCAGCCTATAAGTGGCTTCAGGGTTTCTCTTCCCTATGTGCATGATTTTGCACTTCTTTGCATTAAATCCCAGTTGCCACTCTTCTGACCATTTTGCTAGTTTATCCAGATCTCTTCTTATTCTGCCCACCCCATCTGGATCATCTACTCTGTTGCAGATCTTGGTGTCATCTGCAAACAGACAAGCCTTACCCTCTAGTCCATCTGCGAGGTCACTAATGAAGATGTTGAATGGGACTGGCCCCAGGACTGATCCCTGAGGTGACTTGCATCTCTTCTGACTGTATACCATTTACCACCACTCTCTGTTTTCTGCCAGTCAACCAGTTTGCCACCCAGTTGACCAACTTCTGACCCACCCCGAGCCTACCTAGCTTATTTATCAATCTTCTATGTGGAACAGTGTCAAAAGCTTTGCTGAAGTCAAGGTAGGCGACATCAACTGCTCCCCCTTGGTCCACCACTCTGGTTACCCAGTCAAAGAAATCTATGAGATTAGTTTGACAGGACCTTCCTTTTGTAAACCCATGCTGTCTTGGATCCTGTGCCCCTATGGATTCCAGGTGTTGCACTATCCTTTCCTAAGGAGTTCCTCCATAATCTTGCCCACTACTGAGGTAAGACTGACTGGTCTGTAGTTCCCCGCCTCCTCCCTGCTACCACTCTTGTGGAGCGGGATCACATGAGCCCTTCTCCAGTCTTCTGGGACCTCTCCTGTGCTCAGAGACTCACTAAACAATTCTGCTAATGGCTCTGCTAGTTCCTCCTTTAGCTCCTTAAGCACCCTGGGATGTATGCTATCAGGTCCCATTGCCTTATCCACCCTGAGCTTAGCAAGCTCTTGTAGGACCCTTTCTTTTGTGAAGGGAGTAGTGCTCACCTCCCTCCCCCCTGTGTCCATGATGCTGAGCTGTGGGCCCTGCCCTACCTTCTCTTCTTTCAATACTGAGCAAAAGTATCTATTTAGGATAGATGCCTTTACAGGGTCCTCCTCCTCACATGCTCCCTTTTCTCCATTAAGCTTAGCAATACCCCCTCTGGACTTTCTCCTTTCACTAATGTATCTATAGAAAGTCTTGTCACCTTCTTTACTGTTCGTGCTAGTGTTTCCTCAGTTTGGGACTTTGCTGCCTTACTGCCTTCCCTGCTTCCCTTAGGGCAGTTTGGTATGCCTCCTATCTTCATCCCGCTGTGTTCCTTATATTTCCTGAAGGCCAGCCTTTTGGCTCTGACTTTTCTGCTACTGTATTTGAGAACCAAAGTGGTTTCCTTCTTCTTTTGCACTTCCTTTTCTGTCTAACACAATGGGATGTTGCTTCAAGTATTGTATCCTTAATAGCGCCCACTTTGCCTGTACCTCCTCACCTGTGTTTCTTTTGCCAGGGCTAGCTTAACTCTGTTGGCCATCTTATCAAAGTCAGCTCCTCTGAAGTTCCCATATTTTTGCCTTGAATGGGATGATTTAGATGTAGTAGCCAAATTGAACCATACCATGTGATGGTCACTGGCCCTCAGGTGACCTTCTACCTGGAGATCTGTGATCCCTTCTTTGTTAGTCAGTACTAGAGCTAGGATAGCCCTGTCTCTTGTGGGTTGTTGTACCAGTTGTTTGAGGCCCTCCCCCTGCAGGGAATCCACTATGAGTCTAGTTCTGGCAGGTGTTCCTGCTGGTATTGACCAATCTGTATCTGGCATGTTGAAGTCTCCCATTATCAGAACCTCCCTTTAGCTGTCATGTTTTGTATATCTTCTAACAGTAATGTGTCTATGTCCTCCCTCTGGTCTGGGGCCTGTAGACAACCCCAGTTCTTATGGCTGTCCCATTTCCTGTTTCCAGGGATACCTTTAACAAAGCCTTTACCGACCTCAGCACTGTCCTACCCCAGGACTACTTCAAAGATGGTGAAGCCCCTCTGTCTGCAATGAACACTACCCCCACCAGCTCCCCGCGCTTCTACCTCAAAGCAGTCAAGGCTCACCAAGTATGCAAATGTGTTACCCAAGCCCTTAGTAAATCAAGATTCAGTAATGACTCCCTCAATCTCAAAATCCTGTCTCTCACACTTGATGAAGTGCTTAGTCCTCTGACCAGAATTTTCAACCTCTCCCTCAGCCTTAGCCAGTTCCTGGACAGATGGAAATCTGCCACCGTCAGCCCAATCCATAAAAGTGGTGACAAAACTGGCCACAATAACTACAGATCTATCTCCCTACTACCCCCACTCTCCAAGGCACTAGAATGCATCATCACCAGCTCACAGAATACCTGGATACATACAACATCCTGTGCAAGCAACAACACAGGTTCTGCAAAGGTCACAGCACCTCCACAGCCCTACTTGAAATCACCGGCACAATCCACAATGCACTTGACTCTGGTGAACTACTAGGCTCAATCTACATTGACTTAATTAAAGCCTGCGACACCATCAATCACCGCCTCCTGCTTGTCTGGCTTCAGAACACTGGGCTGTCAACCGACTCCATTGGCTGGTTTAAGAGCTACCTTGAAGAATAGTCCCAAACAGTAAGAATCACTGGTACACTCTCGGACCCTGGACCAGTCTGCTCAGGAGTCCCCCAGGGATCCATTCTGGGACCCCTCCTCTTCAGCCTATTCTTACACCCACTACCGGACAGCTGCCCAGAACAAATAATTTTCTATGCCGACAATGCTGTGATCCTCACCTCGGACCCTGATCCAATCCAATTACAAAATAAACTTCAGCGGGCCTTCTCCTCCATTGAATCCTGGTTCCTAAATCATAAACTGCTTCTCAATCCGAAAAAAAAACAAGTCTATGGTCTTCTGCAGCCCCCACAACAAAAACAAACAACTCCACCTCTCCATTGCAACCAAACAAGGAGCCATCCTAGAGCAAACACAATCGTTCAAGTACCTCGGCATCACCCTTGATCCCCACCTCTCATACGCTGTCCATATCAGCAATGTTGCAAAGTCTGCCAATGCGAGATTAGGCATATTATTCTGGCACAGGAAACACCTAACCCCAAAAGCACTATCAGTGGCCATCCAAAGCTCCATCATCAGCATCATAGACTATGGTCTTATCATATATGGATCTGCAACTACCACTGCTCTCAAATGTATCGCAACCTCCCTGAATAAGGCCTGTCATCTCATCATTGGCGCACACATCACCGTACCCACACATGTGACCTTTATACCCAATCTGGATGGCTTCAACTGGACAAACGCATAAAATACCAAACCTGCATCACGGCCAAGAAAATTATAATTAGGCTTGCCCCACCTGGTGTCTGTGCCCTCCTTAAGCCTAGACATAGGAACGTCACTACAAGGGAGATACAATTCCCATCTACTACATATCCCATGATGTCGCACAACCCAAGGACAAAGATCATTCACCATTGGTCATCCAACTGGCTCAACTCTCTTGGCAGCTACATAGCGACCGCTCCAACACTTGGCCTCTTCAAGTCCAAGCTGTGCCTCTCATCGCTTGTATCCTGCAATTGCCCATCTTAACATTTCCACCATTACAGCTGCACATGCCCCAGCACCCAGCACTTACAATCAGTCTTTTCACCCCAGCACCTTACCTGTCATATTCCCTCGACAACGCCCCCTGGCTGCACTGTTTCCCACCCTCGCCCCCTCCCCCCATATCTCCACTCCTGCCCCGCCTCAACCACCTCTCAGACCCTCTTACCCCTGCACCTCCTTCCCCTTGGTCTCCTACCCTCACTTGCCCTCCACCCACCCCTTCCCTTGTCTTGCTCATAGCTCAAATATTTGTACTGGTTATTACATGTCTGTAAGTCAATGATTATATGTTTGTAACTAAAAATGATGACTGTTGCACACGCTGAAATGGAACCTTTGTAAAAGAGCCTAGGCTCAAAGGTATTGTAATCCTAGATTGAAATAAATAAAATAAAATAAAAATAAACATGCTTTTTACCATTGCTTTCACTTTGAGTTGTTTAGTTAACTATAATTAACTTGTGCCTCCTCAAATACCCTGTGAGGAAAGAAAGTTTTAGTCTGTGTTTCAATAATAAATCTTTCCTGAGCTTCTTAAGCTTTTCTTTTAATTTTAAAACACTTTTTCTCTCTTTTTGCTTTTTGGCTTTTATAATTCCCCATTTACCAAAGAGTTTTTAACTCCTCTGTAAACATTGAGCCCTGCTATACCTAGCAGTCTGTTCACTTTTTTATGTTTTTTTGTTATATATATCAAAGACTTCAGTGACTTTCAGTGTTGTGTACCTTATGCCTTTCATTTTTCTGTCTTGAGCCCTTGTTTGTATTTCATTTACCATTCTGGGGGTTCTGAAATGAAATTTTTTCTTTCTATTAGTTGCCGATTTGTAACATTCTTTAGAGACAGAGTCTTCCTGAATTAAATGGTCTTGAGTTACCTGGGCTGTAGTTATTTTTTTGCTTTCAGCGTCTCCGAGCCTAGCAACTTTGCTCTTGCACCATTGGTGTACAACATTCCATGACGAGATATCACATGGGGGCGATCGGGCTATGAGGAAGAGAATATGAACCATGCATAAAGTTTACTAGGAAATGCCATTTGAGCATTAACTGAGATGCTGAAAGCAAAAAATAACCGCAGCCCAGGTACCTCAAGACAAGTTTATTCAGTAAGACTTTGTCTCTAAAGAATGTTTCAAATTGGCAATTAATAGAAAGAAAAAATGTAATTTCAGAACCTGGAATGGCAAATGAAATACAAACAAGGGTTCAAGACAGAAAAACAGATGGCATAAGTTATGCAACATTGAGAGTCACAGAAGTCTCTTTTTCATATTGTATTTATGCTCCTCCTTACCACCTGCTTCCTCCCTCCTTCTATCACCCTCCAGCCCCATCACCCAACGTCCACCAGCTTACTCACCTCCCAGCTCAGAGGTGTCTAGCTGGTTGGGCTCAGAGCCTGCAGGAGATCAGTATGCTCCTACCAGTTGCCACTGTTTCCTGTTTTTTCTGCCATCCCCATTGCTGGGGCATGACACATCAGTGGCATACATGGAGGTGTACGCATGCTGCAAAGTCCCACAGAACCCTCCCTTCACGGTTCCCTGACACCTTCTGCCATCAGACTTCCACCTGGAGGCAGCCATTCGGTGGGACAACCAGGTAACCCTCTCCAGCAGAGGAGAGCTGTCCTCCAGATGCTCAAGCCTCTCCCTCCCTGGCCAAACCCTGATGACCCACTCGCACTGTGAACAAGGGTCACCAGCATGCAGGAGGTAAAGCATTGATGCCTTAACCCTTCATGCCACTGGGCCAGCCTTGAGTCACAGAACTCTTTGATATGCATAAAGTATAAAAAGAGTGAACAGATTGCTAGGCATAGCAGGGCTCAATGTTTAAAGATGAGTTAAAAACTCTTTGGTAAATGGGGCATTATAAAAGCAAAAAGCAAAAATAGAGAAAAAGTGTTTTAAAATGAAAAGAAAGGCTTAAGAAGTTGAGGAAAGGCCGGCCTGGTGGCACTGAGGATTGAGGCACTGGATGCCAGACCTCACTCCATGCCAGTGACCTGGGTTTGGCAACGAGCCCAGGCCATTGGGGATCGGTGGGGAGGGAGAGGATTGAACATCCAGGGAACAACTCTCCTCTCCTAGAAGGGGAGGGGTTGCGCTCCCGCCAAATGACTGCCCCCAGGTGGAAGTCTGGGGGAAGTGTGGGTCTGTAGGGTGCACAGAAGGGGTGGGTACTGCAGGACTTCTCCAGACATGCACTCGCCTCCACACACACACGTCTGGCATGTGCACTCCAACAATGGGGATCGGGGAGAAATGGAGGAAAAATAAATCCTCCAGTCACAGGATGAAGTCCAACTCTTTGCAGGCTCTGCTCCCATGCTGGACAGATAAATAAGCTCCGGTTATTCTGGGAAGTTGGGGCTGAGAGGGTCAATCTGAAGGGGGCACGGGGGATGAGGAGTATAATCAGAATATGGAATAAAAAAAGAAGTTCAGGAAAGATTTATTACTGAATTGCAGACTAAAACATTCTTTCCTCACAGGGTACTTGAGGAGATACAAGTTAATTATATTTAACAGAACAACTCAAAGTGAAAGCAACAGTAACAAACTCTGGTCAGAGCCGATATGGCTGTGGAGAGCTTCTGGGATGCTTTTACCCATTGGCCCAGATATTCAAAAGGGTTGCACATGGCACAACAGTGTTGCACCATGTACAATCCACTGATGTGCCCCGGCACGATATTCAAAAGGGGAAAGTGCACCGCACAAATCCTGATGCACCGGAGCACATCAGTAATGTATACAGGTGCAGGTGGGGGGGGCATGCCTATGTATACTCTGTATAGCCCGATATTCAGCCCGGGATGTGCAGAGCCATGCATGCACAACCCCTACCTGCGCCAGCACAAAGTTACGCCAAAAAAAAAGGAGCAAGGGCTGGCCACCCATAGGTGACCTGCCATATTGCAGGGCACAACACGGCAGCTGCCACCTGTGGGTGGCCACCTGAGTTCCGGCTGCACCTCTGTGGTGGTGGCCCCCCATGCCCGATTGTGGGCATCAGTAGAAAAAGAGAACCCCAAAATCCCTGGTGGCCCAGTGGACCTGCCCGCCCTATCGCGGGCTTCAGTAGAATAAAATAAGATTCCTATTATCTCTGTTGATCCAGTGGACCGCTCGCAGCCTGATTGTGGGCTGGAGTAGAATAAAATAAAATTTTTAATATCCCTGGTGGTCCAGTGGACCGTTGCCCACCCGATCGAGGGCTTCAGTAGTATAAAATAAAAACCCTATTATCCCTGGTGGTCCAGTGGACCGCTGCCCGGCTGATCGCGGGCTGAAGTAGTATAAAATAAAATTCCTAATATCCCTGGTGGTCCAGTGGACCTGTCTGCCCGATCGCGGGCTGAAGTAGAATTAGAAGAAACCCATCATCCCTGGTTGTCCAGTGGACCCCCCTCCCCACCTGCCCACTGATCCCCAAAGCTCCGCTCCCCCCAATCAGCAGCAGGCGGCAGCACTCCACCCACCTGTCACCCCACCGCCCACTGACTGACACCATCGGCAGGGCTGTACACCCATTGGTCCACAGCATGAGCCAAAGGGCATGCAGCCCATACCGTATTACACATTCCAGATATGTGAATGGGATCAGGCAGCGGTCCACTGGAACACCAGGGATAATAGGGATTTTATTTTATTCTACTTCAGCCCTCAATCAGGCAGTCAGGTCCACTGGACCACCAGGGATACCGGTTTCTGTTATTTGGATTCAGCCCACAGTTGGGCTGTGGGGCACAGAGCCACACTGCAGGGGGCATCAGTCCCCTATGGCTGCTGCCTGGCAGGGTGTCAGGTGCAACTCATCGGGGATCGGTGCACCTGCATGCAAATGGGACCATAATGACATGCAAATGGCCTCATGTGCGCCTTGCATACATTATGGTCCCATTTGCATGTCAACTTTTGAATATTGTGGTTGCTGCGCCTTGTGCAATGGAACTTGCACTAGCACATCCCCATGCTCTACCCTGACCACTGGCACTGGCACAGTGCCACTGCACCATGTACACTGTGGGTGGCGAGGGTATGATATTCAACGCTGCTGAGCCATGGCGTAGCTCCATTGAATATCGCCCAGTCCACACCCCTACGCAGCCAAATTGAGCTGAGCCTGGGCTTGCACCACAGCCTGTTGCAGTTTGAATATCTAGGCCATTATTTCTAATGAATTTGCACAATGCAGATCTGTGGAGAGGCTGTTTCAATGTGGTCTTCCTTTTACACATTTTTACAATGTGTTTTCCTAGTATATGCCTGCTGATTGCTATATATTTAGCCTGGATAGTTCACAGAAGAAATTACATCTGATTTTCAGTGGGGCTCTACATCTACACAATATTATGCTGCTTTGTTAAAATCAGAATGCACTAAAAACAATATTTTACATCTGGGGTGATATATTAAGTGCCAGATCGATGCACGAGCAGAAAGATGCATTGCACAAAGAGGGTTCTCCGGTCGGCACTGATACAATATTCAAAGAGAATGTGCCACTGGTGCAGGGTGTGCATACAGTGAAGTCCACCAGGATAATGTGTAGCACTGCAGAATTCTGTAGTAGAGTTACTGCAGCAAAATATATAATTTCAAAGAGAGTTAATACCTCTTGTCATGCAGTAAACTTGTGACACTGCACTTCATCCTGGCGGGCTTCATCGTTCCTGTTGAAAATGTGACCTTGGATGGGAGTCGCAATGCAGGCAGCCACCAAGTCAGGTGCATCCAGGGTGACCCTAACTGAATACCTTCCAGGGGCAATGCATGGCACATACTGGTATGCATCACAGCCCCCATAGGCGATATACAGCCCAGGAATGCAAATGAAGTAATTGAGCATGCAGGGTTCGAAGGGGCCTTATGTATGCTCATTACCTGCCCATTTGCATGTTGGTCTGGGGATGAATGCACTGGAGAAGCCCTCACCCCATACCCCGACCCCGATATCCCATGTGGGACAGGCCCTGAAGTCTTTGGTGGTATAGTGGCACCCCCCAACCCATTCCACCAGCCCCCGATCATACCAGAGTCCAGGCTCTATCAGTTCCATATTGTAGGGACCTCAAGGACATCCCTAATTGCACCTGAATACACCTACAGTCCATGTCCATAGTGTAGTGGCCCCCTCTCCCCCTCAACGGTGCACAGACACCCCCCTCCCTGCCCTCCCAGTCCATCCCATTGCAAAGACTGGCTCTGTAATGGGATCATACCACTCTATCAGCAGGTGGTGGAACATTTGCAGTAGGATGCTGGAATATGCTACATGTAGGCACAAGCTGTGTGTGGGTGATAACACTCAGTGGCCTTACTCCTCAGACACTCACATGTAGATCCATCATCCCAGTGCCATTCCACTGCTCAGTGTGGGTGATGGCTGATGCTGTACACACTCACACAGGTCCCAAAACAGGCATGTTACAGCTGACCTCCCATTGATTTGTACAGTTGAAGAACTGTGGATGAGCTGTCTATAACCTGAAGCATACACTGCAAATGGCATTACAAGATACTGCACCCCATCACACTCGCGATACTTCAGCAGTCCCGGAGGGTGGCATGTTACACAGGGGAACAGGGGAGAGTATGGATTTGCAGCAGTGTATCACAGCAGGAAGATACAGCATTGGCAAGGCATGCATTGGAGGTATGTAAATTCACTCTTCAGTTTACCTTGGATGTACACACAGCTGCATGCACTGGTGGATCCACAGCTGTCATGGTGCCCAATGCATGGTACAGCCAGTCGGGTCATTCCAGAGTGCAGGTTCTCAACCTGGGTTCAGTGCAGTCAATAGCTGGTCATGGCAGGGTGTGGAAGGCAGTGCCAGTCTTTGCAACAGGTTGGGTATGGGGAGGAGTGAGAGTGTCTGTGTACAGGGGCAGTGGATGGGAGTCCTCTAGACTATGGACATGGACCATGTTTTCCCTGGTACAATCGGGTCTGTAGGGGTCTACACTATGGAGCTCTTCAAGGATGGAGTTGGCTAGATTGGGGATGGAAAGTGGGTACCTCCAGTTCACCAGGGCTGCCAGGCTGCTGTGCATCTGGGTGCATATCTGCAGCCTACCTGTGGGTGGCTGGCTGGGTTAGGCCAGCTATTCATGGCCTAACTGTAGTAGTAGTAAAAAGTTTATTCATATAAATATATATGAACTAGGATATACTCAATTGAGCAGAGGCTCATTTACAATGAAGTCCTATACAAACAATGTTCCACAAAAAATTTACAATAAAGACAAGCAGACAATTAACACAAAAGAAATGATGTACAATAATGTATAGTCTTCATTGTTTACAACAATTCCTAAGATTAAGATCTTGCTGTTTAAACCATGCCCTAATGTTCCGCCAAGATGGTTTCCCCTTATAGAATTTAGCATTGGCTGGGATCCTATTCCATGCCATTGGACCTCTAAAGAAAACAGTGTCGACCAATCTCTAGATCATACCTGGGTACTACAAACTCTGGGGAATATGAGGCTCGCAGTGAGCTTAATTTGGTTCATTGTGGAATTGCTACATCAATATATGGGGGCAGGGTTCCCAACCAACGTTTGCACATGAAAGCAGGAAAGTGCTCCTGCCTGTTTTCAAATGATCTCTGCCATTGCAGGTGATTAAACAAGAAGCACTTGTGGGTGAGCCTATCAGTTTCAAGAATAAATCTGTCTAATCTGCCATAACATACATAATTCCTGTCCAGGTCAGTTTTCCTTGTGCTGTCATAAATAAAATCCCCATAGTGTAAAATTGGCAAAACCACCAAGCATTCCATTTTCTCCCTTGTTTCAGTGCTCATAAAGTGTCTAACATGATACAAAGCACCCAGTTTTTTTCCTACACTGGTTACCACAGTATTTATGTGGGCTGCCCAGTTTAGAGATTCATAGAGCCACATTCCCATGGGCCACGGTGCTCTGGACTGTGAGGGGTACATTCCCACTGAATATGCTGCAGCATGGCATATGCATTGGATTTCCCCCTTGATTTGAATGGCATACCATTTGCGTGTGCCCTGGCCCATTCCCCTGTGGCCAGCGCATCCTGCACATTTGAATATCATGATGCTGTGCATTGTTGGAGTTGTGCAGCACATCTCCCTTTTCCACCAGGATGTGCTGTGTAACTCCTTTGAATATGGGGGTCCTGGACTAGGTAGCCTGAATAAATACATTATAAAAATGGCAAAATCATGACCTCACTGAAAACAAGATATTGCATCTAATCTAAGACAGCCTGAGTAAATACAGTGCAAAGATGTGTAAATGGACATCCCTGTGACAGTGAGATGTAGCATCTCCCCTGCCCTATCCAGGATGCAAAATATAGGAAAAGAAATATTCAGTGCCCCCAGATCCAAATAACCATTACTCTGTAGGAAGCCTTCATTTTCCCTGTGTTTTCCCCACAAAGGTAGAATCAAATCCCTGCATACAGTAAATTCCTGTAGATTTTTCCATAAACCACTAGTTTCTTATTTACTACTCTGTTCTTTATTATATCAGCAGCCTTTTATTAGGAAAATAACTCTGATTTGCTGATCAGTATTAATATTATATGTCATGATGGCCTTGGAATGATTTGCATTTACATGCTATACCTAAGGCATAAATGGGGGACTATATGAAATAACAAATATAAAGCTCATTATTTCATGGAACTATACTCAAAATTAGTAATCACAAGTCAGACAATAATACCTGTAAACAAATGTATTGCAAATAGAGACATATATATATATATATATATATATATATATATATATATACACAAATTATATTTTTGCATCTTATGGTTGTTAGTTTTCAGACAAATTCTCATAGACTTTTTTCTGTCCACTTGATGGAATCTCAAATGAGTTAAGTAAATCTTATTATTTTAGCAAGGCTCTGATCCAGCAACTCAGTAAATACACATTCAGTATATCATATTATAAAATGAAAAAAAAATCTTCTGTTTGCAGTTGTTTGATTAGGAATTTTATAAATGGTATAAGTTATTTTTGTTACATCTATGTTGGTCTAATAAAAGGTATCCAATTATTTGCTTCTGTATCACTCATGGTTTGTCAGCAGTTATTTCATTAGATGAGGTCTCCCTTGCCAGAAGTTTGACTGTTTCTCCACTCCTCCCCCAGACATACACACACACGCACGCACGCACACACATACACACACACACTGTTACTATAAGAAATCTCAGTAGCTTTTATCGGTTATGTTTGGGAAGCAGGATGCAGTCCTTTCTGTCTAAAAGAAATGTATGTATTTAGTCTGAGTAGTTCACTGAAGACATGGCATGTTATCAGATAGGTCTTGAGAGGCTAAAAACAGTGTACATCTTTACAAAATTTACTGGGAAAGGGCAAAATTTATGAGGTATGAAGCTTTCTTGAAAGATATTTATCCTCAATTGAAGTTAGTAGCAAAAAATGCTTAAATACTAATCATTTAAATGTGCAAGCTGTTGCATTTCGAAGGAGGTAAACAAATCTCCAGTTTAATAGGCAACCAATATCTAACAAGCTGTTTCAGTTTCCTAATGGCCATCTGATAAGCAGCTTGGAGTGATGTCTCCAACATTCTAAACAGAAAGAAGGAATTATTTTATTTTAGCTGTCATAGTGATTTGTAGATGTGAAAGGATATATTGAAAAGTCCCAAAAATGTGTTCCATGAAACTCTGTTTTCAAGCTACAGATAGCAAAATGGCTGTAGGCTCCACCCATAGCCATAAAAAGCATGTATGGATGATTTCCCAGTTACGGGGTAGGTCAAGCTGATACAGCAGAACAAAATTGAACCAGTACATAGAACATATGTGATGGTGGCACTATGTAATTGAACAGTTAACAATGGATATATGGAATAAAAAATAAATTGATGTTTATGTTTTGTAGGACAAAATAATGCTATTTATTGAATCACTACTAAGCAATGATTTGTTTACTGTGCATATATACAGAGCAGAATCTCAGGTAATTTCATAATTTACTCCAATACATAAAAAACTGAGATGCATTATAATAAATGTAGAAATGTAAAATGTATTTACTATATTGTTTAATTATTACAGATTGTAGCCCTTTGAAGAAGCTTGACTGTATGAGCAAAACATCAGGGCAAAGTAAGATTTTGAAAAGAAAAGAACATCCATTTTCATTCTTAAAGGACCTGATGTGATCCCCCTACAATAGTCACAGACAGCACCCTTCAGGAATGCCAAACTTTGCAAGTACCCACCTGCCAGCCAAGTCAGAAGCTGAGGTCACTATGGTCCAGTGGAGCAACTTGTGTACCAATAAAGAAACCTCCGTTTTTGAGAAGGTAGCACTACCGTGGAATTCCATGCCCATGCATTCTCTGCACAATGTGGCTGCTTCCTCCTCTCGAAGCTTAGTTCCTTGCAAGAATGCTACCTTGGCCTTTAGGGATTTGACGCAGGACAGAATATGCCTCCTTTATACATGGGGGTTCATCCCTCTAATATTTCATGAGATATATTAGAAAGAAGTTATTATGTGGTCTGTGGAAAGGGGGCAATGTGTTGATAGTGACATAAGCCAGTTGCTAGTGCCTAGGAACCTAGTTTCACCCTACCAGGCTCCTGCAACCCACCTAGCCCAGACAGGACCCTCACAGTCAGATGTGTATGTGATACAATAATTCTAAAGTGTAAGCGGTCATACACATAAGCAATTATACACTTTAATAACATGAAGAACTAGGTAAACCTTAAGTATTTGCCACAGAAGAAAGAAAACCTTGGTGACTAGATCCAAATGACTTTCTGGACCTTAAGGGTAAGAAGCAACTGGTACATCCATGCCCAGATCCAGTTCATATGGGAAATTATGAGCTACCACATAGTGGTAGCAGAATAAGAAAAAATAATTGAGTCAAGAGTGTGAGAGGCTATCTCTCATCATGGGGAGAGAGTCACAAATATTGGAACTTACAAGGGGAGTGCCATAAACTTATGCACAATAATGCCAGAGTGACAAGTTACATTAAGGGTTCAAAAGCCTGGTGACAAACCTCATTATAGGGTGCCATGGTACTGGAGAAATAGCAAAAGGGGGAAGAGGAGGGGGAGAAAGAATGAAGGGGAGAGGAGGGTGTCCCTGGTGAACTGCTCTGCTTCCCCCTCCACGGCACCCACTTGGAGGTTTTCCAGTGGGGCCCTAATTCCAGACAGGTGTGAGGTTCTGACCTGGAGAGTCTTATGACATGCTAGGCCCACTCTCCCAGTCTTCCAGGCCTGTCAGCTGTCCTGGTAAATGGTAGTCAAGCAGTGGTACCACCGAGCTGTGTGTGAATATGGTTATGGGCAACCAGGGAGCAGTGCCAGTTGAAGGGCGGGATGGGGGGCTGGGAAGGGATTTCAAAATCAGCAAGAACAGTCATCCCAGAAAAGTGGCACAGCTTTTAGAGCTTAGCCAAGTGATAAGAATGGGAGGCAGGAAGGCAGAGCCCAACAAGTTACCACAGTTTGTCTAGAGAGGCAGCCAACTAGAAGACAGAGAGAGGGATACAGGAGAGAGGTGGGGAGGGGGGTCACTGTGCTTGCCACCTAAAGGGGCAAGGTACCAATCCCACAACAGAGGGCATCCACACTACCCCCATATGTGTTACAGACCATAAACTAGAAAAAAGGAACCTGTAGAACTATAACATGACAAATATCCATTAACAGATGAGCTGATTGTTAAAGCCTGATTAAAAGTAGGGGCACAGCTGCTGCCAGGTTATTAACCCTGACTCTAGATGCTTAAAACCTTTCAAAACTGATGAAGTCCATGGTGTCCAGGGTAATGTCCTAAACCAGCTGGCTCCTAAACTCAGACAGCAGATGGAGCCATAAATTGTACTGCTTGGATATGATTCACCCATTACAAGCCTGGGGTTCTCCTGCTGATTAGTCCTGGTATTGTAAGGATTTGCAGTATGCTTCATGATGGAGACTGCTGAAGCAACCTGAGGGTGGTACGCAGGATTCTCCATACCCCACTTCTTTGTGTGGTATGCATGCAGGTCTGCCCTGCTGCCCCTTGCAACTGTCCCACTGCCCCTCCTGATAGACCAGTTTCTGAGAGTTGCAAGCAGATATGTACAGAAGTTTCAGGTCTGTGTGCCGTGTTAATACAATTTCCAAGCTAGAGAGAAGGGGTGAAGCATGGATTGTCCATCATGCCATTCTGAATTGGCAGCTCGAGACATGCAGAGCTGCATGCTGAAGTGCCATTACTTTCAACACTGAACTTGAGCCGTCACATGGGAGTATGGGAACGCAGCCCAGGGGGATTTCAAGGGAGGTGCTGGCCAAAAGAATCAGTGGCTTAATTTTGTGAACTGGGCAACTGAAAATGTTTTAGAACAGGGTAACACTTTGCCTGTTCAGGAGCTGTACAGCCAAAATTGTTGAAGCACCCCAAGCCATTGATTAGAGACCCAAACCAACTGTGTCTCCCATCCCTGCCCCCCACCACCAAAACACAGGGCTGTCCCATGAAATAGAAAACCTCACTAGATTGATGCTGAATAAGAGAGATACCTACTTCATTTAAGTATCCTTGCATAAAAGGTGACCCTTGATTGTGTCTCTACTTCTTTTCATTCAATTAAAAAAAAGCCATTAGTACTGTTTCTACTTGGTCATCTTCCCATTTCCAGTTCACTATCCCCAGGATGAGGACTTCTCTTGATCAGAAATCAATGTTTCACAAACCGCCATCTTTTTAAAATTCACTACCTTCAGTCTTAACCTATACCAGTAGTGCTGTATCATGTTTTAGACATGCCTTAAATACTTCACTCATTACTAAGTGTCAATATAAATGCAAATCTGACTAGATTGACTCATGAGTGTAACTGTATTATACATGGTTGTTTTACCTGTTATATTTACGTTCCCCATTTGTTGTATGTTCTGGTCACCCTTGTAAATGGGTCCTTGACCCATGGTCTTACCAGATTTAAATAAATAAAACAAACAGGGTGGAGAGGTGTATGGGGGTGGTGGGGTGGTGGTTCCAATTCTAAGGAGGGAAAAACAGCTGACAAGTCTTTGACAGTACTCACGGCAGTCATCTTAGCTGCTGCTGAGGAGATCACTGGGGTTGGGGCATAGCAGAGATCATAGGCATCTGTGGAGATATCCCAAATGTCACCAGAGGAGTAGCAACACAGTCAGCCCAAGATCTGGCCTCCTTTGCTGTTGGCTGGTTGTGGTCTTGCCCTTGTCAGCTTGAGAATGTTTTGTTGCATTGAAGCTGTCAGGCCATTGTTCTTTTTGGAGTGGATCAAATCTGTTCTGTACTGGCAGAGGAGGTTCAGCCACAGGACTTCTAGAGGAGGCTGTAGAGGGGGGGCCTGTGTCTGTACTGCCGGACTGCTTCCCATGTCTGCCCTGGTCCTTCCAAACCTCAGCCTTTTGACATTTGCTCCCCACCCCCTCCATTTCTGGATCCACTGCAATTAATCATCAGATACAGGATGAGAGGCACCCTTTAACTTGGGGGCAGACAGAGCTGAAATGTCTATCTCTGTAGTGTGAGACCTACAGTCAGTGTTGCCATGTGGGTGGCCTGGAAACTGATAGTCTGGTCATTGATGCTGAATGAACTCTTCCACTGCCTTGGACATTTTATACTGGTAGATGGCCCCATTCAGCATGCTCTGAGGCTGCACTGGGTATCGAAGCCCCAAGGTGGTGCAGTTTCCATTTAATCCCTGAGTAAGCTCTGTTCTAAGAGAACAGCTCCACAGAAAGGTCTGGTACAGGGCAAGTTGATGTTCCTTCCATCACGGTGGGCTCCTCTCCATTGCCAACCTGAGGACATTTTCTTTCAGCTGGTATCAAAGGAATTTGACTAAGATTGGCCACGGTCATGCTCCTAGCTTGGGGCGGGGAGCCAGAGTATGGCGTGCCCACTCAAATTCCAATGGTGGGTAGTTTGGGGCATTGAGGTGAGTTGGCAGAAGCTTTTGCAAAAGGTGGTCACGCTGTTGCCTTCCACCCCTTCAGATAGGCCTAGCAGACATATATTGTTTCATCTGGCTCGGTTCTTAAGGTGAGCTACCTGTCACAACCCCACTCAGCAGGTCAGCCCTCTACTCCCAAAGTGCCAACCTCTGAGCGTAGTTTTGTGAAACAGTTAACAAAACAAGGTAACCCCTCTTGTCTGTTTAGTGGGTTCGAGTCACCTTTGTCCCAAGCTCTGGAGGGATTGAAACTGATAACCTCTTGTTAGCGTACCCAATTGTCAGGCTCAGATAATTCTGTCTTCGGAGGGCCAGATATCTTTGCCTACAGGCACCTAACCAGGTATTACAAAATGAACCCTTAGAACTCTATGCAAGACCTAGAGAACTCTTACCTGTTTCCAGGTTTATTACCACAATAAGCTCATGCACAGTGTCAACTGTAACCATCTAAGCTTCATTTATAAAAAAAAAAAAGAAGTTTCAAGGCACACCAGGCAGTTTCTGTTTTTAAAATATATATCTTTACTTTAAAATAGGTAAAAATAGGAAAACAGTACATACAGAACAAGATATCCCAACACATACAATCTTAAAAACAAAACAGATTTAAAAGTGCAAATTGCTACAAATCTTTCAGTGCTATGGCGTTCCTCTTCCTCAGTCAGAAAATGAATGTTTCTCTCTGACTCTAAGGTCTGTTCAGTATACTTAAAAGCAGTCTTGAGACGGCCTTCTCTCTGAGGTCTCCACCTTGGTGTATTAAAATTTATATTTTATAACACAGGATGTCCTAATAACATATTTTAAAAAAAATAGGTGACATCAGTGAATCTCCTCTCTTCATGTGACTTCCCCAAACTAGTCTGTGATCTGCTTCACACAGACATCAAAGTCTCTTTGATGTAATTAACTGGCTTCCTCTGACGATACCCCAAACAAATGCATATTGGACTTCCCAATTTAGTCAGGACCCGCTTCACATAGTCATCAAAGTCTTTTTGATGTAATTAACTGACTTCCTTGGAAGACACCCCAAACACATGCATATGCCCCTTTCTTCATGACACCTAGTGCAAATCAAAGGATCTCCCTGAGGACGTCATAAATGAGTATTTTAGTCCCTGGCTTCAAAGCAAACTGACAAGCTAATTGCATCCCAGATATCTGTAGTTTAACCTAAGTCCTGTCCTTTTAACTTATACCGGGGGGGGGGGTTGATGTGTCATTTCAGCAAGACAGTAGTTTCTCCTGACAGACACTCCCCTACATATTTTATATTGCAGAAAAAATATCGTTGTGTAATCAGAACCAGCTGTCCAATCGTCACAATCCTCCCCACCTAGACTGAATTTGGGGGCACTATCCCCTGCATGGGATGAGCTTCCCAAATCAGTTCACTCCTCATAGACATGAGACAGCCCATCTGAGTTCTGATTGGTCGCTCCAGCCCTATGTAGAATGGTCATGTCATACCCTTGCAAAGCAAGACTCCATCTTAGCAATCTACCATTGTTTTTCCCCATCTGCGTCAGCCAAACCAGGGGATTGTGGTCAGTCTGCACCACAAAATGCTGCCCATATAAGTATGGCTCCAATTTCTTTAGGGCCCACACTATGGCAAGACACTCCTTTTCCACTGTGCCTGCTCCCTGGGAAGTATCTTTTTACTCAGGTAGGCTTCTGGGTGATCCCTTCCTTGGCTGGATGTCTGACTCAGTACTGCCCCAATACCCATGTCTGAGGTGTCAATCTGAACTATAAAAGGTTTGCTATAGTCAGGACTTGTCTAAACAGGAGCACTGCACAGTGCCTCCTTTAGTTTGGAAAAGCCTTCCTCACAGGCTGGGCCCCAGGTAATTTTCTTGGGCATCCTTTTCTTTGTCAGGTAAGATAGGGGAGCAGTCAGGACACTGCAATTGGGTACAAATTTTCTATAGTACCCTGCTGTTCTGAGAAAACTCCTGACCTGCTTCTGAGTTTCTGGTCTGGGCCATGCCTGGATTACCTCTATTTTTATTTGGTTAGGACAGAGCTGTCCCTGGCCTACCACATGCCCGAGGTATGTCACCTCTCCCATGGCCACCTGGCACTTCTCAGCTTTGACAGTCAATCAATCAATCAATCAAAATCTTTATTTATCCAGGTGGGCACCATTGAGCAAGGCTCATTTGCAAGGTGGACCTGGTCATAGTGACAACAAAGTACAGAGCAGTAGCAAGTATACATAATGAAATAATATACAAGGAGGGGAAACAATATATACAGCATATACAGTATATTAGCATAGTGGAACAAAACTGCTATATTATACAAGTACAAAAAATATGCATTTGTACAGTCAGACATAAGCGTATGGGGCTTAACAGCATAACGTTTATTTATGGGTGCAGCCAGCATATTCAGCTAACGGGGAGAAGAGGCTGTATGTGGGGAGGTCTGTTGGAGAGATACTGAAGAGGAAGGAGATGTTTCCATAAACTAGGGGGGAAAAGGTGGCCTTAAACCACAGATAACAGCAATGGCTGCGGTGTACTAGACTATTATGGTAATGGTGGAGATGGGGTAATTAAAAGACACACTTCTTGGGAAGGAGTGGGACAAGCCAGGCTGGAGTGGACATGGATGGTTGAATGAAGCAGGAGTATTAATTGGGGAGAGTGAGAGGCAGGGGCGAGGCAGGGCATGAGGCAGGATGGATATGGGAGTTGTAGAGTAGTGAGCTAATGGTGTGGAAAGCATTTGCAAGATTCTTTCATGTTGCAGCCATAGAGTGACTTGAAGATGCTTACACTAACAGGGAAAGTTCAGCTTCAAGATTTTTTGTAAGCCATTCCACAAGGCAGGTAAGGAGAAACTTAGAGCAGCTCTGCTGAAACAAGTTTTGACCTTCAGAACTTGGAGGGAGATTAGGGAATAACTCCTGAGAGCATAGGTGCCTATCACACATCGGGGAATACAGTTAGAGATGTATGTGGGGAGCTTGTTGGTCACCGGTCTGAAGGCCTATAGTGCGGCATTTCTATTCCTTCTATAGTGAAGGGAAGTCCAGCTGATTGCTGTGTACAGGGAGCAATGGTGTGTGGAGAGTGGCAGACCGGTTATGAACCTGATTGCTCTGTAGTAGAGGGTGTCCAACTTAACCAGTGCAGAGGCAGAGCAGTGGCTGTAGAGAAGGTCCCCGTAATCTATTAAGGATAGGAAGGTGGCTTGGACCAATTGGATCTTGGCCTCCTAGGCGAGCAGATAGTTGATACTGAAGCATAGTCCTAATCTTTGTCTTAATTTCTTCTCTAATTCTTCGAGATGATCGGAGAAGGAGAATTTATGATCGAGCCAGACTGTGGTAATTTGTGGGATAGCCCCCACACAAATAGGATTTGCCGTATACAAGGAAGGAGAAAAGAGCATAGCTTTTGTATTTTTCACATTGAGCAAAAGCTTTTTGTTTAACAGCTGATATTATAGAAGGGTAAATTCAGCTTGGAGGTCTTCACAGGTTGCTTCCGGCGTGGGACAACTCAAGTAAAGTACAGTGTCATCCGTGAATAAATGGATGTTGGCTTTAATGATGGTGTCATTGATATTGTTAATGTAGACCGCAAATAGGAGGGGACCAAGGATAGAACCCTGAGGCACACCTCTAAGCATGGTTTTTATGTTCTCCAAGGTAGTCAGCAAACCAGCACATAAAGTTATAGTCCAGACCTAAGTTGCTTAGAGAGGAGAGAAGCTGGCTGTGGTCGACTGTGTTGACTGCTTTACTTAGATCCAAGAAAATGGCACAGACATGCATCTTATTGTCAAGGTCAAGGAGCCAATCACTGGTCACCTTTGCTAAGGCTGTTATGGTGCTGTGTTTTGCTCTGAACCCAGACTGAACAGGGTTTAATAGGTGTTTGGATTCTAGATATGCCCCTAGCTGGTCCCTCACTATTTATTCTAGTAATTTAGACAGAATGGGGAGAAGGGAGATCGGTCTGTAATTATCTAGATCACAGGGATCACCTGATTTTAGTAGAGGGATGATATGTGCTATTTTCCATTGGGAAGGGAGACTCCCCTGGGAAAGTGACATATTGAAGAGGTGGGTGATTGGCACAGCAAGCACATGGTATGCACATTTCAGATAGTAAGGCTGTATGGAGTCGAAGCCTGCTCCCTTCCTGGTGTCCAACTGCAGTAGTAGGTCTTCCACCTCTTTTAGGGATGCAGGCAGGAAAGAGAAGGTCTCCTCGGTAATAGGGGACTCGTGGACAGATGGGCCCTGTTGTGTACGGATGTCCTTGGCAGGAGAAGTATCAAATGCCAGCCCTGCCATTGCAAAGTGATTATCGAGGGCATCCAATATCTCTGAGCGGTCAGAGATGACACTGCATCCTGATTTAATTTTAGATGGAAGGGCGTTAAAAGGTGCAGGGTTACTGTCAAAATTGCGCATGCAGTATCGCACGTGTTATAACAGCGTGTACATTTTAGCGCTCCTTCATATTAGCATAGTGCCATAACAGCTTTTATTTTATAGTGCATTAATGAAATCGACAGTATGCCATAGTGCTATGTCAGCTTACCGATCTATGTTCCTGCTAGTGGTTCCTGTTTGCTTCTGTAATGTTTGCTAGGACCCTGGTTAGCAGTGTACCACAATGTGTCACTCTCTTTCCCCTCCTGAACTTCCTGTACCTATCTGGATCATCCTCAAACACAGTAACACTGCAGGTCTTTCAAGGTACAGTCCCATAATTCATCTTTATTGATAACATCAAAAACAAAAGTAAAGGAAAATTTATTTAAAACTGGACAGCTGTCACATTTCTAGTGTGACTGATGCTTTACAGAGTGCATTGTAAATGCTAGTCCATTTATGCCTGTAGCTGAAAGTTATAGGCTATCCATCTAAGGTATTGGTTTTGGGTGCATTGAGCATACTGAGATACGATGCTTGTTATGCATTTTGCTGAGTTTTTGTATTTCTTTTTACAAACCGGCACTGTACTTTCTGCAATAAGCTGTTCTATAACAATTCTGTTGTTATGTTGTTCTGTTTTCAAGAAATCAATGAAACGCCAGATGGATGGGTGGTGAGCACCAATAAAGTGATTAAATTTACGATGCCAGGCTTTCACTGAGTTAATGGTGCGAGGCAGATCATACTGCACTGCATCATAGCAGTTCCACAAATCTATTTCGAACATTGGCCGTCTTCTACCTCGTCTGGCAAGAGGCCTGCCCAACCATGTATCCTCAAAATAGTCACTAAGACAGGTTAAGGACTTAGCATTGCTTTGATAAAACTCTGTCTGCATTAACTCATCAAAAGTGGTAAGAACATCTGGCACTGGAACATAGGCAAGTGAAGGCATTAAACAAATATGCATAGCATAGTTGGGATCTGACGTATTTTGAGCACACACCTCTTGAATTTCTTGTACCTTGCGCCAGATTGCTTGGCATAGATGGAAAAAAACAGCCTCTGAGTGTAGCAGTTGGGTATACTTGCTTGAATGCTTTAAATGCTGCAGATTCAAAATCAATTAGAATAGATTCTGGTTGAAGGTCACCACATAAAGTTTTCAAGACAACAAACACTTTTGAGTATGTAGCAGCTGTACGATTTCCCATCAAGATATATACTGTACCAGAGGGACCACTGTTTTGTACTTCACAACATGTATAGTGTACAGTTGACGAAAATTGGTTGGGCAGCATTTAAAAGTTCCGTCTACGAACCAATGGGCACTTGCCTTCAATATATCAAGGTCCTGGTAAGCTGTGAATATAAGAATTCAATCACTGCTGGGACCATGGTCAAATAGTAAGAATTTCTCATTCTTAGATGTAACAGTGAACTCCTCTGGTATAATGAGAGCTGCAGCATTCTCTGGTTCTGGAGGAGGGCGGGCAGTGGCCATTCGGTCTCTTCGGACCGTACGCTTTAATAGCGACATTGAGGGAAGTTGAGATGATGTTGAAGGACACAATTCAGACATGCCAGATGTCACAATTTGATAAGTGGACTCAGGTAGTTTTGGCTCGTTCTTTCATGTTGACCACTGCCTCCTTCACAGCAAGCTCAGCTGGGTCAGGTACATGGTTATGCTCTCCCAGTTCTTTTAACACTGTATCTCCTTTCAAATGCAAATGAGCACAGCAGTGCTCTTTATCATATTGCAAACATTTTTAGTAAGCTTTATCTGCAGTTACACACGCTCTGTGAAATAGGAATCCATGTAGGACTGCAAGCTCACTGCCCTTTTGGCTGCGGATGAATCTCACTTGCTGAGACATGATGCACAGATCTGAGTATGCCATCACTTGTCACCAATTAAATAGCATCCGTGAGTAATAAATCTGAATAATGATTTAGCACTATTTCAAGCGCCATATTGAGCACGCACTATAATGCAGTAGTGCTATTACTGTATGTATGCGTGGTTATTTCTCACGCTATTTCATCCGCACTATTATGATCGGATCACCCAGGTACATGGCCAGACATGTCCTTTATAGTTTTCCTGAGTTTAGCAGGATTTCTTGTGGAAGAGGCTAGCTCTGAGCAACAGAAGGTGGCTTTGGCTGCTCTGACCAACTTGGTGCACTTGTTGCGTGCTCTCCTAAATTCACACCAGTCAGAGTCATTCTTGCTTTTGCGAGCTTTTTTCCCTAGTGCATCCCTTTCAAGCAAGGAAGCTTTGAGCTCAGGTGAGAACCAATGGCAGGTGCTGCTTCTAACGTGAACCTTAACCATGAGTGCGTGCTTATTTAAAGCCACACTTAGGATATCGTAAAAAATAGTATATGCCTCATTGACCATTTTGGCTAGGAAGAATTCCTGCCATCGCGGTGAGTGTTTCAAATCATCGACGTAGGCAACCAAGTCAAAGTTGCGATTGCGCCTTTTGGTAGTGAACTTTGCCACAAACTGTGGGTTGTGCATGGATCTAATGCTAGTGATTATACAGTGATCACTAATGTCAGAAAAAAATGTTCTGACAACATGAGAGAACAGGTGTTGTTTGCTAACCAAATTACATCTAGGAGGGAGCTGTTGTTAGGGTTCTTTTTGTTTGGGTGAGTTGGCTCTCCAATGAGTTGCACAAGTCCTAGGGAGTCATAAAAGGATTTCAAGGGACCTGATGCATTTGATAGCCAGTCATAGTTTAGGTCACCAAGAATAATGGTTTCCAATGAACTAAGACCTAGTACGGAACTCAGGTGAGATAGGAGATGAGGCCCAGCAGATGGGGGCCTATAGCAGCCTATTACACGGAGTGCACTGGTAGGAGAAAGATCGATCTTTAGGGTCAAGCACTCAAATTCTTTAGGGGTGGAGGATGCTTCAACGCATGCAACTGAGTATTTGTCCCTAACATAGATTTCCACCCCACCTCCTCTTGATTGCCTATCCACTCTGAAGAGTAGGTAACTTGGGATGTTGATTTCATTGTCTGGGGTTGCTAGCCTAAGTCAGATCTCAGTGATTACCAGGACGTCAGGTAGGGTGTGGCTCACCCAAGCCTGGATCAGGGTGTACTTTTTCAGCAAGCTACAGGTATTGAGATGCATGAATGACATTCCTTTAATACCCACCAGGTCTGATGGAGAGGCAAGGGTAACCATTGGCCCTGGGTTGAGTTTGACATTGCCTGAGCACAGTGGTAATAATAGCAAGATTCTTTTTAGGGCAGTAAAATGTAATTTGTAGACACTATTTTTTGACCAAGTGGGAGGGCGATGATGTTGAATAGGCCTGCCACCACTCCTGGTGCTATACTGGCCTAGGGTTGCAGCCACTAGAGTCCTGGCAGGCACTTGCCACGAGGAGGAGGATGTATCGAGCCTGGATTGGGGAATATTCTGCAGAGGCAGATCGGGAGATGTCCAGCTCCCTGACAGATACAGTTGAGCAATACAATGGTCCAGAAGGGCCACCTGAGAGGAGTTATGGGTCGCAGAACCGAGAGTAGTGCAAGGGTCATTCCACTTTAGGGAGGAATGAGAGTTCTGATAAATCATACTGTATGCTAATAAAACAATTGACACACAGAGGAGCCAGCTGTGCCCTCCCATGGTAGGTCCTAAACTCTGCCACAACTAGCAATAAGATTTCTTGGCCACCAACAGATGCTGAGCCTAAAGATGTTCAGTCAGATGAGCGACCAGAGGAGACTTATGGAGGGATGAACGCTCCCTGGATGTTGACAACTATGAGAGGACAGTAGATAGTTAAAGTTTGAGTAGGCTGATGTTCCAGTGGGCAAGGTAAATGGGGAAGGGGAAGAAGTGTATATAATAAATGGAGGGGTGGGGATGGGAGGGTGGTGAAAAATGTGGCTTTTGCCATACCTTGTGAGGCAGTGAGTCTGGCGAGGAGGTCTTGGGTGGCAGCTTGAAGAGAGCCAACTGCCCGGTGTCCGAGGATGCCTCAGCTGGTGAGCTGGGGAGCCCTGGAAGGCTTTTCATGGCTGAGGGAGAGAAGGAAGGGAGGATTAAATGCTAATAGAGACAAAAGGAACATCAGAAACCAGCGGGGAGTCCAATCTGCACCACAATCGGAGTGATTTGGGATGGCACCCGGATGTCTGGGATGCTACTGAACTCTAGCACTGAGAGGGCTGAAATCACACTTAAACCTCGGGGAATGCAGTTTAACACAGTCTAGTAATACAGTACAATTACAATAATATTCTTTTTAGACAATTGCAAGAAATCACAGTGCTTTTTTGAATCAGTTGCAATGGCAAGACTGGAAGTGGACTGCTGGCCAATCAGAAGAGAGCAGAGAGAAGTTCCCGCTTTCTGATTGGATGTCAGCTTTTGCCATACCTTGTAAGGGAAAGAGACCAGCAAGGCGGTCTCATGCCTGGTGTCTGAGGATGCCTCGGCTGGTGAGCCCTGGAAGGCTTCTCATGGCTTGTGAGGGAGCGAGTCCAGTGAGGAGGTCTCGGGTGGCGGCTTGAAGAGCACCGACCGCCTGGTGTCTGAGGATACCTCAGCTGGTGTGCTGGGGAGCCCTGGAAGGCTTCTCATGGCTTGTGAGGGAGTGAGTCTGATGAGGAGGTCTTGGGCGGTGGCTTGAAGAGTGCCAACTGCCCGGTGTCTGAGGATGCCTCAGCTGGTGAGCTGGGGAGCCCTGGAAGGCTTCTCATGGCTAAGAAGTGCCCTCTGTAGATAGGCCCTCTGTATCCTTCCCATCACTTTCCTAAGGTTGGATAGGTGTTCCTCCCAGCTGGTACTAAATATAGCAATGTCATCCAGGTATGCCACAGTGTACTCCTCAGC
Source organism: Neoceratodus forsteri (assembly GCA_016271365.2). Taxonomy (NCBI): domain Eukaryota; kingdom Metazoa; phylum Chordata; order Ceratodontiformes; family Ceratodontidae; genus Neoceratodus; species Neoceratodus forsteri. Next base: position 679,305,095 of record CM057454.1, read on the forward strand.
TCCATTTAACACCTGATTCACCAACCTTTGGAAAGTGGCCGGGGCATTCTTCATTCCGAAAGGCATTACTTTAAACTCAAATAAGCCTATCAGAGTGATGAAGGACGATCTCTCCCTAGCTCTGTCTGTCAGCGCTACCTGCCAATACCCCTTGGTCAGGTCAGTCGTCGTAAGGTAGGTCACCCCTCCCAACTTGTCCAGGAGTTCATCTGTCCAGGGCATAGGGTGGGCATCTGACTTTGTGACTGCATTCAGTCCATGGTAGTCCACACAGAAACAAGTTGAGCCATCTGGCTTGGGTACAAGGACTAGGGGTGAGGCCCAGGGACTGTAGGATTTCTGGATTACCCCTAAATCCAGCATCTCCTCCACTTCCCTCCTAATGTCCTTTTGGACAGCCTCTGACACCTGATATGCTGTCCGCCGTATGGGCATCTGTGTCCCTGTCTCCACATCTTGCGTCGCTAAGGGGGTTAGTCCAGGCTTGGCACTAAACAAGAGGACAAAGTCTGCTAAAACCTCCCTTACTTCCTGGATCTGGCTCAGGGTCAGCTGGGGAGACAATTTTACTGCCTCCAGAGAGGACTCTCATTTACTCTCTTCCAGCAAGTCCAGAAGGGGGTCTCCTTCATCCATCCCTTCCCCACACACTGCAAACACCATGTCAGCCCTATTTGCATATGGCTTCATCATGTTGACATGGTGCATCCTTTCTGTCTGTCTTCAGTCAGGTAACTCCACAATGTAGTTGACATCATTTACCTTCCTTACCACTTTGTACGGTCCTACCCACTCAGCCTGCAGCTTGTCTTTCCAGACTGGAATAAGGACCATGACTTCCTGACCCACCATGTACGAACAAGCTCTGGCTCTGCAGTCGTACCACACTTTTTGTTTCTGTTGGGCAGCTGCCAGGTTGCTCTGGGCTGTCCTCATAAGCTCCTTCAGCCTTTCCATAAACCTAAGGATGTAATCCACAATGGGAGTTCCCTGGGTGGCATGCTTGCCTTTGCAGTCCTCCAGATCAAGTCTAGGGGCCCATGTACCCAGTGTCCATATAAGAGTTTGAAGGGGGAAAATCCTGTCAGCTCTTGGGGCACCTCCTTGTATGCAAACAACAGGTGGGGAAGGTATTTTTCCCAGTCCCTCCCATGCTGTTCAGCAAACACCTGGAGCATTGACTTTAGGGTACCATTGAATCATTCCACAAGTCCATTGGCTTGAGGGTGATACGGTGTTGTGCATCTCTGCACCACCTCACACTTCTCCCATAAACATTTCATCAGGTTCAGCATGAAGGAACCCCCTTGATTGGTGATTACCGCCTGTGGAAACCCAACACAGGAGAAAATCCCAAGTAAAGCATCTGCCACTTTGTCTGTCCTCAGAGAGGATTGGGTGACTGCCTCTGGCAACCGTGTGGCATAATCCACCACAGTCAGGATGAATCTCTTCCCTGAGGAGCTGGGGGTGTCTAAAGGCCCCACAATATCCAGTACCACCCTCTGGAATGGCTTCTCCACTATGGGCCATGGTATCAGGGCTGCTTGGGTTTTCTTGCCCGCCTTCCCTATTTCTTGGCACCGGTGACAAGACCTGCAATAATCCTTTACCTGCTGGGTGAAGTTAGGCCAATAGAAATTCTGGGCCAACTGCTGCATAGTGCGCATGATTCCCAGATGATCAGACAAGGGAATATCATGGGCAATCTTGAGCAACTGCTTATGATACCCCTGGGGAACAACAAGCTGCCTGTCTAGCATCCCTCCCTCTGTCTGTACTGCCTGAGTGTACATAAGTCCATTTTTCCAATAAATCTTATGTCTGCCATCACCTCCCTGTGTGCCGTCTGAGTCTGCCCAAGCCCTTAGCTTCTCTAAACTAGGGTCACCCCTCTGAGCAGCTGCAAACCCCACACACATTCCCAAGGCATGGGACAGGTCCCCTTCAGTTGCTAAAATAGGGTCCCTAGCACTAGCATCAGGGCACTCAGGATCACTGTCAATCCCAACCCTCTGATAAGGGGTCACCCCTCCCTCTTCGGAGTAACCCTCTGTAGCTGTGTGGTTACTTGCTACTGGGGAAATTTCTACCCCCTTTTTATCAGTCTCCCTATCTGGAGACACAGGCTGGGAAACCAGCCTCTGAGTGGTTTCCACAATGGTTTCTGTGGGGTTCAGAGAACTACAATTGTCCCTTGCCACTTGGCTATAGGTAACTGCACATACCATCCCCTGCAGGAGATGGTTACCCAGGATCACATCCACTGCTAATGTTTTGGCTACAGCCAGCTGTTGCACAGTTCCCCCATTTAACCCCAGTCTAGAAGAACACTAGCGAGGGGTAATATTTTCTCCCTACCTGCAAAGTCCTGTACAGTGATGTATTTATTGGGTATAAACTGACCAGGCTGTACCAGATCCCCTTTACCAAGGTCAGGGATGCCCCTGTGTCCCATAACCCCTGCATCTGTACACCATTCACCATGACTGGGTGCATGTGTTCCCTCATGTTCACTGGCATGCTTCCAGGGACACACAAGCAACCCACTTCTTTTCTAGCCCCGGTTGTGTATTATTGCTCACCTTTTGGGGACACTGTCTGGCAATATGCCCAGTTTCTTTACATAACCAGCATTAATTTCTTCTCTCAGAGAAATCTTTTCTCTGAAACCTGGGGCTAACTGGTTTCGTTGGAGGCAGTGAAAATTTAAGCTGCCCTGAAGATGCACTTTTCTCTTTCTGTGCTGCCCCACCCACCCCATTCACTCTTAGGGCAGGTCTGCTTTTGGCATAGCAGTCCAAGAGTTCAGCAGCCTCTTGTACTGTTTTCGGGTCTTGGTCCTCTAGCCAGGTTTTTAGCTCTGCTGGGCATGCCCAAAAAAACTGTTCTAACAGAATCACATTTTCAATTTTATCAACAGAGTTTGCCTCAGGTACTTCCCACCAACATTTTAAAAACTGATGTTGTTTCATGGCTAGCTCCTTGTAGCTCATGTCAGGGCTTCTCCTGAGCTTACAGAATTTAGCTCTGCATGATTCAGCAGTTAATTCAAACTTTTTTAACAGTGCAACTTTAAGTTTGCTGTAATCATCACTGTCCTCATTGTCCATTTGACCCAATGCATCCCAAGTTTTCCCGGTAAGTAGCGGGGATAGCTGGAAGCTCCAGGACTCTCTAGGAATTTTAGCCTGAATACAAACTTTTTCAAAAGAATTTAAAAAGGCATCCATATTCTCCCCCTCTTTACATTCAGCTATTCATTTGGAGTTCAATTTGTAACCCAGTCCTACAGTTCCAGTTAAACCCAAGCCACTTACCTGCTCTGGTGTCGCTGGTCAGAGTCGTATCTTCTCCAGTTCTTGTTGCCTCTGGCTCTCCTGCTCTGCATGGTCAGCGTCTCACTGTTTTTGCTTTGCCTCTCGGCATTCTCACTCTGCCTCATGGTCTGCCTCTTGCTTCTCTCGCTCTGCCTCATGATCTGCCTCTCGCTTATCTTACTCCCTCATCTCATGGAACTCCAGCTCCATCCTGCGCAACTCAGTTTGCAACCTGAGCACCTCTGGATCCAGGATACTAGTGATCTTCCCCTGCTGCTGTTGCCCTTCACTGACAGTGGCCCTGTTGTCCTCCTCATTGGATCTGAACACTGCACTGGCCACTAACCCTGCCACACTCGAGGTTTGGTCCTTTTCAGTCATGGTCCTTGACTCACTGCTCTGGGTATTTGCTACCATCAGGGCATCTATAAGGTTCTGCTTGCTGGCTTTCACCACAAATGGGACTCCTCTGTCCCCACACAACTGCTTTAAGAAGGAGTCTACAGTGTGCCTGCTGTAGTTGGAAGTCATCTTTCCTAACTAGTGCTACTCTGACTGTCACTTTAGAAAAAAATAAAAAGGGTAGGAACTTGCCTGTAAGCCAAGGGATATAGTTCTGTTTCCTTTTGAAATAAAACTCTGCCTCTCTTTTTTTTTCCAAGTGAACTGAACAGTCTCAAGCTGACACACTGAACAATAAAGCCTATGCCACCAAACATTTTCGCACTGCTGCCAACCAATCTGTCACAACCCCACTCAGCAGGTCAACCCTCTACTCCCAAAGTGCCAACCTTTGAGCATAGTATTGTGAAACAGTTAACAGAACAAGGTAAACTTCTTGTTTGTTTGTGGGTTTGAGTCACCTTTGTCCCAAGTTCTGGAGGGATTCAAACTGATAACCTCTTGTTAGCATACCCAATTGTCAGACTCAGATAATTCTGTCTTCAGGGGGGCCAGATATCTTTGCCTACAGGTACCTAACCAAGTATTACAAAATGAACCCTTAGAACTCTATGTAAGATCTAGAGAACTCTTACCTGTTTCCCAGTTTGGTACCACAATAAGCTCCTGTACAGTGCCAACTGTAACCATCTAAGCTTCACTTATAAAAAAAAAGAAGTTTCAAGGCACACCAGGCAGTTTCTGTTTTTAAAATACATATTTTTACTTTAAAATAGATAAAAATAGGAAAACAGTAAATACAGAACAAGATATCCCAATGCATACAAAACAGGTTTAAAAGTGCAAATTCCTACAACCCATACACTCAGACTGGTCTTATCTAATGTATCCTTACTGTCTTAATCTTTCAGTGCTTTGATGTTCCTCTTTCTCAGTCAGAAAATGAATGTCTATCTCTGACTCTAAGGTCTGTTCAGTATATTTAAAAGCAGTCTTGAGCTGGCCTTCTCTCTGATGTCACCTAACTCTGCCTTGGTGTATTAAAATTTATATTTTATAACACAGGATATCCTAATAAGATATTTTAAAAAAAACAGGTGACATCAGTGAATCTCCTCTCTTCATGTGACTTCCCCAAACCAGTCTGTGATCTGCTTCACACAGACATCAAAGTCTCTTTGATGTAATTAACTGGCTTTCTCTGACGATACTCCAAACAAATGCATATTGGACTTCCCAATTTAGTCTGGGACCTGCTTCACACAGACATCAATGTCTCTTTGATGTAATTAACTGGCTTCCTAGGAAGACACCCCAAACACATGCATATGCCCCTTTCATCATGACACCTAGTGCAAATCAAAGGATTTCCCTGAGTGCATCATAAATGGATATTTTAGTTCTTGGCTTCAAAGCAAACTGACAAGCTAATTGCATCCCAGATATCTGTAGTTTAACCTACGTCCTGTCCTTTGAACTTATACCTGAAGGGGGTTTGATGTGCCATTTCAGCAAGACAGTAGTTTCTCCTGACAGACATTCCCCTACATATTTTATATTGCATAAAAAATATCATAGTGTAATCAGAACCAGCTGTCCAAGAGTCACACTACTTTCAAAGGCAAGTAGTAGATAGCTCTATCCTGCTCTTAGAGGTGGCCTCGAGTATACTCCTCACTGTCTTCCATCTGCTGCAGCCTCTGATCATTAATCTCAGCTTTATGGCACAGATCTATTAATTCTTTTCTTTTTTGGGCTATCCTGAAGAACACATGAGCATGGGCATGCTGCTGGCCCTGTCTGCTGGGGAAGCTTGCAAAGTCACCATTCTTTACCAGATTTGTCCCATCAGTTCAAGAGTACCACGTGGTCAGCACTTTTGGTGGCTCTAGGTGCTATAATGCAGCTGTGCAGTCTAGTAGCTCACCTTTTCATCAGAGGAACAATGGATCAGCATCAACAGGTTCAGTGCACCTAGGACTGACAGGTAAAAGACAAAGCACTTAGTTTGTGCCCCAAGAAAGCATCAGATGTTTGGTGATTCTGTGAGAAGAGGATGGAGCTCTTTAGGCTGTACTACCATCTAGTCAATGCAGAGTGCATGTGTGCAGGACTGCAACACTATGTGAAGAGAGTCTGGCCCTCAGGTTTATGGGAGGGTCTGGAATCTACATTATACCCCATATTCAGGCCTGTTTTTGAAGTGTGAGGAGACTCCTTGGAGAGTGTATTGACATTGTGCGCCATGAAGAGGCACGCCATATGGGTTACACATGTAGTGGACAGAGGAGCTGAACCACAAGACTGGAAGAGCTGTGATAGATCAGTTAGCATATAGTACACTCAATAGCCAACAACAGAGACCATGCCTGTTGCCATCCAGTGAATACAGTGCCTGAGAGAGAGAGAGGGCAGTGGACAAGAGAATGAGGTTAGAAGGTGATCAGAGAAGTGGTTAGAAAGAAATGGAATCCCAATGCTGTGGAGGTAGGTTCATCCTCCAGGTTTCAAAGCTATGGGGAAGGCCATATGGGGATCCCCCAGAGCCAGTAAAATTGCTAGTAATGGTAACCACTGGGCTAGCAGAAAATGGAGAACCTCGTTGGCTGTAACAGATATAGAGTGAGAGAGTAAGAACATTTTTAAGAACTTATTAGCATTCAACATAGCCCCAGCTTAGGGGTTAGCATGACATAAAAGAACTGTCTGGCAGAGTAGCCTTAGAACCAGCTGAAGAAAAAGAAACAAAACTTGCAAGTGACACTTGTTAAATTTGACAGTTGCCCTACCCACCTCTAACCCCACCCATCCCATGTAATAAATCCCTTCCCCACTCTAGCCCTCCCTCTTGCACCCATGCCACCCCTCCACCCCATTGGTGAATTTTTAAGGAACAATTGTAAGGAGAACATCAAAGCGATGGAGGTACAGGGAGGACAGGGGGGTCGAGGTGTTATGGGTCAACTTCAAGTCTAGAAACAGTGCTACCATTCACATGGGAGTGGTATACAGGCCTCCAACACAGGGAGAGGACATAGACAAAGAGAAGTTGGAAGACACAGTCAAAATGGCTAAGAAGGAGGAGGTGGTGCTGGTGGGGGACTTTAATCTGCCAGATGTAGAGTGGCGCCTACCTGTTGCAGTATCAGCTAGTAGCACAGACATCTTGGACTTCCTGCAGGGTGCATTTATCAGGCAACTGGTCAGTGAATCCACTCAGGGTGGGGCAATACTAAACCTGGTACTTATGAACAGGGACAGTGTGGTGGACATCATAGTGGGAAGACATCTGGGGACCAGTGACCATCACACACTATGGTTTAATAAAAGAACAACAGTGGAATCCAGCTGCACAAGGGCAAGAGTCCTGGATTTCAGAAGGGCTGACTTTACAAAGATGGGGGAATGCATCTGAGAAGACCTGGAAGGGGGAGATGTGAGAAAGAGGTGGAGGGAAAATGGACCAGAATAAAAAAAGAGCATAGTAAAGGCTACAAACTTGTTCACAGGCAAATAAGCAAAAGCAGAAGGAGGAAGAGGCCATTATGGTTCTCGAGGGAAGTGGTAGAAAAGATAAGAGCAAAAACAGTGGCATTCAGAAGGTATAAGGAGACCCAGATGGAGGGGGACAGAGAAGTGTATCTGGGGAAACAGAGGGAGGCAGGCAAGCCAGCAAGGTGTGCAAACACACAACTGTGGTAAGAATAGCCCAGACAGTATCAAAGTGGGACAAGACACTTTTCAGGTGTATCGGCAAGAAAAGGAAGACCAAGGTAGGGATTGCATGGTTAATAAAGGAGGTAGGGGGACTATACTGAGGAGGAACAAGAAAAGATAAATATCTTAAGCAAATATTTCTGCTCAGTATTCACAGTTGATGGGGAAGGGGAGGGATCACAAATAAGCACTAAGAGATTGGGGAAGAGGGAAATAGACACCAGTGTCTTTTCTGAGGAGAGGGTCAGGAAAGCACTCACTAATCTGAGGGTGGACAAAGCCATCGGGCCACACGAGGTGCATCCAAGAGTGTTAAAGGAACTCAGGGAGGTGCTAGCTGCACCTCTGACAGACTTGTTTAACCGTTAAGTGGAGATGGGCATGGTCCCGGAGGACTGGAGAAAGGTGGATGTAGTCCCACTTTACAAAAGTGGTAGCAAGGAGAAGGCAAGAAATTACAGGCCTGTCAGCCTGACATCTGTAGTAGGAACACTGATGGAAACATTATTAAAGGAAAGAATCGTGGAACATCTGGCATCCAATGGACTGCAGGACCTGAGGCAGCATGGCTTTACAGAGGGGAGGTCATGACAAACAAATCTGATAGATTTTTTTGATTGAGTAACCAGGGTTTTGGATTGGGGGGGCAGTGGAGGTGGACATGGTCTAATTGGACTTGAAATGACTGGAGGAGGGTTCAAAAGTTTGTCACCCAAGGTTTAATGCAAAAATATTTCAAGATAATGGACTTGGGTCATAGAAACCCAGGGGTGCAGTACAAAATGGAGGGAGAGATACCAGCAGCGACCAAGCAGGAAAGAGACCTAGAGGTAGTCATATCGGATGACCTGAAAGTGGCCAGACAATGTGACAAAGCGATCGGGAGAGCTAGTGGGATGTTGGGATGTATAGGTAGGGGTATTACCAGCAGGAAGAGGGAAGTGGTGTTGCCACTATATAGGTCTTTAGTAAGACCCCACCTGGAATACTGTGTCCAGTTTTGGAGACCACATCTCAGGAAGGACATAGACAGGACGGAGGCCATCTAAAGGAGGGCTGCCAAGATGGTGCAGGGTCTACATCAAATGTCCTATGATAAGACTCTAAAGGAATTAAACATAAACTCCCTGGAGGAGAGGAGGAAGAGGGGGGATATGATTGAGACCTTTAAATACCTCACAGGGGTGAATAAGGTACAACTGTATGAATGTGGGAGCAAGTGAAGTCCAGCAACAATGTCAGGATGCAAAAGTCCAAAAATGTGTTATATAGCATGAAAAAATAAAATGGACTGAGAATGGAAAATAAAGAACCAGTGCAAAATAAACAGGTCTATTCCATAGTTAACAGCACTAATGGAAGACCAAACACAATTCCTCCTAGAAACAGGCTAGGGGACTGGTAGGTTCGACCTCCTACCACCAACTGATTTCTAAGTCACATTCAGTGTATATTTATACTTTGGTTAGGTTACATGCCATTACAAATTCCTCCCCTAAAGATATCTTAACTTTAAATTATTACAGAGGAGCTTTAAATTTTGCATCACAACATGAAATCACACATTGCTAGAGCCTTTTAATGTTTTACAAACACTGATTACAAATAAAACACAATAAGAACTAGAGATGTAAGATTTGGTAAATAATCAAACTCCTCCCAGCAGATACTGTCATAAAAAAGGAGGAGCAAGGGTTGGCCAGCTCTAATAAAAGACATGCATGCTGCAGGGAGGTTCTGAACACACCCCAAACACTAAACAAGGCTTCAGATGAATATACATCTATTTCAGAGTTGTACCACCAATATTTCCTTTGAAAAACATTCTTCTAGCTTCCAGCAGCAACAAACTCTGTTGCTCTGTGGTTTTTTTATTAGCATGCACATATTTTATTGTATTTTCACTTTTGCAGTGCAAACAACACTATAAACAGGCTATATGTGCTGTAGTTTCCTGTGACAACTTTTGGGAACCAATAGGAAAGCAATGTACTCTTTCAGGCTTCCCTAGTACATAGAAACATAGAATTTGACAGCAGACAAGGACCACTTGGCCCACCCAGTCTGCCCATTTCCCTACTTAATGGATAAGCTGCAGATCCTAGTTAACCAACAGCCTACTTTCTTCCTACCCCCACCCCATAGAATTGCCTTATGACTGTACCGTGCATGCTTGAATTCCACCACTGTTTTTGACTCTACAACCTGCTCCGGAAGGCTGTTCCATGCATCCACAACCCTCTCCACGAAAAAATACTTCCTTACATTACCTCTGAGCTGACCCCTATCTTCAAATTGTGCCCCCTTGTTCTTGCACACCTCATTTTCTGAAAGATGCTACCCTCTTGGACTTTGTTGATTCCCTTGAGGTACTTGAACATTTCTATCATGTCCCCCCCCCCTTTCCTCTAGGCTCTACATATTGTGCTCCTTAAGTCTCTCTTCATATGTCTTCCGGTGCAGACCCTGCACCATTTTAGTTGCCCTCCTCTGGACGGCCTCCATCCTGTTTATGTCTTTGCAGAGATGGGGTCTCCAGAACTGCATGCAGCACTCCAGATGGGGTCTCACCAGCTGTCTGTACAGAGGGATGACAACTTCATGTTTTCTATTGGTGATGCCTCTCCCTATGCATCCCAGTATCCCCCAGCACTCCTTACTGCTCTCACACATTGCTTGCCCACCTTTCTGTCATCTGATATGACTACCCCCAGGTCCGTTTCCATTTTTGTTGTTGTTAGTATCTCACCCCCCCATTGTTTACTATTCCCCTGGGTTTTTGTTTCCAAGGTGCATTACCTTGCACTTCTTAGCATTGAATCTAAGCTGCCATACATTTGACCAATCCTCCAACCTTGCCAAGTCCTTCTCATCCTTTCCACCCACCTTGTGTATCAACTCTGTTGCAGATCTTTGTGTCGTCTGCAAAGAGACATACTTTTCCTTCCAGTCCCTCTGCAATGTCACTTATAAAGACATTGAAGAGGACTGGTCCTAGTACTGAACCCTGCGGTACCCCACTAGTAACCCCTCTTTCTTCAGAGTGGACTCCATTTGCTATTATCCTCTGCGTTCTGTTCTCCAGTCAATTCTTTACCCAGGCTACCATCTTTGGACCCACGCCCAGGCTGGCTAACTTGTATATTAATCTTTTGTGTGGGACTGAGTCAAATGCCTTGCTAAAGTCTAGGTAGGCCATGTCCACAGCCCCCTCCCTGATCTACTACTTTGGTCACCCAGTCAAAGAAATCGATTTGATTCGTCTGACATGACCTTCCCACTGTGAATCCTTCCTGCCTTGGGTCCTGTACCCCTCTGGCCTCTAGGTATTCGACAATTCTTTCCTTTAGAAGTGATTCCATCATTTTCCCTTTCACTGAAGTTAAACTAACAGGTCTGTAGTACCACCCCATCCTCCCATGATTTGTTAAAAAGGGTAGTCAGTGGTGTCACTAGTTCTACCCTTAGTTCTTTTAGAATTCTGGGATGAATCCCTAGTACCCAGTTTTGGGCTTAAATTCTTGTAGAAGGAATAAAATAACAAAATGAGCCGCTTAGCTCATTCTCACAGGAACATTCACACTATTGCGGGGCTCCTTACGCACGTTCATGTAGCGTGAACGTGTGCATGATCAAGAGGAGTTCCACTATGCATTTTAAACCATGCTCACCCTGAAACGAGCAGAATGCAGCAATTTGGGCAAAGGGAGAGACAGAAAATATTTTCAAGGGAAAGAAGAGAATACCTACAAGTGGCCAAGATGTAGGTAGGAAAAATAAAAAAGCACTAAGCAACAGAAAAGAAAGAAGTAAACAGAGTAATACTGTTGCAACAGATTTTAAAGCTTTTTAAAGGGAAAGCATCACTCAACCTCAGCCCAAAGAAGCAACAATCTTGTTTGTTATTAAATCATCATTTTTCTTCTGTTTTAACCAGTTTTGGAGATTTGTTAGAACTATGAGTAGTGGTGGTCGAAGTGGGCTCAATCCGCTCCACGAAGTGATTCGCGGAGCAAAGGCGGATTCTCAGAGTGCTCCGCAACATGAAGTGGAGTACTTAGTGTTATAATGAGGGAACACGGCGTATTGAAACAGTTACTTCACATTACTCTGCCTCCACTGGTCACTTCTTCTTTCACTTATTAAGGCGAAGTACACTGGAGGCAGTTCACTTTGCCTCATTTCGCCTTGTTTTTGAGTCCGAAGGCAGATTTTGCAGTGATTCACGGGAGTTCAGGTCACATGGGCTCTATATTGATCTGCACAGCCTCAGTTCGAGGTAGTGTGAGTAGGAAGGAGTAGGAGACAGTGTGCTCTGATAGCTGTCTGTAGGAATCTTTTAAATGCTGTTCAAAAAGCATTTTTCCTTTTTTGGGGGGGGAATCCAACTGTAGTTCATCAATTGTAGGAAACCCTCCTGTGCTCACATCATCAAATGTTTTTATTTGTGTGTGGATTTTGAATGTAAACTTACAACATTGAGTGTGTGTGGTGAAAGACAGTGAAGTGTGCTGTGTTGGGGAGGGGCGTATCTGTGTGTAGGTAGATTTGAGTTGGAAAAATAGTGATTTCTTTGCGTTTTGGTAATATTTTTGTTATATAACTGACTGTGTTACTGTACACATAGTAAAATTGTCAGTGATAGTACAAATGTTCTTGCTGCTTGTTGTGTGAATGTGGTGCAGCATTTCATAAGGTCAGGTTGTTTAAATTACAAATTTACATTACGTGGCACTGAGTACACTGAACTTTTGCATTTGCATTGCATTCCTCGTTCAGCATTGTACACAAAGTGTTCTGTGTTGTGTGTGTAGTGTTGCATGCAGCAAATATAATACACCTTTTAAAATTTGTGACACAGATCAGAGTAAGTGCAACTAAGCACAGCAGTGTGAACCTGCTGTCCACTGCAGCTGCTTGATTTTGTACTGCGATCGTGTTCTCTGTTCTTTTTTGTTCTTTCTCTGTTTTGCTGCTTGTAGTGCTGTAAAAATCAGCACTGTCTGTATTCAGTGCCCCCCCCACCCCCACATTAAAAAGGTATTTTTTACCAGACTGGATTGTTTTTGTGACCCCATCGGCACCACTGGTTACTGAAGTTGTTTTAATTCCATGACAGTGTCACAACACAGTAGTCTCTTATTTGTTGCGGAAGCCACAATTGTTTGTTTTGCTTCACATCCAGCTAGCGACCCTCCAGTCAGAAAGTGAACATATCAAAATCTGAATTTGGTAATAATATTTGCGGTTGATCCCCCAAAATGCCTGCAAAGAGATGCTCAAGTAAAGCTGTTTCTGGCCATGGCAATGTCAGCAGTAAGAGGGTCTGTGGGCGTGGTAGTAGTGCGCGGACGGAGAAGTGCATTGCTGATGTGAGGAAAGGTATTTCTCCTGCAGTGTTTTTTACAACCCAATCAGTAGCTTCACTGATAGTTGGAGGAGATGATGTTTTCCCAGCCGGTGGTGTTCGTGTTACTAGTGTTAGTGGTGGTAGAGGTAGTATTAACATTGTTGCGTCAAGTTCTAATTCCGACCAGTGTACCATATCCAAACATACTGAGTGTGAAGCAGTGAAAGTGAGTGACAGCATAGATGATGTCATACTTCCCAGTAACATCCTATTAACCGAACCTGATTCTGATGATCATGTCAACAATAGCATACAATGTGAGATTCCATCCACCGTTGCACTTAACGTCACTCATTTTCCATGCAGTGATTCACAGTATGGTGAAAAAATATCAGGTGATGGTGGTGTAGATGCTGATGATGAATGTGATGATGCTGATGATGATGATGTAGCTGTTGTTGCAACATGCAGTTCACATGTTAGCATTCAAGCAGAAGATGTGGACGTTGTGTGACAGTGACATAGATGAATATGATGATGATGTAATTGACCCCAGTTGGGAACCGGAGAAAAAGAAATTAAAAGTGGCTGTGTCTGAATCTGTTTGCTGGAATCCCCTCCTTGTAAAAACTTATGATTTACCGGTTTTAGTGGATGATGATGATGATGATGACGACCCAGTACTCAATATGATAGGTAGTTGTGGTGGTCAGTTGCAGTCCAGGTGTGTAGTGCCAGAAACATCACGTGCCCCCCCCACCACTTCAGTGCTTAAAATAACAGACTTAAATAAGCCACATCATCATGGACATGTTAAAAGCAGAGCATCACAATCCCTTGTTTGGGATTTTATTGTTCAGTATACAAATGATGATTCAGTTGCAATCTGCCAGGTTTGCCATGTGTGTGTGAGTCAAGGTAAAAAGGGGAGCCATCTTGGGACAGGTGGACAGCATATGCATCTTAAGAATAGGCACTTGGCTCTGTGGACCCAGCACAAGCTGGCAGCTAATACCAGACTGGGGCGTTCACCCGTATCACCGGCAACCATAGCCAGCATGTTATCCCCTTCCATGACTGTTAAGCCCATCAGGAAATTAAACATGTGCAGTAGTGCGGTAAAAAGAGCAGAGGATTACTACAGGCATGATGAGATGGAGGACCATAATAACTTTGAAATGTTGTCCAGTGCTGGTGAGAGTAGCAGTTTTTGTGGTGGAGGTGGTGGTGGTGGTGAATGCAGTATGTCTAGTGCAAGTGGTACATCCACACTGCACCCCCTGCCAATGACATTCATCACAGAGCACAACATTTGTGACCAACAACACACCCCATGTAAAACGTTTAAGTCAGCCCACATTACAGAGTGTTTTTGCGCATAAGCTGAAGTACCCCCCCAATCATACAGTGTCACGTGAACTTAATGCTGCTGTAGTGGAAATGCTGGCAATTGATCTTTTGCCCTTCTCCTTTGTAGAGAATTCTGGGTTCCAGCGGTTTGCTGCCCGTGCCTGTCCAAAATGGAAAGTCCCATCCAGGACATACTTTTCTACCCGTGCTGTTCCTGAGTTGTTCTGCACTGTCTCAGACTCAGTAAGACATGCCCTTCAGTGTTCCTCCTCTGCATTCATCCATTTAAGTATGGATATGGGGACAAGTGGCAAAACAGCGGGGCATTCATATCTATGTATAACTGCACACTGGGCACAGGTGCCAGGGGTTGTTTGTGATGCTGGTAGTGTGAATAATCAGTGCAGGAAGGTGGATTGTCGCGGTAGCAATCTTCCTGAAATTTGCCAGCATGTAACAATTGCTATGCGCAGTGTGACCTGTTCACACACTGGTGAGAACATGTTGGACATAGTACTGACTAAAATTGACAGATGGCTAAACCCTCTGTCCCTGAGATCTGGGTTCATAGCAAGTGACAATGGGTCTAATGTGGTGAAATGATTCACGAATGGTGTTTTTTTTTTGTGTTCCATGCATGGCCCACTGTTTAAATCTTGTGATTCAGGAGTTTCTGCAGCACCCTGACATAAAGGAAATGCTGACCATTGCACAACATATCTGCTCTCATTTTTCAAGATCTGGAAAAGCCCGTGACCAACTGCGGCAGTTGCAGATACAAAACAGCCTGCTTCAGCACCGCTTGAAGCTGAAAGTTGTCACCCGATGGAACTCCAAGTTATACATGGCAGAGAGGTTGTATGAACAATACAAAGCCATCACAGAATATCTTGTTATGCACACTAGCCGTGACAGTTCTGGGGCCTCCATGTCTATGACGACTGAACAGTGGCGCCTCATGGACTCTGTAATAACAATTTTGCAGCCTTTTGAACATGCCACACAGGCAGCGAGTGGCGAGTCTGCCTCCATTAGCCAATCAATTCCACTGCTGTGGGTGCTGAGGCAGACATTGGTGAATATACAGCATAGCCTTGATGTTGCCAGAGATGGTGGTAGCAGTATGTTGCTGCAACACATGCTGACAGCATTTGACCACAATCGTCACATTGTGAGCATTCAGCGTAGTGACAACTTTGCCATGGCGACAATGCTGGACCTACAATACAAACATGGAATTGCATCAGTACTGGAGGGAGGGCCTGAACAGGTAAAAAATATCAGTGGTCAACTGGTTCGCTTGGTTCATGGGGCACAAAAGTTACGTGCTAAAGTTTGCAAACCTCAGCAGCATAATCCAGCTGAAGGTGTAGCTGGAGGACTAGCAAGAATATCATGCAAGGATAAGGGGACTGTAGTTCCTGGTGGTCTGTCATCCAAAGTGGTTGTCATCAACCTGCTTTGGGAGGCTTTGTCCCAAGTGGGTATTTGTGAAATCAATGATTCCGGGGAATAGGCTGATGCATCAAGAATCGGACTTAGTGCAGCACAGAGAATGGTTGAGTCATATTTATCTGAAAACATGCATCTGACAATAAGTGAAGATCCTCTTTTGTACTGGAGTGGAAAGGTCAGTGAATGGCCAGAGCTGACTGCAGTGGCACTGAAGTACCTCACATACTCACCCTCCAGTGTAAGTGTTGAGAGGGTATTCAGTTCAGCAGGTGCAATAGTCAGGGATCGTCGGACAAACCTGTCTCCTGCAAATGTTAGTTTGCTAACATTCATTAAAATGAATGAGAGGCACATACCAGCACAGACTGCAACCTCGCATTTCACACCCCGGACTAGTCATGGTGGTCTTGCTGATGTGGAAATGGAGCATCCAGGTATCACTGGCAGTGGCTGCCTGAAACGGCCCACCACTGACGTAGATGATGACACAATGGAGAAAGAATTTCCCAGTGGTCAGACTTCAGACATCGATGACTGTGAGGGCAGTTTTCTTGGTGAGGATGATGATGTGGTTAATGTTGGCAGGTTTTAACTGCAGTATTTAAAAGGCGCTGTGCCCCCCCCACCCTGGATCACCACCACCGGGACTGATGCTATCCAAGTCTGTTGCCACCATGAGTCTATTTGCCCCCCACGGACCACCACCACCGCCTCCGGGACTGATGTTATGCAACTCTGCTGCCACCATGAGTCTGTCTGCCCCCCATGGACCACCACCACCACCAGGACTGATGTTATCCAAGTCTGCTGCCACCATGAGTCTGTCTGCCCCCCACGGACCACCACCAGCACCAGGACTGATGTTATCCAAGTCTGCTGCCACCATGAGTCTGTCTGCCTCCCACAGACCACCACCACCACCACCACCAGGACTGATGTTATCCAAGTCTGCTCCCACCATGAGTCTGTCTGCCCCCCACGGACCACCACCACCACTGGGACTGATGTTATGCAACTCTGCTGCCACCATGAGTCTGTCTGCCCCCCCACGGACCACCACCACCACCGGGACTGATGTTATCCAAGTCTGCTGCCACCATGAGTCTGTCTGCCTCCCACGGACCACCACCACCACCAGGACTGATGTTATGCAACTCTGCTGCCACCATGAGTCTGTCTACCCCCCACAAACCACCACCACCACCACCAGGACTGATGTTATCCAACTCTGCTGCCACCAAGAGTCTGTCTGCCCCCCCCATGGACCACCAGACCACCCGTGAACCACCACCACCAGCTTCTTAATATTTAAACCATAAAGTGAGTATGTGCACTCATGTTTGTTATGCTGCCTCACTTCCTTAAGTTGTCTGTTTTGTTTTCTGTAGCTTTTCAGAGCTGCAGTGGCAAAACACATACAGTACACTTCTCTTATTTCTTTTATAGGAGAACAAAAACAGGCTCCATCACTATTACTCACTGGGAAAGATGCTGTAGCTATACCGTACAGAGAGGAACCGATGTAATGTCCATGTGAAATCCATTCTGGTAAGTATGAATATTTTATTTCATCCGTTACATTGCTTTGTAAAGACTGCTGCAAATATTGCACACAACAGATTGTCTTAGTAGTTGACAAGATGTGTCTCTGAAATGTAACTTGACAATAGGGATAGAGATTTGAGAACCAGGGAAGGACACATAACAATGAAGTTGTAACTTTTAAGAAGTCATTAATTTCTTTTTTTAGGAAAATTCGCGATACTTTGTTGTTCTGTCAAAGTGGCCTTATCCCAAAAAGTTTGTCAACATCAGGCACACCCCTACCCTGACCCGAGCTTGGGCACACATGCAACTCGCAGAAGTCGTTTCCTTCGATGACCATGACCATCATTAAGAACCAGACTCCAGAAGGATGCTGATGAAATCTGTGAAGAAGTGAAAAAACAAGAAACCATTACAGACAAAACTGAAAATATGATCTCCCCCCCAAAAAAAAATAAATACTTACCTTCATGTGCTTGAGAGTTATCAGTTTCCATTTAAGTGCAAAAAATTCTCATTGAGCACTGGAAGGTGCACAGCAACAGTTTGGAGTCACCTGTGGGATGCAGAAAAATAGCATGAGTACATGTCCATGTCAAGTTCAACCCATCTCATCATCGCCTACAAAATACACAACCATATATCTACTGTATACATATATCTACTCACCAAGGCTACTATTACTGTACATTCAAAGGGCACCTCTCAATCCAGTTGAGATGATCACTTTTCAATTTTCTGCACACAAGGAAGGCGCATTGTGGGCCTGCAGAAAAAATCTGGGGACTCTGTGCCACCACTGTGTGCATGACTGAGTGCGCCATTAATTCTGGGGGACTTTGTATAAACAGTTTCTTTTCACTTGGTTACCACTTGTCAATTTTCTGCACACAAGGAGGACGCATTGTGGACCTGCAGAAAAAATCTGGGGACTCTGTGCCACCACTGCACACATGACTGAGTGCGCCATTAATTCTGGGGGACTTTGTATGTGCTGAAACAGTCTCTTTTCACTTGGTTACCGCTTGTCAATTTTCTGCACACAAGGAGGGCACACTGTGGGCCTGCAGAAAAAATCTGGGGACTCTGTGCCACCACTGTGTGCATGACTGAGTGCGCCATTAATTCTGGGGGACTTTCTATGTGCTGAAACAGTCTCTTTCACTTGGTTACCACTTGTCAATTTTCTGCACACAAGGAGAATGTATTGTGGACCTGCAGAAAAAATGTGGGGACTCTGTGCCACCACTTCGCGCAAGACTGAGTGCGCCATTAATTCTGGGGGACTTTGTATGTGCTGAAACAGTCTCTTTTCACTTGGTTGCCACTTGTCAATTTTCTGCACACATGAAGGACGCATTGTGGGCCTGCAGAAAAAATGTGGGGACTCTGTGCCACCACTGCACGCATGACTGAGTGCGCCATTAATTCTGGGGGACTTTGTATGTGCTGAAACAGTCTCTTTTCACTTGGTTACCACTTGTCAATTTTCTGCACACAAGGAGGATGCATTGTCGACCTGCAGAAAAAATCTGGGGACTCTGTGCCACCACTGCATGCATGACTGAGTGCGCCATTAATTCTGGGGGACTTTGTATGTGCTGAAACAGTCTCTTTTCACTTGGTTATCACTTGTCAATTTTCTGCACACAAGGAGGATGCATTGTGGGCCTGCAGAAAAAATCTGGGACTCTGTGCCACCATTGTGCGCATGACTGAGTGGGCCATTAATTCTGGGGGACTTTGTATGTGCTGAAACAGTCTCTTTTCATTTGGTTACCACTTGTCAATTTTCTGCACACAAGGAGGATGCATTGCCGACCTGCAGAAAAAATCTGGGGACTCTGTGCCACCACTGTGCGCATGACTGAGTGCGCCATTAATTCTGGGGGACTTGGTATGTGCTGAAACAGTCTCTTTTCACTTGGTTACCACTTGTCAATATTCTGCACACAAGGAGGATGCAATATGGGCCTGCAGAAAAAATCTGGGGACTCTGTGCCACTTTTGTATGTTCTGTGATTGTTGCTGTGAGCTCATAGTCATGATGTCATAGTGACATTTTTACAGTTAAAGCAGCATTGCAAGAATGTCCTCACAGTTCTGAACTGTACTTTTTTATGCTACTTTAAGTTTCCACAGCAATCACTACTTATGTGCGAGTCATCAGTGACTTGAATGATACGATTCTTCTCACAATTTATGTCTGCTTCTCTTACTCCTACTTTTTTCATGTATGAAAACAAAATGAGCACATCTTCCAATATTGTTCCGACCAGCTTTTTATTGGTTTGCAGCTTCTTTTCAATAACTATTGTTCCGTGGTGTCATCTAAAACAATGACTGATGCACAACTGTTAGTTAACAACAGAAGTTATATATGACTACTACTTAATGTGATGGAGAAAAGCAGAGGAAAACAATGACAAAGACCTGGTCACACTCACTGTCAGCAGCACCAATTTAAAAGGAATGCTCCTTTCATTATTTAACACATGAAAAAAGGTAGTACAGCACACTCAACTACTGCAAATTATCGTATCGTTCCAGTCAGTCAGGATGTAAGTAAAGGAAACTGTAACATAGCATTAAAAAATACAGGTCAGAGTTATCAACAGATTGTTGTGCTGCTGCTTTACAGACAGTCACCACATTGCATACTTGTGGTGATGCACAGAAACTAATATGTGGGGGCATTACTACCACTGTAGTATTTCTTGTTTCACAGAGTGCAATATATGTCTGTGAAAACCAACCATAATTTCATTACAGTGAGTCACATGGCAGAGGAATTGACAATCTGAAAAGCAACCCACATTTGTGCCACACTTCCTCAGCAACGTTAAGACGTGATGGCAGGGGGAGCGCAGGTGCATGCTCCACTATACTGAATGTCCAGCCGCTATCCCAAGCAATGTTTCCTAATGTTATAAGGTTCACTTTGTGGTGAAATGTGGGATGTTTCCACTACCAAGGCTCTTCTTACTGGAAACATGGCCACACATTTCACAACAAACTGACCTTTAACATAAAGAAACATTCACAAACCTGCACATTCCGATATTCACTGTAAGGAGCGGAGCACACACACATGCTGTCCCTGCCATCATGTACTAATGTTGCTGAGAAGGGAGGCAGAATGTGGGTAGATTTTCAGAATGGGAATGCCTCTATCACATGACTCATTGTAATGCATTTATGCATTGTTTTCAAAAAAATTTATTACGCTATGTGTTGCAAGAAAGATTCCCCTGGAAGCGAAAATGTGTATGATTTAATAATAACAAACAAAAAACACGCAACAAAAGTACAACACAGTAGTGGGGTGGGGTCAGGGGGGTGGGTGAGGGGGGCAGAAAACCATACCTGGACTTACTATGACTGTGGGATGCCATGGTGGTCCAGCAGAAGGTGCAACACTGCAAGTATTTGCTGCTGCTGTCCTTCCACTCTGGTAACCTGCTGCTCCAAATTAATTAAACACTTGTTGTTTTCCTCCAGTGCTGCCCACAGCAGGAGGAGGTCAGACTGGCTAACAGGGACTGTGCTGGGGTCCACTGCAGTGGGTAATCCAGGTAGTGGGGCTTGTGGTGGACAGAGTGGTGCTGGTGGCTGTGGTGGTGGTGGTGGTGATGGAGCACCTGATGTAGCCCTCCTCCTCCTGCTGCAGCAGTGACTGCTGCGAGGCACATCGTCCACACCAGCAGCACCCTTGGCCACTGCCACGGAAGGGCCAGCAGGTGGACACATGGCCCCCTCCATGGCAGCCTGCCACTCTGCCCTGTGGTGATTCATCATGTGGGTGCGCTGGCCGCCGGTCCCCAAATGTGTCCCAGGGGGACCATGATGCACCAGCACACCACACACATGGCACTGCACCACTGTGCTGTCTCCCCAACACAATTAAAGAACTCCCACACTGGGGAGCTGCAGGGGGGACCAGACACAGTATGCATTTGGCGGGCATGGGTCCCACCACCACCCACTATTGCCAGGGCCACCTCCTGTGGCTGTGGAGGTGGTGGAGTGGGTGCTGCTGGAGCCCCAACAGCTTCTGCTAGTGGTGGTGGTGGTGGAGAAGGTGGACAAGCAACAGCCACTGGTGGCATCGGTGCTGCTGTTGCTGCTGCTCCTGTTGCTTCCATGGGGGAAGCAACACTGGCCAGGAGTCTGGAGCAGTCCAACATAACATGACTGCCCCACCCCCCATGGATCCACACTCCTCCCCTCCTAATGCTCCCATGTGCCAGCGACTCACCTTCCCCGACTCTAACCTGACCCTCCATCCTCCTGGGTCCACAGGATGACACACACACACACACACACACATACACGTACACACACAGTCAGTCACACACACACACAAAACAAAAACAAAACTTATACAAAAAAATTCACTAACCAAAAAAACACTGACACAATACAAACACTAAGCAAAATAGCTTTTAAAAGAGCTGTCTGAAATAGCAGTAACAAGAAATGACTCCAAGAGCCAAGCAAACTCCTCTCCTCTCCTCTCCTCTCCTCTCACAATTCAGCTTTCTCACTGTACAAATGCAAAGGAGAAAGTGAAACTACTTCTCTGACTTGCTTCCTTCCTGCCTGGCTAAAGCATGTGACTTACAGTACTGCAGGCCATGTGATGTGCCTATTTTCTTCTTACTTCACCTTACTTCGCGTTAAGGCATGATGAGAATGCGAAGTGGCATGTTTTGATAAGGCAAAGTGAGCACTTCATGAGGTACTCTTCTCATTGTTCTCCACAAACATGAAGTGGTCACTTTGCGTCCACTTCGCGGGCAGATTTATAATTCACTGCATCTCTAACTATGAGGCTTAAACAGCAAAAAAGAGAGGAAAGTGGGGACACAAATATGACCCCTATCGCATTCTCCTCCCCACCTAAGAGGAAACCACAGGTTTCCATGGCTACCTATCCTTCAGAAGATTTCAAAAGTAGACAGGTTATGCAGATCTCTCTCAAGGAGAGATGGAGCTCCAGCCCACCCTCTCTTGAAACTCCACCTTGGGGTCCCATATAATTACAGTTCTATAGGGGTATAAAGGGTCCAAAAGGATATACAGTACATACCCTATAGATTTAGTTCAAACAATACCCTAAAGTCTACTCATGTCTACTTGTTATGTATGCTCCAAAACGTGACATAAAATCAGCATTACAATTTGCCTTTCCTGCTCTGTGTCTGATGGTAAATTTATGTGGCTGAAGAGACAAGTACTATCTCATAATCTTCTTTTTTTTCTTTCATCTGCTGTATTCAACACAGAGGATTATGATCAGTCCAAACCTCAAACTCTATTCTCCATAGGTAATATTGTAAACATTCCACTGCCCACTAAAGTGCCAAACATTCTTTTTCTATAGTATAATATTTGGTTTCTCGGGCATGCAATTTTCTACACACCTAAAGTATCAGGTGTTCCCCTTCTTGTACTTGGGAGAGGACCTCTCCAATATCTACAATAGAGGCATCAGTCTGTACAATAAAAGGGCTGTCAAAATCTGGACTTCTCAATTTCGGTGCTGAACAAAGGGCAGCCTTTATAGCACAAAACGTTTCCTCACATTTAGATGTCCATGTGATTTTCGTGGGTTTGCTCTTCTTTGTTAGTTCAATTAAGGGACTGATGAGTGTCGCAAATTGAGTCACAAGCCACCTGTAATAATCTGCTAGTCCCAAAAATGAATGAACATGTTTATTTGTTATGGAGCATGGACTTTTTGCCACAGCATCCACTTCCCCACTTCAGGTTTTACCTGTCCTTCCCCAATGAGAAACCCCAAATACTTAGCCTCTCTCATGGCAAGAGAGCATTTTGCAGGATTAACAGTGAGGCCAACCTGCATGATGGTTCATAAAACCTCATACAAATATTTCAAATGCTCTTCCAATGAGGGACTGAATACAATTACATTGTCCAGATAGGCTGCACTATACCCTCCATGGGGTCTCAGAAGTTTATCCATCAGCCTTTGGAATGTGGCGGGTGCTCTGTGAAGACCAAAGGGCATCATGGTAAATTGGAATGTACCTATAGGGGTACTGAAGGCAGTCTTATCTCTCGCTGATTTATCAAGCAGAATCTGCCAGTACCCTTTAGTGAGGTCTAATGTATTAATGTACTGGGCTTGCCCTAGTCGATTAATGATATCATCGATGCGGTGCATAGAATACCCCTCAAATTTTGATATGCTGTTTAATTTATGAAAGTCTAAGCATATCCTAACCCCACCTTCTTTTTTCGAGACTATGACCGTGGGAAAACCCTATTCATTATTAGCCTCTTCAATCACACACATTTCTTTCATTTTATGTATCTCCTGTACCACTTGGGTTTTCAATTTGTCTGGTATCTGGTAAGGCTTCACCCTTACAGGAGTTGTCTGGTTTAGCAGAATTTAATGAGCTATGATTGTGGTTTTCCCTGGGACAGTTGTAAATGTCTGTCGGAACAAGTCTAGTACCTGTGCCAATTCCTGTTTTTGTTTCTCTGTTAACAGGGGATTGATAAAA
Source organism: Neoceratodus forsteri (assembly GCA_016271365.2). Classification (NCBI taxonomy): domain Eukaryota; kingdom Metazoa; phylum Chordata; order Ceratodontiformes; family Ceratodontidae; genus Neoceratodus; species Neoceratodus forsteri. The sequence continues at coordinate 679,328,770 of CM057454.1, forward strand.
AGGGTTGTGGGTACATGTTCTCTCTTTATTCTGTCATAAGCCAAATCCATTTCATTTTTAGTGACATTTGGACAAACATATGGGTTACCTGTTTCTACCTCCTCCTCCCTGGGTTGTTCATGCCATTTCTTTAAGAGGTTAGCATGATACACCTTCACCTTCTGTCTTTTATCTGTCATCTCCACAGCATACTTGACAGGCCCTGTCTGTTTTTGTATTATATATGGGCCTTGCCACTTCATGGTTAATTTGTTGTCTGTGGATGGAGGTAATAATAGGACATGATCCCCAGACTGAAAGTGCTTGGTGCCAACCCCCAAATCATATTTCTGTTTCTGGTATGCCTGCTTCATTTGATTCTGACCCTGAACTAATTGAGCATACCTTGCTACCCTTTGATGCATTTGTGTTATATATTCCAAGGTAGTGGGTTCTTTACTGATTTGCTATCTTCCCACTGTTCTCTGATCACATCCAGGAGGCCTGAGGGATTTTTACCATAAAGCAATTCAAAAGGTGAGAATCCAGTCGATTCCTGAGGGACCTCCCGGTGTGTGAACAGTAGTAGGGGAAGATATATGTCCCACTGTTTGCCCTCCTCTTCAACATATTTTTGTACCATTTTCTTTAATGTTTTGTTGAAATGTTCAACCAAGCCATCTGTCTGGGTATGGTATGGGGAGGTGCACACTGCTTCTACCCCTAGGGCTTGGTAGAGGTGTCTCAACATAGCAGAATAGAAATTCGTACCTCTGTCTATAAGTATCACTTTGGGTATACCTACACAACTAAAAAATGTTAACAATTCCTCCTCTACCCTTTCTGCAGCAACTGTCTGCAAGGGAATAGCCTCCAGAAATTTGCTAGCATAGTCACATATGACAAGTGCAAACCAATTCCCTTTTGTACTTTTTGGTAAGGGACCTATGATGTCCATTGCCACTCGTTCAAAAGGAACTGTTACCAATGGCAAAGGCTACAGGGGTACTTTATCTTTATTTGTAATGGGGGCTACCTTTTGACATGCAGCACAACTTTTGCAGTACTCTGCAACCTGGTTGTGGATACCAGGCAAGAAAAATATATGCAACAGCCTACTCAGTGTCCTGTTCCTTCCTGCATGCCCCCCACGTGGTACATCATGTGCTAGAAACATGAGATGTTCTCTGTATTGGCTGGGGACCACTAATTGCTCCACACACTCTCCTGTTTTTGGATTCATACAGGTACTATATAGTCTCCCTTGTTGGAATCTATACACAGGGGTAGTAGCTTCTAAACCTTCTGGGGCTACATGTGAAAATAAAGTGGTTAGAGTAGCATCTTTTAGTTGATCTTCAGCAAAAGAAGGCATCATAGTATTTTTAAGCAAAACATCAACATCAGTTGAGACCTTCTTTCTAGTCCAGTTAGTCTTATCATTTCTTTTCTCCCTTCTGTATTTTCTTGTCTTCCCAGGCAGCTCAAATATTTTGTCATCAAATGGAGAAAGGTCACTAGTACCCTGTTCCTGCTTAGCTTGAGCTCTTGTTGTTCCAGCACAAATATAAGTGGCTGAAGAAAGCATACTGTCAAAGAGGGGAAAATCATGTCCTAAAATCACAGGGACTGGCAGTCGTGGCACCGGTCCTACCCTCATATGATGGACTTTGTCATGGATGACAATGGAGGTGTTCTTTAGGTGGTAGAAGTGTGTGTCCCCATGTATGCAAGTAACCCCCATCTTCTATGTGCCTGCAGCTGGTGCTGTAACAACACTGGTGCATGCCAGTGTCTGCCTACTGCCCGAATCAAGCAAGACTGTCACTTCATTGCCATCTATATTAACAATGGTGCTATACTGTCCCTGATTTGCCAAGGCTAGATGTACTGTATCTCTTTTATTCTTGGGGCAAAATCTTGCAATATGCCCCTTTGCCTGGCATTCCCAGCAAATGATGTCTGGGTTGAAGTGTTTTACGTTTCTAGTCTCAGTGGTAACATTATTGGAAAAATTATTACTGGTGGGGGTAGAAGAATGTCTTACCACAGATGGAGTAGCCCAAGATGATCCCCTTAGACATTGTGGATGGGCTGTCATAAATTTCTTGTCCAAACTAATAGCTTTTTTGGATGTCTCTAGGTGGAGTTCTCTGACCCACATTTGGACATCATGGGGAAGTATCTTGATAAATTGCTCCAGTACCTAGTTCATAGTCTGAATGGTTGGTTGTAGCCATTTGCTACACAAATCTTGTAGTCTAACATAATCTTCTTGGGGGGAATCAGCTATATGACATCGGAAAGTCCGAAACCTCTGGCAGTACATTTCTGTACTGATATCATAACGTTTTAGGATTTCCTGCTTAACATGGTCACAGTTCATAGCATTTCAAGTGTCTACATGGCAATAAGCCAGCTGGGCCTTGCCTGTGAAGTATGGAGCCAGCTGGACAATCCACTGGTCTCTGGGCCACCCACAAGCTGTTGCCACCCTCTCGAATATAGGAATGTAAGCTTCTATGTCATCAGAATCTGCCAGTTTAGATAACTTAATATCTCTGGGTCCATCATTTGGAGGGTTCTGTCTAACAGCCCCAAGTGCCTGTATGGCCCTAAGGGTATCCACTCATCTGGCTTCATTTTGGAGTCAGTCTCTTTCCTTCTGTTTTTCCAAGTCCATTTGTTTCACACACAACCTTCTGAGCAAGTCCTGCATATCAGAGGGGGTGCCTCTTCTTCTTCTTCCAGGGAGTCAGAATCACCTCCCGTGGCACCCTTTTCCTTCAGCTCCCTCTTGGTATCCTTTTTGGTCTCCTTTCATCTCACATCACCCAGGCCACCCAATAAGGGGATCTGGAACTGTTCAGTCATGTGCCTAGTTAATACCCCAGTGAGTAGGGGTGCCTCCATCTTGTCCCACTGCTTCTGGAACTCCATGGTATCTCTCTACAACAACCACCAAGAGTTGCACTTGCCTCCTAGTATCCCACTTTTGACACCATATGTGAACATGGGAACAAATGGAGTCCAGCAAAAATGTCAGGATGCAAAAATCCAAAAATGTATTATACAGCAGGATAAAATAAAATGGACTGAAAATGGAAAATAAAGAACCAATGCAAAATAAACAGGTCTATTCCATAGTTAACAGCATTAATGGAAGACAAAACAAAATTCCTCCTAGAAACAGGCTAGGGGACTGATAGGTTTAACCTCCTACCACCAACTGATTTCTAAGTCCCATTCAGAGTATTTTTTATACTGTGGTTAGGTCACATGACCCAGCAAGCTCCTCCCTTAAAAATATTTTAACTTTAAATAATTACAGAGGAGCTTTAAATTTTGCATCATAACATGAAATCACAAATTACTAGAGCCATTTAATGTTTTACAAACATTAATTTCAAATAAAACACAATAAGAGCTAGAAATGTAAGACCTGGCATATAATCAGGCTCCTCCCAGCAGATACTCTCATAAAAAAGGATGAGCAAGGGTTGGCCAGCTCTAATACAAGACATGCATGCTGCAGGGAGGTCCTGAACCAACCCAAAACACTAAACAAGGCTTTAGGTGAATATACATCTATTTCAGAGTTGTACCACCAATATTTCCTTTGAAAAATATTCTTCCAGCTTCCAGCAGTAACAAACTCTGTGGCTCTGTTTTTTTTATTTTTAGCATTCACACATTTTATTTTATTTTCACTCTTGCAGTTCAAACAACACTATAAGCAGGCTATGTGTGCTGTAGTTTCCTGTGACAACTTTTGGGAACTCATAGGAAAGCAGCGTACTCTTTCAGGCTTCCCTAGTACCCAGTTTTGGGCTTAAATTCTTGCAGAAGGAATAAAATAACAAAATGAGCCACTTGGCTTGTTCTCACAGGAACATTCACACTATCGCAGGGCTCCTCGCTCACGTTCATGCAGCGCAAACGTGTGCACGATCGAGAGGAGTTCCACTATTCATTTTAAACCCTGCTCACCCTGAAATGAGCAGAATGCAGCAATGTGGGCAAAGAGAAAGTCAGAAAAGAGTTTTAAGGGATAGAGGAGAATACCTACAAGTGGCCAAGATGTAGGTAGGGAAAATAATAAAGCGCAAAGCAGCGCTAAGCAGCAGAAAAGAAATATGTGAACAGAGTAATACTGTTGCAACAGATTTTAAAGCCTTTTAAAGGGAAAGCATCACTCAACCTCACCCCAAAGAAGCAGCAGTCTTGTTTATTAGTAAATCCCCATTTTTCTTCTGTTTTAATCAGTTCTGGAGATTTGTTAGAACTATGAGGCTTAAACAGCAAAAATGGGGGAAGGGGCACCAATATGGCCACTATCACAAACTGGAAGGTATTTTTCAGAGGAAAGGGTGCTCCGGAATAAGGGGCCACGATATGAAGCTTGAGGTTGGTGGGTTTAGGAAAGATGTGAGGAAATACTTCTTCACAGAAGGGGTGGTGGATGCCTGGAACAGTCTTCCAGCAGAGGCTGTGGGGGCAAAAACAGTGGTGGGATTCCAAAAAGCCTGGGATGATCATAAGGGAGTCATAAGGGATAGGTAAGGGGATGGCAGAGAAAGTGCAGTAGATCTAGAGGAGTCTACAGTGTAAGCAATACAACAGAAAGAGGCAGACTGGATGGGCCATGCAGCCCTTATCTGCCATCAACTTTTATGTTTCTATAGTGCTCACACTCAGGCCCCATGTCCAATTCTTCAGTGTTCCTCATTACAAATGTTCAGTGTCCCTCTATGTACTGCACTTCCTGCAGGTATGAAACAAAACAAAATGGAAAACAAAAAAGTCCCAAAACCAAGAAAAAAGGGTGTCAAAAAATGAACTAAGGGAACCTTTGGAAAACTGCCAGTTGGGTGTAGGTGAAGGGGATGGTAAGACATCTGGCCTTCAAATTACTGTACCTAAAAAAACATTCAAACTAAGAATGTTATGGGTGTTAGAAAAAATGACCCTTCTAAAATCCTAAGTTCTAATAAATGCTCACTGTGCAACCACAAGGATTTATTTATTTTTGTTTTTATCTTAGGGCCTGATCCACAAAAGCACACTAAATACATGAGAACCACAAGTATCTAAGGTGCTTACCTCCATGCCCTCTGATGCCAGATCACATGCTGGCATCCACATCTCGTAGCCCCACAGGAGCCATGTGTAGCCTACAGTGCAGATGGGCTTTGGGTGACTCAGGGATAGGTGCTGTGCACAACGAGCATCCAGTTGGATTCCTGGGCCAGCTCCATAGTGGATCACAAGCCCTGCATGGAGCAGTTTGTTAGGATAGGACAGTTCACAAAAAAAGCCATATCCCAATCAGGGATATCATCCATTTGGGGTAAATACTGGGCTATGCTGGTACAACCCCCCAGCCCTCCATTCTGGCTCAGTGGGCTGGAGGGCAGGTGGAGACAATACTGATCAGGCTCCAGAAAGCATACTACAGCTTGGCAGGGGGAGAACATAATTGCTATGGCAGCTCCTCAGGCCACGTAGCCTCTGCTCTGCTCAGGTGTATCAGGAGGGGTTTTGATAGCAAGAGGAAAGAGGTACAGTATTGCTACCACTCTGTAGATCACTGGTGAGGCCACACCTGGAATGCTCCACCTAGTTCTGTATTCCACACTATAACGTGGTAATAAAATTACCTTTCTTATGTTCTTGTTGGAAGAAATGACAGACCAGTGGTGTCCAGCATATAAAGTGATTTATTTCTGGTGTATAAAGCAGACTTACAACCAAATTACAGTGATAAACGCCGGGGAGAACACCTCCAATCTTTCTTACCTATAGGCAGCAATAAATTTCTTCTCAGAGAAAAAGGTACAATGCAAAGGGTCTTATATCCCTGATAATTGTATTTGTAACCACTAAAAAGATATATAAAAGTCTCATCATTGGATAATGGCAAATAACCTGACTTCTCACTAGCCTGGGAAAGCATGCTGAGCTAGCAGAAAGACAAGATAACTAAACAAAGAACCTGTCTTCGTGAAGGCCATTTGTGGTTACACACATAATTACGTAAATAATTGTTGTTCTGCACTAGAACTAAAGCTGGCAGTATAGTCTAACTAATGATTATACAATAGTATAAATAGAGGTGCCTTCCAAGTGGTACAATTATGGTAGCAAATACATTATGATTCTTAGTAGAAATGCAGTAGAACTCAGATCCTGATACTTATGCTTATATGATAAGTGTCTGCGCCCTAGATATTACTGTCTGCAAGGTAGGGGGCCAATCAGGAGTGCTTGTCCATGGATAACATTCCCCCCCTGTTGCCTCAGAAAGGGGCAACAATCTCAAGTTAGCTGCTAGGGATGGAGCTAAAAAGTAATTTACAGGCCCGATGTGCGAGCCTTGTAAAGGAATTCGAGTTGTTCTCAATGTTGTTTTAGGGTACGTCGCAGGCAGCAAAGAGTAAAAATAAACAAAATAAAAAATGCTTGAATGACAGCAAAAACTTGAAAGCTTAGTTCTACCCAGTAATTGCCAACTGCAAGACTTAAATCCCCATCATGAATTAAATTAAGTATGTTGTTTGCTTTAGATATATTATTGCTAATATAGATCAAATGAGCATCTTTTCTAGCTAAAAGTGATCACAAGGACAGAGTCAAGGGATCAATGTGCACATTAAAAATAGGCAAATATTGTGACAGGGCAAGCAAGTTTTGGGGGTCAGTATCAATAACATCTGGTTCAGGGAGAGGAACAAGCATGATCACAGTGTGACCGATGACTGTATTCAGCTGTGAAGTAAAACAGAAATTAAGCTTATCAACATTGCAAGTACGAGCTCCGTAGGAAAAGGAGGGAAAATTAGTTACCATGCAGTATTGTCCCTCAGAGGTGTATGTAACTCTGAGGCTAGGCATGCACCAACGGTGTAGGTACACTGGGCAGGGAAAGTCTGATTGGTTAGCCAAGTGGTGAAGTGATGTATCTCTTCAAGATAGCTTCTGGAAAGTGCTGTTTTGGCATTGAATGCTGATGATGTAGCAGGAGGGACGTCATCTGGATCAATGTCAGTAAGGTTCTTCAGCAAATCATCTCCCAATGTCAAAGGCCCAGTCAAGATGTACAGGTGAATAGCCGCACATGGGTTTCACAATGTCAGAAACGTCACAGTGGCACAAGAAGTAGAAACCTTTCTTGGTGCTGCAGTTGGTGTGAGGAGCCACCCATGCCTGGAGAACAGGGTGGTAGACCAACATTGAAGGAAGTTCAGTTCATTCACGGAAAATGTCATTTTCAAGATGTCCAATGGAGTGGATATTTGCCAGCTTGTCGAAGACAGATGTAGCCATATCAAAGCATGGTAAGGAGACTGTAAAGGTTATAAACATGTTGTCCCTAATGGAGCAATATTTGGTTAAGTAACATAGGGCTGTATTAGGAAACCTGGAAACATAACCAATATTACGTACAGTAGACATAGAAATATTAAGAGAATTCTTTAAACACGTAGAAATGCAACCTGTGTTTTCGCAGTGTGGGCAATACCATTTACCCAATCCGAGATCATGAATAACATCTGAAATTTGGCCTAATTCCAAGTCCCTGAAGAGAGTGTTAACAGTAGAAATAACGTAAGAACCGTTAGCAGAACATAAAATTTCATGCCCAATATATTGTTTGTCCACCTCACGGTTATTCTGAAAGACAAGATCATTTAGTTTCTATCTGGTGTCATTGAACCCTTGGGCAATCTCCTTCATATTGTACACTGTATAACGTTCTTCCTCACTGAAAAAATTAAAACCTTGCAAGATAGGGGGCACAACACCATTGGCAAGTGTTTGCTGAAACTTCAGTGTCTGGGCCTTAGTGGAGGCAATATCTGCTTTATTCCAAATAGACATTCCTGAGCCAAAAAGGCCTATAACAGTGATGGCTACTCTGGTTATACCAGAGACAGAACTGGCTGCACCAGCAGTGTCTGAGGCTGTGTCCTGCTTGGTGCGTTTCAGTCTGGGTTTAGCATATTTACGGGCTGGTCTAAAAACACCGATATGGTTGGTGGTATGAGGTTCACCAATAGGATCATTTGTGTGTGTTTGATAAGCAGCTACAAGATCAGTAAGCATCATACTGTGAAACTTAGAAATATTAGTTTGTTGACATAAACCAAATTCAGCTATATTCCAATGTGATAGACTGAAAATAACCGGGACATGCATAAACTGTACATTGTTTATCAGGGCTCCTGGAAGCGATGTGGTGGTTAAACCACTAGGAAGGCCATCCTCCATACAAGGGCAGGCAAGCAGTTCTTCCTGACTGGGTGGGACTACAGCGAGGTATCGAGAAGAGGATGCAGTATAGTTCTGGAGACAAAAATCAGTGGCCTCCTGTGAAGGGAGTCTCTCACAAAAGGCAGGATCAATAAGTGTAGTAAGATTGTACTGACCAGTGTGTCATGGAGAAGCCTCTCTGATAGAAAGAGAACCATTTTGAGATATGTCAGTGTTAAGCCAGCCATGGAACGTTCCTTTGGCCAGGTGAGCTACAGGAATTGTATAGCACATTGCATCAGTTTGCCATTGAATGGAAAGTGAAGATTTATCCGGGGCAACCACTACAGCATCCAGAAAGGTGTCTTTGCCTTGAGTAACCTTAATGTTTTTGTTTGGAATGTTAATTTGAACACCTATGGGAGTCGAATGTTCAATTTGACCAAGCAAGTGATCCAATCGGTCCTTGTAAGTCTGTGGGGGTTTGAATGGGGGTGCTATAATGGCTAGAGACAGTAGTCTCACCAGTAGGAGAAGAGGGTGCAAGATAGCCATCTTGCTGATATCTGAAAGAAAACAAAAAGGATTATTTATCTGGAAGTGCTATTCTGCCGTATGGGTTTAGGAAAAGTAAGTTTTTAGTCACCGTTATATAGTTTAAGTTGGTCAATATGGAATCACTTGTCAGCAGTCATTTTCTGCTGTTGTACTCTGACCTGACACACAGCAGGGCTGAGCTTGTTGACAGTGGGATAGGGACCTTCTCATTTACTGGCAAATGAGTGTGTGGGTTGTCTGTACTGGAGAAACATTATTTGGTCTCCAACTTGCCAGTCGACTTCTTTGACATGCTTGTCAAAATTAGCTTTATCTTGTTTTAGAGCCTTACCCATCTGTTTAGCAGAGAACAGTTGTGTCTTCATGATGTCATCATGAAGCTTTTCTACATACTGTACTTGCCTATAGATACTCTATCTGCAGTAGAGGTGTGGAGATCAATCAACATGTGCTCAGGTAGTCTCATAGCTCTACCAGTCAAAACCTCATAAGGTGTACACTGAGTGGCAGCTGCAGGTGTACCCCTAATTTCCATCAGTAGTAGTGGCAAGAGGGAATCCCATTCCTTGGGATTATCATCAATGAATTTGCATAACATCTGTTTTATGCATCTGTTGGCTCTTTCTACCTGACCTGATAATTGAGGATGGTAAGGAATATGGAATTTCTGATCAGCTCCAAGGAATTGGAGTGTCTGTTGCATCAGTTCAGCTGTAAAGCTGGTTACCTGGTCTGAATCCACCTTTAAAGGTAGGCCCTGCCTGGAGAACAATTGATCCACCAAGATCTTGGCAGTTGTCTTTGCCGTGTTGTTCTTAGTGGGAAATACCTCTACCCACTTGGAGAACAAATTTGTGACAACAAGTGCATATACTTGTTGTTCTTCCTAGAGTTAGTACGATGACCAATGAAATCAATCTGGATTGCATTCCATGGTCCAGACTGCCTTTGGGACAGTAACTAGGAATTTTTCTTCACTGAAATGGGATTGTTCTGAGCACACACTATGCAGTTGTCTACATAGTGTTCCACATCTTTGACCATGCCAGGCCACTGGATGACTGTCTTGAGTCTCTGATCTCTGGGTCTGCTTTTTGTACAGTGGATAGATCCAGAGGGGTTCTGGCACTGTTTTTTTGGTGGCAGCAATTATAGATTGCACAATTGCTGCTATGCGCTGTGGATGAGTCATTTCCCATGTCTCCCCCCCTCGAGCACCTGCTTTGGCAAGTGAGTCTGCTCATTCATTGAATTCATGGTAAGGATCACATTTACAGTGAGCTTTTACCATGTGACTGTACATCTTGTGAGTGAACATTTGTGTCAAGCTGTGTATGTACACAAACAGTTCCCTGTACCTGACAGAAGTGCCATCAGATGAGGTAAAGTTGTTCTTCTGCCAGAATGGAAAGAACTCAGTTAAGGATGAGCATACCCAATTGGAGTCCACAAAAATGATAGCATCCTTGTCAGCATGTGGCATGATTTCTAGTGCACAGGCCACAGCAGCCAGTTCGGCATATTGTGAAGAGATAACAGTGCACTTTCTATCAATGTGCCTGAAATCACCTGCATGATCCCTAATGAGCACTCCAAGCCCTGCTACCTGTTCTCCTGCCATGTAGGATGCAGAACCATCTGTAAAGATGTGGAACATTGTTTTGTCTTCCAGGACCTCAGGTGTCAGGAAGGGCTCTGGATCAGGTAGATCAGGCGGTTGGAGGGTGCAGTCATGGGGCTTACCTGTGTACAGTAGGCCATGGGCCAAATTGATGGCATTTTGGCAGGCAACACCTTGATGTCCTTATCCTGCAAAAGCAAATAACAATGGGTGGATCTGGTATTAGAGACTGATTCATCTTTTACTTTGTCTGAAAGCAAAAGGTTAGTTGGAGTGTGACAGGTATGCAAAATGATGGGAGCATACCCAATTATATAGAGAAAATGTTAGACAGCCCAGAAGGTTGCCAAGAGTGTCCTTTCACAGAGACTGTATTTCCTCTCAACTGGGAATAGCATCTGAGATGCATAGGCAATGGGCCTGTAGTACCCACTGTACTTTTGTGCCAGCACTGCAGACATGGCCATATCAGAGGTGGCAGTTTCCTAGTGGAAAGGTAATCTTGTGTTTGTGTTGATCAGTGCTGGGGCTGAGGCCAGGGCCTGTTTGAGCTTGTCCACAGCTTCAGTGTGTGGGGCCCCATGTCCATGGGACATCCTTTTTCAGCAATTCATACAGGGAAGCAGCCTTCAAGGCAAAATCAGGGATGAAATCCCTAGAATAGTTTACCATACCTAAGAAGTGTCTGAGTATTGCCATGCTTGTAGGAAGTGGTAGATCGTGTAAGCCCTGGATCTTTTTGACAGCTGGGCTCCTTTCTTGGACAGTGATGCATAGGCCAAGGAAGATGACCTCCTTCTCACACAGTTGTGCTTTAGAGGGGTTGCACTTGAGGCCTGCTCTCCTGAGGAGAGTCAGTAGTTCATCCAGAAGGGCCAGATGTTCTTCTTTGGTGGAAGTTGCTAAGAGAAAATCATCCACATACTGCAGGAGACACTAGGGCATAGAGAATCCTTGCAGAGCAGCCATCATGTGGAGATGGAAGAGGGAAGGGCTGTTGTGGAAGCCCTGGGGCAGACAGGTCCAGGTGTATTGGCACCCATCACAGCTGAAGACAAATTTGTATTGGCTTTCTTGCACTAATGGGAGTGACCAAAACACATTAGAGATGTCAAGAGCTGAGAATCACTTTTTGTCAGGTGTCAGCAACTTGAGCACATCAGGGACTGATGCCACAGTTGGGGCACAGCTGGGAGTTACTTGATTGAGCTTTCTGTAGTCAATTGTAAGTTTCCAAGCTGCATTTGGCTTTTTCGCAGGCCAAATAGGTGAATTCACAGTGGAAACACCAGTCCTAATCACTCCTTGTTGTAGCAGTTTCCCTTAATGAGGGTAAGGCTTCAGCAGGAAATGGATACTGCTTCTGCCTCAAAGGATTGGGTCCTGGAATCTCAATGGTGGTGTGCAACCTACCACACTCATGCTTGTTGGTAGCTAACGCATCAATGTGTTCCTGTAGCAGATGTTCCAGTTCAGGATACAAATCATGACTTGCAAACAGAGCCATGCCGTCATACTCCTTGTTGTTATGGGAGGTAGCTGTCACCGCAGGGGGAGTCTGGTATGGCAACTGCATGACATTGTCCTTTCATCTGTAGTAATAACCTATTAACTAAGTTCACCACACAGCCATGCTGTGCAAGAAAATGAATTTCCAATATGCTGGGGTGATGACGTAATACCATAAGATCAAATACAAAATTAGTTTTGAGATGGCCTACCTGCACAGGCAGAGACACAGATTGATAAGTTTGCAGTTGGGTGCCATCTACACCCTGTGCACTGGTCTTCCAGATAGTAGACCAGGCAGATGTGACTGGATTCTCATCATGAAGAACAGACATAACTGCTCCTGTATACAGAAGCATGTCCAGTTGGCAGCCACCGACCATGGCCCTTAAACAAGGTTGTCTGTTTGTGCCAACGAGCAGGTCACTCACAGTCCAGACTGGGGCCTGTAATTGTCAATCAGAACTACTCCTGGCTTCTTCCTCATCCTCCTGTCCCTGTGACCTAAGGTCTTTGGAGGATCATTGGGCCTCCTCTCAGCGCTTCACAGGGCATGAATACTGTACCTCTGACATCAGGGCTGAGATCTCAAACTGTTCAAAGAGTGGTTCCAGGATCACCACATTGGCCAGGCCAGTGCCTGATGCTGTGAAAGGGTTTTTCCTTGGCTGCTTGGTTGTTTTGTAGCCGAAGACCAGAAAGGGTCAGTGCTATTACTAGCCAGTGCCAGAGCCACCACAGAACGTGTGGACACGTCCTCCTTCACAGCATGGGCCTCCTCCAGCTGTTTGCGGAGGGTCTCATTTTCATCCTTTAGATCCCAATAGCTAGGCCCATTATGGTACTTGTCATCGGAATTTGAGTTCCCATTCCTGTTGTAGCTGTTATTGTTCAGGTTATTTTTGTAGTTCCGGTTCCTCCCTTGTGCGACTGCCGGTTGTCAGAAGGGGCTTCCTGTTTATTGTTATTGCCTTCCACCACATAGTGGGTTGGGGCAGTGCCTGTAGTGGTGACTTGGGCAAGGGTGGCCTGGGCCATTGGATTTTGGATGGCAGCAGCCTTGTTGCTGTTTTTGCTGAAAGCTAGGTTATGGAGGTAGACCTGGAAGGCCCACTCCTTCTTGGTGAGGATCTCCTCAAAGTTGTCAGTCTGCGGGTAAATGTTGAGTTCAACATTCTCCCAGAGACCCAGAGTCATGTTCCGGATGTACAAATCCTTGTACTCAATCTGGTTTTTGTTAGCGTTCTCACCCACTAAGCCTTTGCCAGCCTCGTAGGTTAGCCACAACCATTGATGGTAAGGCACTGGGCTTTCCTTCACATTTTGTTTGACCTTGTAGGCCAAGCAGGCTCCAACAATACCTGGGGCATTGGCAGCAAGGAGTGCCCATGTGATATTGTTGTAGTCGAGCATCTCGCAATTGTGGACATCCTCTGGGAGTTTGGCCCAGAGGTTAGGCTCAAAGGTTTGTCTCAGGACTTGGACCTGGTACTCGGGTTGGAGAGAAAGCTTCTTGCAGAGGGAGCATACCTTCTTTAAATGACAGCTGAGGTTGTCAGTTGGGTCCATCTGTCCGATGTCTTGAGCAATTTGCTGAATAAAATGAGTGGCCTGTATGGGATTGGAAGTAGGTGAGCAGGCAGCAGAGTTGAGTTCCCCATGACCCAAAGCACCACGAAGGGTAACTTCCACCACCACATCAGCAACTGCCTTGAATGCATTCTCTTGGGTTACAACATTTTTGAACATGTGCCTGATCTGCTCCTGCATGGAGGAACTTCCTTCAGGAGTGAATAGTCTAGTCAAGACATCCTGTATAATGTCTCAAACCTCCACACCATCTTCCCAGGAAAGGGGAGCCAGTAGAAGTGGGCTCCTTCTTGGAGGTGGTCGGCCTCTTGTATCATGGGGGCCGACATGTTTGTTCTGATGTGGCAGTGTGGAAGGCATACTAATGTGACATGGGGGTGGGCTATAATGGCTGCCATGTTGGGAATGGCTGGTGAAGGCCACCTCTCTGTGGGGTGGGGTTTTGGATGTGATGAGGCATCTTATGTCCCTGTAATCAGAGTCGTCATCACCTGATGAGGTAATGTCAATGGGTGTGTACTGAAAACCATTCAGGGCTTTTACATGGCCATCAAGAATATCTCACTGATGGCGCATTCTTCCCATTCTGTCTACATTTCTTATGACAAACTTTAGCAGTGCCCTGCGCAATACCCTTCTTAACCTCATGCTGCAATACTCTGTACGTGGCACCCAATTCAACTTTTTCACTAAGCTCTTTGTCTAGCTCATGCATCAATCTCACATTCTCTTCCTTCAATTCAACATTATTCTCCCTCAAACTTTCATTCAAATCACTTAAAATGTCATTCAAATTAAACAGCTGCTTCTTATCACATTTTAACCTTTCACTGTCATTGAGGCCCCAAGATGCTTTTAGGCGGCAGCAGAAAAGATACTCCTGAGGTGTTTAACACCTCCAGATGTCTTGCACTTTGTGCTACTGAGGACTTTTAACACCTGAGGATGTCACTGCTTAAAACTTAAATATTTCACCAACTAAAGTGAGTAGAATTGACTGCATAGCACCATTGGAGAGGTAGTGTTCTGCTGAACAACTTTGCTGCTAATACTTTGTGTCTGTTATGTATACTTTAGAAGATTTTTGCATTTTTGTATAGTATGGTGTTAATTGCTGACATTTGTCTCTCAAGCTTCACTTAGCCACCTTGATAAAACAGAAATAAAATACATGCATCATATTAGAAAAACTGCATTTTAGTACAAAATTAGTTTTGTACCTCCATCTAATGTATGGATGCTTAATTTGGTGTTGATATGTTAAATATTTTCCCACAAAAAATTGTTTCCATTGCCTTTTTTATTGAAAAAAAAAACATGTTTTACTATTTCAATCAATATAGAAAAATAGAAACTACTTACAATTAATTGCATAGTACCACTGGAAATGTAAGTTTGTGCTGAATTACTTTGCCACTCGTACTTTGTGTGTCGCACTAACGGTTCATGAGTTATTAACATTTGTTTGTGGCATGCTGATTATGACTTGATTTTGCTCAGAAAGCTCCAGGTTGCACTGTTAAAAGTAGACAGACCACAAGTGGCGAAACTCTCAAGGAGCTCATGAGGCCTCAGTGAGTTCAGACATAATTCATGCTTAGTCTTTTGCAGTGCAATGCAACAGTCTGTTATTATGATCACAGAGTGACTGTGTTTCCTCCATGAGTTTCTGTTCTCTTTTCAGTAACTCCAATGCCTGCAAGCCCATCTCTTTTTTTTAAAGAGGCATTTTGTAATTCAAGGGAGGCACATTGTGCTAGTAAACTTTCTATGGCTGTATGTAAAGCTGCTACCAAGAGACCTTTGGTGTGGTATTTCTTGGCTTTTTGCTTGGACTCGAGATATTGTTCAGAAATCACAAGCAAGGAGTCTTCAGCTGATCTCATGTCCAGCAAAAAATCAGTTCATCTGCCATGGGAGGTGAGGTAGTTAGAGACAACGAGTCTCAGTTCTGTGCACTTTTCAGGCATAACAAACAAAGGGCTAAGCAAACAAACAAAGAAAGCAGTCAAAAGACTGGAATAAAATTCCTGGCACCATCACTCAACGGCTTTCTGGTCCCCCGTGGGCAAACAGTGGTGCCAAGGTGGTACGCTGCTACTCACAAAGGGAGTGTACCAGTGGTTAGGTGTGGATTTGCCACACCTGAAACCAAGATGGAACAAGTCAATAAAGGAAGAACCACAGTAGGTTCGAGTAGGTCCAAGTAGGCAAAAATGCACCACACTACTCGACATTCAGTTCAAAGAACTTCAATGGAATCCTCATTTTGTACATTCCAACCTACACACAGCCACCAAAAGTAACTGGGTAAAAAAATTACCTTTCTTAGGTTCTTGTTCGAACTGCACAAAAGTGAAGAAATGACAGACAAGTGGTGTCCAGCACATAAAGTGATTTATTTCTGGTATATAAAGCAGGCTTACAACCAATCAGCGGAGTTCTTCAACAGGTCACTTGAGACAGGGAGGGTACCTAGGGATTGGCTGGAGGTACATGTGGTGCTAATCGATAAAGGGGGGTTGAGGGAAGTACCAGGCAACTATAGACCCATCAGTTTGACCTTGGTGGTGGGAAAATGAATGGAGAGTATACTAAAGGAACGATTGGGGGTATACTTGGAGGAGATGGGAGATCTGGATAGTCGGCAACATGGGTTTGTGCCAGGTAGACCATGTCAAACCATCCTTGTGGAGTTCTATGAATGGGTAACATCGGAACTAGACAGGGGAAAGCCCGTGGATGTACTTTTCTTGGACTTCAGCAAGGCATTTGACTCAGTCCCCACAATGGCCTGGTGGAGAAACTGGTGAGGTTGGGAGCGGGTTCTTTGATGGCCAGATGGATAGGAAACTGGATAGCTGGACACACTTAGAGAGTAGTAGTCAGTGGGGAGCTCTAGAACCCTAGACAGGTCAGTAGTGGGGTACCGCAGGGCTCGGTCCTGGGTCTGATCCTGTTTAATGCATACATATCTGACATCAAGGAGGGTATACAGTGTGAAATGCATCTTTTTGCTGACAACTCCAGGATGTGAGCAGTAGTTGAGGGGGAAGAGGGCAGGCTGGGCCTGCAAGGGGATCGGGACACCCTGGAAAGGTGGGCTCAACCTGAAAAATAAATTTCAATACCACCAAGTGCAAAGTGTTACATCTTGGGTGGGGAAACAAAAACACAGGTACACCCTGGGAGGGAAAAAAACCTAGGGATCATGGTGGATGCATGTATAAATAACTCTGAGCAGTGCAGAAGAGTGGCTAGCAAAGCAAACAGGATGTTGAGATGCACTGTAAGGGGGATCACCTCTAGGAGCAGGGAAGTGATTCTTCTGCTGTACAGTGGACTGGTTAGACCACACCTTGAGTACTGTGTTCAGTACTGGAGACGACACTTGAAGAGGGACATACAGCTCCTGGAGAGGGTACAGAGGAGGGCTACTAAGATGATATGAGGACTAGGGGATTTGATGTATGAGGACAGACTTGAGGAGCTCAGCCTGTTCTCATTGTAGGAGAGGAGAGATGGGGGGCATGATTGACGTCTTCAAGTACTGCAAGGGAATAAATAGGGTAAACAAGGAGGGGATCTTTAGACTAAAGCAGGGAGGTATCACCAGACAGTATGGTTTGAAGTTGGAAGGTGGAAGGATGAGGGGGAAAGAGGGTGGTGGATCTTTGGAATGCACTGCCTGGTGAACTGGTTCAGATATCCATGGTGGAGGGCTTCAAGAGAGGGTTGGACAAATACAGAAAGCAGATGTATCAGACAATGGCCTGGCCCAGGGGGGTGGGAATGGATGATAAGGGTTTCTGGAACAATGGGAGGAGGGCTTCGGTACCCAACTAGGGATCTGAGGTTAGAGCAGACTGGATAGACCATAGGGCCCAATCTGCTGGCAATTAGTATGTTGGTATAAATACTGGGGAGAACACCTCCAATTTTTCTTACCTATATGCAGCAATAAGTTTCTTCTACGTAGAGAAAAAGGTGCAATGCAAAGGGTCTTATACCCCTGATAATTACCATAGTAACTACTAAAAAGATATATAAAAGTCTCTTCATTGGATAATGGCAAATAACTTGACTTCTCACTAACCTAACAAAGTATGCTGAGCTAGCATAAAGACAAGATAACTAAAGAAAGAACCTGTATTCGGGAAGGCCATTTGTGGTTACACACATAATTAAGTAAATAACTGCTGTTCTGCACTAGAACTAAAGATGGCAGTATTGTCTAACTAATGATTATACAACAGTATAAATAGAGGTGTCTTCCAAATGGTACAGTTTTGGTAGCACATATATTATGATTCTTAATAGAACTACAGTAGAACTCAGATCCTGACACTTATGCTTATATGATAAGTGTTTGTGCCCTAGATATTAATGTCTGTGAGGTAGGGGCCAATCAGGTGTGCTAGTCCATGGATAACATCACCAAAGGAAAGAAAAAGACAGGCTGGAGACAGTGCAGTGTTAGGCAACCAAAATGATTCAGGGCCAGCAGGGCAGACCCTATGAGAATCAGTTTAGGGCACTGAATATGTACTTGCTGGAAGCCAGACAAGAGAGGTGCAGTATGACAGAAACTTTCAAGCTCCTGAAAGGAGTGAACAAGGTAAACTACGATGAACTATATAACACGAATAGTGCATATGGAACACGAGGAAGAACATGAGAATGTTTTATTTTACAGACTGTGGTTCACTCATGGAACAGTCTGCCAGCTGAGGTGGTAAGTGCCAAAACCATCAATGATTTCAAGCATGCCTGAGACAGAGTTAAGGGATTAGCAGTTACTCTGGGGGATAGCAATAAGACAGGAAACAAGGGGGTGAAGAGTGTAAACAAAATCCCTGTACTGACTAAAGGTCTTGGGGTATAATAGGGTGCTGTGAACAGACTGGATAGACTAATGGTCTTTTTCTGCCATCATGTTCTATGTTTCTATGCCAGCCCTCTGCACAATGGAGAATCTTCTCTGCATTAGGTGTGCTTACGACACTGCCCCCTTGCTTGCCCCTGACCCAGCAGGTTGTAATGCATAGCTGTGCACTCAGCTCAGTACTGGGTGGTGGGGTTTACAGCCAGGGATGGAGATGTGTGGAGGTCTCCACATGTGCAGAGCCAGACCTCTACTCACCATCAGCCTTCAAAGGCACCCTTCCACCTTCCATGGTGCATATTCCTATGTAGTTCAGGATCTTGGGGTGTTTTTTTTTTTATCATAGTTTTCTCTAACACATAACATTTTTATTTCTTGATATTTGTTCACTAAATTTCACAGGTCCCTGCACCAAGCAAGGTACAGGTCTGGTGTTGTGAATATTATTATCTAGCTGCTTTGTGAGTGGCCCATACAGTCACTTACAAAGTAACTTACTGGTCTGACACAGTGCAAGACACCGTGCAGCTGCTTCATGAATGGCTTGCCAGACTTAACTGTTTCTTCATGCAGGGCCAAAAGGCTCCTGTACCTCATGTTTCGTGCAAGGCTGGAGGGCTCTGTGTGAAGTAAGCTAGTGCTCACCTTGTGTTTCATGCAGGGCCCAAATGACCTGAAGGGGCGTGTGTGAAGCAAGTTAGGGCTCACCTCCTGCTTTACATATAGCCCAAAGCAAGTTATGACTGTACTTTCTAAAAATTAAGGTAACTTATCTAAAAAAAGCAGCACTGATGCCTTGTTAGTGTTCCAAATGTAGCATTAGGATTTTTTCAACCCTACAGTAGCATCCAGCCCCCTCCACCAGTCTCTAGTCTTGTGACTAAGGATGGGCCAAATCCATTCT
Source organism: Neoceratodus forsteri (assembly GCA_016271365.2). Lineage (NCBI taxonomy): Eukaryota > Metazoa > Chordata > Ceratodontiformes > Ceratodontidae > Neoceratodus > Neoceratodus forsteri. Next base: position 679,348,069 of record CM057454.1, read on the forward strand.
CGTGAAACTGAGCCGTTTCAAACACATGCGGCTCAGTTTAGGCAAGACTCATGCCAAACACTGCCGGTTCAGCTTGGATCTTCCAACTTTTTCCTTTTTTTGTTTCTGTTTCCAGCCTCCCAGCCTGCATGAATGTCATGTGACTGGCTTGGGAGGCTAAAGGAGAGGTAAAACGGCACCTGAGCAGTGTGCACTTCTTCAGTGTACCCCGGTTTGCACTTGCACAATACCCTAGCATATAATGAGACCACATGGCTGCTTCAGCACCATTCCAGGACAGAGAGCGATGGGTGGGAGATTACTAAATGGAGCACATGGCAGCGGGAAGTGAAAAGAAAAATAAAGGAAAAAATAAGCAGTGGGAGAGAGTGTGTGTAAGGGAAGGGGAAGAGAGATATTGTGGGTATTTGGGGGGGCATAAATGGAGGACAGAAAAAACTATTTAAACCAAAAATAAAAATAAGGTAAATAAAAAAAGACAAGGGAGACACAGTGTGGAGGAGGGTGTTTACTTTGGACATCACTGCCTGTGCTTCAGGAACAAGTAGAGGACTGAAAAAAAAACAATTATAAACCAAAAAGAAAAATAAAGGAAAAGACACAACAGAAACAGTATAGGGGTGGGAGGTTTGAGTCTGCCACCACCTGTGCCACAGGAACAAGAAGGACAAAGTCAAGGGAAAGAGACAGTGTGTAGGAGAAGTAAAATGCAAGAGAGATCAGAGAGAGTGTGAGAATGGGGAGGGAGTTGAGTCTTGGCCTGTGCCACAGCTGCTAAATCCTGGGCTAAAAAAAAAGAGAAAACAAAAAAAGAACTCCATGTCATCACACAGTACACTACATAACAAAATGATATGGGAGACTGTGTGTCCTGCTGTTTAAAACAAGCATTTGTCAATGCCGAATGTTGCTTGCTTCTATGTGCTGTTTAGGAATTTGGAAGTCATTGGAGTGCAAATATTGAAAATTTGCAAACTTACGAGTATGCATAGGAACTGCGCAATGCACGCTCGTAAAACAGTCATTTTAAGGAATTTTTTCACCAAATTTTCAACATAGCCATTTTAAGACCTCTGCTCATGAACAGTGTAACTGTGATTTTCCTAATGTGTCCCATACATTGATTTCGCACGCCGACTGCGCCATTGTGCGCTACATGGGTGGAAACACGTTTTCGGTGAGATGTGAAAAATGACAGCTGTACTGCTCATAAGAAGGTGTGGTAAAATGGCAATGTTGAAAATCTGGAGTGAAAATATTGAAAATTCACAAACTTACAAGCATGCATAGGAACTGCGCAACGCACGCTTGTAAAACAGTCATTTTTAGGAATTTTTCCACCAAATTTTCAAAATAAGCTTTTTGAGAGCCCATCTTATGAACACTGGCACTGTCATTTCATTAATCATTCTGGAAAGGTGATTTCGTGCAGTGGCTGTGAAATCACCTTAGACCCAAGTAATGCCATGACAGTGCAAGAATTCATGAGAGGGTCCCAAAACTCCATGTAGAAAATTTGGTGCAAAAATTCCAAAAATGCCTGAGATATGCAACAAAGTTGAAAAACCTATCTACCCATTATACAGCTTACGGCATTTTCTCAGTTCGCGGTCAGCTTTGAAGAGTCAGAGCGTGTTCCCGTCCACGAAGATCGTCGGCGCCAGACTCCAGAAGGTAAGTATGGGTGAGGGGGGTGTGGGAGGCAGGGTGCGCAGTGGGTGGGTGCGGGTGGGTGCAGACACTGTGAGGACTGTTTTTTTTTTTTTTTTAAATGATGACGGGATGTTTGCCACGCTGGGGTGGGCTCCCAGCATGAAGGATGGCTGGGGGGGCATGGAGCTGACGGGGGATTGGGCACTTCCGTCGGCCATGGCATCTGTTGCCACGCTGGGGTGGGCTCCCAGTGTGGCACCCTGTACTGGGGGGAGACAGTGGAGCCGACGGGGATTGGGCACCCCCATCGGCCATAACATGATTTTGCCATGCTGGGGTGGGCTTCCAGCTTGGCACCTGGATGCTTTGGGGGGGCGTGGAGCCGATGGGGGATTGGGCACCCCTGTTGACCATACAGTGAGGGGGAAGGCGCATGAGCACGCGGTGTGCATGCGTGCATGCATGCGTGCGTGTGTGTGTGGGAGCGGAGAGCTCTGCTCACTCAAGAGGAGCTCTCCCTTTCAACTGTATGTCACTGCATTTTCAGCTTGTCATAGACAGCTGCAGCAGTGATTGGGGAACTGGGGCTGCGCCTGCAAACACACTGACTGCATTGGAAGACAGGCTGACACACCTCCGAAAACTCAGAGGATGGCACTATGTTTCTTGCACATGCGTGCAAGCAACATAAAAATTGTCTTGTTCATCCAGCAAAGCAAAATACCCTTGGCTAGCATGCTGTAAGCCTGCTGGGCTAGCTAGCCACTTTTAGGAACGAAAATAAGCCCAAGCTAGCACTGCTTTAATAAACATATTAGCTGGTTCCAAATGTGACTAGCAAATTATTTAATTTGCTTAATTTAGATACATTTATTTTTGATTGACCCTAAATTTAAGCTGATTAAATAAGGGTAAGTAGGTAGGAAGGGTGTCCTGTAAGTCATCTTTTATTCCACACACACACACTACTGTTTGACTTTTTGCTATGCAGGTTTGTCAAATCAAAGAATTTTCAAACAGCAGGACATGGTATTAAAATATAACATTTGACAGTAGAAAGGGAGTAATTGGCCAACCCAGTCTGCCCATCTTTCTATATCTATATCTATACTGTCACCACAGACCCTAATTGCTCTCCGGTGCCCTCCTCCACATGCCACCAAAACTCCCTTCTACCTATCCAATGCATTTTTGAATTCTACCATCATTTTCACCTCACCACCTCTGCTGGAAGACTTTTTCAGGTATCCACCACTCTTTCAGTGAAGAAGTATGTTCACACAGTATACTTTGTACTATAATGTCACAGTTCTTCTCTTGAAAACTTTTTTTTTCACCACATACCAATATACATCCAGATCCGGCAAATCCAAATCCTTTACAAAATCAAATCCAAACTCATCCTGGATTTGACAAATCCAAAACCAAATTCAAATCCACTCCAGCTTTGCCCATTTGTACTCATGACCCAGAGCCAAGCTACAGGACTGATTCCATGCCTCACAGGCCTGCTGCTTCAAGCTATAGGTCTTGGGCACTGTGAAAAGAATGTTATGACTGATCTCCTGTACAAAAAAGTTATAAGGGATCTCCTGCTTTGTGCAAGACTCGCAGGGCCCTGCAAGAAGAAATGTATGAGTTATCTCCTGCTTTACATAGGGCCTACAGGAACCTGCACATAGAAAGTTATGAGTCATACTGAGGGCCCTATGAGAAGCACCCAACTTGTGAGGCTATGGCTGCAAAACTGTAGCTTGAAGCAGCAGACCCATTGGGCATGGTGCTGGACATGTAGCTTGGTCTGGGGGTCATCAGACTAAGGTCTGGTGAGTGAGATGGGTGTTACTGTTGAAAAAACCTTAAGCCCACATTTCCCTCTGTTTGTGGTTTAGGAACCCTAACAGTGCATCAATAACGCATCACTGAATATATATATGTATATTGTACAGATACAGATACATATACAGATAGATAGATAGATAGATAGATAGATAGATAGATAGATAGATAGATAGATAGATGTAGATGTAGATATAGATATAGATATAGATACAGATATTATACAGGCACAATAGTGCCTGTATATTAGGGTTGATGAGTGTTTAATGTTAAAGGGCAATCTTTGGACCTTAATTACTTTGTAATAGTTAAAGTGATTTCTATGAAATTTGTCAAGCTTACTCACCATGGGAAGATGTTTGTATGTGAGAAATTTTGTCTGAATAGCTTTAGCAATTTCCGAGATACAGAGTGTTAAAAATAAAGGTGGTTTGGGGTTTTTGGCACTTTTTCTGTCCACCTGTAACTTGGAAACGGCATTAGCTTCTGGGCTGAAATTTTCAGGGTAGAAAGCCTTGGCCTCAGAAATGTGCCTTTTGAAGGTTTGATGAAAAAATAATAATCCATTCCAAAGTGATTAAATCTTGAATTTCCCATTATTTCCTATGGGGAAAATTGATGTAAAAGTGAAAGTGATTTTCACACACTGCCATCCAGTTTTGCATATTTTGCACCTTAATAACTTTGCAACCCTCCAATGGATTTGCAGGAAATTTGGCATGCATCAACCTAGGGCACAGGTCACATGATCTGTCCAATTTGGTTTGAATCTATTGTGTGGTGCCTAACATTGTTGATCAAAACAGGTCTTTGAGGTTTTTTGCTGTTTTTTTTGGTGTCCACCTGTATTTCAGAAACAGCTTTAGCTTCTGGGCTGAATTTTTCAGGGTAGGAAGCCTTGGCCTCAGAGATGTGCCTTTTGAAGGTTTGATGAAAAAATATTAATCCATTCCAAAGTGATTAAATCTTGAATTTCCCATTATTTCCTATGGGGAAAAATTGATGTAAAAGCGAAAGTGATTTTTGCACACTGTCATCCAGCTTTGCATTTGCAAGACATTTGGCATGCATCGACCTAGGGCACAAATCATTTGATGTGACAGATTTGGCTTGAATCTGTTGAGTGTTTTCCAAGATATACAGTGTTGAAAGAAACAGGTTTGTGAGGTTTTTACTGTTTGATTGATGGATTTGATGTTAAAAGGCAATTTGTGGACCTTAATTACTTTGTAATGATTGAAGTGATGTCTGTGAAATTTGGCGTGCCTAATCACTCTGGGTAGGTGTTTGTCTATGGGAAATTTTGTCTCAATAGCTTTCACCATTTCTGAGATACAGAGTGTGAAAAATAAAGAAGATTTTGAGTTTTGGGCACTTTTTTGGTCCACCTGTATCTTGGAAACGACTTTAGTTACTGGGCTGAAGTTTTCAGGGTAGAAAGCCTTGGCCTCAGACATGTGCCTTTTGAAGGATTGGTGAAAAGTTATTAATCCATTCCAAATTTATTAAATCTTGAATTTCCCATTATTTCCTATGGAGGAAACATGGATGTAAAAGTGAAAGTGATTTTCACACACTGTCATCCAGTTTTGCATATTTTGCACCTTAATAACTTTGCAACCCTCCAATGGATTTGTAGGAAATTTGGCATGCAACAACCTAGTGTACAGATCTCATGATCTGTCAAATTTGGTTTGAATCTGTTGTGTGGTGCCTAAGATACACAGTGTTGATCAAAACAGGTCTTTGAGGTTTTTACTGTTTTTTTGGTGTCCACCTGTATTTCAGAAATGGTTTTAGCTTCTTGGCTGAAATTTCCAGGGTAGAAAGCCTTGGTCTCACAGATGTGCCCTTTGATGGTTTGGTGAAAAATTTTAATCCGTTCCAAAGTTACTCAATTTTGCATTTCCCAGTATTTCTTATGGGAAAAAAAATAGATGTTTAGCATGACAAAGGATCCCATGTCGCAGGAGCAGCTGCAATGTGTGATTCTTGGTCAGACATAATATGCTGCCGATCATGTTGTTTCTACACTTAGTGAGAGAAACGAATGATGTATACTTTTTACAAGGGGTATAATTATTGATCCTCCACTACTGTGACACACTGGGAAGCCCACCCCTAGTGCACCGAAAGCATTAACTTTTTTAAATATTGTTTCCAACACTGAGATACCCACCCCTGGTGTCACATGCCCCCCAGCCCATTCTAATATTAACTGTGTTTTCCCACATCGGGGGGCCCAGTCCCTGTGTCTGCATTTCAAACTCCCCTCTAAGCACTATGGGACACTGGGGAGCCCACTATCAGTGTCCCCAAACATATGTTTCATATATTTGCTGATGGGGGTGCCCTGTCTCGCTGTTGGTGTGAGAAACCCATGTACCCCACCCTCCAGCCAGTGTAGGGACACTGGAGAGCCCACTTCCAATGTCCCAATATGTCTCCCCCCTGAAAGCTGCACCCCCGCCAGTGCAAGTGGCAGTTTAGGGACACTGAGGAGCCCACCCCCAGTATTCCAATATGTCTCACCACATAAAAGCCATACCCCCTCTGCCAGTACCAGTATAGAGACACTAGGGAGACCATTCCCAGTGTCCCCAAAACTCATTTAATAATGCCCTGTAAAGAATAAAACCATCCCCAATGTCTTTTTCTTTTTTATACCTGAAAAAATTAAAAATGGTCCATCGTCATCTCCGTAGTTTCTATCCACCATCCCAAACCTCCCGCTGAGCACCCACCTCCCCTCACCTTATACTTACCCTCTGAAGGTCAGTGCTGTCATCTTCCGTGGACTGGGACACGTCTGCTCTCTTCAAAGCCAAACTGCAAACTGAAGAATCAAGGTAAGCTCCGTATAATGGCAGTCAATGGCATTTGAACTTATGTTGATATCAAAGCCATGTTTAGGTATTTTGCACCAAATTTTCAACATGGGCTTTTGGGACCCCGAACACTGGCACTGTCATTGTCTTACTCTGCCCAAAGATGATTTCCACAGTCACTGCATGGAATCACCTTTGGGACTGATCAACAAAATGACAGTACCAGTGTTCATGAGGTGGGGTCCCAAAAAGTCCCATGTTCAAAATTTGGAGAAACAATTTCAAAAAATGGCTGCATTACAAGTGTGCTTTGCGCAGTTTCTACATAGGCGCATAACTTTAGTGATTTACAATATTTTGACTCCAAATTTTCAACATTGACATTTTTTCATGCTACCTCATGACTAGTACAGTGGCCATTTTTCACATCCTGCCCAAAAGGTGGTTTCACATCTGTGGAACAGAATGGCATGGTCACTGTGTGAAATCACCTTTTGGAACCAATGAATGAAATGATAGAGGCAGTGTTTGTGAGGTGGGGTCCCAAAAAGGCCATGTTGAAAATTTGGTGAAAAAACTCCTATCAATGGCCAAGTTTATCTGAAAAAATAAGGAAATTCATTGCAAAAAACTTTGCTTAATGAACCAATAGGGCTGAACAGTTAAAAGTAGGGAGATGCAAACTTAGGGTTCCTAAGCGTAAGACCCCACACCCACTATACATGCAGGAACAAGCATGAGGGGAATTAAGGCTTCCCAACCCCAGCACCCTACCCACACCCTTGGCTTCCAATCGTAAGACCTCACCCCCACATTGCATGCAGGAACAGGTGTGATGGGTGTACCTTGGCATTTTGAACCCAATGCTCACCGCATTCCAATACTAAGTAAGTTAATATGGTACAGAATAAGAGAATGGGGTGAGCATTAGGGTTCAAAATGACAAGGTACACCTGTAACACCTGTTCCTGCATGCAGGGTGGGGGTGAGATTTTATGATTGGAATCTGAGGGTGTGGGTAGGGTGTTGGGGTTGGGAAGCCTAAGTTCACATCATGCTTGTTCCTCCATGCACAGTGGGAGTGCGGCCTTATGCTTGGGAGCCCTAGGTTTGCATTTTTCTACTTTTAACCATTCAATGATAATGGTGCTTTAAACCAAGTTGTTTGCAATGAATAGATATAGATATAGATAGATTTTAGTCCATTTACACTGGCCTTTTCTATACTGGTATAGTTGGTTTGGAGAACCACACTGGTGTGCATTTCCTTGTGTAAACTGTGCTGGCATTAAACTTCTGCTCCTCTCCAGTACAGAGGAGCTGAACTGGTGTAGGTGGTTTCAAGTGCTGTGTACATGTAACTCAATTTTCACCAAACTGCCTGGGGGTAATTTAGCACCACAACACACAGGGAACTCCTTGCAGGTCACACAATGCAGTTTCCAAGACACCCGTGTGACACCAGTGTGGAAGCCAAAGTCATTAAGTGGTGTACACCACAGGCTTCATAAATGACTAGGTGCAGACTGACTCCAGAGTGAGACACACAGCATGTAACAGCTTGGGCAATGTAAACAGGGCAATATACAGCTAGCTAGCTAGATTATAGACACTGCCTGAATTCCATTATCAATATACTCAAGAGTCCATTGTTTTGTAAGGGTACTCAGGGTATTCAGAAAAGGGAACAGGCAAGTAGACTCCCAAATAATAAGTAGGAGGGCCACGTGTCTCAGCTTCAGCTTCAGGACAGTAGCACTATGTTGCCTGAGACTGGGAGTCAGCCTGAACTTTGGCATCCTGGCAGAATTTTCTGAGTCTAACTTTTGTAGTTACTGCTGAAGGATGGGAAGACCTTGGAGGGGCTTCCCAGTGTTTTACTGCAGGAGAAAATGTTAATGACTCCAGTTTTCTCAGCTGTGCTGAGTGTTTCTCAGCCTCAGCATTTCTGCTGCCACTTTTATTCCCTTCTGTCTGAAAGAATTCTGGAATGGTCAGCTGCTCAGACGTGGATTTTTTTTTTGCTTTCTATTTTTGCCCTCATCTCTGTTCCCCAACTGCCAGGTCCGCATTCTACCTGCCCTTCTGGCTGCCACAGACAGGAGTCCTCCAATGGTTCAACCTGCCACCAGCCTCTGTTTGATATCCTCTCTGGAATCCCTAACTATAAACCACAACGTATCCCCCCCCGTTGGGTGGGCCCCCCTGGTTTCCCAAGCTGGAAGGAGTATGCTTCACTCAATGATCGAGGTCCAGGAAGAGGTGCCAGTGAGACACAGGAGGAGTCAGTAGGGCCCTACTGTGGTGTGGGGGGGGCGGAGTGGCTTCATCTGCTTGGGAATGCTGGAGTATTTCTCCCACTTATCCCTCCCAAGGACATGGCCTTGAGGATTGACCCAGCAAAAGACTTATCAGAGCCATCAGAATGGTGAGAGAGCCCTGCCCTACCCTTCAGAATTCCCCTGCTAGCCCCACTCTGGGCATGTGAGGCCTTCACCCCATAGGGCCTATCTATTCCTTCCTGCATGACATGTCATCCCCATGGGTCAACAGAGGTAGTCATGCAGAGGAGAGAGGTACTCTCCCTCCTGCATGCTGGAGGCCTCCAAGAGGGATGACAGAACCCTACCTCAATGGATGGCATCAGACATCCAAGGCTCAGGGCGTGAACCCCAGACATGTTATTTTTTTTTTTAATCTTTTTCTATATAGTTTTTTTTTTTCTCATCCTGTCTCTAAAGATATGGCTCCCCTCCTCAGACACTCTCCTGGCAGAGGGGTTGAGTATCCAAATAGAGACTGATCTGCACAAGGTGCATGGAGAATTGTGCTCAGAAGAGGCCACCATGCTATGTTCAGTGCAATTGTTACTTTGGTCAATGAAATTTCATCAAATGGTGATCCAGCTAGGGAAAAATCTGCTACTCTAGGCAAAAAGATAAAGAAGGCCAATTTACTAGCTCTAGAGACCTGAGCTGACATTGTACTTTGCAACTCCCAAATTACTCCCAGAATATGGAGTAACCAGGAGATTCTGCTGGCCACCCAACCTGACTCAAGGTCAAAGATTCAGACATGCCAGTATAAAACAAAAATGCATGGAGAGGATAAAACACTACTTTTCACATTATAGCTCATCTGGTGGGTGTATGGACCATCGCACTATGTGTTTTCTTTATTTTTTTATATATATATATATATATGTGTGTGTTTACCTCAGGGGTGGTCCTCCTTGAACCAGAGAAAATGGAAGTGATAAGTAGTCCCAATTGTCCAGGCCAAGGCAAAGCAAGAACAAGAAAAATGGAAGATGCTGTTGCATTATGCTTGAAAGGTTGCAGTAAGATAAGTCATTTTAGAAAGTAGAAAAGAAGAAATTTATTTCTGTAAAACAGCATCATGGGGAAGGCCTTGCCAGAGCAACATAGCTTGTTTTACAAACTCTCTTATATGTGAATTAGGGCCCCTGACTTAACCTTGCATACATGTATCAGAAAATATAGATATACTTTTTTTAATCAAGATTTTTCTTGTTCCCCAGCTCACCCAACATTGCCCCCCAGTCATGTTACTGGCCTTCACATGGACTTACTGGTTAACCATCTCTTGCCCAGGACACAGTAGTGAGGAGTGGATTTTCATATCAGTTATGCAGGGGCCTGTGGGGGCTCCCAGTGCAGTGGTGGGCAAGGGCTCATTCCTGCAGCTCCCAGTTTTCTCCCCAAGGGTGCCAACTTGCAATTACATACAGTACATGCATGTGCGGTGCTAGCATCTGGTAACTGCCCTCACCTTGTTGTCATCCCACAGTGCCATCTCCTGGCTTCTGCCAGGTGCTAGATGAACAGTGGAATGCTGTGTCCCCCTCTCTGAGGTAGGAAAGCTGTAGCTAACCCTAGGATGTTCTATCCTCCCCCCCAGCCACCCCCTGAGTGACTGAGTCTGTTCTCAAACCTGGGTCTCCAGCATAGTGAACAGTAGTGCTGCTGCTTCATTACTAGGCTGACCCAACACTTAAAGCAGCATGCTTATCGGACAAAACTTTCACCATATTTTTTTTTTTGGGGGTTTGGGGGGGGGAGCAAAAATGTATTTCTAACATCCTTAGATTCTTGCTCAATTCATTTTTAGTTTTCTCAGATATTGTTAAAAGAGCTTTTACTGCTAATTATGTAATTAATACTCACATCATTAAAGATGGTCACCACTCACAAATTCAAAAAATTTTGTCTGTTGAGGTCACCCATTGAATGTACATGCTAGAGTCATAATGTGGATGTATTAGGACGGTTTTGCCACACGTTTCTTGTAGTAAACAGCACAACATTGTGCCAAGATATTTACTTTTTCTATGGCAGGCATAGCATGGGAGTGGAAACTTTTAAAAACTTCAGAATACTGTATCTTTGATTAGGAATGAAAGAAAATGAGGAGAAAATGGGGTATCTTGGATTTTTTGCCAAACAAACATTATTGCTGAAAAAACTATGTGGTCACAAACAAATACTGCTGCTTTAACATGTTTGGCAAAAAAAATCAAAAACAACAGGTAGAATCATTACTGGTGTAATAATGAAAAGTTCATAAATCAGGAGGTTCAGTTCAGATAGGATCAAAAGCAAGGGAGATAAAATGAGTTTTCAGAAAAGATTTGAAATGGAAAAAGTAGTCAGTGAAGTGGAGCTAGGGAGTGGAAGGCTGTTCCTGACAAATGGGGCAACAGTAGGAAAGGCTGTGCCACTGGGAATGGATTGATTGTAGGAAAGAAAGACAGGAGAGCTAGAGAGGAGGAGGAGGAGATCTAAAGATGAGGAAGAGGAGTGAAGGGAGTGAGCAGGTAAGTAGGAGGAGATGAGGTCAGAGTAATAGATTGGGACTCAACTATGGAGGATTTTAGACAGGAGGACAATTTTGATCAGGATCACAAGAGTTCCAGGGAGCCGGAGAAAATCATGGAGAATAGGAGTGATGTGTTCAAGTTCCTTGGTGTGTGTGTGTCAGAACTTGCAGAACAGCGTTGTGAACAGATTAAATCTTAACAGTTGAAACTTAGCTAGAACAAAAAGAAGGGAGCAACAGTAATTAAAGTAAAAGGACACAAAAGCATCAATGAGGATTTCAGCAGAGGAGGAACTGAGACAGTGACAGACACTGAGTCTGTTACTGAGGTTATAATATACATGCATACACGCACTGGAGATATGGGAAGAAAAGGAGAGACTGGGTTCAAGAACACCAAGGCTGCAGATTGAGGAGGCAAAGGTAAGGGCAGAGTTGGGGAGAGACACAGAGGAGATAGAGTTGGAATTCAGAGTTTTACAAGCCTGGAGCCTTAGAACATTTAGTTGGAGTTAGGAATTAATGTGGTGAAGGCAGGGTGATAAAGAGAGAAGGAGAGAAGCAAAGTATCAAGGAAAGAGTCAAAGGAGATGGAGATCTCAGAGTCTTCTGCATAAGTTATAATTTAGGTTAAATGAAGAATAGAATCGTGCAAAAGGGAGAAGATAGATGAAGAACAGGGGAGAACTGAGACTAGAATCCCAGGGAACATCATACAAGTAGTGCTGTGCAGAATGTGGAATTCCACTGGTGAAATTAGTGCAGAATGACCATTCCGCCGGTGGACTTTCCACTGGAATTTTGCAGGTTCTTCTGTGATCCGTGAAATAATATTCTGCAGAACAGCATTTTTCAGCAGAAAATTATTCCGCAACAGTTTCTACAGAAAATATTGAGATCCATGGAATAATATTCTGAAGAACAGTATTTTTTCAGTGAAAATCATTCTGCAACTATTTTCTGCCACGGAATGACACCATTCCATTTCTGGCAAAATCTGGCAGAATTGTGATGGAATTTTGAAAATTCAGCACAGCACTACATACAAGAGAGGACAAGGGATATGGTGTAGCTAACCAGAGAAAAGATGGCATGATCAGAAAGACAGGTGCAGAACCAAGACAGTAATGGAGCAGAGATCCCAGTATAATAACATCTGAGATGACAATAAAGGAGAATGGAAAGACCAGCAGTATTAAAAGTCACACTGAGATCCAGAAGGATAAAAAAGGGAAAGTGCCTGTGTCAGATAAGATGACATCAACAACCCAGATGGGAGCTGTTTGTGGGCTGTAACCAGGGTGAAAACCAGACTAAAAGAGATCCGGACTAAAATAACGAGATTGGTAGTCAAACAGAAGAAAGATGGCCACCTTGTCAATTACTTTTCTAAGAAACAAAAAGTTAGAGATAGGCCTGTAATAGCTCATGAGACAAGCAGGATAAGAGGGTTCTGTTGTTTTTAAGAGGGGGTAGCACAGGCAGATTTGTGCCCAAGGAATGTCTCATACATGAGTAGCTTATTTGCATTGGTCATTAGCTTTTAGGCTTACATCCTTATGCCAGATATTCAGACTGCGCCAGGCAATGGCACAAGTGGAGAAGCAGTGCAACCGAGATGCGCCGGGGCCGGGACAGGGAGATATTTAAAGGTGATGTGCCATGACGTGGCACCATGGAATATGGCACTGAATGCGCATGGTGCATACACAATGCGCCGGTGCATTCTCCAGACAGGGAGGACTGGGAATGCTCCAGTGCAACTGTAGGTGGGCTGGGTGCAGTCCCCGAGATATTCAGACTTGGGCATGCAAATGAGGCCACAATGTAGGCAAGGAGCAACTGAGGCCATTTGCATTTCATTATTGCCCCATTTGCATGTGTTGTGCAGGGTAGCCTGGCGAAATGCACCTGGCACCCTGCACAGATTGGTGTGTGGACAGAGGCTGCTCTGGGGCAACCCCTGCCCCATAACCATGATCGCAATACAACCAGCACATCACAATCCTTGGTAGTCTAGTGATACCCCCCTCCCCATAGCTCCAATCACAGGGACTACGAATACATATATGCCCTGGTAGTGTAGTAGAACTCCCCTCCCTATCCCGATCCTCTGATCACCCTCTTGTTTAGTAAGAAATATCCCTGGTGGTCCAGTTGATCCCCCATCCCCACTCGATGACCCTATCACTAGTGTATGTATATTCTACATATCCCTGGTAGTCCAGTGGTAACCTTCACCTTCCCCTCCCACCCAGGACCTCAGGCCATCCAGCTCCCCCATTCATCGGTGGGCAGCTGCAGCCCTCACATACTGCCGGCATGCCCGCCCGATGACAGCTTACAGTATAAGCTGTAGCCTATTGACGTTCCACAGTGTGGACCAATGAAACACGGGCATACTGTGAACAAACCCATCTACAGTATGTGAATGGGTGCATTCACATATAGGCCTGTCTAGTACAGTATGCCCTGCAATCCATTGGTCCACCCTGTGGACCAATGAAGCTTACAGCTCATACTGTAAGCTGTCATTTGGCAGGTGGTCGATCAGTATGAGGGTGGGTTGCAGCCACACGCTGATGATTGGGGAGCTGAGTTGACTGGGGTCCTGTGTGGGTGGGGGTTAGGGTTACCTCTGGACCACCAGGGATATGAGAATATCATCCATTGGTGATCAGGGCATCGGGTGGGAAGGGGGGATCCACTGGACCACCAGGAATATGCCTTACTACACAAGGTGGCGATCAGAGGGTTGGGATGGGGTGGGAGTTTCCACTAGACTACCAGAGCATATATGCATTCACATGTCCCACAATCGGCACTACGGGGAGAGTGGGGGGTGCCACTAGACTACCAGGTATTGTATTATATAATTTCTACTGCAGTCACAGTTATGGGGCGGAAGGGGGGTGCCACTGAACTACCAGGGATGGTGTGGGTGCCTGTGGATGGTGTTCTTGTTGGTCGGGTGGTCACCCCTGGCTGGCAGCTGCTGTGTTGCACCCTACAATACAGCAGCCTGCCTGTGGGTGGCCAGCATTTGAGCCAGATTTTCCTGGCTCAGCTTTGTGCCCTGGTATGTGGCGCATCCAGGGGTTGTAACAGCAGATGCACTGCACATCCCGGGCTGGTTGTCAGGATGTGCCACATATGCATGGGCACACCCCCTTCAGATGCACTGCATACATTAGCTCTGCGCCCCGGCACATCAGGACTTGCGATGCACACATCTCCCTTTTGAATATCGTACCAGGGCACATTGCGGGATTGCACTAGGCGCAACCCCTTTGAATGTCTGGCCTAAGGTGTTTATGTTCTTGATCATCCTCCTAGTCTGGTGACTAGGAGGATGGTACAGGTCAACTACAACTGTGTCTCCTGTTTCATTTGAGACACTTAGGGAGAGTGTCTTGGTCTCATCTGTGCTAAGGTCCTATATTTCAGTTACCAACTAGCTTTTATTTTTAACATGTAATGCTATCTTTTTTCTTTTCTTGCCTGGTGTATTATTCTCGTATAGCTTTTAGATGTCTGCCTTCATTCCCCACAGGGAATTGTCATCCCACCATGTCCCTGTTATGCTAATATGTCCAGCTCTTCCACAGAGTGGCAAGGAGCTGTCTGTGGGGAAACAGCAGAGCAAGACTGTGAAACAATCTATTTTGACTCCAAGTATACCAGATGTCAGCACCAGCAGTACTATTTTGAAAGTTTTTTTTTAAACTCATTTAACCTGTCAAACTGAAAGCCCACACTTTTCTAGTCACTAGAGAAGCAGTAAAATTTTATTCTGCTGGTGAAATTAAGGCAAAATTGCCAGTTTCGCCCAGCAAAACATTTCACGTAATTATGGCCTTTCGTCGAAATTTCGCTGCCCAATTTTGCCTTGAATTTCACCTTGCACTTCTATAGGGCGAAATTAGGCAAAATTGTGCCTTTCTCTCTGCTGGTGGTCACATGGTTGAGTCTAAACAGGCAGGAAGTGAGTGGTTCATTTTCTGTGCTACATATCTCAAGGAGACAGGCAGCATCTAAATTTCCTGTGACTGCATTGTGCTCTTTTATACATAAAGTACTTAATTTGTGCTATTGTTTTCTAACTTTTTCTTGTTTGTCTTTGTCCTATTTCATATTTTTGTACCTGTGGATTGGGTGTGTGTGTGTGTGTGTGTGTGTGTTCCTCCCCAGCTCTCTCTCTCTCTCTCTCTCTCAGAGTCTCTATCTCTGGGTTTTTTTTGTTTGGTTTTGTTTGAATTGGTAGTGTAGGTGGGCACAATGGAAAAGGATAGAGACAGTGGGGCACCTGTACGCACATTTCAGATGTCCATTAAAAATTAAATGGCACACCCCACCCTCTGGGGGGCAAGCCAGGGGCGACTGGGTGAGCTATAGCGATCTAGGAGGTGGAAGCATGAAGGGGTGCCATGACCAGAGAGGATGACCCGATGGTCTGGAGCAGCCAAAAAGCATACTAAATAAAAAATGCCACAGCGGCAGGAGGCTGTTGGCACCAGCAGCAAACAACTGTGCCCCTTCCCCAGCTGCAGGAGGTGACTGTGGCCCCTCCACCACAACAGCAGCAGGAGACAGTGCCACCTCCCCAGCACCAGGATACTGTTCCCCCACCCCAGCAGCAGGGGACCATGCCCCCTCCAGAGCAGCAGGAGGAGTCAGTGCCTGGGGCATCATCTGCCACCCCAACCCCCACGGCCCCGTTATCCCCGAAGTTCTCCTGTCTGGTATTTTATTTTCTATTAGTATTTATGTTTTTTTTTCCGGGTTTTCTCCCATCCCACTCCCATGCATCCCCGACATGATGCACGCATGTGGAGGCACGCATATGTACATTGTGTGGATTGCCCCACCCTACCGGTCACCTGGTACCACCTGTGCTCGTCACTGAACCTCCATTTAGTGATGTCAGGACTACAGGTGGGCGACCACCCCCTCCAGGGAGAGGAGAGCAATTGCTCAATCCTGCTTCTGACCTCCACCCCCCGTGCCAGCACCCCGGTGACAAGAGGTCATTCCCGAGCCCAGGTGGCCGGTGCAGTGTGAGGTAAGGCGTCCAGTGCCTCAGCCTTCAATGCAACCTGGCCGGCTCGTCTGGGATTTTTTTTATGTACGTTCGGCAGGTGACCCAGTGGTCACCTGTAATCTATGCAGGCAGGAAGTGTGTGCATAAAGTCTGGTTTCCAGTTCAGGACAAGCGGCCAGCGGAGCCACATGGTGCACCACTACCCACTTCAATAGGACCTCAAACTGCAGGAGGCAGCAGCATCAACTGCAGCTGTGGGGAGCAGTGCAGGTGTGAGCACTGAAGGGGGTGAGTAGGAGGGAGGCATGACTGGACTTGCTAAGCATCCTCACTGGGCTCACCGGACCAGACAACAGCAGCAGTCTGCAGTAGGATCAAGACCCCACCGGGGACCCCCAGTCCAGAGCCAGCAGCAGCACAGGCAACCCCTGCCCAACCAGCAGTGACACATGCAGATTTATCAGCTGTCCTGTCAGAAGTACACCATCTTCAAGAAGAGTTAAATGATTTCAGACAGGAATTTAATGATGCCCGGGGGGGAGATTGCTAAACTCCAGGGTGATGTCGACAAAATCATGGGCATCCTGTCTGAACTGCATGGCGGACCCACTGGCCGATAATGTTCTCTATTCTGTTGTTTGTATGTTCCCTCTAAAGAAAAATAAAAACAGCAAAACAATCTGTTCTGTCCTCTTCGCTCTACATCCTTAAATTCTCTTGTTTCTTTATTTTGTATGTAAAATAATTTGTTTGACCATTGCTGTGGTGCTTGTTACTGTCTTATGCTCCCTATATAATTTAGTCCCTTTTCTTGTTCCTTCCCTATTTCTGCTCCCCACTCATTGTTGTATTACCCTTGTCCTCCTGATCCTGCCTGTCATTTGTTATGCTTATTCTGTACTGTGTCCGTGTACCCCTCCCCTAATAAACACCTTATTCTCTTATTATTTGTGTTGTGTGTTACTTCTTAGAGCTGGTTACACCTACAAGATTACTTTTAACAACATAATGATGTGTAATGGGTCACAGCACCACCACTGCCCCCTCGAATTTACATCATTCATACTTGAGGCCCTGGAACAGGGCCACCTGGCTGGGGCAATCTACGTTGATTTGACCAAAGCGTTCAATACCGGCAGTCATGCACTGCTCCTCCACTCTCTTCCATCCCTGGCATCTCCTCTGAGGCTATCTCTTGGTTCAAAGATTATCTCACTGGCTGAACACAACAGGTCAAAATTAACACCACAGTCTCCTCCAGTAGACCAGTCCTATCCGGGGTGCCTCAAAGGTCCATACTTGGCCCCTTGCTCTTCACCATCTTCCTGAACTCCCTCCCTAAATCCTGCAGTGGGAAGTTACTGCTCTACGTGAACAATGTTGTAGTTTTCTGGAAACACCCCCTATCCTAACTCCCTCCAAATTGCCCTACAGGGTTTCTTTGAGGAACCTGAAACATGGTTCTCTGTGCACCACCTAATACTGAATTACAAAAAGACCAAGTCCATGATTTTTGCCCATCACCAGAGCCCACACAGTAGCTCCCCGTTAATAATCACAATCTCCCTGGGCCCCCCTACTTGAACAGGTCTCCTCATTTAAGTACCTGGGTGTTACGTTGAACACCTCTCTCACCTACTACACTCATATTCAACACATCTTCTCCTCCATTAATACCAGGCTTGGGATCCTATACTGACATAAACACTGCCTACCCCCAGAGGCCATCTGACTTGCTGTGTCTTCCTCAGTCCTATCCCTGGTGGACTACAGCATCGTGATCTACAGGACTGTGGATCAAACTGCCCTACACCACGTTAATCTAGCCCTCAATAAAGCCTGCTGCCTGGTTTCTGGATGTGACCAATTAACACACACCTGTGAGCTTTACAAGCTTACGAACTGGCTGAACTTTGAAGGTAGGCTTAAGTATCACACTTGTCTCCTTGCCAAGAAGATACTACAGAAGCAAACTCCCTATGGTCTCCATCCCCTTCATCCAAATAGTCCCTCACAGAAGGGCCTCCAGATACTCTGTCAAAACCTCTCTCCTTGTCCCCCACTGAAGGACCTCCCTTGGTCAAAGGTCTTTCGGCTATCATGTCCCCCCTCTGGCTAAACAGCCTGCCATCCACCATCTCCTTGGAACCCAGTCTTGGCTGACTTAAAGCCTGTCTAAAGACCCTCCTCCTTGACTCTGCTGCCTGTGACTGTACTTAGCCACACTATCGCATGGTGGATATGTCTGCCCCCCCCCACCCAAGGCTCAATATCCTGTCTCCTGGCTAGCCTAATATCTCCTGCTAGCAGAGTTGACCTGACTTGCACATTAGTTCTCCCTGAAGCTGTCCTTCTGATATCTAAACCTATGTAACTACTTCTTACTTTAACCACAATCTTTGTACTACTTGACGTTGGGTCACTGACCCTAAACTGCATGTACCTTCTAAGATTTGCTACTGTTTATATTCCTGCACTGTTTTGTACTCTTATTCCTGATGAGGAGCCTTTGCAAAAGAGTCCTTGACTCAAAGGGTTGTAATTCTGATTGCTTAATAAATAAAATAAATACATAATGCAGTTGCATTCCATATATATGGAGTTTGCAAATGAAAGGTTGGCTCCTGCCGAAGGCTGTCAGCTATCTGGGCCTTGTGCACAGAGTGCATATTTTTTGAATTCATACACCTCGTGTGAGTTGCTTCAACTCAAAGTTAGAAGTACTCATCACAGCACATGTCCATAAAGTGCTTGTTCTTTATTTGAGTATCGAGTGTGGCAAGCAAACCATGTGAAAAGTACTTCCACATAACTATGCTAAAAATGCCCACTCCCCCAAGGCACCACCATCATTCCTTATATGTTACTAGTTATGTCACACCTGATGCACACATTTTCACATGCGTGCTTTGTGTGTGAGACAGCACGCATGTGTGAAATGTGTCAGGTGTGACACGTAACCTTTGATGTATCATGAAGTACAGTGCCTTGAGGGAGTGGGCATTTTCATCTTAGTTATATGGGAGCATTTTTTGCATTGTTTACTTGCCACACTGGAATAAAGAAAAGCACTTTATTGATATGTGCTGTGGTGCGAACTTCTTACCTTGAGTTGAAGCAACTCATACGAGGTATTTGAATTAAAAAAATGCAGACTCTGTGCACAGGGCCCTGATGGCTGACAGCCTTCGACAGGTGCCGGCCTTTCCTTTGCAAACTCCACATATGTGGAATACACAGAATTGTTGGTCAATGTTATGTTTTGTGAAAGTTATATTGAAGGCATCACCTGCTCTTTAACATGTTTCCTCCTCCTATCCACAAATGTGAAGTATTGTGCCTATTAAAAAATTATTTCACAATGCTATGTGATGTTGCATCACTTATTGTTGTGTGCAACATTCCAAAGATGTAACATATCTGGTGCTGCCACTGCCGAACATGCCCCAGAAGTCCAGAAATGTTTCCAAAAAAAATGTTACAGTAAATTGAGACAGAAATCTGGTGTCAATCATGCTGTTACATGGTGACTTCCCATCTACTGGACCTCAAACTGAAGCTTCTGCCACTGATTACAATGGTTTTCAGGCCTAATATTGCTGCTACCACTGCCTAACATGCCACAGAAGTCCAGAAATGTTTCCCAAAAAAATGCTACAGTAAATTGAGACAGAAATCTGGTGTCAGTCATGCTGTTATAGGTACCCAGTTAGATAAGTGCTACCAGAATAGCGCCAGTTAACTGAGCAATAGACTGGATAGCGCTACCTTGGACAGCGAGAGGGGATTTACAGCACTTGCAGTAAGCGCTCCCCTCATCGCTGTCCATGGTGCCACTTATTTACAATGGCACCAGAATCCAGGGAGTCCAGTGCTAATGGAGACCAGGGTTCTAAGTCTGGTCTCCAGTCATTTTGCTTGCTTTCGGGACTTGTATTTTTTTTGAAGGGGCCATGGAAACAGTATTCCATGGCCCCAGACATTTAACTTGCCCAGTGATCTGCTGCCACCTGGAGTAAGAATAATAAGTCCAGGAGGTGTGGGGGGCTTAAACAAAAACTGCACTTTTTTTGCTGTACACACCTTGTGTGCGCTATTCTGACCAGCATTGTTTGGACCCAGTGCCACTGTTATATGGTGTCCCCCCAACTCCTGGACCTCAAACTGAAGCTTCTGACACTGTTGAATAAGTGTGATTTAACACCTGCAGTACTATCTGCAAAGGGCAAACAGAAATCAGAACTGTAGCAGCACTGTAGTCTGTAGAACTACCTGCAACTGCTACTGTAGCTTATTCAAGTGTTAAAACACTATTTTATTTTTTCAATTACAAAAACATGAATTAAGTAACATGGGGTAACAGGAGGACAGAAGTAAGAGGCTTTAAATACCAAACTGACATACACCCACAACAAGGATGTGCAGTAACTCTGAACAAGCATTTGTCAATGCCGAATGTTGATTGCGGTGGTCTGTTGAGCTCACTCAGTGGCCCTCTGTCACTGGCTCAGCCTGTTTGTCCTGGTGCTGCAGGCTGCTCTTTTGTACTGGGCTGCTGCCAGTGTTGGCAGTTTGTTCTGCTGAGGAAGAAATCCATAGCTGTCCCGACAGAGCGCCATTGAGGTGGCTCACTCTGCCTCTCTCACTCGCTAATTCTTTTTTCTCCTGACGCTGCAGGCTGCTCTTTTGTACTGGGCTCCTGCCTGTGTTGGTGACTTTTTACTACCCACAAAGAAATCTACAGCTGTCCCGACAGAGCTCCGTTGAGGTCACTCACACCCCCTGTCTCAGTCACTCATTCTGGTTCTCCTGGCGCTGCAGGCTGCCCTTTTGTACTGGGCTCCTGCCTCTGTTGGTGCTTTTTTCTGCCCACAAAGAAATCTGCAGCAGTCCTGACAAAGCTCCGTTGAGCTCGCTCACTCCCCTTCTCTCACTCACTCATTCTGTTCTGCTGGCGCTGCAGGCTGCCCTTGTCTACTGAGCTCCTGCCTGCGTTGCTGCCTTCTTATGCCCACAAAGAAATTTGCAGTAGTTACAATACAGCTCTGTTGAGCTCACTTGCTTGCTCATTCTGGTTTTCCTGCCACTGCAGGCTGTTCTTTTGTACTGGGCCCCTGCATGCATTGCTGCCTTTTCTGCCCACAAACAAATCTGCAGCAGTCCCAACAAAGCCCTGTTGAGCTCACTGACTCCTCCTCCCTCACTTGCTCATTCTGTGTCTCCTGGCGCTGCAGGCTGACCTTTTGTACTGGGCTCCTGCCTGCATTGGTGGCTTTTTCTGGCCAGAAAGAAATCTGAAGCAGTCCCGACACAGCCTCGCTGAGCTCGCTCACTCCCCCTCTGTCACTCTCGCATTCCATTTCTACCGGCGATGCAAGCTGGCCTTTTGTACTGGGCTCCTGCCTGCATTGCCACATTTTCTGCCCACAAAGAAATCTGCAGCAGTCACACTAGAGCTCTGTTGAGCTCGCTCACTACCGCTGTGTCACTCGCTCATTCTGTTTCTCTTGGAGCCGCAGACTGCGGTTTTGTATGGGGCTCCTGGCTGCGCTGGCACCTTTGTCTGTCCACAAAGAAATCTGCAGCTGTCCTGACAGAGCTCTGTTGAGGTCGCTCAGTCTCCCTCTCTCATCGCTCGTTCTGTTTGTCGTGGCGCTGCAAGCTGCCCTTTTGTACGGGGCTCCTGCCTGCATTGGCGCCTTTTTCTGCCCACAAAGAAATCCCAGCAGTCCTGATAGAGCTCCGTTGAGCTCACTAAGTCCCCTTGTCTCACTCGCTCGTACTGTTTCTCCCACCACTGCAGGCTGGCCTTTGTACTGGGCCCCTGCCTGCATTGATGCCTTTTTCTGCCCACAAAGAAATCCACAGCAGTCCTGACAGCGCTCCGGTGAGTTTGCTCAATCCCCCTCCCTCACTCACTCTCTCGTTCTGTTTCTCCCAGTGCTACAGGCTGCCCTTTTGTACTGGGCTCTTGTGTTGGGCCTTTGTCTGCCCACAAACAAATCCACAGCAGTCCCGATAGAGCTCAGTTGAGCTCAGTCACTCCCCCCTCTCACTCGGTCATTCTTAATCTGTCCCAAACACTGATTTCCCAGAGTGACTGTGCTATTGTCTGGCAGGAGTGCAAAAACATATTTTAGCAAGGATGTGAAAAATGACAGCTGTAGTGTTCATAAGGAGTTGTGAAAAAAATGCCACTGTTGAAGATGTGGCGTGACAGTATTACAAATTTGCAAAGTTAAAAGGGTGCGTGGAAACAGCTCAACGCACGGTTGTAGCACAGTCATGTTATGGAGTTTCATCACCAAATTTTCAACATAGGGATTTTAGGACCTCTGCTCATGAACAGTGCCACTGTCATTTTCTTAATCTGTTCCGAACACTGATTTCCCACAGTGACCATGTTATTTCTGCGCCGAACTGTGAAAACACATTTTGGTCAGGATGTGAAAATGACAGCTGTACTGCTTATAAGAAGGTGTGAAAAATGGCACTGTTGAAAATCTGGTGTGACAATATTACAAATCTGGAGTTATAAGGTGGAAAGGAATGCACACTTGTAACACAGTCAATTGATGGGTTATCATCACCAAATTTTCAACATAGGCATTTTAGGACCTCTGCTCATGAACACTATCATTGTCATTTTCTTAATTTGTCCTGAACAGTGATTTCCCACAGCGACCGCTCTATTCTGCGCCGGAAGTGCAAAAACACATTTCAGCCAGGATGGGGAAAATGACAGCTGTACTGTTCATAAGTAGGTCTGGGAAAAAATCTCAATGTTGAAAATCTGGAGTGAAAATATTATAAATTGGCAAAGTTACGAGCGTGCTTGCCAACTGCGCAACGCACTCTCGTAACACAGTCATTTAATGGAGTATCGTTTCCAAATTTTCAACATAGGCATTTTAGGACCTCTACTCATGAACAGTATCACTGTCATTTTCTTAATCTGTCCTGAACACTGATTTCCCACAGTGACCATGCTATTCTGCGCCAGTAGTGCAAAAACATATTTCGTCCAGGACGTCAACAATGACAGCTATACTGCTCACAAGGAGATGTGACAAAATGCTAATGTTGAAAATCTGACATGAAAATATTGTAAATTCGCGAAGTTATGAGCGTACATAGCAACTGTGCAACGCACACTCGTAAAACAGTCATTTTTTGGATTTCTTCCACCAAATTTGCAACATAGGCTTTTTGAGAGTCCACCTCATGAACACTGCAAGAATTCATGAGGAGGGGTCCCAAAAACCCCATGTTGAAAATGTGGTGAAAAAATTCCAAAAAATGCCCAAGATATGCACTAAAGTTGAAAAAACCCTATGTATTACATCATACAGCTTACCGGCATTTCCTCAGTTCGCAGTTGGCTTTGAAGAGTGCAGATGTGTTCCCGGTCCACCGAAGATCATCGCGCCAAGCTCCGGAGGTAAGTATGGGGTGAGGGTGTGTGTGGGGAGGCAGGGTGCAAGTGGGTGGGTGCGGGTTGTGGGAGGGGGGCAGGGAGACTACGAGGGACCATTTCCTTTTTTTCAGGTAATAAAAACCAAAAAAACATCGTGGGGCCGTTTTCAACTTTACAGGGGCATGTGGCATGCTGGGTGGGCTCCAGCATGCCACCAAGGAGTCTTGCTTGGGAGGCAGCTGTAGCCAATGGGATTGGGCACCTGGCTTGCAAACAACAAAGGGGCATGTGGCACGCTAGTGGGCTCCAGCGTACACTGGAGTCTTGTTTTTTTTGGGGGTGGGCAACTGTAGCCGATGGGGATTGGGCACCCCATCAGCAAACAACAACAGGGCAGGGAATTCTTTTCCCCGATGGGGATTAGGGCAACCTGGTCAGCAAACAACAAAAGGGATTTCTTTCTGCCGACGGGATTGAGCACCCGTCAGCAGACAATAAAATGGGGGGGGGTACATTATGCCGACGGGGAGTGGGCTCCCCCATCGGCAAATAAACATGTGGGGGTAAATATTGTTTATGAATAGGCCGGCAAGCTGCCACCATGTTCTCAAACAATATCAGAGATCCTACATCCCGCCCTGCAATGACGGGTCGCTCCCTCATTGCAGCGGATGGCTGACGCTGCAATGATGAGGCGGCCCCTGATTGCAACGGCTGATTTTTTAGAAGGTTGTGGCACGCTGGCTGAACTAGTGTCAGCAGCAGTGTGTCACGGCTTTGGGGGATGGGAGACAAGCCTTTGCAGGCTGTGGGGCAATTGGGCACAACAGTGCCACGCCTCCACAACCTGCTTGTTGAGAAAGCTGACGCAACATGTTTCTTGCACAAGTGTGCAATCAACATAAAAAGTACTTCAGTAGTTCTTAATAAAATGTCAGTTTTTTACATGAAATGGTTATTACACAACTTGATAATAACTGGGTAGGAACAGGTAGGTTCACACAAACTAAACTGTAAACCAATCGCACAGAACACCTCACAGTCACAATATGATCTATGGTCCAGATAAGTGGTGTCTGGAGAAGCCAAGTACTGCAATGTGTTAGTGCTTACTAAATACAATTTTGGATTATAGCTATGTCAGACGGAAGGGACAACAAGATTTGAAATAAACAAACAAAGTCTCCTCCAACACTCTTGCAGGGACCCGCTCTCTTGAAAACTATGTAGTTTTTTATATAGTACGGGTCAGGTAGTAAACACCAGTGGTGTAAGAGGGAGGAAAGGGTTAATATGACAAGTAAATTAAGCAGAAATACAGGAATGCTTCAATGCAGAGGCTAGATCACACTATTAATTTCTGTGAGCAATTCAACGATGCAGTGTACCTCGATATGGACAAGTGTTCCATGTCCACAAATACTTCCAATACAAAAATAAAGCAGAAAAGTGATTAAACAAAGGGAAACAGGAACATAACTACTCAGAATGAGTAATTGTTCAGATAAAGTTGCCCAAAAAAGGGTCAACATGTAAGAAAAATATTACAAATGAGTAGCACACCAACAAAAATATTAAGAAACTCACTCACAATTTGTAATAAATCTGTTAAATATTAGGAACTAGCCCGCTCTGCTTACACACACACACACACACACACTCACACACCACACGGTCGACCTTCCCCCACTCAACTCCCTCACAGACACCGAGAAAACTGAAAACACTACGCAAGTTTAACTAAGTATTATCCAAAGATACCAAAACAAAAAAATGTTCACTAGCAGCACTAGGAACACAATTTAGATTTTGGGAGCAATTAGCTCTCAAAAATAACAAAGAGGTTTTTGAAGGGTTTATTGGCTGTGATACACCACACTGAACTGCTCTCCGACTCAGCAGACAATATACTGCTCAGGAAACAGCCTGCACATGATATTTCAGCTATTTACCCACAATGCATTGCAAATTCGCAGGCAAAATTGAAAAACATTGGTGAAACTGATGAAATCTGATGAAATTTTGCATTACATGAAATTGCCATTCGAGGTGAAATTATATTTCGCCTAGGCGAAAAAGTTCGCGTAATGAGGAAATTACGCTAAATATTTCGCACAACTCTACTAGTCACATACTCAATCCACTCTCATATTAATGTTTCGATGTCATAACATGTATGGTCCCATATTGAAAAGGTTAGCATAAGTCTAACTGAGTTACTGCATGTGCTAACCTGGATTAGCGTCGGCACTCCAGGCAGGACCATATTCAGAGGCCCCTGGAGCACTGCCCAAACCTGGCAGCACTATCATACTAACTATACTGCTGTGCCAATGCTGATAAGGGAGTCCATCATGCATAATGATACAGCGGTATATTCAAACTGTTTCAGCGATGCTAAATAGCTCCCACAGTGGCGCTATTTGCTACCACAAAAAAAAAGTCTTAATGCAACACTAAGGCCATGCCCACAAAGTTAGGGCAGCTGCACTTCAGCTGCCCACTCCTGCATCCAGTGGACCCCCATGATTGCCCCTGTAAAAAAAAAATCGTTTAACCTGTCAAACTGAAAGCCCTCACTTCTAGAGCAACACACTCAATCCTCTCTCACGTTAATGTTTCAATGTCATAACATATATGGCCCCATATTTAAAACATTAACATGGGTCTAACTGAGTTAGTGCTTGCACGAACCTGGATTAGCATTGGTACTCCAGGCAGGGCCATATTCAGAGGCCCCTGGAGCACTGCCCAAACCCGTCAGCACTATGGTGCTAACTATACTGCTGTGCCAATGCAAATGAGGGAGTCCATCATGCATAATGAACACAGGGGTTTATTCAAACTGTTTCAGTGATGCTAAATAGCTCCCAGGGTGGCACTGTTTGCCACCACCAAAAAAAAAAAAGTCTTAATGTACTGTTAAGTCCATGATCCCTAAGGTAGGGCAGCTTAACTGCAGCTGCCTGCCCCTGCATCCAGTCAACCCCCTCCCCCCACTTGCCCCTGTATTACTATACATATATATCTCCCTGGTGTCTAGTGGACCTCCGATTGCTCCTGTATTATAATACACATATCCCTCTCTAGTGTCTACTGGACCCCTCCTTCAATCACCCAGGTTCACATCTATGCAAAAGCACAGTTCCCTGATGGACTACTGCCCCCTACACTGAGTGACACTGACCCACTCCCGATTAACACCCACCATGCACTATAGACCCCACCCTGCACCCACCCGATCACCACTTAACACTTCAGGTGGGGACAGATCAGCGAGTGGCATAGCCCCCTGCTCACCTCCTCGGTTGGCTGCCATCTGACAGTCACAGACATGATCACATACGTACTCGGATCATGCTCTTTGACTGTCAGACAGCAGCTGACCAACGAGGTAAGTGGAGGGTGATGCTGGTTGCAGATCTTCCCCTGCCTGATCAATCAATCAATCAATCAATCAAATCTTTATTTATCCAGGCGAACATCGTTGAGCACAGCTCATTTACAAGATGGACCTGGTAAGGTCAAGGTTCAATTTACATAGATACATAAAAAACATTCAATATACACACACTCTAGGATACTACATAGAATATTCAGTATACACACAGTCTAAAGATACATTCTAATCAGACTATACATTAAATTCAGGTGTAGTGGTAATAAGGAGTTAGGGGAAGGGGAGCGGGAAGTGATGTGCCTGGCTGGTGGGGAAGGAGGAAGATGGTGGGGGCCTATACTGTGGAACGGATAAACTGTGGGCCTTATGAAGAGGGCAGGAGGGCGGCACTGTGGGGGTTCTATAACAGGGGTATAGGGCTGTGATATATGACAAGGGATTAAGGGGAGGCGGATGGAAAGGAGGGCTGCATGGAGTATGAGGGGTGGTGACTCTTAGTAAAGGTGGATACCTTCCGTGAGTTGGCTATCTGGGGAGGGAGATGGATAAGATTAGGAATACTCTACTGTTTGTGGAAACAATTACATTTTTCTTTGATAAGCCTCGAATACAGACATTTAAAGGATGTAAATGAGATGTACTGTATCTGTTCACTTTCAGGGTCTTCTGCATCGTATTCCATAAGGCAGATGAGATATAGCTGATAGCAGATCTACCATATCGAGAATGGAATTTGGGCACTTTAAGCATGATGAAGTTTAGACTTCTTAGGGCATATTTACTTGATGTGGTTTGTGTGAAGCAGTCTGAGAAGTAATTTGGTAGCATCTTTGATATCGCTCTATAAGTCCATAGTGTGGCATTCCTGTCTCTTCTAAATTGGAGCGAGGTCCATCCAACTGCAGCATAAAGTGAGCAGTGGTGAGTGCTGAGAGGAAGATCTGTAATAAACCTCAAGGCTCTATAGTAAAGTGTGTCCAGTTTGCTCAGATATGAGTTGGGGCAATGACCATATAGGAAATCTGCATATTCTAATACAGATAGAAATGTGGCCTGGACCAGCTTCTTTTTAGAATCACTTGTGAGAAAGTGCTTTATTCTGTAATAGAGCCCAAGCCTCTGACGAAGTTTTTTTAGCAGATCTTCCAGATGATCTAAGTAGTCAAGTCTACTGTCTACCCAGACCCCCAGATATTTGAATTTTGTAACATATTCAAGATTTTCACCAAGGACAGTGGATATGTGGGGGAGATTGTTTGGGAAGGAGTGGATAAGTGTTGTGTTTTGGGGGAGAAAAACATTGCTTTTGTTTTTTTTGCATTTGGCAGGTTTTTTTTACCAGTAGTTGGTGTTGTAATAGGTTGAATTCTGCTTGTAGCTCTATACATGCTGTTACGGGAGAGAGGTGACTGACATACAATACTGTATCATCTGCAAACAGGTGTACAGTGGCTTTGGTGAGGTTATTGTCGATGCTATTGATATAAATGGTAAATAGGATTGGGCCGAGGATGGATCCTTGGGGAACTCCTCTTTGGAGAGATATTAGTGGTGATAGGTCTCCTTCAGCCTTCACCTGCTGGGTCCTTCCCTTGAGATAGTTATTAAACAATCTAATGGAGGCTGAGTCGAGTCCTATGGATTTCAGGGAGGAGAGGAGCAGTTCGTGGTTGACTGTATTGAATGCCTTACTCAGGTCTAAAAATATAGCACAGACACAATTTTTTTTGTCCAGTTCGAGTTACCAATCATTGGTTACTTTAGCCAGGGCTGTGATGGTGCTGTGGTTGGTTCTAAACCCAGATTGTGCTGGAGTTAAAAGATTAGCCTCTTCAAGATATCCTCTTAGTTGGGTGCTTACAATTTTTTCTAGCAGCTTGGATAGCACAGGGAGGATAGAGATTGGCCTGTAGTTGTTGAGGTCCATGGGGTCCCCTGCTTTCAGTAGCGGGATAATTTGGGCTGTTTTCCAGATCGATGGAATAGATCCTAGTTGTAGTGAGAGGTTAAATAGGTGTGTTATTGGCACTGCTAATACTTGTACGCCAATTTTTTAAAAATAGGGATCAAGGGAGTCTGCACCTGCACTTTTTTTGGTGTCCAGCTGTGATATTAATTCTTCCACCTGCTTCAGGGTGGCTGGTATGAAGGAGAAGGTGGACTCCGTTACCCGTGCTTCAGTGTTCTTGATACCTAACTAGGAACGCATTTGGTTACCCGTAGAGGTGTCGAATGCTAGACCAGCGGTTGTAAAGTGATTGTTAAATGATTCCAGGACTTCCAGTCTATCAGAGATGGTTCCCTTGCCATTGTGTATTTTGGCTGGGAGTGTGTTACTTGGATCGTATCCTGTTATGTCTTTTATGGTGTTCCAGAACTTGGCAGGGTTGTGGCAGGAGGAGTCTAGTTCAGACATATAATAAGCAGCCTTAGCATCTCGTACTTTCCTGGTACAGATATTCCTGGCTTTTTTGAACAACTCCCAATCAGTTGATATCTTAGTTTTTCGTGCCTTTTTCCATAACTTGTCTCTGTCAAGGAGGGTGGCTTTAAGGTCAGGAGTGAACCAACGGTCGGTTTTATTTTTTTTTTTTAACACCTCTTTATTCATCTTTTTAATAAAGTACAAGACAAACATACAACAAGACCTGGAAACCCAGGCACTCAGCCCCAAAACTGACTGTGTAAACTATGTACACTACAACTATGTACATGCACAGAGATGATGTCTCCCCCCCCCCCCCACCAATTCTAGCTTTAAGTCCAACAACACCTCTATATAAAAAAAACAACATCATGAGGCCGGTTATAAGTCAGACCATTTCCCTTTAATCCTGATACAGCTACCAGTGGCCTGTCAGGTGTTCCTTGACCCCATTTTGAGATTCCTGTCTCCTTTTGACTCTGTTTTGGACACTCGGGTGGTGAGAGGACTCTGGGTCCAAAATTTTTTGTTTATTTAATTATTTGTTTTATTTGTTTGATTTGATAGTGTGTGTCTTTCTCCTGGTAGGGAGAAAGACTAATATTATTTCTCCCCTGTTGTGAGAGAACTGGGGGGGAGTTTAAAAAATGTGTATGTTTTTATATTGATATGGCAGTGAAAGTGCCTCTGTACCCTCGTCCCCCGGTGGTGAGAGGACTGGGGGGAAGAGTTTATACAAATTTGTTTTTTGTGTATTTTATTATCATTTGTAGATTAAATTTTGTTTATTAGTTAGTATGGATTGTTAGTTTAGGATAGTTTGAATATTTTGGGAGGTGGGTTTGTTTTGTTATTGTTTAATTTGTTAAGCAGCATCATGTGCTGGCCTCTTTTCCCCATGGCGGTGCGTTATTCTTCCTCCTCTGTTCGTGCCCTCTGCCCCTTTTGTACTCCTCCCTTACAGTGTGAGGTTTATCAGCATTGTAGAGTATTGGGGATTGCTCGTGGGAGAGTGAGGGGGGCGGGGGTGCGCGAACAGGGGAGGATGAACGAGTGGGGCCATTGTGTTGGGGTTATTAAGTCCAGAAGGCGCCCTGGGGCGAAATGGAATCCAGATAGGGGTCTGCCTTATCTGGTCTCCATACCCATGGGCACTACTGATTTCAGTAAGCAGATAGGCCTGACAACCTCCAAGGTTTGTCCAACTCGGGCGGTGTTATGCAATGCCAGGTCTGTTAGGAATAAAACTGCTATTATTGCCGACCTTATTGGTTCGGTCGACCTGGCTTGCATCACCGAGACCTGGCTGGATGAAAATTCTGGCCCTATAGTGGAGGCCATGACTCCAGCCGGGTACTCGGTGATACATTGCCCGAGATTGGACCGCAGGGGCGGGGGGGTTGCAGTCTGTTTTAAGACTGAATTGGGCCTCTCGAATGTGGTAGTGGGTGAGGCTGAGTCCTTTGAGTGCACAGTTGTAGCAGGTGTAGGCGTTCGAATCGTTCTCATCTACCGTCCACCCAGAGATGGGAAATGCTTCTTACAAGAAGTGGCAGACTTCCTCGTCGACATGTCGTTTGAGTCACCCAGATTGATGGTGTTGGGTGACTTCAACGCCTGGGTTGACGACGAACTCTCACAATTTGGTAAACACTTCCTCCAATTAATGTCTTCTTTGGGCCTTACACAGGTAGTTTCCACTGCTACACATAAATCTGGACACTCTCTCGACTTAGTCTTCCTTCTTGGGATTGATGCATCCGACATGGGGGTGGAACCAGTCGTTTGGTCTGACCACCACATCGTGAGGTTCAATTTTTGCACCCCCCCGAGAAGGCCATCCCCTGTGGAGATAGTCAGGTACCTCCCATTACGGAATGTTACTTCACAAGGCCTAGTGGCAGTCCTTGACCTATCATCCCCCGTGTTGGTGGGCAGTAGTCCAGGGGCACTGGTGCGGGCCTATAATGAGGCCATCACGGCTTTCCTGGATTCTACTGCTCCTGTTTGCAAGCGCCCTCTTTCCTGTCACCCCAGGGCCCCTTGGTTTGATGGGACTCTGAGGGAAATGCGGAGACAAGGGCGACAGTTAGAGCGCTGCTGGTGCAAGTCCGCCCTTGATGCCGACCGTCTTAGATTGATTGAACATTATACCAGCTATCAATCTGCAAAACCTATAAGAAGGCAGAATTCCTGTCCAGGGAGATTGCAGTTCCTCAGAATCAACCGGCTCAGCTGTTCCAAACTGTAGATAGATTGTGCAACCCAGCCTGTCTGCAAGTTCGGAAAGCCTTTTCGCAAATAGAGTGCGATGAGCTCGCCCGATACTTTGCAACTAAGGTGGCTGACATTAGGGCGGACTTGTGTCCGGCAACCTCTAAGGGTGACGTGGTAAGAGTGTGTGAGAACACAGGGCCTCGATTCTCCTGGAGTTCCTTTTGTCGACCTGAGTTCGTGGATATTATGAGGATCATCCATAGTGTGCACCCTACAAGCTGCGGCTTGGATCCTGGACCGACTACCCTAATTTTGGGTTGTGTAGATATCGTTGGTCCAGTTTTGGCTCAAATAGTCTGGTGCTCCTTGGAGTCAGGTGAGTTTCCTAGCTCCCTGAAAGAGGCGGTGGTGACACTTCTCTTGAAGAAAGCTTCCTTGGACCCAGACTGTTTTTCTAACTACAGACCCATCTCTAACCTTCGCTTTATTGGGAAGGTTATTGAAAAGGTCGTAGCTGCCCAATTGGATGACCATTTAACCATCCATAGTATCTACGAATCCTTCCAGTCTGGTTTCCGTAAAAGACACAGCACCGAGACTGCGCTGGTTCGGGTGCTAAATGATCTTCTGAGGGCGAGGGATCAAAGGAGACATTCCATCCTGGTTCTCCTTGATCTCTCTTCAGCTTTTGACACTGTGGATCACATGGTGTTGCTAGCACGCCTGAGGCAAATCTGAGGACTGTCTAGAACCATTCTTATATGGTTCACTTCATTCCTTACTGGGAGATCACAAAGAGTTGTGTCAGGGATTTTTTCCTTTGGCCCAGTCTCTTTGTTGTGTGGAGTGCCTCAGGGTTCTGTGCTGTCACCCATGTTATTTGCAGTGTATATGCTGCCCCTCGGAAACATTATAAGATGGTATGGGCTGAGGTTTTACTGCTAGGCAGATGATACCCAGCTATACCTGTCTTTTGCACCCGACCAGGATGGAGCTCTCTCGGTGTTTAATAACTGTCTGGGGGAAATCCAAGACTGGATGGATTCTAGTTGGTTAAAGTTAAACTCAGAGAAAACTGAGGTTTTGGTTGTGGACCCGGGTGGCCAGATTGAGAGGTTGTGTACTGGCGCGCCTTCTGGAATTCTTCTTGGTGGTGTGTCACTACCAGCCTCTGAACGGGTGCGCAACCTTGGGGTGATCCTTGACGATAGGCTGGCTTTTCAATCTCAGGTGTCAGCCGTCGTCAGGACTTCCTTTTACCATCTTAGGAATATTGCCAGGGTTAAGCACCTTGTTCCGTCTGACTCCTTGTCAACGTTGGTCCATGCCTTTGTGTCCTCGCGCCTAGACTACTGCAACACCCTTTACTTTGGGCTTTCTGGGGTTGAAATCCGCTGCCTACAGCTTGTGCAGAACGCGGCAGCCCGGGTTTTGACTGGGACAAGTAGGTCCTGTCATATTACCCCGGTGCTGCGCGAACTGCACTGGCTTCCAGTACGGTGGCGGATCACCTTTAAAGTCATTTTATTGACTTTTAAAGCCCTTCGTGATCAGGGTCCGTCCTATCTGAAAGACCTACTGGTTCCTCACTGCCCCGGCCGATCACTCCACTCGACTGACATGGGGTTGTTAGAGATTCCAAGAGTGAGTTTAAAATCTTCTGGCAGCAGAGCATTTTCTCATGCTGCACCCACTCTTTGGAATTCTCTACCATGCCGGTTACGGGAATGCACCTCTGTGGAGATATTTAAGAAAGAACTGAAAACATATTTGTGGAGAATGGCCTTCTTAGATAGTTAATGTGAACTGTAATATGTTTGGAATTTTATTGTAATTTATTATGTTTTTATGATGTATTTTTATAATGTTTGTAGTGTTTGATGGTTTTGTATTGAAATTTGAAGTTATGACTAATTAGTTCAGCGCCTTGATATATCGAAAGGCTCTATATAAATAAAATTATTATTATTTATTATTATTATTATTATTTTATAGCTAAATGATTCCTCCTCGAGGGGTGACACCTCTCTGTGCCCCCCGGAAAGAGAGAGAGAGAGTCCCCATCCCCCCATCTTTGTAGCAGACCCAGTATTCTTATTTCTACAATAGTCCCCAAGACCCTATCAGTCCGCCTTCAGGTATTACATAGTCCTCAAACCCCATTAGCATCTCTATATTCTCATTCTAGTCCAACTTGAGCTAATCACAGCCCGACAGACAGACCCAAGTCCAGCCAAGTGGCCCCTACTGGGAGTAAATTGCCTCCAGCACCGTCCATCTTTTAGCATATAACCCTTTCCTCCCCTCTAAATATAGGTGTCTCTTGATCCTAGATAGGGCTCCAATAAGATCTCCCACCCAATGTTTATACCCATAAAGTTGGTCATCTTTCCAGTGTTGGACCACATACACTTTAATTATCATTGCCATCAGAGATACATGATATTTAGGTGTAGCTCCTGCAATTTGCAAAAATCCCCCAAAACACATATCTCCGGTGTTATGAACTCCGAGTAGTCCAACAATGGGTCCATCCGCCTTTTTACTTCATCCCACAAGGGCCGTATTCTACTGCAGTTCCACAGCACATGTAATAGGTCTCCTCTCTCTAATTCACATCTAAAACACAGGTCTGTCTGTCTGAGGCCTCTTTCACACAGTTTCACAGGGGTAAAATATAGATTAGAAGCAATAAAAAATTGTAAACTCCTATGTTTAGGTATCACTATGTATTTGGTGCTCTTCCATACATTAGCCCAGTCAATGTTTCGAGGCGCCAACTTATTGTCCCAATATGGCACTACTATAGGAGAGCTCAGCCCAAAAAAAAGGCCAGCAGAATTCTATAAACTTGCGACAGAGCTCTGGTTTTCGGGTCAATCTCCCTCAACTTACCCCATTTGAATGAACGATCTAAAAGGCCCCCTGTTTTCTTTAATGCCCCCTCAAGCACCCATATGAGTTGCAATCTATGGAAAAAAGGCATTCTGTCACACTGCTCTGGAAGGGCTACCCTATTGTCCTGGATGACCTCCTTTAAGCTTAGGCCCGAGACCCAATTAGCCCATTTCCCTTTGATTACCTTGTTACCTATAGTTAAATTGGGGTTGCCCATAAGTGGTTGTTCTTGGGCCCTCATTTGCTCTTTTTTCTGGGCCACAGTCAAAAATGACCACCAAGCTTCTGCAGTCTTCAAAAACTGGGCTTCCCACCTTCTGTTTGACACAGGCAGCTATATTAGCATATAAGGGCACCTACGGGGAGAGGCCTGCCTCTCTCAATATTTGAGTCTCTAAATGTAACCAATCTGGAACGTAAACTTCTCCCTCCATACTCCTACCCCACCGAGCCATTAAACCCAACTGACCTGCCACATAGTACAAGTGAAGATCTGGTAGCTTAATTCCTCCCAAACCCAGAGGAAGTCGTAAATCATTATATTTTTTCCTAGGTGGTTTACGGTCCCACAGAAAATCTGAAAGTAGCTTCTTAGTCAATCTGAGCCATTTTTTGGGGATACTACATGGGGCTAAGTACACCGGGTATAACAGCTTCGGCAACAGGTTCATTTTAATGAGCCCAAGCCTGGCCATGAAATTAAGGGACAGCTTATTCCATCTTACTAAATCTCCCCTAATAGCTGAAATTGTCTCCTCCATATTTGTTTTGGCCCCTGACTCATAGTTCCTTGTGATCCATATGCCCAGGTATCTCATCTTATCTGCCATCCACTGAGTTTGTAACTGGGCAAAGTCTGCCCTATATACATGTGGCATCAGGGGTAAAATCTGGATTTTAGCCAAGTTTAATTTATAATTCAAGACTTTAGCAAATCGCTCAGTTTTCTAATCCTCTCAAATCCGTACACCGGGTCTCTTAGGTGCAGGAGTACATCATCTGCAAAAACTGAAAATTTTAACTCCCTTCCCATTATCTCTATCCCCCTTATCTGTCTGTCATTACTAATAGCTCTCAGCAGGGGTTCTAAGTAGATATTGAACAATATCGGGGAAAGAGGGCATCCTTGACGTGTCCCATTTTCTAACTGTACTTCCTGCGAAATGTAACCATTGCACAGGACTCTTGCCGTCGGTGCAGCATATAAGTTTTTAATGCCCTTCAGAAGGCCCTCAGGGAAACCCATCCTCTCTATTGTAGCAAAAAGGAAGGAATGAGAGACCCTATCAAAGGCCTTCTCAGCATCAAGTGATATTAAAGCTATAGGAATTTGAGAGTCCACTGCGTAACTCAGGATATGATGAAGCTTCCTCAAAGCGTCATGAGCCCCCTTCCCTGGCATGAACCCCACTTGCTCCTGGCTAATTATATCAGGCACTATCCACCAAATTCTATTAGCCAGTATTTTTGTAAGAATCTTAATGTCCTGGTTCATCAGAGCAATGGGCCTATAATTGGCTGGCTCATCCTTAGGCTTGCCCGCTTTAGGAATTAATGTAATATAAGCCTGGTAGAGGGGAGAATGGAGCACTCCTTCCTGCATTACAGTATGGTAAAATTCCTGGAGTATGGGCAATATAGTCTGAATAAAGGTCTGGTAGAACTTCGCCATAAGGCCATCCAGTTCCGGTGTCTTACCCCCAGGTAGGGACTTGACAACCTCCACAATCTCTGCTGCTCCTATGGGAGCTGCCAGTTCACTAGCCTGTGAAGGGTCTATCACGGGCAGAGGCATTTCCTCCAGTAATGCCTTAATCTCTTTCTCCCCTATCGTATTCCCAATCTGGTATAAATCCTAAAAGTACAGCCCAAAAGTATCTGCTAGCTCCTGGGAGTCTGTGATTAACTTCTCATCGTACTGGATAGACATCACCATTCTACTCGCCTCCCACTCCCTAACTCTAGCTGCCAGCAGGCGACCTGGAACATCTCCTTTCAAGAGATATTTAGCTTTAATCTTTTCCAACCAAAAATCCATCTTACCATAAGCCATGTCCTCCAGCTCATGCCTTAATCTTCTAAGTTCACCATCAATTTCCTCTGAGGACCTCTCTAAAGGTGTCAAGCAGCTAATAGCCCTTAAAATAAAATCCTCTTTTGCCCTCCTCTGCCTATTTTTCTGAGCTGTCAATTCCTGAGCCACCCCTGCAAAGAGTACTTTGCAAGCTGGCCAGGCCAGTTTCCTGTTTGTCATCATGGGTAATTGTTGCTGCATAATGTCCAGAAGGGCTCCCTCGAGCTTGTCTTTAGTTGCAGGTTCAGTCATTAGCGAATCACTCAGCCTCCAACGAAAAGGTCTAGGTGGGCCTACTTTCGGTTCCCAGACTAATGAAATCGGGGAATGGTCTGAAAAAATTCTACCTTCCGTTATCAGTCCCCTAATCCCCATAAGTACCTCCCTATTCACCAGAAAAAAGTCAATACGAGATTGAGTCTTATGCACCGCTGAGTAAAATGTCATACTGTTACCCCCACCAGTATGAGTCCGTGCTGGGTCCACCAGAGCCGAAGTCTCTAAGAACTTATTCAAGGCTATTTGGGCCTTTGTTAAAGGTCCTCTCGCCGGTGGAATCCTATCCTTACAGTTATCAGCATAAGCATTCCAATCTCCTGCCAAAATAAGAGCATACCCCGGAAGACCATCTATATCCCTCTCTATCGAAGCGAAACACTCCGCATTGGAAGGCGTCGGACCTTATATGGAAGCCACTGAGGTGGCCCTACCATATAGCAAGCCCAAAATATAAATCCCTCTACCATCCTCTCTTGTAACCACCTGTTCAGCACTATACATACAAGACTTCCTAATCAAAATCGCCACTCCTCCTGACGCCTTCTCTTTGCCTACCCCGAAAACCTGTCCCACCCATAATCGCTTGAGGCTATTCAGTTCCTCTGTCAAAAGGTGTGTTTCTTGTAGAGACACAATATGAGCTCCCAGATGATCCAAATGTCTCATAATTACCAATTTTTTATGTCTACCCCTGAGCCCTTTGACATTCCATGAAATCAATCTAACATTTGCCATTAACAGTGCCAAGGACTCATGTTGGGACAGTTGACTCTTGAAACCCTGTCTGAGCCTGCCTTCCTTACATCTATCTTAAGGGACTCTCTCTCTTTCTCAAACCCCAATCCTCCCCAAACCCCTGCCCCTGATCCCTAGATCGCTCGCCCTCTAGTCCTTGGGTCATCATGAGCTCCCTCCCATGCTGCTCCCTTGCCCTCCATGACCTTCTCCTCTCCGGGACCTCTTAAAAAACACCACAAAACTTCTAATGAACCGTTACTCTATTCGCCCTATCCTTTGACTCCCTTTTCCCTGAACCTTCAAATAATCGACTTCCCACCCCATCTCTACCCATGACCCCTGACCGGCTGCTAGGAAATGACCTTCCCACTTCTCAAGGCATTGTAAACTGTAGTAATCTCCAACCCTAACTTTAACTATTGGGAGACGTATTAGGCTAACCTGTCTTCTCATCTATAGTCCCCCTAAATTGAGGCTTTCATCAGTTTCTGTCCACTTAACCCCGATCTCTGTCCCCTCTCACCTAACCTGCCCCACATAGCCCCCTACCACCCATCATTACCTTAGCAAAGCTGCTAAAGCACCTTTGGATTTACTGACCGCCCCCCCCATCCTAGGGCAAATATCCCTCACGTATATCATTATAGTCCTGGCTCATATCCTGAACCATTCTCTAATCAACTCTTTTTTCCTTCTCCAGAGTGGTCAGGGTAAAAAGGAGCAGAGGTGGTCCCCGAGGCCCCCAAATAAAGAAACAGGAGAACAACATAGTCCTACAGAAATATCCTAATAAAGAAAACAAGGTCCCAGAGGTAGGGCCAACCTCAATGTTCCAGCTCCCCCTCGAATATATCCTCTGTGTCCGGTAGGTTTTATTTTTGATGCGTACCTTAGAAATTGGAGCATGGATATTAAGGGCACCTGAAATAATGTCATTTAGCACCTCGTACGCTATCTCCACTGTGTTTGCTAAGTAAAACTCTTGCCATCGTGTGGAGTGGTTTATCTAGTCCAGATATGCCTCAATGTTGAATTTTTGCTTTGATCTCCTCATTGTGAACTTGGTGGGGGATGACGGCTTGCATGCTGATCTTATTCTCGCAATAAGGCAGTGGTCACTGATGCCATTGAATAGTACTCCAACATGCGAGAAAAGGTGAGGTTTATTCACTAGTATAACATTTAATAGTGTGCTGTTGCTTGTATTCTTTTTGTTGATTCAGGTGGGTTCATTTATTAGCTGTGTAAACCCATGTGTATCGCAGAATGATATTAAGGGTGCAGCTGCCTTTGAGAGCCAGTTTAGGTTTAGGTCTCCTATGATTATAGTTTCTTCTGTTCCCTTTTTGATTAGGTCACCCAGGTGGGATAATAGCTTGAGGTCAGCTGAGGGGGTCCTATAGCAGCCGATTAGCTGCAGCGATGTGGTGTGGAGAGGGCCACTTTGAGGGATAGGCATTCAAATTCCTTTACCATGGATAATGAGTCAAGGCAGGTTACAGATATGCTGTCCTTCACATATATTGCTACGCCGCCACCCCTAGTTTGGCAGTCAGCTCTGAATACTTGATACTTAGGTAAGTTTATGTCTTTGTCAGCTGTGACAGGCCTGAGCCACGTCTCAGACACTACTAGTATGTCTGGTAGGGTATGGTTAACCCAGGCTTGGATCATCGTGATCTTCTTTAACAGACTGCATACATTAATATGGAGAAAGCTTAGCCCTTTGATCTTGGCTAAATCTGTTGGTGCAGTGATGACCTCTGGGGGTCCTGGATTAAGTTCTACATTTCCTGAGCATATTAATAATAGTATCAATAGTTTCATAGTTGCTGCTAGAGACAGGTTAAAAATTCTTGCCATTGCCCATTTTTTTTTATTCTGATACCACTTTGTTTGCCATCCGGAGCTATATGGAGCTTTGGCCTCTTGTTAGAGCGCTGATTAGTAGTCTTGTAGACAGGCACATTGAATGATTTTCTGTACAGAGTTGAAGTGGTGAACAGTAACTGGGGTGATGGGGATGTGGGCTGGGGGTCCTCAACGGTGGCGGGTATTAATTGGGGGGGTATTGGTGGCACCCACTGTGTGGTGTCACTAGCCCACCAG
Source organism: Neoceratodus forsteri (assembly GCA_016271365.2). Classification (NCBI taxonomy): domain Eukaryota; kingdom Metazoa; phylum Chordata; order Ceratodontiformes; family Ceratodontidae; genus Neoceratodus; species Neoceratodus forsteri. The sequence goes on from CM057454.1 coordinate 679,387,826, forward strand.
AGAACTGTGCTTTTGCAGAGATGGGAACCTGGGAAATCAGAGGGAGCAGGAAGGGGGGGCCACTAGACACCATGGAAGGATATATGTATTCTAATATGATTACAGTCAGGGGAGGGGGTCCACTAGAAACCAAGGAGGGATATAGTTATTCTAATAGAGGGGTGAGCAGGGGTGGGAGAGCCACTAGACACTAGGGAAATGTTAGTGCTGCAGCCCTGCATCAACGCTAGGGGCCCACTTCTCCATGCAAATGAGACCGTAATGGGCATACAGATGGCCCCTTAGCATCTTGCATGCCCAATGAGCTCATTTGCTTGCCTGTGCTGAATATGGCCACAGAAGTCCTGATGCTATCCCATTTTTGGCAACTCTATCTCCTGCAGGCCATATGCAGCTTTAGACCATGCTGGCACAGACCATGTCATGCAGCACTGCACTGACATGGCTTGATATTCAGTAAACGTGCTCTGTAAATGCAAGCTAACAGGTTGAATATTGCTAGGAGCCTGCCATGTGCTACTTCTATTGCAGCACTGCAGGTTGTGCTGTGCTTGCGGCTGGCTCTGAATATGGGGGCTATGATGTCTTCTTCTGAACAGCTGGATTAAATAGGCATGAGGCTTTATATTTAAAGGCACAGTGTATCAATTACATAAAGTGCATGAAGTTTAAATTACAATCCACCACCAATGATCAAGAAAATAAATACTTACATGCATAGTATACTACAAAACAAACTTGCTATTTCTAAAAGGCCTATTTCTAAATGGAAAAAAATTACAAATATTAAATTATGAAAAATGTTCCAAATAGAACACTCGACTTGTTTGAAAAAAACTTATTGAAACTTTTCAAATATCACAGCAGCAATTTCATGTCCAACAAAGTTATAAACAGCAAAAATGTGTATGCATATTTATAAATACATATTTATAACTAGAAGTGATCCTCATTATCAGAAATACGATTCACTGAATATTACAAAAAAAGAGAAACCAAAAAGCAGCATATTCAAATAAATGAAAGAAAGGGCAGTTCTTTCTTAAAGAGCTACTGACGCCCCAAAGAAAACTTTAAAAAACATAATAATCAGGTACAATTCTGCTTGCATTCCATTTATATTTTATACTATTCTTCTTCCCATAATTTATTACTAAAGAAATGTGTAGGAATATATAATTGTCGTCCCTTACAGTGCATTTTGAGTTCATCTGCCTCTATAACTTATTCCCTACTTCAAGTCATAATCCTCTATTGTGACATCACAATCTGTTGCCATGGCAGTAACTGTGAGATCACAAGCAGTGCTCTATGACTTCAGGTAGGGAGAAAGCAGCAGGATTAGATAAACTCTTCAGGGGCAAGGATCCTGTTTTCATGCAAATGACTCCACTACTAAATAATGGGGAGGTGGAATGCAGAACTAATGGGAAATACAAGCTGGACAGTGCCTAAATATTATGTTTCATTAATGTTCTCCTGAACATGTTGCCAGTTCTTTAAGTCCATTAGGTGTCATGGTATTTAGACTGGAGATCCAGCACACCTCTCTTTTGTAGAAGTTTTCTGATCAGGTCTCCTTCTCAATTCCACATTTTAAATGCCAATAAATCATCAATAAACTGTAGATGCAAGCCTCTTAATTTTGAAGTGATGTCTCATAGTATAGGTATCATTTTTTGTGTGCACAGTATAGCAGGCTTGTGTTCACCAAAAGACTACTTTCAATTTTCCTTTAGTCTGGCTTACATGTACCAGTCTGCAGAGGTACATCAAAAGATAGATATACAATAATTAGAGTTACAGTAATAGTGTTTCTAATGGTGTACCTTTTCCTGGATCATGGATGAGCAAAGGTTTGTGCATCCATTGTGTTTGAACAATGATTACAGTGTCCACACCTAAAATCCTCTGTCTGTGGTTTGGGAAGACAACTGTTCATTTTGATATCATAAGGATAGCAGTCACTAGTTTGACACAGATATTTGTTCCTTTCCTGTAGATAATATGGGGTATTAGTTCAGATAGATGTCTTAGAAGTGGTTCACTGGATAGTACACCCCTTTTTTTATCTTACTATTTTGGGATGCCTGGGGATTAAATTCAGTCACAAAGGTTAGCGGCACATTGACTGCAGGTTCATTTGAGTTGCTTCTTAGAAAAGTGTGGCCTCAACAAGATGGCGGCTACTGTGAGCCAGCCAGCATCAGCATTTTAGTTTGTGTGCTTTGTTCGTTTTATTTTTGTTTTGGTTAAAACTTTATTAAGTTATATTGTTTAAATTTTTATTGTTTTGTTTTAGAACAGTTAGGGGTGAAGAAGTGATGTACACCAGGGTTAAAAACACAAATTTTGAAAGAGGTTTAGTGTTAGTGCTGTCATTGAATTGTTGTGTTTTTCTAATGTCAGAAAAACATCTCTGCAAGCTTAGTTATGAGGTAGGCTCACAGATTGTCCAAGAGCAAAGAAGAAAATAGCAGACTGGGTTTGTATCGCCCTGTTTGGCACCCCAGAAGCCGATGTTTGGACATCTGTTCGTTCCGGACGTGTATCTGGTGGATGACTGGCGCCAGTTCCCTGGAGTGGAGCTCTCTTTCTCGCTGTCCGGCGAGTCAGTTTGGTCGGTTGGTCTGCCCAAAAGGTGGAGTCGAAATTGTGGGAAGTGGATCGTGGAAGTGCTGCAAGTTGTTTGACTACTATTTGTAGCTGAAGGACTTTTCTTGACTCTGACTCCTTTGGATTAAGGGTGTTTTTACTGTGAAAATCGCATTGGATAAATCTGGAGGACGGACTCTGTTGGCTTTAGCGAGCAGTTAACCTGACCCATCGGGAGTGCTAGGTGGTGGGGTGCATGGCTACACAGAGGACCTTGGCCTGATCCTGCTGGGTAGTCAGCGAGCTAGGCTGTGTGTCCTCTAGTTTCCCTGCAGGGCCATCCAGTGGGTTGGCCTTGTGGAGTTTCATGGTGGGGGCCGTGGTTCCTCTCTCTTGGCCCCTGGTTGGGGGTTTTCAGGATCAGGCTTGCCGAGAAATGGAGTGGAGTGGTGTGGCTGATACCAGTGAAGAGGACTTTCACTAGCCTATTCTCCTGATTACGGTCAGACAATTCATTTTATTTTCTGCTTGCTTTGTACAACCCCTTTCATCGTGAGAGGGTTTGAGGGGTCATCAAATGCCTTGGGTCAGATACCTTTTAATTTTTCATTGGGAGTGAGGGTCCCTTGCTAAACTTATTAGTTCCCGGTTGTGAGAGGACCTGGGGGACTGAAGATGTGTTTATTTTATGTTTAGCTTGACTGTAGTCTGCGTCTCCTCACCAACGAACTCTCTGCTTGGAGGCCTGGTTTCCCCATTTCCCTAAAACTGTTTATTGGATTTTTTATTGTGATTTGATTTAGTATTTAAGGGTTTTGGATTGGGTGGGAGTTTTTCCTTCTAGTGGGTCTAGAGGGAGTTCTTTATTTATAAGTCTTAGTGTTTATGGTGTGTTTAATTTTTGCTGACTGGTTATAGGAATATCCTGACAGCATGTGTTGGGGCCAAGTTTCTGTGGGCAGGCACTGTTCCCCGTCCAGACTGAGGGACCTGCACCCCTTCAGTAGCCCCTCATTGTGGCCTGAGGTCTATTGGTGTTGCTGAGCCCTGGGGATTGCTCAGAGGAGGCAGAGGGGGAGGCGGGTGCCCCAGCTGGGAGGGGAGGAGCGAAGTGGATGGATTGGGGTGGTGAGGCTAGGGAGACACCCTGGGGCAAAATGGGTCCAGGACAGGGGTTTCTGATGCCTGGTCCCCATACCCAAGGGCTCCACTGATGGTGAGCGAGTGGCTTGCTTCACCAAGGCTTCTCATCCAACTCGGGCGGTGTTATACAATGCCAGGTCTATAAAAACAAGACAGCAATCATTGCTGATCTTGTTGAGTCATCTGACCTGACTTGCATCACCGAGACCTGGCTGGATGAGAATGCTGGCCCCCTTTTGGTGTCAGCTGTTCCAGTCGGGTACTCTGTGATACACCGCCTGAGACTGGATCGGGGGGGAGTCGCTATCTGTTTTAGATCAGAATTGGACCTTGTGGAGGTTCCAGTGGTGTCCCCCAGATCCTTTGAATGTATCATGGGAGCAGGTGTGGGCTGCAGAATTCTACTCGTCTATCATCCACCCAGTGATGAGAAAGTTTTTCTGCAGGAAGTAGCAGACTTCATTGTTGACCTGTTGTTGGAGCCCTCCAGGTGGTTGGTCCTGGGGGACTTCAATGCTTGGATCAATGATGAATTCTTGCATTCTGGTCAAAACTTCCTCCAACTAATGAATTCACTAGGCTTCACACAGTTTGTTACCGCTTCTACCCATATCCAGGGTCACTCACTGGATCTGGTGTTCACCCTGGGGATGGAGATCACCGGCTTGGTGGTGGAACCAGTTGGGTGGTCTGACCATTACTCCATAAGGTTCAATTTTATGGCTCCCCCATGAGATCAACCCCTTTGGAGATGATCCAGTACCGTCCTTTAAGGGGTGTTACCTCCGAAGGTCTGACAGCAGTGCTGGATCTATCGAGTTGGCCTATGGTGTGCTTGGATCCAGATGCCTTAGTAGTGCACTATAATAGTGTGGTGCTGAGGGCTCTGGATTCCATAGCTCCTGTCCGAGTTCACCCCCTCTCCCTCCGCCCTCGGTCCCCCTGGTTTTATGGGACATTGAGGGAGCTGAAGAGAGCAGGATGAAAATTGGAATGCTGTTGGTGGAGGTCCAGCCTTGAGAGTGACAGGCTTAGATTGATCACCCATTATTTGGGCTATCAATCAGAAATCTCCCATAAGAAGGCAGAGCTCCTGTCCAGGGAGATTACTGCATCAAAGAATTGACCAGCTCTGCTCTTTCTGACTGTCGATAGGCTGTGCAATCCAGCCTGTCTGCAGGGCCGGAGAGCCTTGTCACAATTAAAGTGTGATGAGTTTGCTCGGTTCTTTGAAGATAAGGTGTCAACGATCAGGTCTGACATCCGCAGAATGCATTCAAATGAGCACGCCGGAGATCAATGCGTGGTTACAGGCCCTCGGTCTGTCTGGACAGACTTTGACTGGCTGGCAATCATGGATGTCATGAAGATCATCCAGAGTTTGCGGCCGACTTGCTGTAGTTTGGATCCTAGTCCCATGTGCCTCCTTATGGGACCAGTCCTTGCTGAGATTGTCTGGTGCTCATTAGACCAAGGGGTATTTCTGGAGTCCTTGAAAGAGGCTGTTGTGACACCCCTTTTGAAGAAATCTTCCCTTGACCCGGACTGTCTCGCAAACTACAGACCGATCTCTAACCTGCCCTTTTTGGGTAAGATTATTGAGAAAGTAGTCGCATTGCAGCTTGATGACTTTCTTACCACCCATGGAATCTATGATTCTCTCCAGTCTGGTTTCAGGAAAAGGCATAGCACGGAGACGGCATTGGTTCGGGTACTTAATGACCTCCTAGCTGTGAGAGATCAGAGGAGCCGTTCGATCTTGGTTCTCCTTGATCTCTCTGCTGCATTTGACACCGTGGATCATGGGATATTGTTGGAATGTCTGTAGCTGATCTGTGGACTGTCAGGGACAGTCCTTAAATGGTTTCACTCTTTCCTCACGGGCAGATCTCAGAGGTTAGTATCAGGAATTTTTTCCTCTGCTCCCTTTGCGCTGCCTTGTGGGGTGACGCAGGGTTCTGTGCTTTCTCCAATGTTGTTCACGGTGTATATGCTACTGTTAGGAGACATTATAAGACATTATGGGCTGAGTTTTCACTGCTACGCAGATGACACTCAGCTCTATATGTCCTTTGTACCCAAACAGAATGACACACTTACGGTCTTTAACAACTGCCTCACTGAGATCCAGGACTGGATGAGTGCTAACTGGCTGAGGCTAAATCCGGACAAGAATGAGGTGCTGGTAGTGGACCCTGGTCATCGTGCAGAGAAGTTGACTCCTGGATCTCCATCTGGCCTTGTGTTAGGGGGTAACCAGTTGAGACCTTCTGAACAGATGCGGAATCTGAGCGTAATATTTGATTGTGAGCTGACACTTAACTCTCAGGTGTCGGCCATTGTCAAGTCCTTATCTGAGGAATATAGCCTGGATAAAACATCTCATTCCACGCAATGACCTCCCTGTATTGGTTCATGCCTTTGTTTCCTCGCATCTAGATTACTGCAATGCTCTATATCTAGGGTTGCCGGGGGGGTAGACCTCCGCCACCTGTACCTGGTGCAGAACGCTGCAGCCAGGTTATTGACTGGGCTACCAAGAACCTGCCACATCACGCCTGTTCTGCGTGAACTGCACTGGCTGCTGGTATGTTGGAGGGTTACCTTCAAGGTCACATTGCTGACCTATAAGACCCTACACGGACAGGGACCAAGTTACTTGCATGATCTCCTGTGGCCCTACCGCCCTCTCTGCCCACTCTGTTCTGCTGAAGAGGGATTGGTAGAGATTCCCAGGGTTCGTTTTCAATCCTCTGGGGCCAGAGCTTTTTCCTTTGTGGCTCCAACCCTGTGGAATTCTCTACCTCGTTGGATTAAAGAGTACCCATCCACAGAATCCTTTAAGGCATCTCTGAAGAGTTTCTTGTTTGTTTCAGCCTTTGATTAGCTCCTTTTTTGCTGTCCTTTTAATTGTGTTTTATATTTTAGCTTCTATTTATTATTGATGTATGTTTTTATGTGCTGTGCTTTGGCATTTGAAAAGCTCAATATAAATAAATTATGATTATATTCAAACGACTTGCATGGCACAAAATGGAGATGTGTGGTACATCCTGGGAAATGCCTGGTGGCTTGATATTCAAAAGCGGGGCATGCGACGTGTAAGTCTGAATGCATAATCGTGCAGATATAATGTATGGTGCATAGAAAAAGGGGATAGACACCTGAATATGCTGTGCATGTGTATATTCAGACAAAATGCTTGGTGCATGTGTCTCACATCCCAAATTTGGGTGGTGCAAAATTAGGTAAACAAACATTTGTCAATACAGAGAGTTTGCTGTTGGTATTGCTCTTGTTCATGCCTCCCATATGTTTCTCTGTATATTTCTCTATCTTGCATTTTAAGGGTAGGCGTTATGGTTGGAAACTCTTTTTTTTATTAAATATATTTTATTAGGTTTTTCTCCACAATGTTTACAGGCATCCAACATACATTGTAGTCTGTTTACATTACAAACATTTACCCAAAGAAAACATTTACCTCTTTTGAATTGTTGCTAGCTCTATAAGGAGCAACAAGATAGGCAGATGCCTGTATTCCACCCCCCTCCCCAACCCTCCCTGACTGCCAATAGGTAATATTGCTTTTTATACCTTATATATTATACCTCAAGATCTCTTAAACTATCACAGGATACAAGGGAGCTCCAATGTTAAGTTTGCCCTATTCATTCCGGATCAGCAACAAGCTTAGTAGGGGATCCCAAATTTGTTTGAATTTTTCCATATTATTAGACATCCTCGCTACAACTCGCTCTGCTTGTATAGCAAACATTATTTCTCAATACCATCCAGTGTAAGAGGGAGTAATTGCATCTTTCCAATGTCAGAGTAATTTTTTTTGGCACATGCTAAGATTAATGCCATATGTGATCGTTGAGAACGACCCTGAAGAGTGGCATAATCTCCTAGAATACAAATCTCCAGACTAAATTTATCTGACAGAGACAGTAATGGGTCCAAGCGGGATTTGATGCTGTTCCAGAATGAAGAAACTCTCTCACATGTCCACAACATGTGCCGCAAGTCTCCTGGAAACTTTGCACACCTGGTACAGAGCTCAGAAGTCAAGGCACCTATCCGGTGTAGCTTAATTGGGGTATAAAACAGATTATGATTGATTTGAAACTGCATAAATCTATATGTATCCCATTTAATATATCTATATAAATGTTTCCAGATTCTCACCCAACTTCTAGAATACGTAATTGCTGGCAATGACCGGTCCCATCAATAACATCTTTGATTTTCTAACTGGGCCAGAGTGGTCTGCAAGAGGGTATATGCATATGCTATTAAATGGGAAGTCGGAAGGGATTTAATGTATGGTCCTAGCATAGATGACAGAGTGTTGGACCAAAGTCCTGTACCAAAGTGCTTCATTAGCATATGGGAAATCTGCAGATATTTAAATACATATACCGGGGACCATTTACAAAGAGTGCTAGCTTCTTGGAACAGCATCAATTTATGATTGATAACCAAGTCCTCAATCTTCTCAACTCCCATATTAGGCCAAAATGAAGAAACTTTGAGAAGTTTACCCAAGATAAAAAAATTAGGGTTATTAAAAAGGGGTTGTGTTAAGTTCTTATGGCCCACTGTCTTAAGAAGAGTATTAAATTGCTGTTGTATTTCGAGCATGGAACCCAGCGGGGAATCTTTTAGTTTGTTGGGAAGGTTCTTCCTAGTGAGGAAAGGGAGGGCTCTGGGATTCACCTCTTGTATTAAACATAAGTCGCACTCTATATCTAACCAGAGGGGACAATAATGGTAATCGGGAGAGGGGCTAGGGGACATTAACCAATACCTCATCCTTGTTAAGTGTTTCACTAAAAATGTAGATAAAAATTTGGGGCCTGTAAACCGCCATCCATTTTTTGATGTGTAAGCTTAATATAGCTATGTCTAGACTTTTTACCTGCCCATAAAAAGGAAATAACTATTTTTTGCAACTGCAGAAACCAGGAGTTCGGCAAGACCCAATTGTACATTTGTAATGGGTATAATATATGGGGTAGAATATACATTTTTATTATACTCATTCTGCCCCACAGGGACAAAAGTAGTCGGGACCAGCATTTAATATCTTCTTTTAAAGTATTAACAAGGGTATCAAGGTTGAGTTTCTTCATCATTTGGGGGGAAGAGTGGAGATTAATTCCTAGGTATCTAAATTTGTCTGTTAGCCATTGCAAACCCAGATTTACAACTTCTGCCTTCTGTGAATATTTATTAAGGGGAAAGACTTATGTCTTCTCCAGATTCAGTTTATAGTTCGAAAGGGAGCTGAACTGAGAAATTATTGTGAATGCGGCCGGGAGAGATTGTGAAGGGAATTAAATATGTAATAGGATATCATCTGCATATGTGGCGAGTTTGTATTCCATATCACCTATCTTAAATGGGATTAATGAGGAGGAGTTCAGTTTCCTTATAAGGGGCTCTAGGAAAAGATTAAATAGGTAAGGTGAAAGAGGACAACCCTGCCGCATCCCTTGCTTAAAAAAAAAGGAGTGGAAAGCACACTATTACACTGGACTCTTGCAGAGGGGGGAAGAATAGAGTATTTTAACCCAATTTATAAATTCCTGGGGAATACCGCATTTAGGGAGTAATGAAAAAAGATAATCCCACGACACCCTATCAAAAGCTTTTTCTGCATCCAAGGACACCAAAACAGCAGGTCTAAGGGAATCCTTGGACACAGAAAAGAGATAGATCACTTTCCAAAGATGGTCAGAGGAAAGGTGGCCTTTAACAAAGCCCACCTGCTCTGGACTAATTAGTGAGTCCCAGACTTGGTTCAGTCTTAATGCCATGATCTTGGTGAGGATTTTTAAGTCCACATTAATAAGAGAGATGGGTCTGTAGTTAGTGATGAGCAGAGGGTCTTTACCCGGTTTAGGAAGGACTACTATAGTGGCCTGGGTAAGGGAGAAGTCAGATATGCCATTAACATAGAGGTATTGGAAGGTGTTCAGGAGAATAGGTGCTACTATATTTTTAAATGTTTTATAAAAGTTTGAGGAGAAACCATCTGGGCTGGGTGCTTTATCTAAGGGGAGTGATTCAATGGAATCAACTATTTTTTTAATTGTTATAGGGGCCTTTAAAATGAGAATTTGGGGTTCAGAAAATGTTGGGATATTAATATCTCTCATAAAGGAATCCAGCATTTGCTGAGAAAAGGAGGAGGTGGGCAGTGTATATAAACAATTATAATAATCTCGAAAGGCTTTACTAAAGTCCTTGGGGGAGGTGAGAATATTACCTGTTGGAGAATAAATAGAAGTAATAATTCTATCTGATGTTTGGGACCGAAGCTGAAGAGTCAGGAACTTCCCAGCTCTTTCTCCTTGGTCAAAATAAGATATCTTAGACCTGAACATGTGAAATTCCGCTTTTTCAGCCAGCAGTAAATTATATTGTGCCCGCAAGGATTCTGCTGTTTCCCAATCCTCTTCCGGGGATGAAGCTGATAAGTCGGCTTCAGCTATTGTGATCCAGTTAAATAAAGAGGAAAGGGTCTGATTTTGTTGTTTTTTACACTTCAATGCTTTACGTATCAGTTCTCCTCTTAAAGCACATTTTAAGGTGCACCATAAAACATCCGTTTTAGACATAGATGGGGAGATATATTCCATGAAGTCTGAAATAAAACATTGTAAACATCGAGTAGTATCTTCAGATTTTAAGAGTTGGTTATTAATTTTCCATAATTTATTCTTATGAACATTAGGTGTAACATTTAATATTAACTGTGCCACATGATGATCAGAAAAAACCTTAGAGGAGTAAAAAACTGATACCACCCCATGGAGATGTTCAACACTTATAAGGAAATAATCTAAGCATGAAAATGAATGATGTGGGAGAGAATGGAATGAGAATTCCTTCTTCTCAGGGTAGGTTATTCTCCAGGGATTCAGTAAGGCCTAATTAATGTATTAACTCATGCAAGGCTTTCAATCCTAGTGACAGGGAGAGTCTAGGGTTACCTGATCTGTCTAATTTATTTGATAGGACTTGGTTCCAGTTACCCCCCAGAACTATTGGTAACATTGACCATGTAGCTAGTATTGTCATTAACTTCATAAAAAAATCAGGGTTCTCTGAATTAGGGCCGTAGATGGATCCTAGAATCATCTCTGATTGTCCTAAGATAACCTTAATATTAATGTAGTGACATTCAGGATCCGACATCTCTAGTAATAAACAAAATGATATCTTTCATGCAATAAGTATGGCAGCCCCCCTTTGTCAGGAGTTCAGACCTGAGCCAAAAGCCTGTCCTACCCAACATCTACAAAAAAAATTAGTTTGAGTAGACAGGAGATGTGTCTCCTGTAGAAAAGCTATATCTGCTTGAAGACTATGAAGGTGCAATAAAATTTTTGTTCTCTTGGCAGGTGTCTGAGCCCCTTTGACGTTCCATGAACAGAAATTGTATCCCGTCATTTTAATTGAGCATCCAGAGAAATTATATCCTTGTGTGCAAGAATATAAAAAATTAACAAAGGCATAAACAATATGACCCAGTTACCTATGGCAGTCCCCATCCCTCCCAAATCTTTTAAATCCTCCCCCCTTCTCAGTATGACATTTCCCCTTGAAAAAAACCCATGATAATAATCCCCTGAGCCCCCTGTAACCATAATAAAAAAGAGGAAATCTTGACCCCTAACCATGGAGTTGAGAGTGGGAGCTATTCTCCCAATTGTGAAGATGTGTCTGCTTCTGCCCCGATGCTGCAGCATGACTCTACTCCCTCCCCAGCCCTCCCACAAAAAAAAACATCACAACATTGCAATCCCCAATTAAACTCCAGGGGTAAACTATTGTATATCACATAAGAACACATGAAAACAATCCACACTTCCATGCATGCATATAATAATTTCAGCTTAAAGGCTAACACATGTAACATTTCTATTCTTCCCTTATATAACATAAACCTTCCCTAATCAGTTTTATCTATGTATAAAAAAGAGAAAAAAAAGGGGAGAGGAAGAGGGACTATTCAGGGAGGGAGGGAAGGAGGAATATATGGAAGGGGAAGATAATATATCTCCTCATCTTTTATTAGGGACATTAAGAGCTTAGTAGTAAGTTATATGTCAGGGCTCAGCATGCCCGATTTACTTGAAGGTCTGGAAAAAAAAAAAAGAAAAAAGAAAAAAGGGAGAAAACAGAGTAATCACGTGCATATTCTTGAGTCCAGACCTAAGACTGTACCTCTTAATCAGTCTATGCAGATATTGGTCAGCTGATGTGTTCATTTTCTCATCAGTTAGCCTCTCCAGCCTTTTGAAACTACCTTCAGATCTAAAACAAACATTAACAAATTCTCCAGTAAAGTTATTTTACCATGATAAAGCCTTTCCTTACCAGACTTTTGAGGTTGCAGGGTCAACGGTGTGCAAATAAATCAGGAAACATGACAACAAGGTTTTCTCCAGCTTGTTCTGCATTTTCAAACAGTCTCCAACTTCCCTGATATTGGACCGATAACTTGGCAGGATATGTAATTTTGAATTTAATTCCAGCAGCTATCAGCTTAGTTACTGATGGATGGTATTTGACTTGTTTCTGCCTGGTGGCTACCGGTAGGTCCTACGAGATTCTCAGGGGGGGTCTCTTCCCATTTTATCTCCTGCAATTCTTTAACTTTGAACAGAATATGCTGCCGATCTATAAAACTTAACAATCGGACAATGAATGGTCTGGGTTTGGCTCCTACAGGGGGTCTGGGCTTTAGCGACCTGTGCGCTCGTTCCACATGATAAGTGGTGGAATGTGGCGGAGGGCCAGCAATTTTTAACAGGAGCTTTTGTGTGAAAAGGACCATGGAAGATCCTTCGGCTTCTTCAGGCAAGACAAAGATAATTAAGTTATTCCTCCTGTTTCGACCCTCGAGGTCTTCGAGTTTAGCTTCCACTTTGCTTACTTTCTGTCTGAGTGCCACTATTTCGGGGTTTAGGTGAGACTGCCAGCCTTCTAATGAACTAGTTCTTGCTGCAACATCGGAGATCTTTGTGTTTGTTTCTTTTATGTCTATCTTCATACTTTTGAGTTCTGTTGCAAACTCCAGAAGGGCTTGTTTAAGCAGTTCCATCTCAGCGAGAAATCTATCCTCTGTTAGTGGTGCAGGGCTGCTAGCCAGCGCTGCATTTTTACTTGTAGATGCGGCCTGGGTTTTCGCCCACTTAGCCATTTTATCTGGCGTTTGAGGAGGCGTATGAGCAGGGAGGCCTTGGTGCATTTCCACCTCCATTGGAGCTTTGAAAACTTTTTTCCCCAGGATAAATGTCAGTCACAAGTATCTCCAAGCTATAAGGTATTGCGATGATCGATCAGCAGGGAGTTTTGTTGTGCAGCAGATATTAAATCAATAATTTTTAAGAGTGTAGGAGAGGGAGCAGAGCAGCCACACGTCTTCTCAGGGTGAGTGCATCACGTGATCCCATGGTTGGAAACCCTAATGCCCTATGTGTTTGTTGGTATGTTTGCTCCAAATTTTCAACATGGGCTTTTTGGGACATCACCTCATGAACAGTGCCAGCATAATTTTGTTACTCAAGCCCAAAAGGTGATTTCACACAGCGAGTGTGCCAGTCGGCGCCATAGGTGCGAAAACACATTTCAGGCAGGATGTGAAAATGACAGCTGTATTGTTCATGAGGAGGTGTGAAGAAATGGCAATGTTGAAAATCTGGAGTGAAAATATGAAAAAGTGGTGAAGTTACAAGTGTGCATAGAAATTGCGCAATGCAAACTCATAATGGAGTCATTTTTTTGAATGTTTTAGCCAAATTTTCAACATGGCCTTTTTGGAACCTCCCCTCATGAACAGTGGCACTGGAATTTTGTTAATCTGTCCTGAAAGTTGATTTTGCACAGCAACTGTGCCATTCTGCTCCTCAGGTGCAAAAACACATTTTGGGAAGGATACAAACAAGCATTTGTCAATGCTGAATGTTTGCTTGCTGGCATTGGCATTGGTAGTGTAGGAGTTACAGAGCTGCATATTAGGAATGGCAGTGAAGTATTGAACTGAAGCCAAGCCCGTCACCACCCTGCAGATAGTGACAGGCATTGGGGTGTGCCTTTGGGTCGTCAGGCATAACGGCCATGCCATTTCATCACACCCTACCCTGCAGACACCGACAAGTGTCACAGTGTGCCTTGGGGTCTTTGGCCCTTATGCGCACCTCATTCCATCAGGAAATACAGTGAGATGAGTGTGATATAGGAGAATGGGGTGAACTTTGGGGCCGAAGAGTCCAAGGCACACCTCGATGCCTCTCACTGGCTGCAGGGTGTGGGTGGGGGTGGAATGGTATGAGCATTGCAGGCAACAATTCCAAGTCACAGCACTGATGCCTGTCATTCTGTTCAGGGTAGGGCATTATGGTCAGAAACCCTAACGTCTCAGGCATTCATTGGTATTTTCACTCCAAATTTTCAACATGGTTTTTTTGTGACCCCCACCTCATGAACAGTGCAAATATCAGTTTGTTAGCTGAAAGCTGCTTTGGCACAGTGATTGCGGTATTTGGCACCACAGGTGCAAAAACACATTCCAAACAGGATGTAAAAAATGACAGTGGTACTGTTCATGGGGAGGTGTAAAAAATGGGAATGTTGAAAATCTGCTGTGAAAATATTTAAAAAAATGGTGACGTCATGAGCGTGCGTAGAAACTGTGCAATGCACACCCGTAATGTAACTAGTTTGGGGATTTATTACAGCAGATTGTTAACACAGGCATTTTGGGACCTCCGATCATGAACAGTATCACTGTGATTTTCTTTATCTGTCCCGAACAATGATTTCTCACAGCGACCACGCATTTCTGTGCTGAAAGTGTGAAAACTCATTTTAGCCATGTTGTGAAAAATGACAGCTGTACTGTTCATAAGGAAGTGTGGAAAAATGCCACTGGTGAAAATCTGGACTGAAAATATTACAAATTCATGAACTTATGAGGGTGCATGGAAACTGCGCAATGCTCACTCATAACACAGTCATTTTATGGAGTTTTGTCACCAAATTTTCAACATAGCCATTTTAAGACCTCTGCTCATGACCAGTGTCACTGTGATTTTCTTAATCTGTCCCAAACATTGTTTTCGCACACCGACTGCACCATTGTGTGCTACATATGCAGAAACACATTTTGGGTGAGATATAAAAATGGCAGCTGTGCTGCTCATAAGGAAGGGTGGTAAAATGGCAATGTTGAAAATCTGGTGTGCAAATATTACAAATTCGCAAACTTGCCAGCGTGAGTAGCAACCATGCAACGTGCACTCCTAAAACAGTCATTTTGGGGAATTTTTTCACCAAGTTTTCAACATAGCCATTTTAAGACATCTGTTCATGACCAGTGTCACTGTAATTTTCTTAATCTGTCCCAAACATTGATTGCACACACAGACTGCGCCATTGTGTGCTACATGCACGGAAACACATTTTGGGCGACATGTGAAAAATGACAGCTGTACTGCTCATAAGGTTGTGTGGTAAAATGGCAATGTAGAAAATCTGGAGTGCAAATATTAAAAATTCGCGAACTTATGAGCGTGCGTAGGAACTGTGCAATGCTCGCTCGTAAAGCAGTCATTTTTTGGGTCACCAATTTTCAACATAGGCTTTTGAGAGCCCTCATGAACACTGGCACTGTCATTCCATTAATCAGTCCCGGAAGGTGATTCCACACAGTGACCATGAAATCACCCTTCGGGCCCAATTAATGCCATGACAGTGACAGAATTCATGAGGAAGGGTCCCAAAACCCCATGCTGAAAATTTGGTGCAAAATTCAAAAATGCCTGAAATATGCATCAAAGTTGAAAAAACCCCATCTATTACATTATACAGCTTACTGGCATTTCCTCAGTTCGCAGTCGGCTTTGAAGAGTGCAGACGTGTTCCCAGTCCACTTGAAGACTGGCCCACTCCTGGAGTCCAGAGGTAAGTATGCGGTGGGGTGGGGAGGCAGAGTGCACAGTGGGTGGGCGCGGGGGCCAATGAGACCGCGAGGGACCATTTTTTTCTTTCAGGAACTCTTTTTTTAAAGGAGGATGACACGGGACATTTGCCATGCAGGTGTGGGCTCCCAGCGTGGCATCAGGAAGGCTGCTTGGGGGGGCTGGAGCTGACAGGGGATTGGGCATCCCCGTTGGCCATAACAGTTTCTGCCACGCTGGGGTGGGCTCCCAGTGTGGGACCTGGAAAGGTTTTGGGGGGGCCTGGAGACATGGAACTGATGGGGGATTTGGCACCCCCCGTCGGCCATTACATTGTTTGTGACACTGGGGTGGGCTCCCAGCGTGGCACCGGGAAGCTTGTTTTTATTTGAGGGAAGCCTGGAGCCAACGGGGATTGGGCACCCTCTCGGCCATACAGTGTGGGCGTCAGAGAAGTGTGCATGAGCACGCAAAATGCAGTGCTTCCATGCCTGCGTGCGTGGGGGGGGAGTTCTGCTCACTGAAGCGAAGCTCTCCCTTTCAACTGTATGCCACTGCATCCGGAATCTCGGATGATGGCACTATGTTTCTTGCACATGCGCGTAAGCAAACATAAAAATGACAGCTGTACTGTTCATAAGGGGGTGTGAAAAAATGACAATGTTGGAAATATGGAGTGAAAATCGTAAAAATTTATGGCGTTACGTGTGAGCATAGAAACTGTGCAATAGACACTCATAACACAGTCATTTTTGGGAGTTTTTTCACCAAATTTTCAAAAAGAGCTTTTTGGAACCCCACCTCATGAACAGTGGCACTGTCATTTCATTAATTGGTCCCAAAAGGTGATTCCACTCAGTGACTGCGAAATCACCTTTCGGGACCAAGAAACAAAATGACAGTGACTGTGTTCTTGAGGTGGAGTTCCAAGAACCCCATGTTGAAAATTTGGGACCAAAGCTCCCAAATATAGCTGAAATATGAACCTAAATTGAATCCCTCCCATTCACTGCCGTTATAGAACTTACCAGCATTTCTTCAGTTTGCGGTCAGCTTTTGAAGAGTGCAGACGTATTCCTGGTCCATTGAAGATCACTGCTCCTGGCCTCCGGAGGCAAGTATGGGTGGGAGGGTGTAGGGAGATCAGGTGCGCAGAGGAAGGTGCAGGTTGAGGGAGGGGGGGGAAGGGGGAAGGGGCCAGCGACAGCTACGAGGGACCATTTTCTGTCTTTTTCAGGTTTAAAACAAAAGATGTCGTGGGTTTGTTTTCTGTTCTTTTGCAGGGAAACAATGGATTTTGGCACACTGGGGTGGGATCCCAGTGTGCCAGAGTGCTGGGGGCTTCAATGCCGACCCGGGGATTGGGCACCCCGAGGTCGGAGGTTATGTGAGGGTGGGGGAGACGCATCCGACACCGGGAGTGGGCATCTTGGTGTTGGAAAAATGGATTAAATGCCAATTCGGGAATTGGGCACCCCAAGGTCAGAGGTTATGTGTGTGTATGTGTGGGAGGGGATGCATCTCGGTGTAGGAAAAACACAGCGGTGTGGAGAAGGCAGGCAGGGAAGTGCCTCCTCCCGGCGAGCGCAATCAGATCATGCTTACAGGAAATGTCACGACACAATCAGCTGTTTGCTCTGCAGTGACCTGTAGATGAAAGGAAAAATCTGGCTCCTGATTGGTGCAGCTTTTTCTTTTCAAGTGCAGACCACTGAAGGCAAAACAGAATCAGGACTGGCCTGATTGAGGATTGGTGTGATGCTGTTGAGCCCCATGCAAATGCACTCTGCATTGGACAGACAGTGACACACCCCTCAAAGTCTACTGTCCCAAGGAGTTCGACGTTCATGCACAAACTCAAAAAGGGGCAGCTGTAAATCAGCCAGACACCCAGAGGTAAGTTACTGAACTGCAGGAAAAAATATCTGGGCTTGCATTCCACATGGCAGTAGTAATGGCTGATGTAAGGAGACTGAGGGAACATCAAGGTGGCCAAGGAAGGGACCGTAGGCGGAATGCCCAACAGAGACAATACCAGCCCTGCATCACATATGAATAGCTCAGTGACACAGACATCATGGGCCAGTACGGGCTCAACAGAACAGTTCTGAGACAGCTCTGTGAGCTGCTCCATGATGGGCTCTTGGCACCCTGGCAGAAGTCATGTGATGATGGTGGAGACCAAGGTCACAGCAGCGCTGTGCCTGCTCGCCACAGGCACCTTCCAGATACGGTTCCACCATTGAAACTCACCAGTATTCTGGCACTGGGCAATTAGGGTGTCAATCAGCAATGTTGCCAATCACTTTTTCTGCTGAGGGCTATGCCCCCTTATGGGGGGTTGTGCCCCCCACACCCTCCCTACTGAAGAATTCCTACTCTGGGGGGGAAGACCTCAGGGAGGGGCAGCAAATCCTACATTTGGCACCCTGATTGCCCAGTGCTGTAATGCTGACACTCTGAGCACTGTAAGGGTCCAGATACCAGTGAGGGACCCCACCAACATCACCCAGTCAATCACATCTCATCTCCTCACACAGTTCCTCACTGCTCTGCTGCCCCATGCTAGTAAGTTAATTCAATTCCCTACCATACCAGTGGAGTGGACAACAACAATGCAGCACTTTTATAGGGTTGCACACCTACCAGCTGTGCCAGGGGTGATTGACTGCATCTTTGTGACCGTCAGAGCACCACCTGGCAGTGCCAAAGATGTCTACAGTATATGAACAGGAATGAGTACCACTCCATCAACTGCTGGTGGTGTGGGATGCCACAGGGTGCATCACAAATGTCTGTGCCCAGTACTCTGGGAGTGCACATGATGCATTCATCTGGCATCAGTCATCCCTGTGCCATTGGTTTGAGTCTGGGGAGCTGCCCAGTGGCCATCTTGTGGGTGAGTGGAAAACAGCCACAAACAAGGTGTCCACATGGTATCACTGCAGTGATGGCGGCCATGCCAGTGTTGGCTCAGTTGGAAGGGATGGTGCAATGTCAGACAGTCATGTGACACATGGGATGGGGGAGGGAGGGAGGCAGGGATGGGACCTGAAGAGGACTGACACCAAACAAATGTGGAAAGCTCACTTGAGAGGGAGAACATGTGATGGCATGCAATAGGCACAAGTGACAGGGGTGGTGCCAGCCAGTAGGGGCCTGTGACAATGTGGGAAGGGAAGCCCAAGGTGATGTACTGGAAGGGGACAGTGCTATGTGGCACAACGAGGCCAAGGATGTGCTGTACCCCACAGAGTGAATGGTATACAGGCAGCAGTGGCAGTGACAGTGGAAATACAACAGCAGGGAAAGGGCCAGATAGGTGAGGTTGGAAATGTGCAACAGTGACACTGTGAGTGGAAAAATGTGCAGAAGAAGCTGACCATAAGTAACAGGTCCATGTGAGGGCTGAATACGATGGATGTGGATTGTATACTAACATATCACCTTCCTTTACACAGGACACAGCGCATACCCCCTGTGGCCGAGGATGCTCATCCCAATACTGCGGCCCTGTCTGAAGCAGAAGAGAGATACAACGAGGCACACACGGCTACATGAAACATCATAGAGCATGTGTTCAGCATGCTGAAGATGCGCTTCAGATGCCTGGACATGATGGTGCCCTGCAGTATAGCCCAGACAAGGCCTGTAGCATATTCCTGGCCTGTTGTACACAACATGGCCATAGACCATGGAATAGTTGTCCAGGTTCCAGAGGGCAACAGTGCGGAGGATGTGGAGCTGCTAGACGAGATGAGCATCTACAGCACAACTGGAAGGACCCAAGATTGGCCCTGATGGGACAGCGGCACAGGGACACTACTGTGCAAGAACATTTCAGACCCTGAAGGTGAATAATGCATGCAGGTGTGACATTGCTGCCATGCACACAGGCACAGTGTATGTGGATGCACAGTGTGCCCCACGGTGATGTTGAATATATACTGGTTGGTCCATTGGCTGTGCAGACAGGTGTGTGGCAGTCACATGCACACATGCACACATGTTCACAGCTAGGATGACATTTCCAAGGATGCACATAGGTACTGTTAGCAGTTTGGTATGGGTCAGAGATAAACCATTGGCACATACCCACAGTGGTAAGCCACAGGTTCACTCATTATGCCCCCATACCAGTCCCACAACCCCATGGCCCACATCCATGCCACAGATGCCATCCATACAATGTGACAGTGCCACAGGGGTTGGGAGGTGGGGCAGTGTGGTTCACGGGGTGTGGACATCATACAACTGTAGGCACTACGGGGCAGATGTAGCCCCACCTGTGACCTGGAGGCATCAAGGGCATTCCATAAAGGCCCCAGACATCTCAGGGTTTGCGCATGCAGCCACCATGGACACATACACAGCCTTGTGCGACAGATGCAGGTGACATTAATGGAGACCCCAGGGCAAGGCTTTTACCTCTGAGGGGGTAGACACAAGTGACCACGAACAACTACGTGTCGGGGTGGGTGTGGAGAAGCGAACACCATAGCCAGGGATGGGTGGGGATATGATGGCAGGAGATGGGGTGTTAAGGGAAATGCTGATATTGTGTGGTGTTCAGGGGGTTCTGGAGTTGCTATGAGGTGTGCAGCATGTGGCGTGGCTACCACGAGCAGCCAGTGCAGCAGTACATTCCTATATAGACACCACTACATCAGAGAAGCCTGCAGTAACGTCCTTACTTAACATGCAAATAGCCCCCATGAGCTCCGCATGGCAGACAGAAGCCCACTCCTCATGGAGGTGAATCTGTGACTGCAATCCCTGCACAGAATCATGGAGTGCCTCCTGGCTCTCTGCAGAGGCTTACAGTTGCCTCATGTGTTCTGACAGCTCATTGTCCGGGGCAATGTGTCGAGGTGAGGGTGGAGGCTGTCGATCTGGGGGAGTGGTCTGGCATGTGACTGCCACAGCATGCGGTGACCCCACAGGTGGATGCTGGGGTTGTGGGGATGAGGCACGTGCACCTACTATGGCACTGGGTCTGCCTAAACATGCAGCTGGTTAGGCTGTGACTGGTCACCGGTTCACCATCGCTGGGCAACAATGCCCATCTGCCGCACCTCTGCAGGCTGTAACACATTGCCCTCTACCTGTGCTGTGGCCAACTGCAAAGTGTTGACCCACCTGCTGCACAGGGGCTGGTCCTGGATGGTTGCTGGTGGCATGTGCAGCCTGTGGGGAAATCAGTCCTGGGCACATGGGGGGGCAGTGTCGGGGATGACACTGTCAATATAATGGTGTCATCATCACCAGTGTCTGTGGCAAGCACATCCACAGCATTGAGGAGTGCCTCGGCTGACAGAGAGACAGTCTTATCACCATCATCTGGATCTACATCAAACTGGACTTATTCAGTGGTCTCTCCTACATTTGGATGACTTCTCTCCTGGACCTTTTTTTAGTTTACCTGTTTTGTGGTCTCCCGGTGGTGAGAAGACCAGGGTGTCCGCATTTTATTTTTATTTATTTTCTTTATCTAATGTTATGTTTATGTCTAGTTTAGTTTGTATTTGATTAATATGTTTATTCTGGGCAGTGAGTGTGCCTAGAACTTCCCTTTTCCTTGGCTGTGAGAGGGCTGGGGAAGGGGATGAACTTATACCTGTGTTTGTGTTTTATATCATGTGAGAGGGGATTGTAATAAAATTGTTGCTGGGTTTGAAATATTTTTTATTTCTTTTCTTTTATTTTATTTTATTTAGTTTTTGTTGACCGGGTAAGTGTACTAGACAAATCCTGCCTATTTTCAGGCACGGCCTGGGGAAGGGGGATACAGATGAATGCCAACTGACCTTGAACCAGATTAAGCTGTTGGTGGTATTTTTAGTGAATGAGGGAAATTTGGACAGGACACTGGGGAAATTCCCTTACTCTTTTCGATAAGTGCCATGGGATCTTTAACATCCACCTGAACTACCACCAATCCAGGCAGATGGGACCTCGGTTTAATGTCTCTTCCGAAAGACGGCACCTCAGAAGAAATAATCCAAATAGTGGGAGTAGGGTAGTATTTTATGTCTATTTTGGTGGGTGGGGATTGTTGTTTAATTTCATTATTGTTTTTTGGGGTTTTTAAGAATTTTTAACGTTTGCAGCTCTGTTTTAGATTAATTTAAGAAATTGGAGTTTTGTGTTTTCCCCATTGTTCTTTGTAATTAATTGGTGGAATGTTCTTGCTTGCCCCCCCCCCGTCCTGTGCTATTTGGCCTCCGCCCTCCATGCCCCTTTCTTGGCATTCTCCCCCACCTGTTCATATCTATGCAGTGCAGTGGCGCTGGGGATTGCTGAGTGGGGACAGGGGAAGGGCAGGGCCTGGACAGTGGTGTTCAATGAGTGGTCGCCCCATCGTGGTGGTTAGGACCAGAAGACGCCCTGGGGCGAAATGGTGCCTGGAACGTGGTGATTCTGTTCTGGTCCCCATACCCAAGGGCACCTCTTTTCTGGGAGGGCAAATAGTTGGGACGGCTCGCCAACATCGTCCAACTTAGGCGCTGTTATGCAATGCCCGATCTATCCAGAACAAAACTGCTCTTATTGCAGATTTTGTTGGTACAGCAGATCTGG
The DNA here is from genome assembly GCA_016271365.2 of Neoceratodus forsteri. NCBI lineage: Eukaryota > Metazoa > Chordata > Ceratodontiformes > Ceratodontidae > Neoceratodus > Neoceratodus forsteri. The sequence goes on from CM057454.1 coordinate 679,410,121, forward strand.
TTTGCATTACCGAGAACTGGTTAGATGGGAATGCTGCCCCAATTTTGGAGGCAGCTATCCCCTCCGGGTACTTGGTTATACATTGCCTGAGATTGGACCACGGGGGGGGGGTTGCGGTCTGTTTCAAGACCGAATTGGGCCTAACTGGGGTACCATTTGAGGAGGCCACATCATTTGAGTGCACTGTGGTAACTAGTGTGGGGTGCAGGTAGCACTTATCTACCATCCACCAAGTGATGAGAAGCTGTTCCTGCAGGAAGTAGCAGACTTCACTGCTGACATGGCACTGGAGTCGTCCAGACTGATGGCTCTGGGTGACTTCAATGCCTGGATCGCTGACAAATCCTCACTTTTTGGACAACACTTCCTCCAGGTGATGACATCACTGAACTTCACACAGGTTGTTTCCTCAGTTACTGACAATGGCGGTCACTCTCTTGATTTGGTCTTCCTCCTGGGGATTGAGGCCTCCGACTTGGTGGTGGAACCTGTCAGTTGGCCCAATCACTACACTGTTGGGTTCAATTTTTCGGCCCCCCTCGGTAGGTCAGCCCCTGTGGAGATGGTCAGTTATCGTTCTTTGCGGGATGTGGTCCCTGATGACTTGGTGGCAGTGATTGACCTCTCGATGGTTGGCGAGACCAGCACAGACCCTGAGCTGTTAGTCACGGCCTATAATAGGACCATTTCTTCAGCTCTCGATCTGATTGCTCCTGTTCGAGTTCTCCCCCTTCTGCTTCGCCCTGGGGCCCCATGGTTCAATGGGACTCTGAGGGAGTTGCGTAGGTTGGGGCATAGGTTAGAGCGTTGCTGGCAGAGGACTGCCTTAGATGCCGACCACCTTATTTTGTTAGAGCATTATAAACGCTATCAAACAGAAATTTCCCATAAGAAGGCAGAATTCCTGTCCAGCGAAATTGCTGTTGCATGGAACCGACCGACTCAACTCTTCCGAACTGTGGACAGGCTGTGCAACCCAGCCTGTCAGTAGCTCCATCGAGTATTTTCACAAATTGAATGCGATGAGATTGCTCATTTCTTTGTGAATAAGGTGGCCGACATCAGACAGGAGTGCAGTCAGCTTCGCTCTATACGGGATGCTGTTGGTCGGTGCTTGGTCACAGAGCCCAGAGTTTCCTGGAGTACCTTTGATCTGCCAGAGTTCATGGACATTATGAGGGTCATCCTGGAAATGCGTCCCACATGCTGTAGTTTAGACCTGGGCCCTACTTCCCTGATTTTGTGTTGTAGTGACATCATCGGCCCAGTCTTAGCTAGGATTGTCTGGTGCTCTTTGGAATTGGGTGAGTTTCCTAGCTCCCTGAAGGAGGCAGTGGTGACACCCCTCCTGAAGAAAGCTTCTTTGGACCCGGAGAACCTAGCAAACTACAGGCCTATCTCTAACCTTCCTTTTGTGGGAAAGGTTATTGAGAAAGTTGTGGCAGCTCAACTGGAGAACCATTTAACCATCCATAATTTATACGAACCTTTCCAATAGGGTTTTTGTAAGAGGCATAGTACTGAGACTGCTCTGGTTCGGGTGCTCAGTGATCTCCTGATGGCGAGAGATCGGAGAAATTGCTCCATCTTGGTACTCCTCGATTTGTCATCAGCTTTTGACACTGGATCATGGGGTTCTGCTCCAGTGCTTGAGGTTCATCTGTGGACTGTCGGGGACAGTTCTCAGATGGTTTACATCTTTCCTCACCGGTAGATCTCAGAGAGTTGTCTAGTGAATATTTTCTTCTGAGTCTTTCTCTTTGCCTTGCGGGGTACCTCAGGGCTCAGTGCTGTCTTCCATGTTATTTGCAGTGTATATGCTGCCCCTCGGAGACATTGTAAGATGTTATGGGCTGAGGTTTCACTGATATGCTGATGATACCCAGCTCTACCTGTCTTTTGCCCCTGACCAGGTTAGTGCTATCACGGTACTGAACAGCTGCCTTGTAGAAATCCAAGATTGGATGAGTTCCACTGGTTTAAAGTTGAACACAGGAAAGACTGAGGTTTTGGTGGTGGACCAGGGTCATAGGACAGAGGGGTTGAGGACTGATCTTCCCTGTGGTTTAGTCCGGTGGGGGCTCAGATTCTTACCTCTAAGTGGGTGCATGACCTGGGAGTGGTGCTTGACAATGGTCTGACCCTTCAACATCAGGTGTCGGCAGTCATCAAGCTGACCTTTTACCATCTTAGGAACACTGCTAGGATCAAGCACCTTGTTCCATCCAGCGACCTACCTGTTTTCATCCACGCATTTGTGACATTGCGCCTTGACTATTGTAACTCCCTTTACCTAGGGCTTCCTGGGGTTGATATCCGCCACTTCCATCTAGTGCAGAATGCTGCGGCACGTTTGTTGACTGGGGTATCTAGGAGAACTCACATTACCCCAGTGCTGCTTGATCTGCACTGGCTGCCTATTCAGTGGTGGATCACCATTAAGGTAGGTTTATTAACTTACAAAGTCCTGCATGGACAGGGTTCTGATTACCTGAAAGAGCTCCTGGTTCCCTACACCCCCTTGTGACAGCTCCGCTTGACTGACGAGGGGTTGCTGGAGATTCTGAGGGTTAGTTTAAAGTCATCTGGTGCTCGCGCCTTTGGGTTTGTTGCCCCTACCCTCTGGAACTCTCTGCCCCGTCAACTATGGGAGTGCAGGACAGTGGGGTGCTTTAAGCAGGCACTGAAGACCTTTCTGTGGGGTAAAGCTTGCCCAGAATTTATTTGATTTTATTGGCATTTATTGTATTTTCTGTTTTTATCCAATTGTGCAGCATCTTGATTTTTGAAAGGCACTATATTAAATAAAATTTATTATTATTATTATCATTGCCGTCTAACTCCCTCCCCCTGTGTGTGTGGTTCCACAGCAGTGGGACCAACACTGCCCATTGCTGTGGCCACAGGTACAGGGCCACACTCTGGATGCAGCTATACCTGTGGACCACTACCCGTTCCAAGATGTGATGGTGCTATGGAAACAAAAGGGCAGAGCATGGTTAGAAATGCAGATCCATGTCAACAGTACAGTGACGTACACAGGTAGGTGCTCAGGCATGTAGCAGGATAGCAGATGAAACCACACACAGGCATGACATTGTGAGCAGGGCACATGCCAGACATGATAGGATGCACACAGATGCTGTGGTATGCACACTCATACAGCGGACACTGTTGGGTGGCCACACAGTGCTATAAAGAATGGATATCATGATACACACAGACATAGGAAGCCACATGCCAGATCAGACATGAAATGCAACATGTATACTCACAGTACTGGAACAGTCGACCACCTATCTCACAGCCCCCACAGAGAACACCATCCACAGCCACCTGGTTGAAGGTTGTGGTAATGAGTACCTCCTGCAGTGCCATCACAGGAGCCCTGGAGGATCCACCACCAGTTGCCCAAAGGGAAGCACAGGCCTTGGCCAATAGGTCCTTGCAGTACACCCGGAGGCCACTAACTCACTTCATGCACTCCTGGGAAGTGTGATTGTAGTCCCCTTCAGCATTCACGGCCTCTGCCACCTCCCTCTAGCCCTGTTCCCACTCCTGCAGTGTCCCAAATGTCCGAGAGAGGTGGTCCTCCCTGAGCACATAGGCCTCAGTGAGAGCCTTGAGCTCATCCTTTGTAAAGTTTGGACATCTCCATCTGTCTGATACCATACTGGTGCTTGTGGAACAAGCAGACAGAGACAGGCCCAGTTACAATGACATGGCAATGTAAAAAAGCACCCTGCATAGAACAAGTACAGCCACACAGAACCATGATACAAAACCTACCTTCAAGGCTGCAATACCTCTCAGACACCTGTGCAGAGTGGTGGTGCAGGCCTGCTTTTATGGTAATCAGTATGTAAATGAGCTGAATACATTCCAATAATGAGATGCAAATGTGCAGTTTGGGCACAGACTGTGCAGTGAGGCAATTTACATATCTTGGCTGAATATTGCAAAGATGCATGCCGCGCAATCGGTTTATTATCGCTCATTTCCGTTTGCTCCACCGAACTCCATAGCGTACGTGCATAGGCATCTGACCAATAGACAGCATACATCACTGCACTGCACAGGACATGTACAGCGCCATTCAGTGACAACAGTAGCATCCTACCATGCAGATGCAAATGCAGGTTGGGTATGCTTAGCAATAGCCTGGCGCACTTGCCCCTTGCAGTGTATGGTATGGATGGCTGGTGTCGTGGTAACGAGCACACATCACAATATGGAGCAACACAGCAGCCACGCATGCATGGTAGCATGGGGCATGACCTTAGTGTGCCAGGCGGCACAATGCTATCGCGCATGCTCATTGTCATGGCTGTGATATCCTATTGCACAAAGTCATGGTGCTAACACCAGCAGCGCATGGCAAACCAGGTATGCACTATCACGCTAAGTACATGGGTGTGAGGCATACAAGAACATGGCCAGGGATGCATGGCCAGAGTTGCATCCCAGCAGCAGCAACACCACAATGGCACATGCCACATGTCGTATGGCACCCTGCCAGTGCACCCAGAGGTGAGGGATGTTGAGCTGGCTAAGCTGGTGGACCTGGTGGTCCCCCAGGAGGACCGCCTGTTCAGGCAGGAGGAGCTGGATAGGGCCAGGTCAGCCATGTGGGCCGAGATTACCAGTTGTTTTAGCAGGCGTACTGGCATCACACGCATTGATGAGCAGTGTCACCACTGGTATGAGGACCTCACCAGGAGGAACGGGGCACCGCTCGACCGCTACCATGCCATGGTGGAGAAGGGCATGTGCCATGCCCAGGTATGTACACCATGTGAATGTGTGACATGATGGTTGTCATTATCTGTCAGGGGTGTGTCTGAGCCCAACACTGACCATTGTGGACAGTGGCATGCTATTTGTATTGAACCACAGATGTGGAACACTGCCACATAATGGTCCATTGTGGACTGCACAGACATGCCTCACCCACTATATAGTGCAGGTATACAGTGGCACATGTCCATGTCTGTTATAATGATGGCATCACCTGCCTACAGAGGCTGACAGGATGCTGAATGGTACCTTTAGACAGTCAGCTGGGAAGGGAATGGTGCCTTCAGAATCCGGGTGCACAATGGCTGATGGGGTACAGGCCGCAGGACCTGTGCATTGCACCTTTGTCTCCCATGGACATGGCACAATGTGTGGTCACAGCGATGTCTGACATGGCCAATGTGCATTGTGACATCACATACTATTCTCATGCCTCTGATGTCCATATATGTCCTTGCATGTGTCCGCCCATGTGCCACAGGCCACACAACAGGAACTGTTAAATGGACATGGTGTGTTCTGGCATGCCTGTAAACAACAGTCCCCCTGCCGAACCCCACATGTCCCTGTATTGTATAGTCCTGCTTGTGGCCTTGCAGGCTGTGGTATGTAGGCATGTAGCATTGCACAGCACAGTGTGTTGCAGTGGGTACCCATTGTGCATCCCCGTGATACAGCTTGTCAGTTGCCATGACACAGCAACAGGGTATGCAGGTGCCAAGATGACATACAGTATGTGTCCAACAGGTGTACACTGTGATTTCTGTACCCATTTCTAGTACCGTCATAGTGGCATTGACAATGCATCCATGTATCCATCTTATAGTATGTGCTGCAGGTCAGGGGTCACAGTGGTGACAGGCAGAGGACTGCTGTGGTGTGTCCTGCACTGACATGATACCGTGGATGTGCAAAGCTGTACACATGTAGGTGCCTGTCATGGACATGGTGGCCATCAGGAGACTTGGGACATATGATCGACCCTTCTGCCACAGCTATGCATTCCTGTGTCTGTCCATGGCATGCCAATGTTTGGCTATATACCACTTCTGTAGGCACATGTCCATGACAGTGCCCCCAGCCAGTGTTGTCCAGTAGCCATGGCCTACCATTGGCATAAAATGTCCATGTACATCTGTGCCACACAGTCCAGTGTGGGACAAGCATGTGAATGTCAATGTGTTAACCCGAGTATCCATTGCAGGCCTCATTGCAACACACACAGGGACTGTTGTCCATCCTGTGCATTGGTTACATGTGCTGCACAATAGTAGTGCTCCCCAGCCTGTCTGACAGCTATGTCAACAGTCATCATGGGGCATGGTCCACGGGACACTGGCTACATATTGTACATGCACTGCACACAGTTAGGGAACCTGTGTAGGGTGTTGCATACATTACATGATAGATCCACTGACTACATGTATCATTACCTTTCACTGTACTGTATGTGTAGTCTGGTGGTATTGGGGAGGGGCAGTGGATGACCCTATATCGTGCCTATGCAGTGGTACACTGCATTCAATCCACTGTTGGGGGTTTATATGTTCGCTCATGGGTGTACAGTAGGATGCATCATATTTGGGTGTACTGTGGGGGACATGTGTGGTAATGCATGGCTCTGATTGTGCCTTTGTTATTGTGTTCTCATTGCAGACAGAAAGGCCAGAAGACGGGTCTGGAGAGACGAGTGCAGGCAGGACCATGAGGGGATGCAAGGGGACAGACAACATGGCATGGCTAGGGTATTGCCGAGAGGACACTCACATGAGTATGCATGTTTGTTTGACAGTGCCATGCACATTGTTTTCTGCAAAGTCACCATGAGTCATCCACTATGGCCTTTTGTTCACCACATGTGTGTCTTCATCCTGCTGTCGCACATCTGGTGCATCCACCCGGTACATTGTGGCCTTTCACACCTTGTTGTCCACCATGGGGAACCATTTGTACTTACGTGCTTCTGGTGCTGTGAACAGGACAGTCCTGACCTGTGCCACATGGCATGTCCATTGTGGCTGCTTAGCCCATATCGGCATTAGACTCACATCTCCTGCAGGGCTCCACTGCACACGGTGCGTGCAGACACATTACATAGAACATGTGGCACACTGTGTGTCCCTGTCCTGCTACATGTGTTCAGCACTGGAGCACTGTACACACCTGCCCATGGTTATGTTGGTGGTGTGGTCATGTGGGCCCTGCACAGGCCTTTGTGGTCTGTGGCATGTGATTTGTACATGTCCAGGTAACAATCACATATAACACTTGTGATAGTGGTGGTATGCTGTTGCTCAGTTTTGTGCCGTTTACAGCTTTGGGGGTCTCTGCATAGTCCAGTGTGTCACAAAACATACACAGACCACCATTTGCACTGTGAATATCACACACCCATGCACATGTCACACCTTGTGTGGTCACATTAATGTGTGTGCCCCTGCACAGCTCTCCAAGCCCCCATTGCTGTCCACCATATGTACACAATATGCTGCTGGCATCCAGTGGACACTCCCCACCCACCCCCATATCACCCTTACATTTTATTGGCTCACATTGTTCTGATTCTACGCCCCTATGCTTTGCCACTGTTAGGTTGGATTCCTGGTATGGTATTGTGTTGTGTCCAGATGTGTCACACTGGGATATTGGTATGGCTATGGCCGCCTCCTGTGTGTGCAACATTGACTATCCCTGCCCAGTGCAGACTCTGCAACACACAAGACAGTGGTGGGCAGCTATAGCAGTCTCACATCAGACAATGTGGGCTGTGTTGCCATGGCACTCACCTATGGCCATGTGTCGTGTGTGCTTGTGGCCATGGCTGTATGTTGGTGTTGTCCAGGGTTCGCCATTAGATTTTGCCTGACAGCCTGTCCTACTGGCCTACATCACCATGTCACTGTGTGACCTGAGTCTGATGAACATCAGGGTGTGTGTCCACCTCCTGTTCCTCTGCTACCTCACTGCACATGCACCCGTCTGTGTACATGCCACCATCCATTGTGCAGGTTGCAGTAGTGTCATGCAGTTGTGCTTTCTGACACTGCATTTGAGCTTTGCATTGTCCACCACCACACACTGTGTGTGACGGCCTGTTGTGTCACCCTGATGTGCCAGCTGTACCCAGTGATAGGTGTCAGCCTCAGGGTATGCTCTCTGTAGCGGGGACATGGGCATGTACTTTGTTCGTGAGTGAGATCCTGTGCACTTGTGGTCTGTGCATAGGTGTGCCCCTGTTTTTTCAACACACATGTTTTCATTGGGGGGATGTCAGTTTGGCATGCTTCCATTGCCCAACAGGGCTAGTGATTGGGATTATGCACTGGCCCACATACTATTGACATGGTCCAGCTGCTGTACCTACTGAGTCATTTCCCTGTCCACTGTAGGTCCAAAGGATTAGTTCAGGGCTGTTCACCCCATCACTGTGTGCCACCACCCATTATTCAGCTGGCATGCTGGTGCCAGTTTCCACACCCAAATGTTCCTCTGCATGGGCTATCCCCAGGCCCGCCAGACTATGGGTGATGTCATGTGTTGTGGGGGTGGTGTTGTTTCCACACATGGGTACACGCTGCATGACGTACATCCTTGCTTGCATTGGAGGACCACTGTGTACAATCAAGGACATCTGTGGGGGTGCTTCCGGCACACCTGTACAAAGGGTCTGTCACCTGTGGCTGGCATGCATGTGCTTCTGCGATTGGATGGTGCACAAAGGCAGCAGCTACTGTGCATCCTACACACAGCCATGCGCATCTCCACAACATTGCCCTGTGCCATGTCGTACACATCTCCTGCAATGCCATTTTATGCCGCCATGCCCATGACACATATGTTGTGCTACATGGCACACATGTCCACCACACATCTGCAGTCACTGTTGCATGCAGCACTGTGACAGAGCCTGTGGACAGCTCACCACATATGCACATCTGCTCATCACCACCATTGGGGGGGCATGACTAGCTATGCATACATGTCGAACTATTGGCACTGCTGCTGTCCAGCCAGGAGGAGGAGGAGACGGCTGAGGACATATCCAGCAGGTGGGGGCACCATGGTGGAGGGCATCTTCATGGATGCAGAGGCTACTGTATGCCCTCTGTATGCAGCAGGGGGCAATACTAAGGACAGTGAGGGCCATTGCCTGGACCATGGCAGCCATTCAGCAGCATTTGGACTCCTTGTGCTACAGATGGGCACCATGACATGCCCCTGTTGGACCTTGAGGTTCTCCAGCACCAGGTATGCTGTGCTGTACCCCTTTCCCACCCCACTCTGCCACCTCTTCCCCCATCCATTGGACATAGTTATGACCCTACCACCCTTACCCACTTATTCCCCCCAGGCCCTCTCTGTATACAGTTATATAATTAATTGTAAATATTGTTATTGTTGTTTTTATTTTGCATTGTTCATATGTTACCTTTCTGCTGCTGATGTTGGTTTGTTGTACTTGTTCTTACTGATTTAAATATTTACTGATTTAAATATATATATCTGTATAGATATATAGATATATATTAGCATCTTTCACATGGCAATGTGCAGTGTGTTCTTCCTTAGGGATCTTTGACAGGTATTTATTTGACACATGTGCCACTGATCAATGCGGTCATAGGTGCATGGGTGGTTGTGAGCCTTCACATCCCCCAACGCTCCCTGTCCCCAAGGGGGGCCTACTGTGTGTGTCACTGTATTCACCTACACAGGTTTCATGGTATCCCTGTGACACATCTATCCTTAAATCTCATCCCACTGGTTCACTGTGGTGGTATTTTTTATTTATTTTATTTATTTATTAAATTCTCGGATTACAAATACCTTTGAGCAGAAACTGCTTGTTTACAAAGGTTCCACGTCAAAGGATGAGGGTCAACATACATACAGAGGTAGTAAAAGAATGCACAATAAACAACCAAAACAACTAAAAGAAAAAATAAAGATACTCAGTTATAACATACTTTGAGATAATATTCATAAAATGAGCAGCTTGATTAGGCAGCTGGCTGCGGTAACAATAAGAGAAAGAGGCAGTGTACTGTGAGGATGACACTGGCTGCAGCATGCACCCCTGTGTATCCATGTGCATGTGTCCTGCACTGTCATTGGTCATGTCATGGTGTTGGTGTAGGCCCCAAGTATGACCTCCAGCTACATGCCATTGTGGAAGTGTACTGGTGACACATTGGGCCTTCCATCACACTGGCATGTCTGCTGCAGTGTCACTCAGCATCAGCCATGACCACTGTCCATTGGTCACGGACACTGTTGTAGTCATCTATCCATGGCTGTATGTGTGTCTACCATGGGCAGTGTGCATAGGTGTCCACATGCCTGGCCATGTCTGTATGGTACACAGTGCTGGACAGTCACTGTACTTGCATCAGGCCCTTTTGGCCACTGTGGTGTGCCACTGTGCCTCCCCTGTCCTCTGGGCTGCTGCACTTTTGCACAGCAGCATTCTCCCATACACACATGCAGTGTGCCACAGCCACTGTTTGTGCATCTGTCCCTGGCCTTTTGTACATGGTTTCCCCTTTTTCAAACGTGGCCTGCTGAACCACACATCTTTTGTTGCATGATCATGCTTACTTGGGATATTCAGTAGAGTTTGCACCATTGCTTTTACTGGTGCATTTTCTGAATATCCCAATGTTTTGTACTGGCACAGTTAGATGCTCTGCACATTCACTTGGGTGCGGCACTCTGCCGTTTTTGAATATGGTGCCCTGTAGCTCTTTCTGCATTTTTGGCATTTTCATGTGCATTCTTAATAGTTTCCTCATTATATTTTACCTTTTCAACTCTTTCTGACAACTCTTTGCTCTGTTGTTCAAAATCCCTTTGTAATGAGCATGTTCATTGTCACTTATGAATGTTCTCTACTAAGTATACAGGATGACAACAGTCTCCCACGATTACAGTATTTTCAGCTGTATTTTTAATGAACAGCTTTGTGTGTTCACTTTGAATATATTATATACAGTATCTAGAAAGAAAATGTCAGTTGTACTATACTCAAATGTGAGCTTCAAATGTCTGTTCCTGGAATTAAAACAGGTATATTCCATAAACATCAGAAGATTCCCCACACTGCAATCCAGATCAGCAGTATATTATCTATAAATCAACCACAAATGTAAATGTTTTGGATTAATCTAGTGCGGGTATCACTGAAGACAAATCTCACCTCCATTTCACCAGCATAAATATTTGCCAATGGCTGCCCCTTTATGCTGGACAAATATTTGCCCTCAAAGAAAAAATAGTTTGCTTCCAGTGTGAACCTCGCCAGATCAGGAATGAAGTGGGAAGATGGCATAATATTAAATGGTGTGGATTGTAAAGGTTTACAGAGTGCCTCCAGACTGCCCTTGTGCAGAATGTTGGTGTACAAACTTTTTTGCATCTGTGAAGACCAACATGTCAGTATCAAAAATTGAAACAGTCGCTAAGCAGTTAATTAATCATTTGTGTATTTTGTATATGCCTTTAATGATGGAACTTTCTTTATGATATACGATATCTGTCTTCAAATATTGGCAATGGTTCAGTGACTGAGCCTAAGAAGAAACAACTGGCCTCCCAGGAAGAGCAGTTTTCTGTTTATGTAATATCAGCAATAAGTATAGAGCAAGTCTTTTTGGATAGTGTACAATGAGAAATGTTGCCTTCTTTTGTGTAATCTTTGCAAAAGTAAGAGTGTCCTAAATTAGTAGATTGATTGATGTATTTATTTATGTATATATATATTAGTTAGTTAGTCAGTTAGTTAGTTAAAAACTTTATTTTTTGACTGGATAAGAACTTTAGGCCCAATGGACCTATTTACAAAGTTGTCCTGTTAAAACATTCATAAATTTCATACAATAGCATGCTTAGATAATAGAACATACTACATACAGTATACACATAACATATATGCTGCATACAGGCCAGAAATATATAAACATGAGACAATAGAAATATCAATTATGTATGTATGTATGTATTTATGTATTAGAAGATTCAGATGATACCTTTCAGTACAAGTACTCTTTTACAAAGATTCAACATCAGAGTTACAAGTTGTACAACAAATGACGCAATAGAATTACAATAGACGTTACGGTTAAGTAAGAGACAGGGCAAATGAGCAAATTCCAGAGGGAAAGCTTGTCTAACAAAGCAAGAAACATCAAGTTGTGTAAGTGCAACACTGACTGAACAAGAACAGTTTCCAGCAACAGGCTGCTGTAGAGACAGCAGAGCATAACAATGATGGTTACAACTAGTTCAATGACAGATTGCACTTGCATGTAACTGCTAAGGCAGCCCATAGGTATGTTTTGAACTGGGCAAACCTGGGGAGGTTTAACATGGATTCCAGTGGTTCATTTAGCCAGCCTGCAGCCCTAATGACAAATTAATGCTTACCCACTTGAGTTCTGTAGAAAGATAGTTCAAGGGCATTCCTGACTGTATTCCTTGTGCTGTACAGGTTAGACACTGACTGGAAACAGTTTTTTAGCACAGTGGGTGTTAGGCCAATCATTGCCTTCTTGGCTACTAAACAGGATTGAAACTTTATTCTACTGTGAAAGGGTAGCCAGCTGGTTAGTGAATGAAGGTTACAGCTGTGGGTGCACTTGTCAGCCCCTAACACAAAGTGGCAAGCTTTATTGCATATCACCTTGACCCTGTTTAATACAGAGTCACTGGTAGCTGCATAGACAGGTAATCTGTAGACCACTAGGGACAGGATAGAGTTGGACACAGTCACCTGGCTTCAGCAGTGAGACTGTTCCGATTTCTGAATAGGGTACCCTGCCTTCTATTTACAGTGGACACCAGATTGTCCATGTGAGGGTGAAGGAGAAAGTGTCATCCAGCACTACCCAGAGATATTTGAATGTCTCCACTTGTTTCAGTATTAGACCTAACTGAGGATAACAAGGGGGGAAACCTTTTTCTTCATGTGATTGCTGTTAACAAGCATGTTTTTTGCTTTTTTGCAGTTGAGGACTAGTTTATCATCAGAGGACCATTTTTCTAAGGACTCAAAGTTTCACTGGAGATTGGAGGTGAGGTTGTTATGGTTAGTGTTCTTAGCATTGATGACAGCAACATCTGCATACTGGAGAACATAAGCTGACCAGCTGGCATCAGGTAGTTGGTTAATAAAAAGGACCAAGAAGAGAGGGCCCAGAATAATGCCCTGTGGTACACTTATGGATACTCTCAAGCTGTCAGACAGGGAGCCATCAATTTTCACCACTGTGTATGCTCAGATTGTTAACTTTGGAAAAAGGTCACTGAGTCTCTAGATAGATCAAGGCCAAAGAGCTTACAGAGTAGCAGTTGATAGTTGACCAAATGAAAGGCCTTTGTTAGGTAAATGCAAATGACTCCCATCTTATTACCAATAACAAGAGCCTTGTGCGTGTAGTTGGTGTATTTTACCAGGGCTGTATCGGTACTGTGGAGTTTCATAAAACCATGCTGTTGGGCACATTGCAGTTCATACTTTTCTAAGTATATGACTAGCTGGTCTGACACAATTCTCTCCAGGGCCTTAGACAGTGGGGAGAGGATCGAGATGGGTCTGTAACTGGCTATACTGGAACAATCACTACTTTTGAATACGGGTGTGGCCAGCATAGATCTCCACTTCTCTGGGAACTGGCATTACTCAGTGAGAAACTGAAGAGTCTGGAGATGGGGAAGAAGAAGAATTAATTCAGAGCCAATACAAGTAACTGCAAGTCAAGTGTGTCTCCCCTACTTTGGTTTTACCAAGGACCTTTCTAATATACTTAAGGTTGTCTTTAACTGATCTAGTCTTGAAGTAAAATTTAGAATGCCTTAGGCTGGGTTCCTCCAAGAGACCAGCTTCATGATCAGGACCCCCACAGATGGGCTGGACCAGCAAGTCTGGGATGATGGCACTGAGGTCCATGAAGGCTTTATTGAATCTAGTGGCAATCATGCATTGATCAAGGACATCTTTCCTGTCAATCATGAAAATTCTTTGGGGCATTTTTTCACCTTTGCCCAGAGGCTATGTTCCTCTAGTCTGTAAGGTCTCAGTGAACCATGACCTAGTCTCATATGGAAATTTGAAAGTGAGAGCCGATGCCTTGCTTCTGTAACATATTCTTCCCTTCCCCAAACTACAGTACAACAACACCATTTTTGTCTACCACTTAATTACCACCTTGGGTATCCTCATTTAGAGTCTGTCATTCTGATTTTTAGATATTTTTAATATTGTTCCAATTGTTTGATTTCACAAGGGGCCTAACATTTTTAGTACCAAATTGATGTAAGTACTGTACAGTAGTGAGTGCTGTGCTCATGGTGGACATTTGGTTAAGGTCAAAGATTAAGACAAGTGTGAGGGTTCTTTAGTTAAGTTGTCTTGCATATGTAATATGGGGTCAGAAAAAAATAATGGGACTTTATGTTGTGCAATTCAGTGATTGCACTATTTTTAGTGCCATGAGGTTCATTCATTCATATTATTGGTCCTTGTAGCATGTGAACATATGTTCTATTGATTGAACCTTTTGTGTGTGGTTTAAGTGTGCTAAAGTTAGTTGCATGGACCCTGTTGAAGTGTGTGGATCGTATGTGTGTGGTGTGTGCCGCCTTAAGGCATCTGCAGTCTAGGAGCATTGCACAGTGACTGTTAAGGCTACAAGCAGCAGCATTAGGGAAGGTTTACAGAAGTAGCTATGAATGGAGGTTTGGGAGTCAGTGGAGCTGGAGTGTTAGACCAGTGTCTGGAGTCTTCAGGGTCAGTGAAGTCAGTGCTTTGGGATCAGAACCTGAATGTGGAATAGAATGGCATAGGATTTGTGTTCACAGACACAAAAATACTGTATTTAGTATGGGACAGTAACCATGAGGAGTGACCAGAGCTGTTTTGGGCTGCAGTTGGGCGGAGCCCTGCAGTCCTTTTATGATCACTGAATAAAAGAACTCTGCATTCCTTCCCACTGAACAACACTTTAGAACAATGAAAATTTAAAGTTATATCTCAGTCCCTACACAGTCAGTGAAGCCCTCCACTATGTCAATGCAGTCTTATCATAGGCACTATTTTTCTGCCATTGGCAGCTGCCAGCAAAAATAAAACAGCTTGTGCTGACAGGAAATAGAAACTCTGCAAACTGAATAGTAAGTTAGACTAGAATGACCATCCAGTGAGGTGTCTTCTTGATTGCTACAGGCTGCTGTTCCCACAGGCTTACTTTTAAGAGTTAATAGTTGTTTTTTTCTTCAGTTCAGCTTTGTCAGTATTAAGTGTTTTATTATGTGAATAAGTAGCATTTTATTTTGTGGAAATGTCAGGATGGTTTGACAGAATGGATTGGTTGGACAGCATGAATTCACTTTTCTCTGCTGACAGTTGACATGGTCTCAGCTCAATATATTTAGCTATTTCAACAGGCTCTGTTGTAAAGCTTAGTATTGTTTTAAGATCAACATTATTAGTATTAAGTCTGTCATTTGTGAATTTATAATGTTTTGTTTCTTTGAAATATCTGGATTGTTTGATACTGTAAATGCTGTAGAAACCTTTTGCTGGTGGTTTATATGTAGAGTGCTTGTTTGTTGAAACTTGTAAACTCTTTTAAAAAATAATTCACTAGCTGCTGTGGCTTTTGGTTCATCATAGTTCATTTCAGTCCTGCTATTTAGTGGATTGTATTTTGGCCTGCAGACAGACAGCCTGAGGTGGTGGTTCAAACTGGTTTTTGCTTTATTTATTTATTTATTGAATTTTGATGACCGGGTAGGCCCACTGAGCCCCCAAAAAACCTTTTTCAGGGGCGACCTGGGAGACAGAAAACAGTACAATACAGTCAGGTAGTACAAGGCGCAGAGAAAGTAGACATGAAATTCAAGGTTACAATAAAGGCAATATTTCAATATATTGAACATAAGTTCAACAATTGAGGGAGCTGAGGCATGCTTTTGGAGTCATTCTGGATGAGAAAAGGAGAGGAATTGGTATAGGATGTGGGACCGGAAGTGACTATCCAATACCCTGACAATGGCACGAGATTGCCCCAAGCAGGTGGGATTCGAGCCTTGTGCGAAAGTTTAACAGCAATGGAGCTTCCTGTACTAAAGGTGGGAGAGTGTTCCACAGCTTAGGGGCAGTGTGAGTGAAGGATTTGCCTCCCATGTTAGTCTTGACTCTGGGGATTGCTAGTAGGGACCGGCCGGTGATCCTAAGTATACGAGGGTTAGACTTAGGAATGATTATTCTTGTAAGGCTAGGTGAGGCAGCCGGGTGCTGCAGTTTGTAAGCAAGGCAGAGCAGGGGGTACTGAAGATGAGCCTCAAAGGAAGGCCATTGAAGCTGGGCCAGCGAGATGCAGTGGTGGCTTCTTGGGTGACTCAGTGTCGCAAACCTCGCCACCTTGTTGTACAGGACCTGAATCCTGTCGACCTCATGACAGTTTCTGTGTTGCTTTCCTCCTGTGTCTGCTAAGAGTGCAGCTCATTGCAGCTGGTAATTAATGTATCTGGACTGCTGGCGATACTTTTATTTGGACTGCATTATCTTGATTGCCTGCCCACTGGACCCTACGTGGCAAACACAGCGTGAGAGGCTGTGTGTTAGATCTGCAAATTCGTCACCAGCTGGAGCTGGAGTTGTGAGAAGGGGGCTGCCAGCTGTTGGTGTGTGGGAGTGGGGAGGCATCATGTAAACATAGGCGCCGCTCGCAAGTGGCAGTTTCTGTGTTGTTTTCCTCCTGTGTCTGCTAAGAGCGCTGCTCGTTGCAGCTGGTAATTAATGTATCTGGACTGCTGGCGATACTTTTATTCGGACTGCATTATCTTGATTGCCTGCCCACTGGACCCTACGTGGCAAACACAGCGTGAGAGGCTGTGTGTTAGATCTGAAAATTCGTCACCAGCTGGAGCTGGAGTTGTGAGAGAGGGGCTGCCAGCTGTTGGTGTGTAGGGTGGTGAGGCATCATATAAACATGGAGCGCCGCTTCATGGCCTTGCGTGTGCCAGTTTGATAACAGTGCGACGGCACCACTCGGAGTTGAAATATTGCCTGTTCTGGATGAGAGGTGGGAATTAGATTATGGTATAGCTGTTCATGTATGTCAACTAGTTTTATTATAAAGTAGAGTTTTATGTGTATTGCTGCATGAGTTTATATGTGCCATTTGGCTTATTTAATTAGCTATGTGTAGGAGCTCTGTTAGACGAGTTTTGGGGCCTAGGATTGTTTATGGAATTGCAGGCTGCATGCTCATGTCCTTTATCCCTCCTGTATCTGATATTACTATCAGGCGTTGTAGGAAGTGGGGATTGTGGGGGTTGTTTTGTGTATGCACTGTGGGATGACCAGGAGCGGGTTGATCAAAGGATAGAGGTGGTTAAGTCCAGGAGATGCCCTGGAATAAATAGAGCATCTAGGAGAAGCCAGACATGGTTGGTGCCTATTTCAAGGGGGGCCACCAGGCCAAGTGGCCAGGTGACCTCTAGGGCTGCATCACCCTCAATACCTCTGACGGCAGTGCTATGCAATGCCAGGTCGATCAGAAACAAGACGGCTATTATTGCCGCTCTGGTTTCATTGATAGACCTGGCATGCATCTAAGAGACCTGGGTGGAGATGATGCTGGCCCTGTTTTTGAGGCTGCAGTCCCCCCAGGATACACTGTGGTGCACTGCCCCAGAGAAAATCGTAGGGGAGGCGGTGTAGCTATCTGTTTTAAATCAAACCTGGACTTCACCGTGCACCTGGTGGGAACCCCAGGTTCATTTGAGTGAGTGGCTATTCATGGAGGACTCGGCGTGGGCTGCAGGATCCTTCTCATCTATCGCCCTCCTGGTCCGATGGGGGGGTTCCTGCAGGAATTCGCTGAGTTTTTTGCCGGCGAAACATTGGATTCCCCAAGATGTATTTTTCTTGGGGACTTCAATGTTTGGGCCGAGGATAGAAGTCAAAAGTGCATCGATGAGTTACTGCAGAGTATGTCCCTTTTGGGGCTGGTGCAGTCTGTCGGCGTGCCTACTCATCAGGATGGCCACACATTGGAGCTGGTGTTCTCACTGGGACTCAAGATCTTTGATCTTGATATTGATCGAGTAGCTTGGTCTGATCATTGCACGGTGAAGTTCACGTTTAGTGCTCCCGTCATAAATTCTTCCCCTTCTGAGATATTTCGCTGTCGCCCGTTAAAAGATCTTACCCCTGAGGGTTTTTTGGCGGCAGTTGATTTATCAAGGGTGGGTGATGCATGCGTCGGAGCGGTTGACGCCGGGGTAGACGCCTACAATAAGGTGCTGTCTGGCACCATCGACTCCCTCGCACCTGTCCGTGTATGACCCAGAACTTCATATCTGAGGTCGCCTTGGTATGATGGCGATCTCAGGGAGATGAAGAAGCTGAGTCGGAGATTAGAGTGTCGCTGGAGGAAATCCCGTCTGGGGGGCTGACAAACTGGTCCTGTTTGCGCATTATCGCGCATATCAGGAGGCAATCAACCAAAAGAAGGCAATATTTTTGTCTCGGAAGATTGCTGCTGGGAGAAGCCGACCAGCCTCACTCTTCCGGACTGTTGATAGACTTCTTCATCCATCCTGTCTCCAGCCCGGAAGAGCTTCCTCAAATGAGGATTGTGAGGAATTTGCTTGGTTTTTCTCGGACAGGGTGTCTGCGATCCGGCGGGAGGTTTCTTCAGCCAGTAATATCATTGCTGTCAGTAGTCGTCAGTTGTGTTCTGAGAGCACTCTTTCTGGTTGGGGAGAGTTTAGGCCAGTGGAGGATCGTGAGGTCATTGAGATAGTGGCCAACTTGAAGTATACCTTTTGTGAACTGGATCCCGTGCCAACGCGCTTCTTGATGAGGTGCATTGACACTGTTGGCCCGGTGTTTGCCCTGATTGTCCGGTGTTCCTTGAGTCAGGGTGTCTTTCCAGATGCCTTGAAGGAGGCTCTGGTGAGACCCCTTTTAAAGAAAGCTTCTCTGGACCCAGAGATTAGGGCAAATGACCGTCCTATCTCCAATCTTCCATTTTTGGGAAAGGTTGTTGAGAAGGTGGTATCACTTCAGTTGGGGGAATATCTCATGACCCACAAGTTGTATGATCCCTTCCAGTCAGCTTTTCGGGCCAGACATAGCACTGAAACTGCATTAGTTCGGGTGCAAAATGACCTCCTCAGTGCTAGAGATCGGGTGGACAAGACAATTCTTGTTCTCCTTGATCTCTCTTCAGCATTTGATACTGTGGACCATTGTGTGTTGCTTTTCCACCTGAGGGAGTTATGCGGACTCACTGGTATTGTCATCAAATGGTTTGAGTCATTTCTTATTAACAGGAGGCAGCGGGTTGTGATGGGTAATTTCTCATCCGTACCCTGCCTTCTTTCATGTGGAGTCCCTCAGGGCTCGGTATTGGCCCCAATGTTGTTCGCAGTATACATGCTGCCTCTGGGGGGGATCATTAGGAGGTGTGGTTTGAGTTTTCATTGCTATGCTGATGATACTCAACTATACCTATCCTTTGCCCAGGAACATCAAATGCAGTGGATGTGCTGAATATCTGTCTGGCTGAGATAAATGACTGGATGTCTTCCAGCTGGCTGCGACTGAACCCCAACAAGACTGAGGTACTGGTAGTGGAGCTAGAACAGAGCTCGTGATGGGATGGCCTCTGATTCTGTGACTGGCATTGTGCTAGGAGCTGTGTCGTTGATGGCCTCCCCATGGGTGCGAAATCTTGGTGTGATCTTTGACAGGAACCTGTCCATGGAGGCTCAAATATCCTCTGTGGTTCGTTCCTGTTTTTTCCATTTTAGAAATATCGCCAGGATTAAGCCCCTTGTTCCGGCTCTGGACCTCCCTACCTTGGTACATGCCTTAGTCACTTCTAGGCTTGACTACTGTAATGCCCTCTATCTCGGGGTCTCTGGAACTTCTCTTCACAGACTGCAACTAGTGCAAAATGCTGCACCTTGGCTTTTGACCGGACAAAGTAAGTTTTGTCATATTACTCCAGTATTACGTGAATTGCACTGGCTGCCTGTCAGGTGGGGAGTATTGTTCAAGGTGGGTTTTCTCACCTGTAAGACCCTACATGGACAGGGCCCTGGTTACCTGTCTGATCTCCTGGTACTGTCCACCTCTGTCCGAGATCTCCGCTCCTCTAGTGGTGGCCTCCTTAAAGTTCCGAGAGCAAGGTTGAAATCAGCAGGGGATCGATCGTTTGGAGTTGCTGCTCCAGCTTTCTGGAACTCGTTGCCATTTGAAGTGAGAGAGGCCCCCAATATAGAGGCCTTTAAGAGTCATCTGAAGACCTTTTTATTCATGCAGGCATTTGGTGATTAAGTTTTATACATATTATATTTGTATGATATTGTAATGTAATGTATACGGTATGACATACTGTACAGATTTTGTGCGGCGCCCAGAGCCTTCGGGATTGGGCGTCTTTTTAAATAAATTTTATTTTATTTGATTTGATTTGATCTGACATACCCTGAATTACAGGGGCAGCATAAGTTAATGTAAGAAGGAGGACACTGGAGGCAATTGCTCACCTTGCCTCCAGGATAAGTAGTTTTTTTAGCCAGTACAAAGTGTCAAGTTTGCCATGGACCTGGTCTACATGGGACTTAAAGGTGCGACCTTGGTCAATATTTTGATTGCTTTTTCTTAGTACAGGATGTGGGTGGCAGTTTTTATGAACATGTGCTGGAGAATTGGGGGGGTGCCCATTATACCAGAAATTGGAATAGGTCGTGGCCGAAATTAATTTGCTGAGAAAGGAGGTGTGGGGGGTGTAGAGAAGCAGATCAGGGTGGGAGAGGTAAATGGAAAACATTGTACAGGAAATAATGTGTGCTGGGGGGACAGTGGGGGAAGAGGAACAAAGGAGATGTTTGGTGTATGGGGTGACAGACTGGGTTGTAGGGAGGGTAACTACTGGAAGGATGTGTGGAGGAAGCATGGGGAGGTGCAAGGGGATAGAACATGAACAAATGGAAGGGACACAGCACTGGGGGTTAGATGAGCTACCACAAGAGGCAGTGTTAAGGTATCAAACAGGTTTTCACTGTTGGCTACATTGCAGGAACAGGGGGATCAAAAAGGGAAGGATGATAAATAGTGCTCAGGAGTTGGACCCAGTATGAACCAAGGGAGTGGGAGGGGTGAGAAAAACAAATGGATGGGAACCAAAAAGTACAGGAGGCAACAGGATGCAGAGAGAGGAAAAGTGGGGAAATGGGAGACATACAGGAGAAGTAAGGGAGAGGGAAAGAAAAGAGCAGGAACATCAAAGTAGATCTGGCCAGAAGGGGGAGCAGGGCAAACAAGCAGACACTTCAGATAAGCAAAAACAGCACAGGATTGGGGAGACCAAATAATGGACGATAGGCAGAGGAAAGAAGGGCAGGAGGAAATGCACACATTATAGAGACTGGTACTGGAAAGGGGGAGGCAGGGAGAAAAGATGGGTAACATAGAAACTATCAGGAAGGGGAGGTACAGACAATCCTTGCTAGGAGGAATGTGGATGAAATCCTAGAGGGGACCAAAGGACATGAGAAACCAGGTGAAGGGAGGAGGAAAGGCAGAGCAAGAGGGCTAGAGAAGCAAGATGGGTCAGGAAGTGGGAGGATTTAAAGGAAGGCAACAAGAAGAGGGCAGTAGAGTAATCATACTGGGGGACTCCATACTAAAAGGTATCAGATGGGGGGGGAAGGGGGACAGGAGAAGTTCTGTCTGGGTGGATTGTATGCCAGGTATGACAGTGCACAAAGTGTGGCACATTATACCAAGCTGTGTAAAGTTGCAAGGGGGGAAGCCTCACATAGTGGTGTACCTCGGTATAAATGATCTGGAGGGAAACATTGTGCAACAAATTCAGGAAAGATTTAGAGAGTTGGCCAGGGTAGGCAGCAATGAATAGCAATCAGTTGCCTTCTCTGAAGTTCTGCCTGTACTGAGAGCAAGTACAAAATTCTCCACCTCCATTCTTTTAACTCTTTAAACCTTAACTCCCTACTGCTTGCTCTTGCCCCCACCGATTGGGCCCCCCTCACATCCGCCCCCACTGTTGACCATGCCCTCGCCTTCTTTAAAGAAATTTTCCTTAATATTTGGGACTCATTTGCCCCTATTAAATGCATCACAGTCAGGGAACCATCTACCCTGGATCACCCCTGAACTATTGACTTGCCATAGAGAATGTGACAAAGCATGGAGGAAGCATAAGGCATCTCAGCTTGCCTCCGACTATGTACAAGATCGTACGCTAAGAAACTCATGCACAAAGGCAACCAGACTAGCTAAAGCTGAATATTTCAGATCAGCTTTCCACACTAATATTAATTCCACTTCAAAATTCTGGAAAGTGGTCCATACCTTATTCTCTCCCCCATGCTTAAAATAAATAACACCTTAATATCTGATCCAGACTTAGTTGCCAAGGAGTTTAACTCCTATTATACAACATGCACCACTACTTTACTAAAGTCCCTCCCTAAAGGCCTTCCTATCCCAACATCCTCCCTCACACCCCCCTCCTCAGCCCTCCCCCCTTTCTCCTTCTCAGCTGTCTCCCCTGATGAAACTTTAACAGCCCTTCTTTCCCTTAACCCTTCTAAAGGCTCCTCACCTGACGACCTTGACCCCAAGCTCCTCTATCTCTTTGCCCCAGCTATTGCCTATCCTCTCTCCATTACTTTAAACTTTTTTTCTCCTCCTTTTCTGTCCCTAAGCCCTGGAAACATACTGTGGTCCTCCATCTCCCTAAGAGCGGTGACCCCTCTGTCCCTGGGAACTTTCGCCCATGTAACTACTCCCCACTCTCGCTAAACTCCAAGAACACTTAACCCTCTCCCAGCTTACCTCTTTCCTTTCTGACTCATTCTTTTTCACCCCCTTAAAATCTGGTTTTCAGAAGAATCACTCCACCACCTCTTCCCTATTTAGGCTCACTGACTCCATCCTAATGGGGATAGACTATGGCCTCATCACCTCAGCCATCTTTGTCAACTTAGCTAAGGCCTTCGACACTGTCTCACATGCCCTACTCCTCCTTGACACCCTCTCGGCAGCTGGTCAGCCTACACCTGTCTCTAACTGGTTTGGAGACTACCTCTGTAGCAGAACACAATCTGTCAAGGTTCAAGACTCTATCTTCCCTCTCTATCACCACCAGAGTCCCACAGGGCTCTGTCCTTGGTCCCTTACTCTTCTCCATTTTTCTAAATGACTTTCCATCAGTCTGTTCTCTTCCTCCTCTATCCACATATACGCTGATGATACTGTGTTGTTTACCTCTAGCAAATGCCCATCTGATGTTGCAACCACTCTGCAGTCTGACTTTCACTAGGTTCAGCTCTGGTTTGCTTCCCATCAGCTTTTTCTAAATGCCAAGAAGACAGCCTCCATGACCTTTGGCACTACACAGAGACTCTCCAGGCTACCCTATCTGCCCTCTTTCTACATCCTGAACAGGACAATCTTTGAGGACACCTTCCTCATTCAGATACCTTGGGGTGTGGCTGGACCAACATCTCAATTTCTCTGGTCACATCGACGCCATCCTGAAAAAACTGTGCCCCAAGCTTGATGCCCTATACAGGAATCATAGTTGTATCCCTCCTATGGCTAGGCGTGAACCTGTCCAAAAGATGATATTCCCTATTTTCGACTACTGTGATGTAGTCTATGGTGCTGCTCCCAAATCTTCCCTTACCAGATTGGACACCCTCTTTAATTCCTTCTGTCGATTTGCTTTGGACACCCCCTCCCAGACTCACCATTGCAATCTCTATCACGCACTGGCCTTTCCTCCTCTTGCAAACAGACATCTCTCATACTGCGTCAAAATCACCTCTAAGTATTGGCTTGGGGAACTCCCCCCCACCTCTACACATCCCTTTCTACCCCTACTCCATCCTCCCACTCCCTTAGATCCACTGACACTCGTACATTGGTGGTCCCCTGCCACTCCACACTCACTGGCCAAAATGGATTTATATATCACTTCCCTAGAGTCTGGAACTCTTTCCCCCCTTAAATACATCACTTCTCTTCACACTCACTCAGATCTGCCTTGTACAACTATCTCTCCTCTAGCTGCTCCTGCTTTAATCCACCTTAACTTCCCCCTTTTACCCAGTAACCCTTCTTCCCCATCCCTTCTCACCATCGGTTCTGTCACCCTCCCTCATAATACCAACCTCTACCACCTTCTCTACCTTGTCCAGCCCCCTTTCTCTCTCCACTACACCTTCACTCCCAGTCCTGCACCCTGGCTTGGTTTTCAACATTTTGCAGGAGGGTCAGTACCTGGTATATATCTCCCTCCCTGCCCCCCTTCACTTCTCTACTTCTCTATTTCTACCCTTCCCCTTCCTCTCCTCCCTCATTGCCCAGTCCTGCCCCCTGGCTCGGTTCTCAGCATCTTGCAGGTGGCCAGTACCTGGCATATATCTCCCTCATACCCCCCTACCTTTCTCCTTCTCTCCTCCTCCTCCCTGCACCCCTCTCCACTTTTCTCCTTCTCTCCTCCTTCCTTCACTCCACCATCATTGCCTAATGCCCTGGCTCAGGTTCTCAGCATCTTGCAGGGGACAATACCTGGCACTTATCTCCCTCCCTGCCCCCCTCACAGCTTATTTGCTCCTACCCCTTTCTCTCTCTCTCTCTCTATCTGTCTCTCTCCATTGAACTCCACTGCTTTCAATTCTTCAACTCAACTGCACTTATTACTAGCCCTGTGCCCACTGCACTTAATACACACAACCCTGTAATCTTTCTAACCTGCACTGTTTGCTCCACCTCTAGTCACTGTGTCTGAGCTGCTCTATCTCTGCTCGATAGCACTTCAATTGCCTAAATTGTCAAATTTGTTTTACTGTGCACTGGCACAACTGCTTAACTGTATAACCGCCTACATGCTTTCCAATCTGCAGGTTACCCATACCATGTTTCTGTAAATTCATGCATTCTTTACCAAAAATTGTATGTCAATCCAAATAAGTTTTCAGATGTTTCTTGTATTATGCTCCTTAGTTGTGTACCATTCCAGTGTTTATCTGCAATGACTGTATCTACTTCTGTAATCCATTTGTGAAATTGTAATGTATGTATCTACATTATAGGGGCATGTGTGATTTTGTATTTCTTTGAAACTTGGCTTCCTGGCCAATGCCCTTTGGGGTAACCATTGCCTCAGTGCTCGTGCACAGAGGTTCTTTGTCTTTTAACTTTTTTTTTTTTAATTGGGTTCACCACAACATAACCCAGATAGACCATCTTAGGGTAGCTGGTTCATTCCACTGAGGTGTCAAACAGATGAGGCATACTGATGAGTCCTGGTAGGATGAAACACGTGTCTGTGTCTTCTGTTGGCACCCTTTGTAAACTGTGTGAGAGGCCTTTCAGCAGCATGCAGTTCTGCTTAAAGTTGAACCAGCATAATATTCTGTGGTGATTTGCATATGCAGCCCATGATGCTTTGCATTGTGGGGGCATGTATGATTTTGTATTTCTTTGAAACTTGGCTTCCCGGCCACATGCCCTTTGGGGTCGCTATTGCCTCAGTGTTTGTGGACAGAGGTTCTTTGTCTTTTAAATTGTTTTTTGTTTTAATTGGGTTCACCACAACATAACCCAGATAGACCATCTTAGGGTAGCTGGTTCATTCCACTGGGATGTCAAACAGATGAGGCATACTGATGAGTCCTGGTAAGACGAAACACGTGTCTATGTCTTCTGTTGGCACCCTTTGCAAACTGTGTGAGAGGCCTTTTGGCACCATGCATTTTTGCTTAAAGTTGAACCAGTATAATATTCTGTGGTGATTTGCATATGCAGTCCATGATGCTTTGCATTATGGAGGCATGTATGATTTTGTATTTCTTTGAAACTTAGCTTCTCGGCCAATGCCCTTTGGGGTAACCATTGTCTCAGTGCTTGTGCACAGAGGTTCTTTGTCTTTATGTACGTATCTACTATGGTATCCCACCCTCATGTACCCCCCCAGGTCACACAGTGAGACGAGCAACTTGTTGTTCAGTGTACCCTCCTGGTGAAATATTTCAATAAATAAAAAAATAATAAAATAAAGAATTAAGAAGTTTAATGAATGACTGGTGGGTTGGTGCAAGAATATGGGGTTTGGACTGCTGGGGGACTCAGGGTCAACATGGGATAACAGGGCCTTGTATGCCCAGGATAGACTTCTCTGAGCAGAGAGGGATCAGGAGTCCTGAAGCAGGCACTGAAAGAGTTTGTAGAAACCACATATAATTTAAACTAGGAAAGTGGGGGGCCAGGACTTGATAAATGGTCTGGGATGTAATGTTCAGAAGGACTTTTGCCTCCCCCCCCCAGCTGGCAATAAAGGAAGTGAGAAGAATTCAGAAAGGGAAGGAAGCGGGGGAGGTAGCAGAGGGCAAGGGAATGATGAGGGGGGTCAGGGGTCTGAGGACTGGGACTTAATTTAACTAGCAAGGGGGGGTGACAGAAGGATGCAGTGGGAACCAAACTGCCCACCCCCAAAGGATAGTGGAGTCAACATAAAGGATCATAAATTTATGGTATCACCAGAGAAAAAGAAACCCATAGTAGGGGGGACAGCGGAGAACAGGAGGAAAGGGGTTGAAAACAGGAAGGACAAACAGAGAAGGCAAAAAGACAGCAGAGCAAATGATAAAAGGACAAATGACAGGACATGGAAGGCAATGTATACCAATGCCCGCTGCCTTGGGAATAAAATCCCAGACCTGGTGGCCTTGATAACAGAGGCTGACCTAGACATTGTAGCTATTACCGAGACATGGTATACTGAAAACCATGACTGGGATGTAGCAGTACAAGATTTTACTCTGTTTAGATGAGACAAAGGAGTAAAAAGAGAGGGGGGTGGCTCTTTACATCAGGGTGGGTATTAGGGCAACTGAGATACAGTGAATGCAGGGGAAGCAGAGGTACTTTGGGTCTCTCTTGAGATGGGCAATGGCACTGCTCTTCGCACTTGTGTGAAATACAGAACTCCAGCACAAAAGGAGGAGGAGGTGGACAGGATGCTAGTGGAATTCATCCACATGATGGCAGCTAAAGGGGTGGTGCTGTTGGTAGGTGATTTCAATCTGCCAGATGTGGATTGAAGCATCCCCGTGGCTGCCTCAGCCAGTAGCAGGGACATCCTGTACTCTGTGCAAGGGGCACACTTCAGGCACCTAGTGCTAGAGCCTACCAGGGAGGGTGCAGTTTTGCACCTGGTACTCAATAATGGGGACAGAACTGAGGAAGTCAGGGTGGGAGAACACCGGGGATCCAGTGATCATCACACAGTGAGGTTCAGCATGAGTACAGTCAATCCACACAAAGACACAGGTCCTGGATTTTAGGAGGGTGGACTTTACTAAGATAGGGGTATGTCTCAAGCATGCCCTGGCAGGGAGGGACAAAAGGGGGGGGGAGTGGAGGAGCAGTGGGCCCATCTGAAAGGGGCCATAGGGGAGGTAACAAACCTTTGCATTAGGCAAGTAAACAAGGGCAAGAGAAACAGGAAGCCACTATGGTTCTCAAAGGCAGTGGCTGGGAAGGTAAGGGCAAAAAAGATGGCTTTCAGGAAATACAAGGAAACACAGCAAGGGAAGGACAGAGCAGTGTGTCTGGATAGAGGGAGGCAGGGAAAGCAGTCAGGAGCACAAAGGCAAAAAAGGGGGGGCACAGGCAGTAAAAAAAGGAGACAAGATTTTTTACAGGTACATTAGTGAAAGGAGAAAAACCAGGGGTGGGATAGTATGGATTAAATAGGAAGAAGGAGAGTGTGTGTGGAAGGAGACCTGAAAAAAGCATCAATACTGAACAAACATTTTTGTTCTGTATTGACAGAAGAAGAAGGCGAAGGACCACCGTTAGGCAACATGAACAAATATATGAGGGACATAGACACCAGTCCATTTATGGAAGAGAGAGTCCTAAAAGAACTCACAAAACTGAAAGTGGACAAGGCAATGGGACCAGATAGGATACACCCTAGAATATTAAGGGAACTAAGGGAGGGTGCTAGTGGCACCGACTGCCCTGTTCAACGAGTCACTCGATACGGGAAGGGGGGGGAGGTTCCAGAGGACTGAAGGAGGGAAGATGTAGTTCCCCTACACAAAAGTGACAATAGGGAGGAGGCTGGAAACTATAGACTAGTCAGCCTCACCTCAATAGTGGGAAAGATTATGGAATCACTACTTAAGCAAAGGATCATGGAACACCTTGAAATCAGCAGAGCACAGGATCCAAGACAGCATGGATTCACAGTGGGTAGGTCATGTCAAACAAATCTAATTGATTTCTTTGACTGGGTGACTAAGGTCGTAGATCAGGGATGAGCAGTGGATGTGGCCTACCTGGATTTCAGTAGGGCTTTTGATACCATTCCACATAGAAGACTTGTGAACAAGCTAGGCAGCCTGGGATTGGGTCACAAGATGGCAAACTGGGTTAGGAGCTGGTTGAGTGATAGAAGACAGAGGGTCATGGTAAATGGTGCTCAATCTGAGGAAAGGAGGGAGACCAGTGGGTGCCACAGGGATCAGTACTGGGCCCAGTCTTGTTTAATGTCATCATAAGTGACATTGTGGGGGGGGGCTTGAGGGGAAGATGTTCCTCTTTCCAGATGACACCAAGATCTGCAACAGGGTGGACACTCTGGGAGGGGTGGAACAAATGAGGAGGGACCTAGGTAAACTGGAGGAAAGGTCCAAAGTGTGACAGCTGAGTGTAGGGAAAGATTCATCTACCAGAATATTTTTTTTTTAAAGTCTGTTGCAACAGCACACCTTACTTGCTTATGCTCTCTATTCTTCTCTCCTTTCTAATGTTATATAGGCTGGCCACCTATGTATTACTTTTATCAAAGTCTCTCTTTCCCTCTCCTTATATCTTTTTTCTCTCAATTCTGGTATGTGAAGTCCCCCCCCCCGAGGTTTGGTTCAGTTGCTTATTTATATATGATTGTGAAGTGCAAGAGTAAAGGAAAACCACCCCTTTTGAAATCCAAGTACAAAAACCCTTCACGCTAGTGTAAATTTAACTAGCGTTTCCTTCATCATTTAGGAAATTATTGAAATCCCCCCTTTCAAAAGTATTTTCCTATAAAGCGCCTTTTCATGCATAAAGCGCACTCCACAGTATGCCTCTTAAGTCCGAGAGGCTATTTCACTGCACGAACGTGCGAATTCCCCTCGTGTTCTTGCGAGCAGCTGTACCCCCCTCCCCTTTTTCCCCTCGTAGCATTTGCAAATGTAACAGTGGATAATGTGCGAAATATGGTAAAAACAGAAAACCCTTTCAACTTCCTACAAAACATAGACTGCTGGTAGCTTAGGTAGAAAGGCAGAACTTAAGTTTGTAAGTCGTAACTGCTCTTCCCCCTCCTCTTGCCTGTTTTAATTTGCCTCTGGTGTCTCCTAGTAAACAAATGCGCCATGCTGTTAAGCGCTGGCATTCAGCTGTATTTCTGGAATGCTGCTCCTTTCGTTTGGAATGTAAAATAATGTAAAATACTGGCAGCCTTGTAAAATGCTCTCTAATTCAGAGTAGTTAATTAATTTAGTAGCTAGTTTTAGTGCTATGAACTTCTGTAAAATTCATGCAGCCTAAGGTTAGCTGTACTGTACGATGCAAAGCTGTAAAACTCAGACACTCTCTAATTTAACTGAGACCCTTTTACAAAACCCTCTTTTAAACTCAGTCTGGTAAACCCTCTATGCAGTACTTTTTATAATGCTTTATGTTTATTTCAGTATAGGTTTACCTTTGTGTTTAGTTGAACAGTTCCTCCACAATGTTTAAGCTGTTAAGTTAGACTTTCCTTTAGAGCTGGCCAGCTGGGTACTGACTATATTTAAAGGTATACACTAGGGGGTGGAGTTCTATTGGGACACTTTAGAGTTTATTTTTAAAATTATCTTCTTATTTCTAAATCCTGAACCAGTGGTATGCTCTATAAAGTAGAGACTGCATTGTGAATGTGTTTTGGTACAAAATTATATTTATTTATAAACAAAGTGTGTTTAAGCTAACTAAAGAGGAAGGGACTTGGATATCACATGGTTGAAAGCCTATATAAAGAATTCTTTTAGTTCATTTAGGCAGATAGTCTGGTGAGGTGCAGACCTGTTCTGTCCTCATAGTATGCAAATACACTAGTGGTATTCTGGTGTTTGTTTTCAGCATTTTATACTGCAATTTTATTTCCTTTCTGTTGCGCCTGAAGTTCGACTTTATTTTATTTTGTACTTATAAATAAATTTTTGTTTGAAGCACCTATTGCTGTGTCAAGACATCCTCCTTATTGTTACCCACACCTCACACTGAGATATAATGCAAAAAAGTGCAAAATCATTCATTTGGGGCACAAGAACCCAGGGGAGGATTACATAATGGGGGGGCAGGGGAGAAACTGATGGTCACCAAACAGGAAAGGGATTTGGAGGTAATCATATCTGATGACCTAAAGGTGGCCAAACAATGTGCCAAGGCTGTGGTGAGAGCCAGTGGGATGCTGGGTGCATAGGGAGAGGTATCACCAGCAGAAGGAAGTAGGTGGTGATGCCACTGTACAGATCATTGGAGAGGCCTAATTTGGAATATGGTGTCCAGTTCTGGAGGCCGCATCTCTGGAAGGATGTAGACAGGGTGGAGGCAGTTCAAAGAAGGGCAAAGAAGATGGTGCATGGCCTGCATCAAAAGTCATATGAGGAGAGACTGGGAGACCTCAGTATGTATACCCTGGAGCAGAGGAGAGGTGGGGAGATATGATAGAAACCTACAAATATCTAAAAGGCATAACTAGGGTGCTGGAGGGTACATCTTTCAGAAAAGGAAATGTCCAGGAACGAGGGGGCATGACATGAAGTTGGAAGAGGGTAGATTAAGGGGTAGTGTGAGGAAGTATTTGTTCACAAAAAGGGTGGTTGGATGAATGGAATAGACTCTCAGCAGAGGTGGTGGGAGCAAACACAGTGGGGGAATTCAAGCATGCATGGGACAGGCATAGGGGAACCCTAGCAATAGGAATGAAGAGGTAAAGCCGGAGATCAAGTAGGGTCTGCAGCTTTTACAGTAGGTAGGGAAAATGGAAAGACTGGATGGTCCTAGTGGTCCTTATCTGGCATCAATTCCTATGTTTCTATGTAATGCATTCCTTTGAAAGCATGGATTCAGTTTCACTGCTGGTGAGCGATGAGGTCTCAGTGCTGTGGTTTCTTAAAACTGCATTCTTTATTACTTGGTATTACTTGGTATGAAAGAACAGAAGAAGGCCAGAGCTCATCGAGACTGTTCCCCACACTATGTGGGACATTATTTATCTATTATCCCTCAACCAAAATTTGTTTTTAAAGACAGTGGCACTAGTTGCCTCTACCAATTCTTGTGGCAAGGTGTTTCATACAGTGGATGCTCTTACTGGAAAAAAGTTTCCCCTTTCGCTGGTTTCATAAGTTTTTACTTCAAGCTGTTTATTATGCAGTCTTGGAACATGTCTCCTTTTGGAGAGTGTTGGACCACATTTTTCCATTAGATCTGGTGAATTTATTAAATTAAAAACCATAAGCATATCACCTCTTAATCTTCTAGTTTGAATAGAGAAGAGACTAGTAGCTTTTAATCTGTTCTGATAATCCAAGTTTGTTAATCTTGGAATCATTCTAGTTACTCTCCTTTGAACCTGTTCAAGAATTGCTATGTCTTTTTTTGGTTTGGATTCCAGAAAGGGGAGCCATAGTCTAGATACGGTCTAATGTGTGCCCTATACAATGGAATAAGGCATTGTTCAGTACGATTAACAAAAGTGCTTTTTATTTTCCTCAAAATCTATTGGTCATGCAAGCAGTTCTAACACAGTGATCATTTGATGTAAGTTTATTATTAACATATATTCCTAAATCTTTTTCACAATTTGATGAGTGAAGTGGTAGTCCGTTTATATGATATATCGTTTTTGGATTATTTACACCGAAATGCACTACTAAACATTTGTCTTGATTAAACTGCATATGATTTTCATTTGCCCAAAGTGTTAATTTTTCCAAATCCTTCTTTAATGCAAAAATATTTTCATGATTATTAACCGTGCCCCCCAATTTATTATCGTCTGCAAATTTAACCATGCAGTCATTTGGCCCTGTTTGTAAATCACTGATAAAGAGGTTAAACAATGTTGGTCCCATGACCGACCCCTGTGGTACACCACTTGTCACACTACCCGAATCAGACAAGATATCATTAATTCTGACTCTCTGAGAACAATTTGTCAGCCAGTTTAAAGTCCAGTTGACAATATCAGGTGACAAACCTAGATTGTGCATTTAGTAATGAGTTTTCATGTGAGACTTTATCGAAAGCTCTACTAAAGTCCAAAAGAATTACATCAGTAGGTATACCCACATCTAGTAGAGTACTTATATTATTGTAAAAAGATATCAGATTGGTGGTGCAGGAATACTTGGGAGTAAACCCATGCTGATTTGAATCATAAATTCCTAATTTTTTACAATCTTGATCTATTAGAGTCTTCATTACTCGTTCCATTAATTTATCAGCCACTGAGATCAGGCTAATTGGATGATAATTTTGCACAGAACCTCTATTGCCTTTTTTAAATATGGGAGTAACTATTGCTGAATGCCAATCATTTGGTACAATGCTTTCTTGTAAGGATTTATTGAAAATAATTGACAAAGGTATAGAAATATTTATAGAGGTTTCGATCAGAAACCATGGATGAATACCGTCTGGGCCCGGACTAGTATTTTTTTTTTTAGTTTTTTGGTAGCCTGTATAATGTCAGTTGGATAGAACCTATGATAATGTATGTGGTGAACTTTAAATGTACTAATAGGTGATTTTTGAGAGAAGACAGAGCAAAAGTACTTATTAAAGAGATTTGAGGTTTCTAAATCAGATAGGGAAGAGCCATTGGTTATAATGGGACCAATGGTCCTTGATACACCTTTTTTACCATTTATATAGGAGAAAAGAGATTTGTGACAGTCTTTTGTGTGAGCTAGTTTAAATTCTAGCTTATTTTTTGCCAATTTAATAGAATTTTTTTAAGTTTTTCACAGATAGTCTGTATTTATGTAATTTTGATTTGCAAAATTAATTTTTATACAGGAAATACATTTGTTGGGACAACAGTACCATTTTCAACAAAGTCCTGTCATAAAAAAAAACAAACAATACAAAAAATACTAAACATTTACAATACACAATCACAATTACTTAAAACAGGTACATGTTGATTTCAAATATTCTCTTATTTTGCACTTAAAAGTGGGTAAGTTTTCAATAACCTTCAACCTTTGAGGCATTTTATTCCAATAGTAAGCAATAGTATTCTGAAGCATAATATCACCATATTTATTATATGATCTAGACATAGGGATCTCATTACCAAAAAATCTTGTATGGATAGCTAATGCTCTATCACCTTTAATTTTAATATGATCAAGTAAACAATGCTTTGGTTCACCTTTTATTATTTGATGACAATATGTATAACAAATATAAACCCTTTTCTCTTTGGGATTTAACCAATCTAACTTTTTATACAAATCACAATGATGCACCCCATGCTTACTTCTTGTTATAAATTTACTCATTTTATAATAAACCTGATTTACTTTATTTAACACTGTGATGTTAGAATGCATGTACAGTATTGATCTGTATTCCAAAACTGGAACTAACAACTGTCCAACCACTTTTACCCTTACTTTTCTAGACAAACTTCCTGCTACCCTTCTTAACATCTCTAATTTTTGAGTTACATTTTTAACTTGTATAAGAACATGTTCTGTATACATTAAGCCACAATCAGCTTGTACACCTAAATGTCTATAAGTATCGACAGTTTCAATCTGAATGTCCCCAGCAAGTTTTATTTGTAATTTTGATTCCCCTTTATTTCTAAATCCAATAAAAACCATACTTTGTGTTTTTTTTAATTTAATAATAAACCTAAATTGTTGAACCAAATCTGTAATGAATTTATATCTTGTTGCAGTTTGTAAGCCAATTATTCCATACTATTTGCAGATGCCACAATTACTGTGTCATCCGCATACATTCTAACATCGCAGTATTTTGTTTGCTTTGGAAGATTATTCACATTAACATTAAACATGAGGGGGTCCAAAATAGAGTAGTTTTAAATGGAACAGAACTATTCTTAAGTGTCCTAAAAAGTTACATTTTTATTTTAATCTGATTTTTAATTGTCTTGTTGAACCAAGGGGGGATTTTTCCTTTATTATTAAATTTCCTCTTAGATGGAATAAAGGTATTTTCCAAATAATGTACAACATTTTTTAAAAAAGTCCCAAGCTTGCTGTGTTGTGCAATTAAGAAGATTAGATTCCCAGTTTATGTTTTGTAAGTATTCATTGATTTTAGAAAAAGTTGCTTTGTTATAATTTTTTGTATAGTATAACTTCCTTTGTGTAGTTTTAAACTGTTGAATTTCAAAAAGAATAGATGAATGATCACTGGTCCCAAGTGGATCCCAAATCTGTAAATTGCTAATTTGTTGCTCTATGTTAGTAAATAATGGATCCAAAATATTAGGACCTCGAGTGGGTTCAGTAACAAGTTGTTGTAATCCAGTACTAACTACCACATCTGTTAGTCCTTTCTCGGCATAGGACTGTCCTGAGAATGAGTCCCAGTTAATATGAGGGAGGTTAAAGTCACCAAATATTACAGTATCTTGAGATTCTGAAAAATGTGTAATTTCTTTAAACATATCAGTTGTGTAATCTGAATTTGCAGATGGAGGTTGATAGATGTTACCAATAGTTATATAGGACTGCTCCTTCAATAAGATTTTAAACCATATACTTTCCAAAGGAAAGGGAGAACACACTTCAAAAGAAGGAATATCATTTCGTATGTACATACAAATTCCACCACCTTGCTTATCTAATCTGTTTTTAATGATATAACTTGTAACCTGGAATTTCTCTGGACCAAATTGAGGATGTGTCCCACCAAGTTTCAGTTACTCCCACCACACCTATATTTAAAGTTTTACATTTGGCTTCAAGTTCTGCTAATTTGAGTTGGTTTAAAGATCTTGCATTCAAAGCTAGGAATTTACATTTAGTTGTAATAATATTTTGGTAAGTATTCAGAGACTTGGGAATAGACCCATTCTCCCCCATTGTTTCTAGTTTAAACAATGATTTATGATTTTAGTGATACTTTTCCCCATAAGTGTACTACCCCTACAATGAGATGTAAACCGTCCCGGCAAAACAAGGAAAAACGATCTGAAAATGATTCCCAGTGGGTAATACAGGGTATATCCTGCTTAAAACACCACTTTCTCAGCCATTCATTTAGGGCTTTGATTTTCTGCATCATGGTAGATGTTGCTGTCGGGACAGGTAGAATTTCAGATATACATACACAGCATCCCCTATCAAGTAACAGGTTACATAATGCCACATAGTCCTGTTGTAACTGATTAAATGGGGGTGTTGTTTATATCATTAACACCGGCATGTATGATAACCAGTAGATTTTCTCCTGCATTTTGTAAAATTTTAGGCATCATGGAGGTAATGTCCGATACCCTGGCCCCACGGAAGCTAGAACAAGTGCGGTTGCTCTTGTCACTATTGCATACCCCCCCCCGTCAGTGTGCTTAATGATTGAATCTCCCAGGACTAACACTTGTTTTGAGACAGTAGGGGGTACACGAATCAGAAACAGGTGATTGTTTAACACACTCTGGAGTGATTAACTTAATAGGTATTGATTTAGTAGCTTGAGACTTACTAGGACAAGTATTCATGGGTATTAACTCCTGATTGAAAAGTGTTTTTAAACCATTATTAACAACAGAGGGTGATGCACAGGATAAATCATGTAGCACTTCATTATTTGATACAGTCAATTGCTCAAACCTATTACGAGTTTCAATAGGGGCACTATTGCGTACTTGACCACCCCTCCTTTTTTAAAGAGGCTTTGTGACAATGGTCCAGTCATCATAATCATGAGAAGAGTGCGGATAATCATCCCCCTTATAAGAGGGGGCAGAGGCAACAGGTATACTAGTACTAGTCGTTACAATTGTCTCTTCATCAGGAGGCATAGAAATGCTACCTAAATGTGAAGGAAATTGTTCATTAGAATGAAGTCGTTCATCTATAAGATCAATGTAACTTTCCAATTCCCTAATATCAGTAGAAACTGGTTTAATATTAAAGGGACACTGTCAACTTGCATTTCATCATATTATTTCTAGATGAAACCCCACATTTTATGATTGTTTATCCTCTCTAAAATTCACTGATGTTGCTGTTTGTTTTGTCTGTCTCCTTGTTTAGTAGAACTGAAATGCATGGCAATGTATATTTATAAACAACCTTGTTTTGTTTACAATCCTGGTTCTGTTCTTACTGCATACTTCCTGAGCATTAGAAACACACCCAAACAGTGCAGTCACTCATAAGAAAGAAGCCTCCTAAACTCCCACTGCATCATGAGGGGCTAGACTGTTTTGTGGGTGTTCCCCAAGTCCAGGAAAGATGTGTTTGGGGTTGCTCAAGGGATGTAAACAAACTTGTTTTGGTGTGATAACACCAGTATGTTGGGCAGTCTGTTTTTCATTTTTTTAAAGAAAATAAGTGTCGGAATCAAACTACCAGCTACATCAACAATCTTTACTGAATGTTGGCAGTCATAAAATATGTTTTTTAAACTAGAGACACTTTGAAACCTATGGGGGTTGACAGTGTCCCTTTAAGCAGAAACGCTATCATCTGCTTCAAGAGTAGTAATCAGATGGCAATTAGCACATACATACTCACTCCCATACTTTCCCTCACTATACATCAAACATTGCATACACTTACTAAGATCTTTTTTCCATTATTAAAGGTGTATATTTACTAAGTAGTGGATATGCTAAAATTATCTTATCCATGTATGTCTAATGCCAGCAGTTTCAGAGTGCCCAGCGGACACAGCAGACATGTGCAAACACAAATGTAGCTTCTTTTAGTTAGCTGCTTTCTGATCTACAAGCAAGGCTAGCAACAGGAAGTTGTAATTTGAGTCACCTGCTTTTATAGTGTCTAAGCCACACCCCCAATTAAGCTCTTTCTCCTCCTACTGGTTTAGCAAAGTAAGTTAATACTGTACCCTTCACAGCACAGAACACACACTGACTTTCTTTCTTTTCTTTCTTTTTTAACCCTAAATAAGACCCCTTCTACTTCTAATGAAGTATCTGTCTTGTTTAATTTCAACAGACACTGACTCCTGCTGAGATATGTGTTAAATTAATAAGAAAATGTAGCTTCTTTTAGTTAGCTGCTTTCTGCTCTACAAACAAGGCTAGCAACAGGAAGTTGTAATTTGAGTCACCTGCTTTTATAGTGTCTAAGCCACCCCCCCAATTAAGCTCTCTCTCCTCCTACAGGTTTAGCAAAGTAAGTTGATACAGTACCCTTCACAGCCCAAAACACACACTGACTTTCTTTCTTTTCTTTCTTTTTTTAACCCTAAATAAGACCCCTTCTACATCTAGTAAAGTATCTGTCTTGCTTAATCTCAACAGACACCGACTCCTGCTGAGATATAAGTGTTAAATTAATAAGAAAATGTAGCTTCTTTTAGTTAGCTGCTTTCTGCTCTACAAGCAAGGGCAGTGTTTTTACTATACAGAAACGTGTTGTTCCTAGATGATTTTTATTGTGGAGTTTCCTGTTGACATTAGTACTCTCAAACTAATGTTTAAGCAAGATTGTAGTGATTTAATTAAATATTTTTTTTTATTTTGCATAAGTATAGAACTCTAAGAATTATTTAATAATTCTGCATTTGCGTGCTTTCTCAGTGAGTGACTGCTGCTATACAGTATGTACTGTTGTTATAATAACAATGTGGAAGTGCTTGCTGACTGGTTCTGTTTGCTATATGCTGCTAAATGCCAGTGGGTGAAATCCTTTCAAAAGTGAATATATCTATGCTTTTCAGGAGAGTTTGTCAAGTAATATATTACACTGTGTGAGAGATAGAATATCTTCTCAGGTATCACGAAAGCTCATAGCTTCACTGTGGCAAGGAGCATGTATTCTGACTCCCACATGGTTTCTTTTATGAGCATTCAATATTGTGTTTAATTAATTTGAATCCCTTACAAATCTATTAATGGAAATATACAACCACAGAGCTTGTTTCAGCTGTGAGCTATGTCTGCGTATTTTCATTAGGGCATCTCACTCACTGTGCATTAGTCAGCAGCTTGTTTCTACCTCTGTTCACACTGCAAAAGAAAAGCATAATTAAATACGTAAACAATGTATGTCTAAAAAAAACAATTGCACACAATCTATAATAACTTTATTGGGACACTAGGAGGTCCTCTTGTAGGTATCAGAGTGTCAACCTTTGCATTCTTTGGGAATCAGAATGGCTTACCTTTGGCTTGCAGTTCTTTTGCCCTAAGAATGCGCAAGGTTACACTCTATTGGTAAGAGCTCTCCTAGTGTCCCTTTAAAATTATAACCTAGACAGGTAATATACTCCACAGGTGCTGTGGTGTTGCTCAGTAGCTGGAACATGGAACTACAGAACTAGATACCCCATGTTTAAATCCCACCACAACTACTGGCTCTCTCTGTGACCCTGATCATGCCTCTTGGCCTCCTGCACTTCAGTTCTCCCAGTTTTGGAACTAGGTAAAAGCGGGACCCATGGGAAGACAAAATGTTGTACATCAGTAAGGCTATCCCAGATAAATCAACTGGAAAACAACCTAAAGCACTGGGCTACTGGTTTCCACTAGAAGCATTTACACAGGGAAACACAGAGTCATTTCATATGCAGTACATCTCAAAGTTTGACTGTATATAAGCAACAGCTGTGTTTACTTTGTAGGTTCCTGTGCACATCTGCTTAATTTTGTCTGTCTTTCTTGTTTTTTATGTTTTGCCACTATGCCACTTTTGGCCTTTGATACAGCCAGATCCCAAAACCCACAGATTTCAGTTTTTCCCCTGACCAAGCTGCTGTGATACCCGACCAAAAACTATTCCACTGCTCTCTCTCTCTCTCGCAGCACCCACCACTCTTTCACACTGCCTCTGTTTCTTGCAAGCCTCACTGTCCCAAAACAACTGCTCCTCTAATAACATCACTTCTCTCTCTCACCACTTCAAACAAAATAAAAAAAGGGTGGGGCTCACTCAATAAATAAACATGAAAATACAACCCTATTGGGGAAAATCACAGCAGCTGGACGGAAGGTGGAACATCTTCAACCATAGTCTATCCAGCAGCAAAGCACTATGAGTGCTGAGTATGTCTGAACGTATACAGATTCTGGATGTACATATACGTCTGCAGTTTCCTAAATTAATAGACAGCAGAAAAATATTTCTATGATAATATTAAACCAAAAAAAACATAAAACATTTCTGTGTTTTTGTTTTTTTATTCCTTTTTTTATGTCATTTTTACATTTTATAATCACAATAATCCACTCCAGGGTGTGGGTTATGCTGGGATTTATCCATGTCTGGTATAGATTTGGTCACTCTACATGTGGCCTCCTGACCAAACCACAAAAGGTACAGGTAAATGCTAGTGTAACTCATGCCCTGTCCAAGATTATTGCTTAACTGATGTCTACTTAGCAACATTTAGGCAACTGTTTATATCAAAATGATTTATCTACATCATCCTGACCCAAAAAATTAATTGGAAAAAAAGGCCTCTTGACCATAATAGTTATAAAGTTAACCTATTCTAAAGATGTGTTTTTGAAGTGGATTAACTGCAGAAACATTAAAGTAGCAGTATTTTTAGCAGAAAAAAATCATGAGCATATAATTTTTATAGAGTAATGCATCTCTGGCAAAATATTAATGTATCTGTTTTTCTTGTTGTATTTCAGGCTGTTCACCCTCAGGCCTTGCAAATCATGAACAAAACTTTAAAAATCGGGGTCAGATGGCCAGAAATTGGGGACCCATATTAAAAAAAGATATATTTGCCCAAAAAGCCTGCTATAGTGTGTGGTTTATTGTGAAAAGCATTTTCTGCAGGAGAACTGCTGTATATTAACACTCGAGTCTGATGTTTGCTAGGAATTTTTTGTTGTTGTTGTAGTTAGTATAAGTAATACCACATAGGAGTGACTGTAGACACCTTCTGAGGCTAAAATCAGAGCCTGAAAATCATCGAAACAATACAATTGGGGAAAATGTTACTTATAATAAGTACTAAAATGCACAAGTCTGTGAATGTTAAATGTTGATATCTGAAATTGTCCTGTAATACTGGTCGTGTTGAAGGAGTGGATGTTGCTTTCATTTGGCGCTGCTTTAGGGGCAGTGTCAATCAGTTGTTCCAGTGCTTTCTTTGGATTTGTTTCAGTTTGCTCTGGTTTACTATTTGGCATGCTAGTTGTACTGGTGCTAGCTTCACTGTTGCCTGTGAGAATGGAGATCCAATTCAGTGGATCTATGTTTGAGGCAGTCTAGTAATTACATGACAACCCTTTTGATATGCGTGTGTGTGACAGCTGTCATTTTTTAAATCCTGGCCAAAATGTTTTTTTACATCCTGAAAGGTGATTTTTGCAGTCCCCTGTGCAAAATCACCTTTAGGCCAGGAATGGAACATTTCCTCTGCCGTTCTTCATGAGGCAGTTTCTTAAAAAGGCTATGTTGCACATTTGGTGCAAGCATATTAAAACACAAAACATTTTCCATATTATTACCCCAAATTCCTCACCTGCGGCCCTATCAGCTCTGGCCAGAGTTTGTTTTTATTGAAGCAGTATTTAGACAGTAGGAAGAGGAGATGTGTGCACAAGGACAGTAATTTTAAAGGGGAACAGTCAGCATTGAGAGAGTCACACTCAGTTGTGGTGCTGGTCTCAATTGGTACTTGTATGCAAAAACATTTTTTTTAACTTTCTGTTTACCGCAGTACAGTATATTGAATCAGTCTGATTTTGTTGAGTTCCAAGCTGACATCTCCTGTAACGAGAAATCCCAGAACCAGAATCCCCTGCAGCTGACATCAGAAGAGGTCTGAAGCAGTGGGAGATTCTATAGCATACAGTGCATGTTAGAGGTTTTATGAGCTCCAGTCTTTTGTTTGTTGGTTCATCTGTCTTCCTGCAGCTAGGTACAGACACAGAAAGCTGTACATAATCTCTTGAGAACCGCAGGACCAGTAAACATCTGAACTAAGCTTATAAAATCTCTAACATGCACTGCAGGCATTGAATATCCCACTGCTGCAGCCCTCCTCTGATGTCAGCTGCAGGAGATTCTGGGATTTCTGGTTGCAGGAAATGTCAGCTTGGAACTCAGTGAAAACAGACTGATATAATATACTAAACTGCAGTAAACAGGAAGTACAAAAAATGTTTTTGCATACAATGTTCAAATTGGGAAAAAAACACTTGAGGGTGATGCTCTTATTGCTGATTGTTCCCCTTTAATTGTACAAAACAGTTTTGTGGAGCTTCTTCCAACTGTGGCCAGAGTTGGTAGTAGTGCCAGCTGCCACACACTGCTCCAAGAGAACTAAATTATGCAATGTGATTGCTTCTTAAGGATAAAATACTCGGCCTTCAACTTCATACTTTTTCACTAGACAGTGACTTTATTGCCTCATATAGTAACCCAACTAGCACATTATCATTTAATTGTAATTTGTTGTTATTTATAAAAATGTTTTTATGAATGTACAAGCCTGCCATTCTCTGCTTATATAAAACCCAATGAAGAATATAAATGAAAAAGAATAATTAGAAGAGCAAAGCCTTTAACTTTACTTTGTTATTTTGTGAATAAGGCACTCAATGAGGATTCTAAGATGGAGAATGAGGGTTATGTAAGTCTGAAAAAAAACTGTAAGTCTGAACTAGGGCTTTCAATTCATCTAGAGAACTGTCATTAAACAACCTTTGGCATGGTACATCCAGATTAGTATGATGGCCTTCTGTAGGAATGGGAAAGGCAGCTGTGATCCAGTTCAAATTCCTTCCCAGATCTCAGGGAATTTGTTCCAAATGATATGGGCCAATCTGAAGCAGTCTGCCTCGTGAGAGAAGGGTGTCTGCATCCGAAGCATAACTGATTCACCCATCCCCCTAGTCTTCAGATATTTGAAGGATGACATACATTTTATGAAGATATAAGGGGCTTGATTCTCAAACATCCCCCTAGATCGATGCAATGTGCACCATACTCCCACTTGTGGCCAAAATGGGTGAGTCAGGGACCCTGCACCAGATTCTAGTAGATTATGAATCCTGGTGCCATAGTCCCCATGGCAGCCACAAGTGGAGTCAAGTGCCAAACCAGTGGCACAGGGGAGGAGTTTGACGGAGGCTGCCATCATCCCCTGCCTGTTGCAGAGCTGTCCCATACCATGTTTTGTGACTCTGTTAGCCCCTAAATCCAGGATCCATTGTGTATCACCTTCCATTACTGTATGTCTAGGTCAGTGATTTCCATATCACTTTTACTTATATGTGTCCAGGACTGAAATGAATATGCATAGTCCCATAACACTGAGTGAAAAGCAGCCCATAACTTACATATCAGACCATGGCCAGTAAACTCAACATAACCATCGTGCCTGATTGCACGTTGGTGTTCCCTATACATGTCTATTTTGTATAGAGTCATAATTAAATCTCCAGTGAAGATCATTGTTCTGGGTTTGCATTGGGAATGCATCATAGTGTGACCCAAGAATAAAGAGGGTGCAGTAGCATTAATGATAATATAATACATGCTGCTGTATTTGTTGATATCAATTAAAAGTCTGTGAAGGGGTGTTTCACTGTGCAGAAATCAGGCATGGGATCCCTTTCCACACAGCAAGTGGCACACTAGCTGTTAGACCAGCTCCAGGGCTGGTCTAACCCCTGGGGAGCCCTGTACACATTGTGGCACTTTGTGAATCCCACATATGGGGACACAGCAGCACCACTAAGGTGCAGGTCCCCATCCACCAAGGCACAGCTGTGCATCCACCACAGGAGAAGCACAAGCCTTGCTAGTGCAGGTGGCCCCCATATGATGCAGGCCATATTTCAGAATTTGAAATGGCATATGGTGTGGCACAAGGTGCCCCTTGCACAATTCCATGGTGGCACAAGCACTGTGCGCCATTCCTGACCTTTTCAGTATTAGGCCTCATGTGTCAGTTTTTGCAAACAACCTTAAAGTATGATGTATAAGTCATATTACATAGCATGGTGTTGGTAGTATAGTGATAACCACACACCCAAGGGCGTAGTAAGGTACGAGGCTGCAGTCTGAATGCCTTCAGTCCATGGAAGTGCAGTTAGCCCAGTACAACTAATATTCTGGAATGTCTTATTGCACTTATAAAACAAGTTTTTAACCAAAATTGTCAAACAAATTAAAATTAATTTATAAAACATTTATGATTGTTATCCTTTTTTGGTAAATAGTCCTTCTGCCACTAGGAGTTGGAACTGTGACTTGCTGTTTGTTTCTCTTCCCCTACACACACAGATTACCAGTCTCTTTGAGTTTGTTGCACCCCCTCCCCCCCACACACATATGCACACATGTATTAGGAGCCTGTTTAAAAAAGAAAGCAATAACTTTCAAAATGATAGAGCAGTGTATAAAGAATAATGCATAGGTGATTGTGTATTATGACGTTTTTTACACACCTGAGGTTTATGTGCTCATCAAACACAAGGGTGTATAAAAATGTTTTTCATAAGCACACAGTCACTTTTTTTTATAATATCTGGTGCAAGAACTTACAGAACGGTGTGTTTCCCACTATTGCACTGTAAGTGAAAGTGAAGCAGGAGCACTCCAAACATTGTGATAACTGGGTATAATGTCATACCCCGTAATTACGGCATTGGATCACACTGTTAATTGGAGTCATAAAGGAGGTCACCAGTTATTATAAAATTATGATGTTTAAAAAGATAACAGTTTACTGTATTCTAGTTCAATCCTTTTGAGCAGCAGCATCGGCCTTTACAGTGCCAGTTATAGTCACTGCTATGGACGACTGCACTTTCAGGGTTGTGAGCTTGTAGACGGCATTTGTAGTAGAGAAGATGGTGTGGAGAGAAGTGGCTTGAGCTCAGTAGTCATAAAAATGGTAAAGTTACTGCAGGTTAGAAAAGTCAGCATTACTGAGTAATGGATCAAGCAAGCATGCGGACAGGGGGTCGAGTGCACAGGTAAGGCACCAACCAAGTGGCCCTGATGGATGAGGAACAAGTTTTAAAATAGACCGTTAAACATACAAAATGTGATAGAACTTAAGAAACAAGAAATAAAAAGTTACAAAATTTTTAATTTGGGTTCTGTAATGTGTTATGTGTATGAAGTGAATTTTTTGGGGGGAGGGGTAGTGTGAGGAAAAATGGCAGCCATTGGAAACATTTTGGTCAGGAGTTAGGTTGGCACCAGTTTCTTACCCATTGGTTACGGTGTCCCAATCCAGTGAGTAGGAACACATTTTTGCCCCTCAGAAAGTAGCATTTTAAACTATGCTTTTACAACCCTCCACTGCTGAAGTGTATGTGTGCGTGTACGTGTGTGTGTGTGTGTGTGTGTATGTGTCTATGGTGCACAGTGTACCATGTGTATGTTTGTGTTAAAGAAAAATACTCCTATCCATCCAATAAACCTGAACTAAGCTTCAAATGCAGTTTTCAAGGTATTACTTGACCCGTTCAGATGGTGCTTATTAATCAGACTCCACTCTGCCAGTTTTAATTGTGTTCTTTGAACAAAACAAACCCTTCATGAGATAATAAGCACTCCAGTATAACACTAAAGCCTAAGTATTTTCTGTCAACAAATTTCAGCAGAAAACTGCCATGTTTTCTATGCCTCTCCATTAATAGATTAACATGCAGAAAATGAATCCAAGCTTCAACTTCAACCATACAGTTGTTTTTGCATTGTATTAGTTGATGTTACAGTTCTTAAAAGGGTTCTACTGATCAGTCTTAAAGTTAAGAATTTCCTAAAGCAAATGGTTTAAAGCAGAGTTCAACTTAAAAGAGTACATACTGTTTTGCTGGGACTGTAGAGGAAAGAAG
The DNA here is from genome assembly GCA_016271365.2 of Neoceratodus forsteri. Classification (NCBI taxonomy): domain Eukaryota; kingdom Metazoa; phylum Chordata; order Ceratodontiformes; family Ceratodontidae; genus Neoceratodus; species Neoceratodus forsteri. Next base: position 679,455,063 of record CM057454.1, read on the forward strand.
AACCTATAGTGAAACTAATTGGATGTTCCATATGTAGCAAATTGTAATAAGAAAGAAATAGTGCGATCTAACCAGGAATTGAACTCCGGCCCCCTGTGCTCTACGTCCTGAGCTATCAAGCCCACTGAGCTAGGTCCAGTTTTCTATAGTATGTCTCTTAATCAGACTGGAGAACCTACAGCTAGGAAAAACTGGGAGACCAAATGATTATTGGTGAAATATTAGCTACTACTAAGCATTTGAAATGCAAATTATAATGAAAAATAAATAATGTAACCTAACTAGGTACTGAAACTGGGCTTCTAGAATCCTCAAATGGTGTGCTACCAACTAAGCTTTATACACCAAAAATGTATTTAGATATACCAAAATTGGCTCATTTTTGGTACATTAAAATTAAATGGAAGAGTGGGCAAATCTATGATTAATAAATTATCAATCTAAAAATCCAAGTTGTAATATGAATCCTACATACTGTATAATGGATAACACACAGTGGAGTGTGCAGACAAGAGAAGGGTTAGGAGGCTCAAGACACTCATGTTCTGTTACCTAAATACCTTGAATACAGAAGTATTAAAAATCAAATAAGTTTCACTCAGTGAGAACAGGGTCCGCACCAGAACAGAAAACTTGAAAGTCCAACAGTTCTAGGAAATACATTTATTAACTTCACAGGGTCACAAAGGTTTGCAAGGTACAAAAAGCGAACAGCATCCACAAAAGCTGAAAAATGGTTTATCACACCAATGCAAGCATCAAAATAAGATCACAGCTCTGATTGCAAGTTCAAAGGAATTACCAAACAATCTTCATTTTTCATGGTGCTGGAAACTGAATGCAAGCAAAAACCATGCCCTAACAGCTTGTAAAGGGTACTAGAATCCACAAATCCAAACACTCCAGAAAAATAACAAACTGGAGGTGCCCCTGCACACATGAATGAGCCGTCCAGTGGAGTGCTTGGATTTTTGACTTGCAGCCAGAGCCGTGACCCTCTTTTGATGTCTGTATCAGTGTCGTGAGACATTTTTCAGCTTTTATGTATGCAGTTAGCTTTTTGCACTTTACAAATTTTGGGACCCTGTGAATTTAATAAATGTATTTTCTAGAACTCTTGGACTTTCAAGGTTCCTATTCTGGTGCCAACCATGACCCTGACTGAGTGAGACTTCTCTGATTTACAGTGGATTGTGCATTGTACTCCAATACACACACACACACTTTGGGTGCATTGTAAAGCATGATGCAGTTGCACCAAGTCTGTTCAACCAACAAAGAAGTGTATGTATTGAAGTATAACCCACACCATGGATTGTGGTATTCCATTTATAAAAGGAGTAGATGAAAATCTTATAAAACAAAACAAAAAAAAATAAAGATAAAATGTGCTTTTTATTATTCTGATTTTTTTAATAAGAGGTTTGAAAAATCAGTCCCCAGCTATGGCTGTCACCTTAACTACTATAGTTTGTCAATTTCCTCCCCCTCCAGTCTCACCAGGGTGCCAGAACTAAAAATGTGTAACACACTCCCAGCTCATCCACCCAGCTACCAACAATATTATCCTTTGTGCTGTACAACCAGCCTGCACTGAGCTTGTGTGAGAGAATAACACAGCTGGATGATCTGATGGAATAATTAGAGTAATTATGACACGTTTTAATTTCTGGTATGGGATAAGGAAGGGTTAAAAATTGATAAATTGGGCAAAGTCCATTTATTTTGTGTTTGGGGGTTGGTGAAATGAAGGATTTGGGCAGTAGGGTCAATAGCAAGTAAAATATTTAACAGTTTGGTGAACTAGTGGTGTATAGAACTGGACTTTGGGTGGGCACACATTTTTATAATTAGTAAATAGTGTATGTGGTGGACTGAGTGGTGTGAGAAAAATAACTGCCAAATAGAATTTAAAAATTCCAAAGAAGAGTGTAGTAATTCCATTTATGTGATGAGGCTACTAAGATCAGGTTATGTGGTTGCATCAAGACATAATACCATACCTACTGGGGTTCCCATCAATTAAGCACATCACTGGAATCACCCCATAATCCATCTTGGACACTTTCTACTATATCCAAATATTGTCCACATATGTGTCATATACTGTATACAGTGCTGCATGCCAGGATGAAGCACTCTGTAATACAGATATCACATTTTACTACATGACAAACTGGCATAATTGCCTTCAAACTGCGTGGTGTTTCTGCAGTATCCTACAAGACATCACTGGCAGATCTATGATAACAGAGCTTCATCTAAGTGTACTGCACATCACGCATTTTTTCATTACTCTATTAACTTTGCTCGTTTTTGGTCCTTACAGATAATTCCTGAAGACCTGTGGTGGAAATATTGATTATAACTCTACTTTCTATTTTCAGCATGCAAAACAACAACTTGATTCACTGGCCCAGTATGGCTCTGGTGTGAAAATATACTTGTTTGGGTCCTTTTGCTAAATGAAAGCCATGTAGTCTGTTTGCATTTTTGAAGGTCTTGTAATTTAGTTTCATTTCATTTATTCTTTGTTAACTGGGTAAGGACACTGGACCAAAGGTCCCTTTTCAGGCCCAACCTGGAGAAAAAAACAACAAAATTACAAGACAAAACAGCAACAAAATAACAAGTTACAAATAACAGTTACAAACAGATTTTAGCAATAAGTGATACTTTAACTTTGATTTAAAATTAGGTACTGAAGAAGCATGTCTAACACTGACCGGGAGTGCATTCCAGTAAATAGGGGCTGCTACTGAAAAAGCTCTTAGGCTAGTCCTGAGTCTGTGTTGTGGGACTTTATATAAAGGGCCATTTGCTGACCTCAAGCAAGGCAGCAACTCTCTTCTAGAGACTAAATTAGAGAGAGAAAATAAGGATGCAAAGTGCAAGCACTTGAACATCAAACATCCTACCGAGCAGACAATCCAACAACGGGGTGACAACCAACCCAGTTGTGAATAGACACTACAGTGATGCATCCGACAAGAAATTCCAAGAACAAATCTGCAAGTGTTATCATACATAATAGACAAAGCATTCATTTCTTTTAACCCAATATTAAGATAGATACCAGATACATAATCAAAATGGGGGAGAAGTGATCTAATGGCAATCGCTGTCCTAGTCTCTCAAGTAAAATAAGATTAAAATTTATACAGTAACCCTATTCTCTGACAAATCTTTTTAGTGAGAGACTGAACCTGAGGAGAAAAAGTTAAACATGGGTTCTGGAGTACTCCAAGGTTTCGACATTGCAACACTTGTTCCAACAAAAGACCCTGATCATCACACACTACTAATTCATTTACTTATGCCCTGTTCCTTTAATTTATCAAGAATATACATGAGTCATTTGTACCTGTACATAGAAGCTGATTAAAACTAAATTTAAACAAACAGGTCTTTATAGGCTGCTATATGGTGTACTTTTTGCCTCCTCATGTTTTTAACTTCACTGAGCACCGAATGTTGTCTCTGTAATTACGTGCACAGTCTTCCATTGCAGTCCTCTTTTTCATATAATGAAATGCATGACCTCATAAATGATGTGCCTATAACAATTAGCATATGGGTATTGTAGGCCATCAACTGCTATCCACATTACCCCTGATAAAGTTCTACAGAGCAAATCATTAGGTATGTACCTTTGATCATCACCTCTGCATTGGAGCACTTCATTTGCACCTCTTATTCTGAAAAGGACTGTGTTTTACCAATCCCTTTGTCATGAGTAACAAAGCTGTATATACATCTGTATAAAATACAAATGACTGTAGTGCTGCAAGCCTGTATACCTGGTACAGCATTAAATAAGAACAAGAAGAAATCTCAAATGTTGGCTATATGCTCTCGTGCTACCTATGTGTGAGTGAGGGGAGACAGTAATTTCAGGTGAGCACCTCAGGGACTGAAAGTGCATGCAATCTATGAACATATGAAAAGTGCCAATAGAGTAAGGTCTAGCAGTCTGCTGTGTTTGCTTATACTGTGGAGTCCCAAGTGGCAGCTAAGGACTCTGTCCTCCTTTGAATGATACCCCCCTTTCAGCTATTCCCTTTTTGGCCCTGACCTTACCCTTTACCCTGCCCAACCCCTTTTGAAGCTTTCCACTGTCTCTAGTGATACCACTTCCTCAGGGAGCCAGTTCCACCCTGCAACCACCCACTCTGTGAAGAAATGCCTTATGCACTGTCTTCTGAACCTCCCCTCTGGCTTAAGGCAATGTCCCCTCACATTTTTATTTTCATTGAGCCTGAAGAGGCTCTTCTTTTTCATCTTGTTAATGCCCTTAAGATACTTAAAGGTCTCAGTCATGAGGCTGACCCAGTGACATGGAGGGCTGAGGCATCATGCCTTATCTCCTGCCACACCAGCAACCCGTGTACCTGGTGCAAGTGGGTCACTGGGGGTCAGCCTGGGATGGAGAGGATAGAGTGTCCAGAGGACAGCTCTTCTCTTCTGGGGAGGGAGACTTGGCAGTCCCACCAAATGACTGCCACTAGGTGGAGGTCTGAGGGTAGAATGGGATGGAGATGCCAATGAAGGATGGGTGCTGCAAGTCTCCGCAGCATGTATACATCTCCACATACACACTCTGATGTATCATGCCCCAGCAACAGGGAGGGACAGGCAAAAAATGGTGGCAATATACCCCATGGCGACAAGATGATGATCGACCCCCCCACAGGCTCTGCACCAGTGGCATGGGCAGCTAGGTCCTATAGCCAGGACACCAAACAGAAGGTAAGATCCTGGAGGAGCTGGGTGATGGGGCTGGGGTGGGTGTTGATTAGATGGGGCTGCTGGGGGAAGAAGGAGGGTAAAAAAGTGCAGATAAAAAAAAGGTCTTAGTTATGTCCCCCTCTCACTCGCTTGTTCAGGGCTTCTGGCCTCTTCTCATATGTCCTGCCCTGCTGATCTTCTACCATCTTTGTCACCCTCCTCTGGACCACCTCCAGCAGGTTAGTGTCCTTCTTCAGGCAGTGGCACCAGTACTGCAAACTATACTCCAGGTGCGGCCACACCAGCAATGTGTATAATCTGTGGAAGTTATTGTATGCTACTGATCAACAGGTGAAGAAGAGGTGTTTAATATTGCTGTGCAGTATTTATGAATTCCAGAGGAATGGAATCTCAAGGAGTTTTGGAAAATGCTAACTAATTCCACAGAATTCTGTCACAATCAGAATGGTGGAATTTCGCTAGCAAAATGTGGAACACTAATCTGTGGTTTACATAAACCATGGATAAGTGCTATGAACTGTGAACCGTGGTTAATGTAAATCATAGATTAGTTTCCTGCAAATTGTGAAAAACTAATCTGTGGTTTTCATAAATTTCAGAATACTATTACATGGTTTACATTAAAGCATATTTTAAATTCTATGAAAGTTTTGGAAAAATTCCAAAAAGCGTTTCTGAAGCAGAACTGCCAATTTGCCTGAATTCTGCTAGTGAAACTGCACATTCCAGAAAGCTGTAGTGCTTAACTAGGATTTGCAGGATGGGGCCAAGAAGACAGCAACAGTCGGCCCGGTAGCACTGAAGGTTGAGGTGCTGGACACCACACCTTATGCCACGCTGGCAACCCAGGTTCGGAAACGGACTTGGGCCACCAGGGCTCTGCAGGGGAGGGAAAGGATCAAGTGTCTGGAGGACTGTTCTCCCTTCCCTGGGGAGGGATCCAGGTTATCGCTGCTCCTGGGTGGCCCCTGGTGGAAACCGGGGGTAGCACAAGGAACATGCCATGCTGAGATTTGGGGGGAGCATCGGCAGACATCAGCACATTAGCGCTCGGATGTCATTGCACATCCACACTCTGCAGGGGGAAACACCACCATGGAAAAAGATCCCTGGAGGATCAGGGAGGTGATGAGGGTTCCGGAGACCCAGCTGGCTTCCTTAATGCCGGGTCATCCTTCCAACAGATCCATATAACCCTTGGCCAGGACGGACCCTCTAACTTCAGAAAGGCCACCAGGTAGGAGAGGTGGGCCCTCCCCTGGGAGCTGGAAAGTCCTGGTGGGGAGGTGCCAGAGGAGGGATGACCATGGCAGGGGGTAGAGGTGTAGGGTCACATGAGCACCTCTGAGAGATGCTTCGGTCCACAGGAGAATAAACAGAGTTAAAAAAAGGAAGACAGCAACAAGTAACACAGCAATAATAACAAGGACTTTAAACTACTAAAGATAGACAGGGAAAAGGACAACTACACATTATGTACTGTACGAACATATGTGAATTACCCAACAGGAATTCAGAGCTAGCAACACTAACCCAAATGTTCTAAAAGAACACTGATCACTGCTCACTTTAAAGATCTGACCTTGACGTCAGAGTTGTCAATCACCTCCTAAGCACTTGGGTGGTGTATGAGACAGGAAGTGGAACAACATTATCCTCAGCCCTGTAGACTAGTTCCTTGTTGAAACCTACAGTACTAGGCACCTGGTGATACAGTGGATAATGCAGCAGACTTCTACTATTACTGTGTCTAGACTTGGGTTTGAATCTTAGCTCGGGTCACAAAGATATGAGTTCAGTGGTCTCACCTTTACTTCTTGGGGATTAACAGTAGAAAAGGGTGGATATTTTTTCAAGGTTTACTGGATAACCCTGGATGGTGCCTCTTTGTTGACTTGGAGAAGTACAAATCAGCTTCTGTCAGTGCTGGAATGAACCCCCATTCAGAGCTGAAGTTATCTTTCTCAAACTCGAAGGGATGCACAACTCCTCAGTTCTCTCTGCATGCTGTGCCACTGTGCCTGATCCCAAAATTTGGTGTCTATTCAGCCAGGTCTCAGCTCCACTGGTGGATGATAATCGGTTAGTGAAACTGAGGTGGGTAGCAGGATCATACACTTAATCTAGGCTAGACAAAAGGTGCTGTGCTAAGGACCAGGACAGGGTGCAAGTATGGGCTACGAGCCAAAAGACATTCCAAAAAAAAGAATGCACTCACACTCCAGAGCCAGTAGTGCAACCTCCAGTGAAGGTATATACTCAACCCAAATGCCGAAGTTGAATCAAATTCAAAAGTTTTTTTATTGCAACTTGCAAATGTAGAACAGCATCTAGGACTACTGAATGTGATCGTGTGTCCAAATGCCTCAGTGCTTCACCATGTAAGGCTTCATCAGGGGGTGGCTACCTGTCTGTAGACACACCCTTATAAACAAAAATTATTGCTGACATCATCATTTAACGAACATAATATAAATTGAATGCAATAATAAGGGTGAACTCATTTTACAAATGGTGTAATGTCATATTAACAGTAGGTTTAGCAGATAGTTTGAAAAAATCACAACTATTTAAGTCTCTGCTACAGCAGCCAATCAAAATCCAGCATTATTTTTTAAACCAGATATGTACCATACTTTTGAGGACATTGACACAGAACTAAAAAGAAAAGCAAAAGCACAATACATAGCTTAGTCTACATTTTCAGAGTGTTGGGGTTTATCATATCATTTCATTTTCAAGTAATGAAAAATAAAAAGACAAATTTTAAATAATTTTAAGAAAATACCTTTGAAGAAAATAAAGCAAAAACAAAATGAATATGACATTTACTGTTACAGTCACAGAGTTGGGAGCTAAATTACTCATTACAGTCAATCTACTGGTGCTTGGCAGCAGTTGTGGTGAGCAGGAAACCCTGCGCTCTAAAAAACACACATGCTGTAAAGAGATGAGGAGAAGAAAAAAAGTATTATCATATTGTTTTTATGATGGCAATTTTAGCATTTTTATCAATTATCATTTACACAGTATAGCTGTTTGGTAATACAGTATCTCATAAACAACTCTTTTAAAGTAAAATGGGTGGTGAAGAGGGTGAAGGGAATAAATGAAATAAGAGAAATGGGGCAGGGGTTAAGCGTTTCATTTTTTTTTTTTTTTGCATAATATTTTTATTAGTTTATCTTTTCATACCACAGCAGAACAAAAGTATACATCTCCACTGACACTTACTAGTCTTATACATATCGTACAGGTCTCCCTCGCTACATCCATCGGTTACCATCTATTAATTCAAATACCATTCTTATAGACCTTATACATCCATCTCAGATTAGATACATGTCTCTATATTTTATTCTTAGGATGCACATCCTGGTGGAGATATACTAAAAGAAGGGAAACAAAGAAGAGAGAGAGAAGAAAGAAAGAAAAAAAAGGGGGAGGAGAAGCAGGGCACCTAAGTGCCCCCCAGGACAAAAGAGCAGAAAGATAACAAAGACAGAAATAGAAAAGAGACAGAAAAGTCCCTTCCCCCCACTCCTCCCTCACATATCACCCTCCCCCTTCCCCCCCCCCAGCAAATCAAGAATTCACTTCATCCTATATGGATATCCATACCTTTTCAATTTTATCCACATCTTAATAACTCTTGTTCCAACGGCTGCATAGACTGTAAGTAGGGTGCCCACATGTTCACAAACTGATTTTCTCGCCCCCTAGCCTTATACGTCAAACTTTCTAATTGTAGCACATCCCATGCAAGATTCCTCCACTGCCTAATTGTAGGCTTATCCACAGAAACACATGTATTCAGAATACACTGCTTTACCAATACCAGGAGTATTCTCACCCATCTCTCTAGCATCTCCCACTCATCCTGGTGTGTGCCATCCACACCAAACAGCATTATAAGCGGTTCTGCTCTAACCTGCTGCCCCTTCATGTTTGTCAACTCCTTCACCACATTGCCCCAAAAAGCTTTGAGTATCGGGCACGTCCAAAATGAGTGAAGGTAGGTACCCAGGGCTGACCCACGTCTCTGACAGATAGCCGATATTGTTGGGTTGTATCTGTTCACTGCAACAGGTGGAGTATACAGCCTGTGGACAAATTTATATGCTGCCTCTTTATATTTATTACAAAGTAATAACCCCTGATGCGTCCCTCTCATTAAAGTCCACTGCTCCTCAGACAGCATAACTCCCAAATCTCTTTCCCATAGGTGTTTAATTTTACTTGTCATATCTGGCCACTGGAGGCGCAGGACAGATGTAGCCTTCCTTACAATACCTACAGGTTTCTGTTTTAAGTTGCTGTAGCAGTTCCTCCACAATCTGTATCCGGGCACCAGGGACCCTCTGCTTCTCAATACCCTGCACATATTTCCTTGCCTGGAAATATCTAAACATGTGATGTGCCGGTAGGCCCAGGTCTTCCCTAAGCTCATTAAATGGGCGAGTCACTCCCTTTTTCCTTAAATCATTAAGTCACATTACCCCCCTCTCTTCCCAACTCTGAAATACTGGGTCTCCTACTCCGGGGATAAAAAATGGGTTCCCAGCTAGTGGTAGAATAAAAGATTCCTCCTTTTGATGCCCTATCACCTTCTTAATTTGGTCCCAGCTATCTATTACCTCCTTCACTAAAATACTCGAAACCCACTTAACCCGCAGCCCCCTTCTACCTGCTTCTACTAACAGAGACAAGATTCAAACCCCAAATCCCTCCTCCTCCAAGTCCATCCAACTGGCCTCTTTTGACCTATACACCCAGTCTTTAATAATCCTCAATTGTGCCGCCCAAAAATATAACTTCATATCTGGGTAGTTCAGCCCTCCTTTAGATTGGTCAGCTTTTAACCTATTTAAACTAGCCCTGGACTTCTTCCTTGCCATATAAACCTGGAGCAGTCCTTTTCAAATGCCTTTATATCTTTCCCTGTCAATCCTATTGGTAACATCTGTAATGGGTATAAGATTCTGGGGAGATTGTTCATCTTAAATAGATTAATACATCCTATCCATGATATAGGCAGGTTTATCCATCTGCCCATGTCTTCTCTTAACAATTTTAATAGTGGGGTGTAATTCAGCCTATAGACTAATCTCAAGTCCCTACCTATCTTGATCCCTAAACATGTGAGATGCATACCTACCCTCTTCAAACCCCATGTACCACCCGCATCCCCCTTCTCTTCTCCTAGAAACATGATTTCAGACTTCCCCAGATTCAATTTATATTCCAAGAATGTGGCAAATTGACCTATGATTTCCAACAAGGCAGGCATAGACTGTGAAAGGCTCATCACATATAACATCATGTCGTCAGCATACAGTGTAATTTTATGCTGTCCTCCACTTTTCTCCTTTATCCCTTGTATTCTTGGGTCCTCTCTGATGGCTATAGCCAGCTGTTCTACCGCCATTGCAAATAGCAGAGGGGAGAGAGGGCATCCCTGCCTTGTCCCCCTGTGGAGCGTAAATTGTTCAGTTATGTTCCCATTAACCAGAACTGCAGCCCTGGGTGCCCGATACAATGCTCTTATCATTTTAATGAAGCTTTCCCCTAAACCGAAGCATTCCAAGACTGTAAACAGATATGGCCACTCAATCCTGTCAAACGCTTTTTCAGCATCCATTGACAATACAGCCGTCTGACCTCTTGATTCCTTGGCCTGTTCCAAAACATTAAGGACCTTCCTAATAGTATGATACAAGCACCTACCTTTTATAAAACCAGTTTGATCCGGATGGATCAACTCTGGGAGGATACCCTCCAATCTACTAGCTAAAATTTTAGCAAACACCTTAGCAGCACAATTTAACAGGGATATTGGTCTATATGATGAGCATTCCATTAGGTCCTTATTTGGTTTCGGAATCACACACACCAAGGCGCAGCCACTTGTATCTGGCAGTTCCCCTTTCTCTCTTCCTTCCCTAAATACTTCCCACATTACCTCCTCCCTCAGCAGTTTATAATACTCTGCGGGCAGACCATCTGGGCCACATGCCTTCCCCGGCTTCATCATGTTGATGGCCCGAAGGATTTCCTCTCTGGTAATCTCCTTATCTAACAGCTCCTGTTGGTGTTTTGTTACTTGGGGCAGTTTATACTTAGCCAGAAAATCATGCATTTCTTTTTCACTTCCCTCTCCACTTGCTCTGTATAAATCCTCATAGTATTTCTTAAATGTGTTCCTTATCTCCACATATTTAGTAACCATCTGCCCTTTTTTATTTTTGATCCCCAGAATATGCACTGCATTTTTCCTACCCTTTTCGAGGTTTACCAGCAATGGCCCTGGCTTGTTCCCCCATTCATATACTCTGTGTTTCAGGTAGAATAGTTTTTTCTGAGCCTCGTCCATCAATAAGGTGTTGAGCACCTGTCTGGTTGTTACCAACTCCAATCTCGCCTGTTCACCTCCTTCCCCCCTTGCTACCCTCCCCTCCAGTATTCTCAATTTTTGTTGAAGAGTTTTCTGTCTTTCCAATCTATTTTTTTTATATTTTGCCATATACCCTATGATTGCTCCCCTCATGTCACCTTGCCCACGTCCCATAACATTTGTTTAGAAGTGGCAGTAGGTGCATTTACATCCATATAGAATTTAAATTGCTCCTTCACATATTCCTGAAACTCCTGCGAGCCTAGCATATAAGTAGGGAATCTCCATGTCTGCATTTCCTCCCTCTCACTTGGAGATCTAAAGGACGCCACCACTCCTGCATGGTCTGAGATATGTATGGGGCCATGTGCCACCTTCCTGAGTTTCTCATACCAATCCAGCGTTACATAGACATGATCAATCCTTGACCATGTTTTGTGTGGGTTTGAATAAAAAGTGTATTCTCTATCTTGAGGGTGCGCTGTTCTCCAGTCATCCACCAGATTCAGTTCTGCCAACCCTTCCCTCCATTTCCTAATACAAGAATCCCTGCATCCCTTTCCCTCCGAGTGATCAAGGGCAGCATCAGGCGTACAGTTAAAGTCCCCTCCCAAAATCAGGTTCTCAAACTGTTCCCTCATCAATATGGACAAAATGTTGTTATAGAATCCCGGGTTCAAATTAGTTGGTCCATACACACTCCCAAACGTGACTTTCAGACCATGGAGAACCCCTGCAACAAACACATATCTACCTTCCCTTTGATCTGCAAGGACTTTAGTGATCTGAAATGGCAAATATTTATGCACCAGAACCGCCACTCCCTGTTTACGCGGGCTGAAAGAGGCCGCATAGCATACACCCACCCACCCCCTTTTAAGTTTTACATGCTCCCCTGATGTCAGGTGTGTTTCCTGCAGGAGAGCCACCTGCACTTGTGCTCTCTTTAACGCCATTAACACTGCACTCCACTTAATCGGAGAAAAGAGACCATGAACATTATAGGATTGTATTACCAGACCACCTCCCACCATTGTCTCTTTCCATTATCCCTTTTCCTTTGTCCTTCCAAATACTTCCCGCCTCCAGCATTCCTCTTACTCCCCCTCCATCTCTTCCCATATTTTGCCCAAACACAGGTGCCATCATCCCAGCAACCATATCAGTAACTCTATTATCCATACATGCCCTCTTACCCGTCTCCCCTGGATGTGAATCTCAATAGTTCTTAGCTCTTCCCCTTAAGACTACTGTAAATCCCCTTTTTACCCCCCTCTTTCCCACACTACTTCTATTCCCAAACATCCCAAACTGTTTCCTTTCCTCCCAGCACTCCTTTTTCCAGCATATCTGCCATCACTCCTCATTGCTTTCTTCTGCCGTCTCGACAGCAACTCCCAAGTTCTGCTATTTGAGCAGCTACCTCCCCTCACCCCCCCCCCAGAGACCCCTTCATCTGTGGCCTATACTGGCCCATCTGATTCATAACATACCATCATAACATATATACATTGTAGAACTGGAACCACTTCAATTTAATCCCCATCATTCCTTGTTGAGTCACATTGATTTCTACCCTCCATCATAGCCTTCCCCTCTCCCTTCAACAAACCAACACCATAACCCCATGTACAGTCTCTTTCAATTATGAGGCTTCCTTTTCATTAGTTGACCTGGTCAGAGGCTGGTGGTGTAGGCCACGTGATCTCAAACAGCCTCACACGCTAGACCCAGGCCACCAGCCACTCCTCCCAGCCCACCTTCTCCACGGGAGCTCCTCCAGTACTTTCTCCAGCATCTGCTAGCTTTCTCCTCCGCAGTGTCAAAACCTCAGCATATATTCCACCAAGAAGCAGTTTCATTCAACCCTCACTATACACTGATTTAACCGTAGGCCTTCTGAATTCAAAGATTTACAAGATTAAACATGAACAGTCCAACTTATAACTGGGGATTTACCCCCTTCTAGAAAAGACAGTTAGTGTCTCAAGTCCTTCTCACTTCTCCCATCATGTCGCAACTCTCTTCAGCCTACTTTCTTATTGAGTTCCTTTATAAAGGTGTTCACCTTCTCCATCTCCCAAAATGAGTACACCGCACCTTCGTGCTTTATTTTAAGGATTGCAGGGTAGATCATGTAATGCTCCACTTGCATCTCTCTCTTAACTGAGCCATTGCAGTAGCAAACACCCACCTTTTCTTAAGTAGTCTGTTCGAGTAATCCTGTGTAACATGGATTCTCACTCCATCAATTTCAACAGGTTGGTTTACCCTAAAGGCTTTTATCACTGTCTCCCTGTCTTGGAAGTTATGGTACCGGATAACAATACTTCTCGGGGGTTGGCCCGGACCTGGCTTTGGCAGTACTGCTCTGTGTGCCCTTTCGATCTTATGCTTCCCCCCTTTAGGTTGCAGTTTCAGGATTTTTGGCAATTTCTCAGCACAGAATTTCATCATGTCTGGGCCCTTCTTCCCTTCAGGGAAGCGCAAATTGGTACGCCTGACATAATTCTCCTGATAATCGAAAGCTTCTCTCAGATCCTCCAGCTCCTTCTCTAGAGCCATTATTTTCTCCAGCAAAGGCTGTATTACATCTTCAACTCTAGCTGTATGCTCCTCGGCCTCCGTTAATCTTTCGCCATGCGCCGCAGTTCTCTCGCTATTTCTTGCAACTTTGCTTTGATCTGATTCTCCAGTTTTTCAAAGCAGGGATTCAGGGCAGCCAACACTTGCATTGTCACCTCTTGCCCCAGTACAGCTAATTCTGCCACCAAGAAGGAAATTGGGCCTGTAGGCTCTGCTGTGGGCCCAGCTGGTTGTTTCTTTAGTTTTTTCCCAGCGTTCCTAGCGGGCTTCACTGTTGCATTTGAGAGGTAGTCATCCATCATTTTACACCTCCAGACAGTTATACAGTGGAATCCGAGTATCTTTTTCTTAATTTTATAAAAAAAATACTATATTTAGGTTTCTGTGGTGCAGAGCTCGAGGAGAATGCGTCTTACTTCTTAGCTGCTCATCAGTGCCCCCTCTAATTCCAGTGTTTAATTTTTAATAGAAAAAACAGAGGATAAGACAAGAAACATGACATGAGAATGCATAGATTTATCACAAATAAAGTTTGATGTCCTATTCCTGGTTAAGACCTTCAGGGTTCAAAGCATTCAATATGAAAAGCCAAGAAGTCTCTCTCTGTGACAGTCTGTTTAGTCTATCTCCGCCTCTCTTTCCAATCCTTACTTGTTCTAGACCAGTGAATTTTAAGTTTTTTTGAATCACAATTGTGATGAACCAGAAAAGGTGCAGCCACTGGACTATTTGGGTAAGCATTTTTTATGTCCCTAACATATTCTTGGACTTTGATTTTAAGGGGGCCTAGAGGTCTTCCTACATAATTCTTGTCACAGCTGCACCGTAGGGCATACACTGTGTATAAAGTGACACATGAAATAAATTGCCTAATATACACCTTTCTGTTATTAGTTGGTGCATTGAAGATATTCCCCTGTATGCAATGTATACATATGTTGCAACTGACACATTTGTGCATGCCCATTGGTTTAATCAGTAACAACGTTTTATTACCAGGTTCTTTACTTGTAAAGTGACTATGTACTAGTTCGTCCCCTAATTTCCTTTCCCATTTAAAAACACTCTGGATCTTTCCCCTATGTGTCCTGCCAGATTCCTATCACTGGTTAAAATAGGCCAATATTTGGTTGTGATGTTACCCAGTTTACCAGCTATGCTGTTAAAGGTAGTGACAAAGTTGATCTGTCCACTGTCTGGGGATGCTCTACACCTAGGTCTGAGGAGATCAGCTGTATTGAGGTCTTTTGCTTTAAGTGCTTGTTCAAGGATCCTTGGTTCATAACCCCTTTCCTTAAATCTTTCCCTCATTTCTGCTAATTGTACTAACAAAGTATCATAATCACTAGTTTCTCCTTAGCCTAAGACATTGGCTAAAAGGAATAGATTATTTCAGTGTCTTGGAGTGTGAACTAGCTGCTAGAAGAAAAGTACTGGTGTCTGTCAGTTTTCTGTAACCCTTTGTTTCAATATCTTCTACACCCTTGGTTAGGATGATGTCCAAGAACTATATTACATTTGGATCTGTTTTATGTGTGAAATGAAGGTTTCTATCATTTACATTCAGCCACTCAATAAACTTCTCAGCTTCTCTCTCAGATCCAGCCCAAATGCAAAGCACATCATTAAAGAAATGTGCCCACTTTACCATATTACCAAAGAAAGGGTTGTTATTGGTACTAAAAATAACCTGCTCTTCCCAATGCCCAAGGAACAAATTAGCATATGATGAGGCCATCACAGTCCCCATCAGAGTGCCACATTTTTGAAGGTAAAAAACACCATCAAATTCAAAGTAATTGTGATTTAAAATGAAATCCAAACCCTCAAAAATGAATTTCATAAGCATGTGTTCCTTTAAAGGGTCTTGGGATAA
This sequence comes from Neoceratodus forsteri, assembly GCA_016271365.2. Classification (NCBI taxonomy): domain Eukaryota; kingdom Metazoa; phylum Chordata; order Ceratodontiformes; family Ceratodontidae; genus Neoceratodus; species Neoceratodus forsteri. The sequence continues at coordinate 679,470,668 of CM057454.1, forward strand.
GAAGTGTTTGCATACCTGAATGCCATCTGTATGCTTAATGGAAGTGTACAGTGACTCAGTGTCAATTGTGAGTCATTGCATATACTCTTCCAGTCTGAAATCATTTAACTGTTCCAAGATATGCATTCTGTCTCGAATGTATGATTTAAGACATGAGATGGTTTGTTTGGGAAAGATCTTAAAATTCACAGAGGTTATTTGAAAATGAAGCTATTCCTGATACAATCGGGTGTCCTGGGGGGTCATGTAGGTTTTTATGCACCTTGGGTTGGATGTAAATTATAGGTGTAATTGGGAATTTGGGTAATAAACCATTAAACTCATCTTTGCTGATTTCACTAAGGCTCCTTGCCTTTTCTAGGATGGGAAAAAATTCTAACTTGAACTTCCTTAATGGGTCACTTTTAAATTTTTCATATTTACTCATGTCTGATAATAAATCATAGATTTTTTGCCTATAAAATTCCTAGTCCACGATAACAAGGTGACCACCCTTTTCCACAGACTTAATGATAATATCTTCATTGTTTTTAAGTTCATCCAGAGCAATCTGTTCATCATATGGCATATTGTTTCTATGTGATGCGTTACTCTCTTTAAGTACTTTCAATACTTCATTAGTTACAGACTTCTTATATGTATTAATACATGGATTCATGGAGTGGGGACAAAAAATGACTTCAGTTTGAAATACCCTTTTCTGATATCTTTAAGGTTTTTCCATTTGAAGTCAAACATTTGTATATTTTAATACCCACTCATGTTGGACTGATAATTCTCATTGTAAAGTTCATTTAGTGCTTTCAAATTCCTTACTGTATATCCATCAAATGCCAAGTACTGCTGTGCATATCTTCAGTATTGTTTTCTGACAAATCTATTAAATCAGAACCCTCCAAATTCATCATTTCTTCTGATAGATCAAGCAAAAATGTGGGAAAGCCCACGGTATCAGTCTGTGGCACTGTCTTTGAAAATAAGTCATTGAGTTCTGATTTCCATAAAACTTCTCTAAATCAATGATCATGTCAAAGTCCTTTGGTCTAGAACTGGGGACAAAGGACAATCCCCTTGCAAGTACCTTTAACTGATTAACTGTCAGTTCAAGGTGGGAGAGGTTTATGATTTGCCACTCTAGGTCTTTGGCATTGTAGTGGGATCTCCTCCAACCCCTCTTCCCCCTCAGTGTTTATTTTTTTGTCATTTTTTGAGCATTTTTTGATTCCTGAGTTGCGTTTTTTGAAGGTATACTATCCATGGAAAAAGTAACAGTTGAACGAGTGCCCTGTTGTCCAGCCAGTTTTTTATCCAGGCTACCACCTTGCGACCCACTCCAAGGCTTGCTAGCTTGTATATTAATCTTTTGTGTGAGACTGTGTCAAATGCCTTGCTAAAATCTAGGTAGGCCATATCCACAACCCCTCCCTGGTCTACTACTTTGGTCACCCAGTCAAAGAAATCTATTAGGTTCATCTGACATGACCTTCCTGCTATAAAACCATGCTGCCTTGGGTCCTGTGCTCTACTGACCTCTAGGTACTCAACAATTCTTTCATTTTCCCTACCACTGTGGTCAAACTAACTGGTCTGTAGTTTTCTGCCTCTGCCCTGCTCCCACTTTTGTGAAGTGGAATCCCATTTGCCCTACTCCAGTCCTCAGGTACCACCCATCCTCCCATGATTTGTTAAAGAGAGTAGTCAGTGGTGTTACTAGTTCTACCCTTAGTTCTTTTAGAATTCTTGGGTGAATCCCATCAGGCCCTATTGCTTTGTCCACACTCAGTTTCAAAAGTTCTTTCAAAACCCATTCTTCTGTGAATGGACTGGAATCAATCCCCCTATTCAGAGTGTTTCTCTTGTTTGGTTTAGGCACCTCCTCCTTCTCTTCCGTTGTGAATACTGAGCAGAAATATTCTTTCAGTATGCCTGCTTTTTCACTGTCACCCTCTGCCCACATTTGCTCCCCTTTATTAAGTCTCTGCATCCCTCCCTTGGTCTTTCTTCACTCCCTAGTGTACCTATAAAAGGTTTTATCCCCCTTCTTAACAGAGTTGGCTATCTTTTCCTCAGTTTGTGCCTTTGCTATTCTGACTGCCTTCCCTGCCTCCTTCTGCTTTAACTGATAAAGTTTTCTGTCCTGCTCCTTCTGTGTTTCCTTGTATTTCCTGAATGCTATCCTTTTGTCCTTAATCTTGCTTTCCACCTCTTTTGAGAACCATAGTGGTTTTTGCCTTCGTTTTGTTTTGATGATTTGCTTTACACAAAGGCTTGTTTGATTATTCCCCATTGTTCCTCCACCCCTCCTTCTTGCCCATTTACTAGTGCTTTTCTGAGGCACTCTCTCACTTTCCCAAAGTCAGCCTTCCTAAAGTCCAATACTCTTGTTTTTGTATGGCTTCATTCTATGGCTGTGTTTATTGTGAACCACACTGAATGGTGGTCACTTGTTTCCAGATGGTTACCCACTTCTAAATCTGAGATCCTTTCTCCTTCCCCATTTAAGAGTACCAGGTCTAAGATTGCTCCCTCCCAAGTGGGTTCCAACATTAGCTGTCTGAGGCATGCCCCCTGTAGGGCATCAAGGATGACCCTGCTCTTGGATGTACCTACAGAAAAGGTACTCCAGTTAACATCTGGCATATTCAGGTCCCCCATCAACAATATCTCCCCTTTTTCTGCCAGTTTAAGGATGCCTTCTATATTTTCCTTGTACATTTCCTCCCTCTGAGATGGGGTCTGTATATGACCCCCATGTGGATAGTGGTGCCACTTCCTGTCTCCAAGGTGACCCACAGTGCCTCATCAATTTCCTGTTTACTCTTTAGTTCTGTTGCTTTAATATCATCCCTTATATAGGGAGCTACTTCTCCTCCTCCTCCTCTTTTACCCACTCTGTCCCTCCTGTAGATTGAGTATCCTGGTATGTTGACATCCCAGTCATGGTTCTCTGTGTACCATGTTTCAGTGACTGCCACAATATCCAGGTATCCCTCTTCCATCAAGGCCACTAGTTCAGGGGAGCTTGTTACACAGACTGTGGGCATTGGTACTCATCACCTTCCTTTTTTTTATGGCCTTACCCCTTTTAGCTCCAACCCTGTCCTTACTGCCTTTTTCTGCATTTACCCCCTGTCCTGCTCCCTACTGACTTCTCTAGCTTTGTGTTTACCTCACTAACTACTGTGTTTTGTGGGGGGAGGCTGGGATTTCCCTGCTCCTTTTTAGTGCCTCCCCCCCTTGGCTAGTTTAAATGCTTGCCAATGAAGCATTTAAACCCATCACCTAGGATCCTGGTCCCCCCCGGACAGATGCAGATCATCGTACCAGTATAGGTCTGCATCCATCCAGGTGGCTCCCTAATCCCCAAAGAAGCCAAAACCCTGAGCTCCACACCAGCTTTTCAACCATTCATTGAATTCCATGGTACAGAATACCCTAGCATCATCCTTACCATAGACAGGCTGCACCTCTGAGAAGGTTACCATACATGCTACTTGTCTAAGGCCCCTCCCCAACTCTAAAAACTCCTCTTGCACCACTCTGATCCCATTCACAGCCAGGTCATTTGTCACTAGGTAGACAATAACATTCAACTCCCTCATGCAGCTGCTCCCGTGATCCTGAGGATTCACTTCCTGTCCCTCCAAGCCATGGCACCAGGCAGGCACCTTACTTCCCTATCCCCTTCCTCCCCCACTTCTACCCTCTAATGATTGAGTACCCCACCAGGAGGTATTTCCTTCACCTGTGGGGTCTCGTGCCACCCTCCTGTGGACCTCCTTTGTGGAGGTTTCCAGCATCCTCCTTGGTCTCCACTGCAGGTGCCTCCATAGAGTAACCCCTCTTCACTAGAACAGCATATGAATTCTGGAGAGGTACAACTAGAGGGATGCACCTCTTTTCCACCACCCTCTCTCTCCCCCCTGAGCCCACCTTGGTCCAACTGCTCCTCTTTCTTGGCAACCTCTGAGGTAGTGGTGGTGGCCCTGGTGGTCCCTGGGTGTGGGAAGAGGTTTCACGAATCCTAGCCAGGTCAGCCTGGAGATGGGAAACCTCCTCCCTCAGACCAGAGAGGTGCCTGCAAACAGGGCAACATCACAGCCTCCAGAATGTCTCCCAGAACACTGCTGCCCCACAGCCATTGCACTGTACCACTCCCATCTTGACTTATTTTGTGTCCCTTCCCCTGTTGCTTTGTATGCTTACTGTCTTCTCCCTCTATGTAATTTTACACTTACTTTCCTACAGCCTATGTGCCCTTACAATTCTCACCCTTCCTGTTCTGGGACAGGAACTTCCTCTAGTCTTCGGTAGTCTCCTTCTTCCATGCTTGGATTCAGACCTCCAGCAGCTGAGGGGGGAGAAAGAGCTATTTTTTAGGTTCCTTCAAGGTTGATGAAACTGATGTGTCTCAGTGATCCTTCCCTTCCTACTGCCAAACAGGAAGTTCCTGTTGTCAGTCAAATCCAGTGGCTATAAAAGTAGAACTGGCTTTGGGTGGGAAGGAGGGCAATTAGTAAAAAAGCTGTATTTCTAGACTGCTGTTACTTGCTCTGACAGCAAAGTTCTCTGTCAAAAACAGCAGGAAGCTGAATTGGAGACACCTGCTTTTGTACTCCTAAGCCACACCCCCAATTAGCTTCAGCCTCTGCTCCTGACTCAGTAAATTAAGCTGGTACAGATCCCTTCCTCAGAGAAACACACAGTGACTTTCTTCTTTTTTTTAACTTAAATGAGAACGCCTTCCTCTAATAAAGTATGTTTTCTTAATCCAAACAGGCACTGCTGAGATAGAAGTGATTTATCAGTAAAAGAGCTGCAGTTCTAGACTGCTGTTACTTGCTCTGATAGCAAAGTTTTTTGTCAAAAACAACAGTAACGATCCTTGAACAAGCACTTAACAAAGCAAAAGACCTCAACAGAGCTGATCTCCTCAGACCTAGATCTAGAACATCCCCAGACAGTGGACAGATAAACTTTGTCACTACCTTTAACAAGGTATGCCCCCCCTTACAGCAACACCAACACAGCGAAATACACACCTGTTGGCAAAATCAACACTTTGCCAACAGGTCGCTGTGTTGGTGTGCCCAAGACAGAGGCATGCTGTCTCCCAGTCCTGCACCCCCACCCTGAATCAACTCCAACTGAATTTGAGAATCTAAAAGATGGGTGGGCAGGGGGAAGAGCCCCCTGATAAGAAATACAGGACCAGGAGACACACAGGAATCATGTAGTCTGCAACTTGTGGTCAACGTGATTCCTGTCGGTGAAATGCTGATTGACATAAAGAATGTTGAACTGGCATGGTAGAGCCCTTTAACAACATAGCTAGTAAACTAAGTAACATCATAACCAAATATTGTCCTATTTTAACCAGTGATAGGACTCTGGCAGGACACATAGGGGAAAGCCCCAGAGTGTCTTTTAAAAGGGGAAGAAATTTAAGGGACAAAGTAGTACATAGTCACTTTACAAGTAAAGAACCTGGTAATAAAACAGGGTTACCGATTAAACCAATGGGCGTGCACAAATGTGTCAATTGCAACATGTGCATATATTGCGTACAGGGAAATATCTTCAACACACCAATTAATAACAGAACGGTGTATATTAGGCAATTTATTTCATGTGGCACTGCATACACAGTGTATGCCATATGGTGCAGCTATAACAAGATTTAAGTAGGAAGAACTCTAGACCCCCTTAAAGTCAGAGTCCAGGAACATGTTAGAGACATAAAAAATGCTGATCCCAATAGTCCAGTGGCTGCACCTTTTCTGGTTCATCGCAACTGTGATTCAAAAACCTTAAAATTCACTGGCCTAGAACAAGTAAGGATTGGAAAGAGAGGTGGAGATAGACTAAATAGACTGTCCACAGAGAGAGACATTTTGGCTCTTCAGATTGAATGTTTTGAACCCTGAAGGTCTTAACTAGGAATGGGACATCAAACTTTATTTGTGATAAATCTATGCATTCTCAAGTCATGTTTCTTGTCTTATCCTCTGTATTTTCTATTAAAAATTAAATGCTTAACCCCTGCCCCATTCCTCTTATTTCTCTTATTTCATTTATTCCCTTCACCCTCTTCATCACCAGTTTTGCTTTAAAGGAGATGTTTAAGAGATATTAGCAAACAACTGTTCTGTGTAAATATCTCATAAAAATGCTAAAAATGTTATGAAAACAATGTGATAATAACTTTCTTCTTCTCCTCATCTCTTTACAGCATGTGTATTTTGGAGAGTGCAGGATTTCCTGCTCACCACAACTGTTGCCAAGTACTAGTGGATTGACTGGAATGAGTGCTTTAGCTCTCAACTCTGTGACTGTAGCAGTAAACATCATACTTTTTTGCTTTATTTTCTTCAAAGTTATTTTCTTAAAGTTACTTAAAATTTTTCTTTTTATTTTTTATTACTTGAAAATTAAATGATATAATAAACACAGACACTCGGAAGCTGTAGACTAAGCTACAATATATACTGTGCTGTTGCTTTCTATTTAGTTCATTTTAGTTCTGTGTCAATGTTCGCAAAAGCATGGTACATATCTGTTTTTAAAGATAATGCTGAATTTTGATTAGCTGCTGTAGTAGAGACTTAAATAGTTGTGTTTTTTTTAAACTATCTGCTAAACTATACTGTTATTATGACATTGCACCATTTGTAAAATGAATTCACCCTTATTGTTGCATTCAATTTATATTATGTTTGTTAAATGATGACATCACACATAATCTTTGTATATAAGGGTGTGTCCACAGACAGGTAGCTGCCCCCTGGCAAAGCTTTACGTGGTGAAGAACCAGGGAACCTGGGCACATGGTCACATTCAGTAGTCCTAGATGCTGTTCTACACAGTGATGAAAGTGGTTCAAAAGAAGTACAGGAACTGTATTCAAGCCTGAAAACCCAGCCTTGCTAGGGGGATCCAGGTGCATGCCCCCCAGAAAAACTTTCAAAAAAATGAGTCAATTTGGTGCATTTTAGAGAATTCTGGATCACAATCTGTTTTGCAAACTGAATACTTTCAAGTTATATTTCAGCAATCTGTCTTCCTCAAAAAAAAGTTGATATAGGTTAATAACTTAACATATTTAACACGAAATGGGATGTATGTAGCTGGTTTTAAGATTCATATTTTCAGTCTGCAAGAACATCACATGCACTCCTACCCAACCACCATTTTTGGTACACACACTGGGTATCCTTATATGGCATAAGATTGATGAATACATAATACAGTTAAGAAATAATAGGGAACCAAAGAGATATTAACTAAGCTATAATGCATGGCACACCATGTGTACACTAGGCCTTAATGCATGCACCTGGTGCATTGTAAGTCACAAGGGACATGCATTCCTTCCCAGTATATTCATGCCTGGAGTGTGGCATAGCACTTATTAAATGACATATTTTTGAGCTGGAAAAAACATACAGAAACATACAATTAATCAGAAATATATTTTATGCATCCACAAAAGAAAGTAATTTGACTTCCAAATATGTTGAGACACAATTTTTACACCAATTTTTTCACCTCATGGTGCTGGTGACAAACATGAACTTTTCTTGCAAATGCAACTAATATATATATTTTTTTATTATACATATTGTTATCCTCCACGCAGGGCTGATCTCCGTGATCCCCCCCATTGTTATTGCTTGCTTCTGTAGTGCTACTGGCCTCTAACAGTCACTACCACAGTGTGCTGCAGTACCCCGACCCATCCCAGAGGGAGGAAAGCTGTCATGGGATGCTCAATCCTTCCTCTCCCCTACCATCCCCAGTGACCCGAGTCCATTCCCGAACCCGGTCACCGGCATGGTGCGAGGTGTGGCATTCAGCGCCTCAACCCTCTTCGCCACTAGGCCTGCCCAATTAATATTTCTCAAAATAAAACATTTAGAAAATGGTGTATATTAACAATGTATACTTTTGTGTTTTTCAGTATAGAATTTCATCCATTTAAAATTACATCGTACATTTCAAAGGTCATGGGATGTGATTCTACCCTACTGTCGTAGAACAGCATTCTGCAACCTATACAGACTGCATGACTTAATTTCATATTGAAATCAAAAAGAGTCAAACACATATATTTCATACAGTATTATACAATTATAACATATGGTAGAATGTTGTTATGGATAGAGTTGTTATGCTGCAGTAGCAATGTCATCACAGCTGTTATGCTGCACTAGCTATATCACTACTGCAGCATAACAACTTGGAATGCTGACACATAGTTGCTTTCCTCAATCCAGTTAAGCTGGAAGTTGCTGTTTTTTTTTAAACTTCAACTTGCAGAAATATCTGAAGCACACTGTGTCAGTTAAAAAAATGCTAAATTTCTATTCTCTGTTGCCTTCTCCAGCTGGTTTAGTGTGATTTTCTATGCTGTGGCTTGCCATACACTATAAAAGACTGTGTATGAGCACTCATACACAAACAAGGAAATTCATGTACCTTGAGGTTCCCTTGGTAACAGATCACCTCTTGATTTACGCTTGCAAGGTCATCTGTTACCATGGAAACCTCTCGGTAAAAGATATCCTTGTTATTTATGAAAGCTCATACACAATCCTCTATGTTTATGAAAATCCTGTATCATCATTGGCAAGCACATCATATGACAGTGTGAATTTTATCCAATAATCCACAGATGAGAAATAGCATAAGAAGCATAATTAAACACATTTGAAATTTATTTCACACATGGGTTCATTGTATAATCACAGTAAGGAACAACATGGTATGGGTTAGAAGGGGATTTACCCACTCCTTGTGTGGTTAAGTCACTTGGCTGTGCCTCATGGCAAACCATACACGGTGTTGGTAAATCCTCCAATAACCCATACCCTGTTGTACATGACTGTCTAAATAAAAGAAGAGCATCTCTATGCACAATCAACATGCTTTTCCTCCTCGGGGTTCTGACTCCATTGGACCTATCAATCTCTGCTCTTGCGGTCATAAGGAATAAGAACCCTTCTGTGACAGCAAACAATGGGTGTGAATAGTTGCCCATCCAGTATTCTCTGTGAATTGTAACATATGCCATCAATAAAAATGCCATAAATCAAGGTTAACCACACAGTAACCCCCCTCCCCTTTTTTAAGGCAGCTTTGTGTTGCAAACAATGCCATGCTGTCAACCTTTTACAATCCATTAACTGGAAAACATATGAACTGTTAATAGATATGATAATCTAATGTGTCCTCTGCATAATGTTTTCAAATGTTTTTATTTTTATTTCACTGTACAAACACTGGTAGAATGAGTAGTTTCTGTGATCATAGCATGGCACCTTGTATAGTTAACCACCTGCTGCTTTTCTGGAACTTTTTTTAATCGATAAGTAGAAGTAGCCATTTATAACATTTATAGTATACACATATAAAGAACAGTTGTGATAATACAAGAAACCAAACATTTCTGAAATTATTTTTATTCTTTCTTCTAGGGTGCAGAGGAAATTTGCTGACAATATCAACATTAACAGAACTATAGAATGAATGGTGTGAGATCAGCCCTATATTAGGCCATCACAGGAGGCAGTATAGCATAGTGTGTTAAGGCTCTGAGTTGAAGATCTGGAGACCTGTGTTTCAATCTCACAGCCACCTCTGTGCATACTGTGTGATCCTGTGCAAGTCAGTTAAATAAGCTTTGGCTTAGTGTGCTACTCTTGATCAAACAATGTTAGTCTCATAGTAATATATAGATAAATGTATAGCCTTATTATATGCTGAATGAGGCTTAACACTGTAATATGTATGGGGAGCCCTTAATATTAACTGGCATCAAGCAGATTAGAACCTTGTCATGCCATCACTAGAACATCACTAGGTTGTTAACTCTTTTGAAGTTTGTCATATCAATGGTATAACAATAATGGAATGCTCACAACAATCATTGCCCCCGTAAGATAGAATCAATCGCCATAGCAATATTGCATCTTCCAGTGGAGTTTAACTGTACTCGGACTTATGTAGTTAGCCTTCTCAGTTGAACTGCCCTGGAGAGAAGAGGTTAAAGCCTAAATGGTAATAATGGAACATTAAACAGGCTCAAGCTTGGTTATCAAATCACTGTTGTTTGTACATTCTATGTAACTGCCAGATTATTATGAGCAAATATCATAATAATAAATATTAAGTGATGCTAGATAACAATATAGTGCTGCTTAGTGCATGTATCAACACTTTTCTAGCTAGCTACATTACATGTTTTGAGCAGAGGTATAGCATAGTGTGGTGAGACCTACATCCCAGTAATGGTTCCTTACCCAATTTGTCATAGCAAGCTGATAGCAAGACTTAATACAAAAGACAGTACATCACATGTGCAACACTCACCTTCATGCTGCATTGCAGTGTCAGTATTGGGATATTAACCCAAATGCTGGGTGTGGGGATAGAACCAACAGCCTTCTGATCTCCCAGGATCAGAGCTGGTTCCTTAAAGTGAGAGTTTAGATGTACCAGACCTTTGAAAAATTTACTAAAGACAGTGAAATACAAGGGAAGATTCCTTCCCTGCAGAAAGAAAAGTAGATATAGCTGTCAAGTGGACTTTAACAATGATGGGCCTAATGCCTAGGCCATAAAAATGGACCAAATAGTCCAGAGTTGTAGATAGGTCAGCCGAATGTGGCTGTTCATTTCTCTGATAATACTAAATGCTGAATATGTTCCACTTGGAATCATAAGTCTTTCTGGTAGAAGGATTCCTAGAGACCTTAAAAACATCCAAGACCCCTTGTGAAAGATGCAAGCCTGCATACTCCTACACTTCAAGATCCAGACCTTTAGCCTGAGAGAACTGAGATCTGGACAATTAATCCTCCTCTAAGAGAAGGTTAGGGTGTCATGCCTCATGTGAAGGCAAAGGGGAATTGTGACTGAAAGGGACAGTAATAGAGGATACAAAGGTTGCCTTGCCCAATCTGGTGCCACCAATATAACTATACAGGTCTGAGACCTGCTTTTTATCAGTACTCTAAAGAGAAGAGGAAAGAGGGAAGGCATACTGGAACCTGTTTGTGCAATCCAACAGTAGAGCATCATGAGGCATAGACACCAAACGTGGATGTCTGCAGCAGAGCAGGGGGAGCTGATGAGTGTCTGAGGCTGCAAAGAGATCTATCTCTGGAGTGCCCCACCTCCTGAAAATAATGTGAAGAATCTGGTGGTTCAGGTACCACTCGTGGTGACCCTGAGAGATCCTGCTGTGAAAAGTGCCCATACATTGTCCTTCCCTGGAAGATGCACTGCTATGAAGCTATGAAGGGAGTAAGCCATAGTCCATACCTTCATTGCTTCTGTGCACAAGACCATTGACCAAGTGCCTACTTGCTTGATTATGTAGTACATAGTGGTGGTGTCATCTGTCCTGACCTGCACCACCTTCCCCCTGTGCCATGTTTGAGTAGGCCTGAAGGGCCAGAAGCTCAGCCTTGAGTTCTAGTAGGTTGATGTGAAGGAGAGACTCTTGCTGTGACCATGTGCCTTGAGCAGTGAGGCTCCTCAACTAAGCTCCCAAACCTAAAAGGGAGGCATATGTGGTGGGAATCACTGAGAGTGACTGGTGAAGGAATGGAACACACTACCTCAGAGTATCATCCTCTAACCACCATTGGAGAGCCTGGACAAGTGTTCGAGTTACTGGAATCAACTTGGTGAGAGGATCCTTTTTCTGAGAACAGAAGGACCTGAGGTGAAACTGAATGCCCCTCATTGGAAATCTGTCACCCTGGACCACTGTGGTGGATACTGCCATGTGGCCTAGAAGCTGGAGAAAGTTCCTGCCTGCACTTGAGGTCAGAAAGAAGCTGTCATATCTGATAGGGCCCTTACTTCTTGAAAGGGGAGAAAGGCTTTTGCTTGAATAGTGTTCAACTCTGCCCCTATAAAGGTGAAAAGCTGGACTTGCTCCATCACTGACTTGGAAAGACTGAGAAGAAATCCTAGTGAACCCAGAAGCCTCTGGGTAATGGCCAGAGCTGACCTTACTTGATCTGGAGACTGGACCACAATGATAGGTATGGGAATACAGAGAATGGGTAACTGCATACATCAAAATTCAGTAAGACTTTCTGTGGTTTGAAAGTAGTTCGGTAAAGTGAAGTAATTTATTATGCAATTAGACAACCTTGGTAGGCCCTTACCCTATAAAGTATAATGTATGTTAAGTTCCATCATAACCAACACCCTGGATTGCTTTATTAAGCACTACCTGTCTTTTCAAAAGAGATTCCATAAACCACCATTGTCACTAGATGACTCATCTTCACATTTTCTCTTCATGCATGAAGTACTGTGGGCTGGTCACCTTCCATGAAGAAGCCATGACTTAACATATGGTTCTGGATTCCATTGGACAAGAGGAGGACCACAAGTGGAAATGAAAATGAGACCCAAAATGTGACTGACAGACAGGCGATTGCGTACAGCAGAAGCAATGTTATTCATCCAGCTGAAACCTCTCTTACACTCAGCATTGCTCATTGGAAGTGTGTTAACAGCAAGTTGTAAAGGTTTCAACTTGTCAGGTATACCTCGGCCAGCACACTCCTTATACTCTATCTACCCAAGTACAGTATCCTTTTCTAGAAGAAAGAGCCTGTTTGTGAGTTCTTTGATCTCAGACTCTCCATACCTTACATTATCTAAAGTTATGTCATCTAGATTGAGTACCACTAGCTGATTTATGAGATCTTTATATTGGTCTTCCATAACTGGACCTCCAGCTCTTGTACCGACTAAAGTGAGCAATCGACTTTCTAGATTATCTGCTAGACACTGAATGGACTGTGAATGATTTATCTCTGGTGTTTTTCACAAAGTGCTGAGTTTAACACAATTAAATTCACCACATTCAACAGCCTTTGCAGCTTTTTCAATAGCTTCACTGAGATGCACAGGATTTACACAGGTGGTAAATTGCTAGTCTGATGATGTCATTGGCTGTTCACTTATGCCCATGGTATAATACTGCTTCTATATTCAAAGATAAATAAGCAGTATAGCCCAGAGGTTAAAGGAACAAGATGTGAACGAGCTTGATACATCCAGCAGACCAGACCCAAGTTTGATTCTCACAACCTCTGGTTGCATACTGTGTGACTCTGAGCAAGTCACTTAACTGCCCAATGCACCCAGGTCATCCCTGAAAACAGGCACTTTTTCCTAGTGGGCTTTACCAGGTTACCAAAGATTAAAAAAAGGAATTACTCACCTTAGTAATTATATTTCTTCTAATGGAATCTTGCTATAGTCTGATTAAGGGAGGTATTTTGCCTAGCTTTTCATAGCAAAATTGTATACAAGAGACAATCCACCTGGTAATAGTTCTCTTAGTGGCAGGTTTGCCCCTTCTCACCTCTCCATCAGTGAGGAACAACTGTAAGGAGTACCCTTTTAACAACCAAACTGTGTAATCTTCTCTCTCCTGAAGAAGAAGAATCAGTGAAGAACACAGGGAGAGACATGGACTTGTTCAAATGAAAGTCTGAAACCACTTTAGGTAAGAACTGCCTATTGGTTCTAAGGACCACATGAGATGCCAGTGAGGAGGGCTTTCCCACTGACAAAAAAGCAGAAACAGCTGTCATGTGTACCTTGAGAGTACCTGGTCTGAGGCCTAGACCATTGAGATGAACCATGTAATCCAGAGCTGTAGACAATTTAGCTGTGTCTGGAGATATATGCTTCTTGGAACACCAAATACTAAATCTTTTCCATTTAGAGTTATACGTTTTTCTGGTGGCAGGTTTTCAAGAGGTTTTGAGAATACCCAGAACCTCTTGAGACAGATGCAAATCTGCAAACTAAAACTCTTCAAGAGCCATGCCTTGAGATTGAGAGACCAAAGGTTGAGATACCAAATCCTCTCCTGAGAGGAGGTTAACATGTTGTAATTCCTGGGAAGAGACAGGGAAAGATGGACTGCTAGGGACAGCGACAGAGGATACCAAGGCTGCCTGGCCCAGTCTGGTGCAATCAGGATTACTTTGCAGGATTGTGACCTTATTTTGACCAGGACCTTGAACAGTTGGGGATTGTCTGGGGCTGCAAAGAGATCTATCTCTGGAGTGCCCCACCTTGAAAAAATCACTTTTAACACTGGGGGATCGAGGGACCATTCGTGATGGCCCTGGGAAATCCTGCTCAATGCATCTGGTAGCACATTGTCCTTTCCTGGGAGGTGGACAGCTACCAGAGAGGTCTGTAGTGAATGAGCTATGGACCATACTTTCATTACTTCTGTGCACACGGCCATAGACCGAGTGCCTCCCTGCTTGTTGATGTACCACAAGGCAGTGGTGTTGTCTGTCCTGGCCTGAACCACCTTGTTCTGTACTGACTGAGAAAAGGCCTACAGGGTCAGATAAACTGCCCAGATCTCCAGGAGGTTGATGTAGAGAAGAGACTCCTGAGAGGACCACACTCCCTGGGCTGTGAGATTCCCCAGGTGGGCACCCCACCCCAGGAGAGAAGCATCTATGGTAAGAACTACAGAGTGAGACTGGGTGATGAAGGGGACTCCTTGCCTGAGGCTGTTCTGATCCTGCCACCACTGGAGAGCCTGGATCAGGGTCTGGGTCACTGGAATTAGTTTGGCTAAAGGATCTTGTTTCTGAGACCGAAAAGCCCGTGGATGAAACTGAATGTCCCTCATCTGAAATCTAGCCCTTTGGACCATTGCAGTGGAAGCTGCTATGTGGCCCAGAAGCTGAAGGAAGTGCCTTGCTGGTCGAGAAGCGAGAAGGTGGAAGGAGGAAGCCAGCTCTATAATATCCCTTACTCTTTCCAGGAGAAGAAAAGCTCTTGCTTTGACAGTATCCAGCTCTGCCCCTATGAAAGTGAGAAGCTGTACAGGTTCGAGAACTGACTTGGGAAGATTGAGAGGAAATCCTAGAGAAGTGAGCACTTGCTGGGTCACTTGCAGATCTGACTTGACTTGGTCTGGAGACTGACCCACAATGAGCCAGTTGTCCAGGTATGGGAATATGGAAATATTCTTTCTTCTTAGAAAGGCCACTACTACTGCTAGGCATTTTGTAAACAGCTTTGGACCTGATGTTAGGCCAAAGGGCATTGCTCTGAACTGGTAATGGCTTGAAGGCAATTCAAACCTAAGATACTTTCTGTGGGAGCACCTGATGGGAATGTGAAGGTAGCCATCTTTTAGGTCCAGGGAGGCTAGCCAGTCCCCTGGCCTTAGAGAGGGAAGGATTATTCCCAGAGTCACCATTTTGAATTTTAGTTTTAAAAGGTGTTTGTTCAGGCATCTTAAGTCTAGGATGGGTCGCCACTCTCCTGTTTTTTCTGGGGTAAGAAAGTACCTGGAGCACAGACCTTTGCCCCTGTGTATTGTAGGAACTCTCTCTATGGCCCTTAAGGCCTGCAAAGATGAAACCTCTGCCTCTAGGGCAATGGTTTCTGAGTTGCTTGCAGGTGGAAAAGATCTGGTTCTCAGCTTTGGGAATTTTCTGAAGCTGAGAACCAGTCTCTGGCTTACTACCTCCAAGACCCACTTGTATGAAGTAATAGACATCCAGTCCTGGATGAAGTAAGCCATCCTGCCCCATACAGGAATGGGGGAGTCAACCTGGGTTGACACATCAGGGTGTCTGCTTGGAAGGAGCCTTAGGCTGAGGGGTGGATGCAGCACTGCTCATCCCCCTTCTGCCTCTCCCTCTGAATAACCCCCTATGAGAAAAGGGAGAAGAGGCCTGTGCTTGGTAGAAAGGCCTATGAAAAGGCCTGCCCCTAGCTTGCTGCCTTTGAGGAGTTGCCTGCCTTTCCTTGGCCTGTTCACTCCTGTAGGTGGTCCTATAATCTTCCATCTTTTTCATGTAATTCTCTGTCTGCTCTCCAAACAAAGAATTACCCATCACATTTTTTTTTATTTTAAACTAATAAGAACCAGTACCACACACTAAATTCCAAGTAGAACATCTATGAGCTGCTGACTGGATATATAGTAGTTGAAAGCCATTACAACTTAAGGACTGTTCAGTGTATTACGTGAAAAGGTGTGCTGCAGTCTCTCACACCACTTGACAGCTCCCAATTAGCAGGTGTACACAACACAAAATCATCAATACAATTATTAGTACTGTACAACTCATGCAGATCAATAAGGACTTCAGGTTCCAGGGTCATAAATCATAACCATGATGTAAACACTTTGAGATGTTATGTCATATTGATGACAACATATTAAGGGTGTAATCTGCTTGACTTAAGTTAATAAAAAAAGGCTCCCCATACATTATATAGGGAATACTGGATGGGCAAACTACAGTTACATAAGAACTTACTGTAACAGTAGATATTACTTTGAGAGGGCTCTTGCAGTAGGTCATTACATATAGGACTGAAGCCGGCTGGTGTCAGGACCCCCCAGAAAAATTTCTAGCTAGCAGTCTTTGGTGGGGGACCACCCCCACGTCAGGTGACTGACATCACGCAACGTCAGTATAAAAGGCCGGTCCCCCATGCCCATCTTCCAGTTCTTTCCCAGCAAAGGCCAAAAAGGTAAGACGAGAGAGAGAGGCAGTTATTCCCCTTCCTGGAAAAGGAGCTGAAAAAGCTCATGGGGATGGAGGCCGGGAAGGCATTACCTACTGCAAGAGCCTCTCTCGAAGATCTACTGTTACGGTATGTTCTTACAGAACTGTACTATCTTACTTCAAGAGGGCTCTTGCAGTAGGTAATTACATATAAGAATGCATCCCAAGCCGTCTGGAACCAAGAAAAGCACTCAGGAGGAGGAAAAGTAGACCAATAGAACCTCCGGCTGTAGGACTCACTCAACAGGGCAACAGAAGGGTTCCAAGCCAAGTGAACTCTTGTGGGGATGAGGAAAGGCCAAATTCAAGGGCCTTGAACTGGTAGTGGCCCCCCTGGAATGAAAATCAGAGGAATTTGTGGTGGGAAGGGCAGATGGGGATATGCAGGTAGGCTTCCTACATATCCAACGCACGTAGCCACTGTCCCTGCTGAAGAAGCATCAGGAAGCTCTGTAGAGAGAGACAGATAAAGAGAGAGAGAGAGCATTCAGAAGCATTTGTACTCCACTTATTTTTATGCGAGTCAGAAGGAGTCGGGGATGACATACACGGTGAATAACCACAAGAAAAGCGAAAAATTGAAGAAAACAAGTTTGGTTTGTCAGACCGATGAATGACTGATGAGTCGAGGAACTTAGCCACGAGGCGCTGTGAAAGCAGACGGTGATAAAAAACTGGAAGGGTGGGTGTGGGGAACCGCCCCTTTACACTGATGTCGCATGACGTCGGTCACCTGACATGGGGGTGGTCTCCCCCTACAGACTGTTAGCTAGAATTTTTTCTGTGGGGTCCTGATGCCAGCCGGCTTCAGGCCTGTATGCAATTACCTACTGCAAGAGCTATCTCAAAGTAATATCAACTGTATGCACTACCAGTGTGTTCTGCCACAGACTGGTCTATGGGAATCATAATCCCGAGGTGACAGAACACAGTGGTTGTGCATAAAGTTGCTCATCTTTCATTTGTAATAGCGTATAGTAGTATTATGTGAAATGTACAGTATGTGTGATTTTTTTCCTCTTTTTCATGATCAAACTGACTTGTGAACTTTCTACATGTTCTACAATACTGTCTTAGCACAGAATTATATAGAGGAAAGCAACAATGTGCCAGCATTCTAAGTGATTCTACTGCAGTAGCGACATCAAAATAATGATGTCAGTAGTACTGCACAACAAGCATATTGTATTAACTGAATTCCACGCATAACAGCATTCCACCATACAATATGCACAATTTTAAATTTCTCATGTATTCTTCACCTACATACTTACTAACCATCCAGTGCCCAAAGTCATACCTTTAAGGCAAGACAAGGCAAAGCAAATTTAAATTTTCTGGCACCCAATCCCAATGGCACCGAACATACAAATACATAAAATTAAAAAGAACAACATACAATAACACTTAATACAATTTAAACAACATCAGTATGGGACACGCTCAATATATACACAGTAACCACTATTAAAAATTTAAGGGCGGTAGCTCACCATCTCAGCATGTGTTTCCATCTTGTGGATGAGACTATAGCATGCACCTCTCAAGCTTTGTTCTTGAGGTTCATATGCTGTCATCTCAACCCTTTGATGGAAACACAGCCTTGCTGTGTATGGTTGTCCATACATTATTCTCTCTCTCTCTCTCTCTCTCTGTATATATATATATATATATATATAGGTGTGGAGAGAGAATACTGGATGGGCAACTATGCACATCGAAGCTTATGAGGTCCATTGGAATTAGATCTCCAGGACTGCAAAACATGCTTGTTGTACATTGAGTTGCTAGGTTTTTTTTTTTGTTGTTTTTTGCTAATGTAACGGATGTAAGCCTACATTACATTTTTTCACATTTACAGGTGACTTTTGTTCCACTGATTCAAACAGTTTGAGATGGTTACACTCAGCTCTGCTTCCAGGCATCTTCTAAATGCAGTAGTTAAGCTCATTTTTCCATCAAGAAAACAACATAAGGCTGAGAACTAATTCTCCAGTCATCAAACAATCTGTTAACCCTGCAGAAATAGAAACACATTCAGTTACCTAGAGCTGAGGAGCTCCAATAAGAGTGAAACCAATGTACTCATTGGTACTGTAGTACTGAGATCAATACTGTTTAAGCAACAAGGCATGACCAGGGGTTAGATAAACAGTCTGTTAATCACCCAGTATGGATGTGATGTATGAGGCACAGCCCATCCGGAGTGACAAACAGACTGTTACTCTAACTCCTGGTATTATTGCCTTTTTGCTGTTATAAAAAGAGATCCTAAAAAAAAGTGCTAAAAGCATACTTTTTGAATGTTTTCATCATTTAATTGAAGACTTTTAATAAAATAGTTCTTTCATCAACAGTTTAAGAATGCTGGTTCAAAATCAGAAAGCATCATTTCAGCTGGCCCAGTAGTGCTGAAGGCTATGGCACTGGACATCTTACCTCACTCCATTCTGATGATCCAGGTTCTGGAATGAGCATGAGCAATCATAGGTCAACAAGGGGGGATGACAGAGCTGGATAGAGCTGCCGGAAAAGGTAGCTTTCCTCTCCAGGGAAGGGAGGAAAGTTGCATCCATCGGCTACTGTCTGCCTCCTGGTGGAGGCCAGGAGACAGTACAGGCTAGCGGGTGTATAGGCGCTAGTCCGACTTGGCAAATGGGGGTCCCAGTGACACCTATGAATCGTCCTGGTAATAGGAGTAATAGTGAGATGAGGGTTCCAGTGACACCAGCATAAAGCTATGGAAAAGGGGAAATGAGTGGATTGTAGGCAGTTGTCCCAGTGACGCCCACACACAGCTCTGGTCATAGGGATTACAAGGTAGACAATGGTCCCAGAGACACCCACACATAGCTCTGGTAATGGGAAGTAAAAGTCAGATAGGGATCCCACTGATACCCACACATAGCTCTAATAATGGGTACTATGCAAATGGAGGTCACAGTAACACCCACTCACAGCTCTGGTCATAGGGAGTAGAAGTCAGACAAGGGTCCCAGTGACACCCACACATGCAGTAGCTTTGGTAAGGGAGAGTAGAAAGAAGTCAGGGATCCCAGTAACGCAACATATAGGTCTGATGAGGTAGAACAGAAGTCAGATAGTGGTCCCAGACACCCACACATAACTGGTAATGGGGACTAAAAGTCAGGTAAGGGTCCTAGTGACACCCACACATAGGCCTGGTAGCCGGGTTATAGGCAATGGGAGTCCCACTGACACCCACTCAATCCTACCCAAGATAAATCCAGATTAGGGGAGCGACCCATGCAGATAAGGGTGGGAATATTGTGCTTATGGACACAGATAAATATAATAGAATGGTGTCTGACTTAGTTAAAGAGACCCACCAATATAGCACTGGAAGCCCCTGCACCATATGTCCAGGTGTCTTACCGCCAAAGGATACTGATATGCTGCATATCCCTGACAACTATTTGTTGTTTAAAAGTTATTTCCTTTGTAAAATTCTCTATTACCGGGTCCTAAGCACCTTCCATTTTTTATCTGCCAGTCACGCTCCGCACCTGATGACAAGATGCCAGTGTGAGTACGACTGCAGGCGTGCGCTCCTTTACAATCAATGGTAAGATATCTTTCAATCTGTTTTTAATAATCTAATGGCCACATGGCAATGAAACATGAGCTGGCTAACAAGGGCCTCGTTAGTCACCTGGTGCCGTTTCATTGCCAATTTGCCATTAGATTACTAATAACAGATTGAAAGATATCCTACCATTGATTATAATGTAGCATGCCCTGCGCTCTCACTGGCATCTCGTCTTCATGTCGGTGAGCATGGGGGGAAGAGAGTGGGCGGAACCTATGACCGGGAAGTCCTTGGGACCTGGTATTTAATATTTAATGAGGGAAATAAGTTTTTAATAGCAAAACAGTTTTCGGGGATGTGCAGCATATTAGCATCATTTGTCGGTAAGGCACCTATAGGTATGGTGCAAGGGCTCATCGTGGTGAGTCTCTTTAATGACCAAATAAATGAGGTGCAGGTACTGTATATTTTATGCTGATATCAGAGCATATTATTTTGCACTTTTGGTGTCGGCATCACACCATTCTTGGAAGGCATCTGTGATTGTCTGCATATTGAATTATCTTCACCTTTTCAAGCCTTGTCCCAACACTCATTTCTGTTATCAGCAACTCCTAGCATAAGTACACTGTCTCATTGGCTCCGAGGTTTTAAACGATTCACAGTACCATCCATGACTCTGCTCATTGCATTTAACATTTTCTAAAGCTGAAAAGCAAGTTGTGATAGATTTAGTAGGAACTTTAGGAATGACACGATAAGAAACGTGACTTAAGAACCGAGGTACAAGGAAGGAATTAAGCGGGTGTACCTTGCAGGAGATGCAGGTGTGGATGCAGAGAGTGGCCGGCAGCTCCAGAAATTGAGCCGCTGCTGCAAAGCAGAGCAGTAAGCCCAGTTAAGGGTGAAGGATCTGAAAGGGAGAAGGAGAGAGAGTTGTAATTATTTAATGGACACAGGAATGGCTGTCTGTTTAATCAGTGGTTGGAACTGGATGAGCAGAGAGAAGGGAGGGGGTAGTTTGGAATAATAGAGTGCTACTGGGTGTCTGTGCCTTGGCACCAGAACCCACAACAGTTTAGGAGAGGTAAAGCAATGAGGTATGGGTGGGGGGTTGGCAGAAGCTGGAGTGAGAGTGGATGAAGAGGAGAGGAGAGAGAAGATTAAAATAGATTTTAAGGAATGAGGGAAGGGAGAAAAATTAAGGTACAACTTTAGGGAGAGGTCAGGTTAGGAGAGAAGGAAGTTAAATACAGCAGAATTTCAGTGTAAGCCACTGTGCCCACAGTTTATATACTGTTCAACTAATTTTCCAATGGAGGTTACAATTAAATTCAGACATTTTCAGTAGAACCCACTGTGTCCATGGTTTAACTTACAGCTCAGCTAAATCAAAAAATTCTACTGTGCCTACTGATTAAAATAAACATTCAACAATTAACTGTAAAAGCCACAGTGCCCACAGTTAAAATTCAGTTTTAGCAATTTCCAGTAAAAAAAAAGTGTTACCATAGGAATGTCCACTCCTCTGGGAAAATGTTTTATTTTTAATCTGTCTGACAAGGGAGCTTCCTTCTACTCTAAACAGCTTAGAGTTGAAGGAAGCTGTCGTGTCAGACAGACAAAAAATAAAACTTTTTCTCCGGGGATCATGTTCCTGTGGTGAGCACATGCAAACTTGCAATGGCAGGCTGGAGACTGACAATTAATTTGAGGCACACATCTGATCTGCTGCGCAGCCAGACAGTTCTCTTCAGATAAGCAGGTGGACCAAAGTGTAACAGACATCCTGTAAAGCTGGTGAATTTCCTTTACCAAACATACAAAGATTGAGGGAGTCCTGAACTGTTGGGATTGTCAAAGGAAAAAGGGGAATCCTGTCAGCCTCCATTGATCTACGTATATTTGGTAAAGGCCCCCACCTGTGCATTTTCTGGAAATTTTCCATTTTTTCCTACAGAGGTCATAAGGTCAGTCCACTCAAAACTGTCTATGTTTTCCACGACCAGTAAGGCAGTCACATCAAATCATTTAAAACAACCCCTGCGGCTGCCTTACCTAATTATTTCAGTCAGACAGGCTATCGGAAGGGATGGGACCAGAGAGGCTCTGTGGGAACTGGCAAGATCAGTCTCCTCCTGGGTGTTGGTTTGTCCATGATTTCTTTTTTTTTTTTGATTCTGAAGTCCAACATGACTCTGCCTCAGCCTCTCAATCTCACAATTGTTTTCCTGACTTTTTCAACACACACAACGTCGACGAGGGGCGTAAAGCATAGAGAACGAACTGTTTGCCGCGCGGCAGTTGTCAACCACCTTCTGCTGATGAGCTATTGGTGAGGTAGTTTCCACCAATCACAGACTGTGTTGTGGACATATTTCTGTGACAGAAGAAGAACTACGTTCACAACACAATCTGTGATTGGTGGAAACTACCTACCTAATTGACCAATCTCTTTTGATCGGCGGCCGGACTCTGACTCCTCTGACCCCCTCACCACAAGTTTTAAAAAAAAATGCACTGTTTTTTTGTAATAACGTGTGTGCTTTATGTGGATATGCACTGCAGAAAAACTTTCTTTTCTAATGAAGAAGTACCGGAAAGGTGTTCTGGTCACAGAAAAAGTACCGGAACACCGTTCCTGTGTGTTCCAACTCACTTTTATCACTGGTTCTACATTTGCAAGTTGCAATAAAAATTTTTTGAATTTGATTCAACTTCGGCATTTGGCTTGCGTTTATACCTTCACTGGAGGTTACAGTCCTGCTCTGAAGTGCAAGTGCATTCTTTTTGCTGGATCATGCACTTAACCTATCTGGATTTTCCAATCTGTGTGTGCCCACAGGAATGGATGCTTTGCCTATCATCTTTGCTACTGACTGGGGAGCTGCAGTGAACTGCATTACACCAGTGCTGCTGACAATCAGGCAGCTGCTCACACCATAATATCTTCACCCTGTCCCCATGGGCTGTCAGAGCAGACCAGATCATAAGAGAAGAAAGTCACATTTTCTGCTGCACATGGAGGAGCATTGGGATCATGGCACAGATCCACTGACACAACTATAAATAACAGACCATAAGTATGAGGGCTGTTACTTTTCATCTCAGGCCCCAGGATTTTTGGAAAGAGACCAGAGATCACTCAGGAGCTGACAAATGTGTGGGACAATCACAGGCAAGGAAAGCCTCTACAGTGTATCCACACAGTCAGTCAATGACAACATGCAAGTGTGGGTTATGAAGCCCAATGTGGCATCCTGAGATTTGTGGACATCCAAAAAGCCTATGACTGCAGCAGCCAAATCAGAAGCAGGATTGTCAGTAAGGATTCCCCAACTTGTGTGCCAGCCAATAAGGAACTGAGTGAGTGAGCATGAATAGTACTAGAGAGGTGGGATAGATTCTGATTTGCATTGGATGAGATTGAGTGAGGAACTTCCTTTTGATTGCTCCCAGAAAGACTTTGCCAGAGACTTCTGAAGTGCTTTCCCACTGAAGGATTCAGTGGGAAAGAAGCTCATAGCCTGTGCTCTACAGCACCAGGAAAGTCCCATTCAGGGTAGGAAAGCTGTGTGGCTGGCATTTGACAGGGTGAGTGTGGGTTGTCTTGAGTGGCACTCAGTCCTGTCAGTGCAGCCTGCATCCCAGAACCAGACCCCAGCTAACGTGAGGAAAGGAAAGTCTCCTTTGACAAATCAAAGAGGACCTAGAACTATGATGCCTTCTGAATGGTGAACACCCACAGCCACCCAGAGAGTGCATTGAGTCCACCACAGTGGTTCTAAAGCCAGCTCTGATCCAGCCATATAGGAGATCACCCACCTCTACCAGAGCTTCTGAGTCCTGTGAGGCTGTTGATTCCAAATCATGAGATAAGATAGAGCCATAGCCCAGCAACTGCTGGTTAGTAAACTTAGTTAGTTACTGCTGTTTGATCCTGGGCAGGACAGTGTTTTCTTTGATGCTCCGGTGAAAGCCATTGTAGTTTCCTACTTAAGAATGTGTGATCCTTTAGTCTGCCGCTTGCTTTAATTTGGACTTCTTCGTAAATATTTACGTGTCCATAATGCTGCACTGCTGGGCCATCTACTGGCCAGCACCAGGATTCCTCACCATTGTGCACCAACATAAAGATCATTGTTAGGAGATCCCCGTAGCTTGGATATTAATACTGATGCACCAATGGGAAGGGATTTGGTGATTTGGTTTGGTTGGTAGGAGGTGGAAGTCTCCAAGTGGGTTCCATTATTGTCTAGTATTTCTCTGCTTGTTCATTTGTTTGCCCTAATCCTTTTTCCTTATTGCTGTTTGCTTATTGTAAATTTTGTTTGGGAATAAGTCATTTGTGTACTGCATATTGTGGTAATGAATTGTATTAGTATTTCAATGTGATCAGCACCCTGGTATCTTGTGTGCCATTTTTCTCATTCCAGTCAGCACTAGTGCTTATTCCCAGTCTTTTTATAATTGGTCCTGGTTGAGAAATGTATTAATCCCAGCAAGGTTATACCTGCTTTTACAGGTCAAAATGTTGAAAATTAGGCCCACTCACCAACAAAATGCATCTTGTTTGAGGAGTTTTGTATTATTTTTACTGTCAGTTATGATAGTAATGTCAATGTTCATGAGATAAATTCACTTTATCAGGGCATCCATATTTTCTGGTGATCAAATATAAGACATTGTGTTTATATACATCCTTGACATGGGTGCCTCTGCTGCTGCAAGCAGCCAGGCTGGCCTCTTCTGTTCACCGGCTGCCTTCCTCGCTGTACTGCCCTCTGATCACTAGACCGAAGCTTCACCCTTGACACGGGTGCCTCTGCTGCTGCAAGCAGCCGGGCAGGCCTCTTCTTTCCGCTGGCTGCTTTCCTTGCTGTACTGCCCTCTGATCACCAGACCAAAGGTACACTGCTGAAACTTGACTGGCCAGAACCATTGTCTGCCTGCTGACAGGCTGCTGCAGTTCTTTAATTTCTTTGCTACTCCGTCACCTTCTGCACTTTAAGCTAATGTTACATACTGGTTGTGGTACTGGTTAAGCCTCTTCAAATTGTCCTGTGAATCCTAATCTAAACATGAACCCAAGCCTGTTTACAGAAATTTTGTACTGCAAGGGTAGTTTGAAGTGCAAGTTCTTTTAGGCTGCAGGTTTGTAGATTTTAAAGTATTACAGCTCTCTTTGTTTTAAGGACCAATGCTAATATACCCTGGAGCAGAAACCAACTTTAAAGTGATACACAGTTTTTTCTGTTTAGACTACATTTCATTTGGGTCAGAGTTGTAACAAGCTTTGCCAAACAAATAATCCAATTTCTGCTTCACTTTCTCTCCTACTGTCTCCTTCTTGCTTGAATTTTTACACCCACGCCCCTTCCCCCACCTCCAGCCTTTATTAAATACTCTCCCTCCAACCTTGGCACCTTGCAGTCTTCTTCCTTCCTTCTCACTAACATTGCAACTCCTCTTAAAGATACAGAGTGCAGCTATTAGGCCAAACACTTGTCCTGTCCTTCCCTTAAAGACATCTTCCTTTTTAGGTCACCGCCAAACTGTAAGGGTACACATCTGCCTATGAGGCCAGGACACCCTCCCCAGCTCCATCACATCTTAATTTCTTGTTCTTTTCTCCTCCTCCCAAGACCCTGCTTGCTGTGCCACCACCCTTTTCCAATCTTGGACATGGCAACCAGACTAATGTTTATTCTTATACTCCTGCCCACTCTCTAGTTGCAGCCACTGAATGACCCTAAATCAGCTTATCCTCTTATCGTGGAGCACCCCTATGGCAACATCTACAGCAGTATAACATCCATGCATAGCTGTGGCCCACGTGCCAACTGCATGCCTAACAACACACCCCGGCCTACCTGGCCCAGAACACATCCAGCTCGGCCAGGGCTTCCCCTCCCACAGTCCTGCCTAAACTGACTATTCTCTCTGATAAGCATGCAGCTCGAATGAATCCACAAAGACAGCACAAAGCTAGCCTTAAACACTTTAAAAGTTACCTGGTCAGATTGGTACTCCTGTTACTACTGCTCTCAGGCAACATCCACCCTAATCCTGGCCCTTCTCTATTTCAGGGGTTGAGTGCACCGAAACCAGGCACCTTAATCTTTGCATCACTAAATATCCGCAGCCTGACAGCAAAGTTTGACAAGCCTGGGTAGCCCTACATAATCCAGATGTACTGTCTGTGGTAGAGACATGGCTCACTCCCAAGATCCCTGATGCAGCCATCAGTCTACTGGGCTATTCCATCTTTAGGCAAGATCGTAAATCTAAAAGAGGTGGCGGTTGTGCAATCTACCTTAAGGACAGTCTTCAGGGCATAGTCCTGAATTTACCCAGCCTAGGGTCATTCGCCCAGGCCCTTGCCATTAAGATTCTTCTTGGGACCCACAACAAAACTGTTACAATTCTGTCTATGTCCACCTAAACAAGTGTAGTAAGCAGGATAAGGTTCTGGCACACACCAACTGATAAAAGGAACGCATGAAGTAATAAAAAATTAAAATTTATTGCACCAAGAAAGACAGAACATCTTTCCTGACATGTTTCAGATTGACTACCAATTCTTTTTACCTTATCCTGCTTACTACTCATGTTGGTTCTTGAGCACCACATCCCAGTGCACACTCATTTTGGAACAAGTCCCCCTAAACAACAAACAACTCCGCCCAAGGTCTCCATGCTGTCATAGACTGTCTTGGAAGCCTAACCCTAAGCTCTGAGGTTATACTTTTAGGTGATTTCAATATTAATTGGCTTGCCCCTGAAACTAGCCAATTCAAGGATGCAATTCAGGCTATCAACTTTACCCACCTCATTGAAACTCCCACTAGGACTAACTACAGGACGTGCACTAGTACTTTGATTCACCGGGTGCTCACCAACCAACCTGAGGATGCCTCTAATGCCTCCGTCCTCCCGGATGACATCAGTGACCACTCCTCTGTCATGTTCAGTTGGGCTAATAATTTCTCCAAACCACCACCTAGAACAATCACCAGCAGAGTTCTCAAACCTGGTCAAGCTGACTGATTCAAAAGGGATCTCCTCAATGCTGACTAGACCTCGTTTTTTGAGGCTTCCGACGTTGACGACACGCTCATCCATTTCATCCTCCTCTTCAATACACTCTGTGACACCCATACTCCCATAAAAATGTGGAAGATCAAAGGCTACTTTAACTGCTGGATGAGCCCCGATACCCTTGAGCTAATGAAAAACAGAGACCACCTCTGGCATATAGCTAGGGCCACTGGCAAGCAGTCTGATATCCTGAACTACAAATGTGTGAGGAAGAACTGTACCATGACCATCCAATTAGCCAAAAACTTATACTATAAAGATGTCCTAACCAAAACTGGAATGACGGGTGCAAATTCTGGGCTAACCTAAATGAGGTCACCGGGCGAGAACCCAAAATGGCCCCTACCATGCTCTGCATTGATGGCTCCCCCATCCTTGACCCTAAATCTTTCACCAACACCTTTAACAATGCCTTCATCGACTTGCAGCATGTTCTCCCCATTGACTTCTTCTCCCCATCCATCCCTGTTGCACCCATGCAATCCCCATCACATCCCCTCTTTCGCTTCAAGACTATTACCTTCGGAGAAACCAGGAAATATATTCGCAAAGTGCTTGGGAAGGGGAGATTCAGTGAGGATAACCTCGACCTAAAACTAATTTCGCTCTCACCCATATCCTTAACCTCTTGCTCCGTCTCGCAGTATTCCCCCAAAAATGGAAGGCTGCAGTGGTCACCTCTGTGTACAAGAATGAGGATCGTGCCCTCCTCAGGAATTATAGACCCATCTCTATACTACCACTACTCTCAAAGGCCCTTGAATGAATTGTTGCCAACCAACTTGTTGATTATCTAGACAAGCACATGCTCCTATGCGCAGAGCAACATGGCTATAGGGCTGAGCATAGCACCACTACAGCCCTCCTGGAATTCACAGGCTTCATCCACAAATCCCTCAACCTTGGCCAGCTAGTCAGGGCTATCTATATTGACCTAACAAAGGCCTTTGACATGGTCAACCATGCCCTCTTAGTTGACCAACTCACTGCCATAGGTCTTGCCCCTGAGGCAGCTGTATGATTCTGCAGCTACCTACACTGCTGAACACAGCAAGTCAGGATAGATACCTTTCTTTCTGACACCAAGCCTGTGTGCTCAGGCATTCCACAGGGGTCAATACTGGGCCCCCTCCTCTTTAGCCTATTTCTGAATTGCCTCCCCCTAGCCAGTCAGTGCCGTATCCTCCTCTACGCAGATGATGCGGTTATCTTTTCTAATGGCTCTGACCCCACTGCTCTTGAGCAACAGCTACAACATGACTTCACCAGCGTTGAATTGTGGTTCAAAAATCATAAATTGATAATGAAGGACAAAAAAACATGATGTTCACCAGCCTTAAGAACAAGCACAAAAACTACCCACTATCAATATGTGATAGGGGTGGTGTTTCTCTTGAACATGTTCAATACTTCAAGTATCTTCGAATTACTCTTGACAGCTCACTCTCCTATGCCCTCCACATAGACATCACAGCTAAAACAATCAACAAACGCTTAGGTCTACTTTATTGCCATAGGCAGAGCCTGACCCCTGAGGCCCTCAGCATAGCGGTCCACATTTCAGTGGGTTCTGTAATGGACTACAGACTGCTAGTATATGGCTCTGCCACAGATACTGCCCTCTGACGTATAAGAACTGCCCTTAACAATGCCTGCAGGCTCACCTTAGGGGCATACCAACTAACCCACACCTGCGATCTCTATGCAAAGGCTCACTGGCTAACGCTCTTTGGTCGCTTGAAACATCAATCCTGCCTTCTGGCCAAAAAGATCTGCCTTGGTCAGCTTCCAAATGGGGTCCAACAACTCCTACTTCCCAGCACTAATCCCAGGCCCACCCAAAATTCAGAACTGCAGTCCTTCCTGACTCCAAAACGTCGGACATCTCAAGGACAAAGGACCTTTGCATATCAGGCACCGTTGTGGTTCAACTCCCTCCATGAGAACATTAGTAGCCTGCCCACTCTGTGGACCTCCAAAAAGAACCTAAAGAACCATTTAATACAGGAATCTCAATGTGTCTGGCATCGCTAGCACCTAGCAAAGGCATCTCCTACCATCTGCCCTTCTGCCAAACAGACCCTCTCTCTCTCTCTCTCTCCTCCCTCCCTCCTCCCTCCCTCTCTCTCTCTCTCTCTCTCTCTCACTCCCTCTTGGACACCCTGCACTTGGGGCTCAACCCTCTACCCTGTGTCTCCAGCACTTTTATGCGCTAACCCCCTTGTGTTGCTGACAACTAACAGGCTCCCTGTTGGGCACAGTTATTTAGTCTGTTCCTGTATGTATCTGATTATGTTTACCTATTCCAGTTTTGTCTTCGCTGTATTTTTTGCATTCCTTTGTTTAAAGACCAAATGTACCTAAATGTTCTCATTCTAATTCTATTGCCTTGTTTGTCTCAATCCTCTGTATAGTCACCTATTTGTTCTAAATGTACTAATGTGGAACCTATGTAAAGAGCTCTGAGCTCAAATGGTTAATCTGAGATCAGAAATCTAAATGAATTCTGTGACTATATAAAAGTATATATAAAAATGATCAATTAATAGGTGCAGTACGAAACCCAATTTTAACATACAAATGCACTAATTGTACATATTGATAATATAGTTTAATTTCAATGTTATATATGTACATATTCATGATTACAGAACTTCCTAACAATATTGTACACCATATATTCTGAATATGTCTCGTCTGTTAAAAAAAAAACAAACATATATATATATATACCCATTAATGAAATGTGTTATCATGTACTGAACTCCCAAAATAGACATATCTGGCTAAGGGACAAGCGGACAAATGCTTAAAACACAATTGCATAAATGATATATATTATTCCTTTTTTGTTTGCATTGTTTTTCTGTATTGTGCAATTTCTTTATACTTCCCCTGACATCTAACTAGGATTCTTAGAGCTATAATAAGATTCAGAAAATATGAATAAACAAGACTGTGTTTGTTCGTTATCCCAATATCCAAAGGACTTATTGTGATGATCAGTCCCAAAGTTAATATACAATTGGGTTACTGACCCAGTGCCTCTGCTAAATTTTTTTCACATGTCCCATCCCCTACGCTCAAATGACAAATCCCTTCTTGTTGTCTCCAAGACTTCAACCTTTATGGCAGACCAAACATAGAAACATAGATTTTGATGGCAGATAAGGACCACTTGGCCCACCCAGTCTTCCCATTTCCCTACCTAATGGATAAGCTGCAGACCCTAGTTAACCAGCAGCCTACTTCTTCCTACCCCCACCCCCTAGAATTGCCTTATGACTGTCCCATGCATGCTTGAATTCCACCACTGTTTTTGACTCCCACAACCTCCTCGGAGGCCGTTCCATGCATCCACAACCCTCTCTGTGAAAAATACTTCCTTAAATTACCTCTGAGCCACCCCTTCTATCTTCAAATTGTGCCCCTTGTTCTTGCACACCTCTTTTTGAAAGATGCTACCCTCTTGGACTTCGTTGATTCCCTTGAGGTACCTGAAAGTTTCTATCATGTCCCCCTCTCCCTCCTTTCCTCGAGGCTATACATATTTAGCTCCTTAAGTCTCTCTTCATATGTCTTCGGTGCAGACCCTGCACCATTTTAGTTGCCCTCCTCTGGACAGCTTCCATCCTGTCTATGTCTTCTGCGGAGATTGGGTCTCCAGAACTGCACGCAGTACTCCAGATGGGGTCTCACCAACTGTCTGTACAGAGGATAATAACTTCCTGTTTTCTACTGGTGATGCCTCTCCTATGCATCCCAGTATCGCCCAACCCTCCTTGCTGCCCTCTCACATTGCTTGTCCACCTTTAGGTCATCTGATATGACTACCCCCAGGTCCCTTTCCATTTTGTTGTTGTTAGTATCTCACCCCTCATTTGTACTCTTCCCCTGGGTTTTGTTTCCCAGGTGCATTACCTTGCACTTCTTAGCATTGAATCTAAGCTGCCATACATTTGACCATTTCTCTAACCTTGCCAAGTCCTTTCTCATCCTTTCCACCCACCTTGTGCATCAACTCTGTTGTAGATCTTTGTGTCATCTGCAAAGAGACATACTTTTCCTTCCAGTCCCTCTGCAATGTAAGCTTATAAAGACATTGAAGAGGACTCAGTCTAATACTGAACCCTGCGGTACCCCACTAGTAACCCCCATTTCTTCAGAGTGGACTCCATTTACTACTACTCTCTGTGTCCTATTCTCCAGCCAATTCTTTACCCAGGATGTCATCTTGGGACCCACTCCCAGGATAGCTAACTTGTATATTAATCTTTTGTGTGGGACTGTGTCAAATGCCTTGCTAAAGTCTAGGTAGGCCATGTCCACAGCCCCTCCCTGATCTACTACTTTGGTCACCCAGTCAAAGAAATCAATCAGATTTGTCTGGCATGACCTTCCGCTGTGAATCCATGCTGCCTTGGGTCCTGTGCCCCTCTGGCCTCTAGATACTCAACAATTCTTTCCTTCAGAAGTGATTCCATCATTTCCCTACCACTGAGGTTAAACTAACAGGTCTGTAGTTTCCTGCTTCTGCCTTGCTCCACTTTTGTGAAGGGAATCACATCTGCCTTCCTCCAGTCCTCAGGTACCACCCCATCCTCCCATGATTTGTTAAAGAGGATAGTCAGTGGTGTCACTAGTTCTACCCTTAGTTCTTTTAGAATTCTGGGATGAATCCATCAGGCCCCATTGCTTTGTCCACCTTCAGTTTTAAGAGTTCTTTCAGAACCCTTTCTTCTGTAAATGGGCTGGTATCAACTTCTGTATCCAGAGTGTTTCTGCTGTTTGTTTTAGGTACCTCCCCTCTTCCTTTGTAAATACTGAGCAAAAATATTTGTTTAGTATCTCTGCCTTTTCACAGCCACCGTCTGCCGCCCTCCCTCCCTTTATTAAGCCTCACTAACCCTCCTTGGTCTTCCTTGGCTCCCTGATGTACCTATAAAAGGTTTTATCCCCCTTCTTAACTGAGTTGGCAATCTTTTCCTCGGTTTGGACCTTTGCTGTTCTGACTGCCTTCCCAGCATCCTTTTGCTTTCCACTGGGGTGTCAAACAGACGAGGCATACTGATGAGTCCTGGTAGGATGAAACACGTGTCTATGTTTTCTGTTTGCACCCTTTGCAAACTGTGTGAGAGGCCTTTCGGCACCATGCAATTCTGCTTAAAGTTGGACCTGCGTAACATTCTGTGGTGATTTGCATATGCAGCCCATGATGCTTTGCATTGTGTGGGCATGTGTGATTTTGTATTTTCTTGAAACTTGGCTTCCCAGCCCAATGCCCTTTGGGGTAACCCTTGCCTCAGTGTTTGCGCACAGAGGTTCTTTGTCTTTTAAATAGTTTTTTATTTTAATGGGTTCACCACAACATATCCAAGATGCACTGTCTTAGGGTAGCTGGTCCATTCCACTGGGGTGTCAAACAGATGAGGCATACTGATGAGTCCTGGTAGGACGAAACACGTGTCTATGTCTTCTGTTAGCACCCTTTGCAAACTGTGTGAGAGGCCTTTCGGCACCATGCAATTCTGCTTAAAGTTGGACCAGCATAACATTCTGTGGTGATTTACATATGCAGCCCATGATGCATTGCATTGTGTGGGCATGTGTGATTTTGTATTTTCTTGAAACTTGGCTTCCCAGCCCAATGCCCTTTGGGGTAACCCTTGCCTCAGTGTTTGCACACAGAGGTTCTTTGTCTTTTAAATAGTTTTTTATTTTAATGGGTTCACCACAACATATCCAAGACACACTGTCTTAGGGTAGCTGGTCCATTCCACTGGGGTGTCAAACAGATGAGGCATACTGATGAGTCCTGGTAGGACGAATCACCTGTCTATGTCTTCTGTTAGCACCCTTTGCAAACTGTGTGAGAGGCCTTTCGGCACCATGCAATTCTGCTTAAAGTTGGGCCTGCATAACATTCTGTGGTGATTTGCATATGCAGCCCATGATGCTTTGCATTGTATGGGCATGTGTGATTTTGTATTTTCTTGAAACTTGGCTTCCCAGCCCAATGCCCTTTGGGGTAACCCTCGCCTCAGTGTTTGCACACAGAGGTTCTTTGTCTTTTAAATAGTTTTTTATTTTAATGGGTTCACCACAACATATCCAAGACGCACTGTCTTAGGGTAGCCGGTCCATTCCACTGGGGTGTCAAACAGATGAGGCATACTGATGAGTCCTGGTAGGACGAATCACGTGTCTATGTCTTCTGTTAGCACCCTTTGCAAACTGTGTGAGAGGCCTTTCTGCACCATGCAATTCTGCTTAAAGTTGGACCTGCATACCATTCTGTGGTGATTTACATATGCAGCCCATGATGCTTTGCATTGTGTGGGCATGTGTGATTTTGTATTTTCTTGAAACTTGGCTTCCCAGCCCAATGCCCTTTGGGGTAACCCTTGCCTCAGTGTTTGCACTCAGAGGTTCTTTGTCTTTAAATAGTTTTTATTTTAATGGGTTCACCACAACATATCCAAGACACACTGTCTTAGGGTAGCTGGTCCATTCCACTGGGGTGTCAAACAGACGAGGCATACTGATGAGTCCTGGTAAACTAAACACGTGTCTATGTCTTCTGTTAGCATCCTTTGCAAACTGTGTGAGAGGCCTTTCGGCACCATGCAATTCTGCTTAAAGTTGGGCCTGCATAACATTCTGTGGTGATTTGCATATGCAGCCCATGATGCTTTGCATTGTGTGGGCATGTGTGATTTTGTATTTTCTTGAAACTTGGCTTCCCAGCCCAATGCCCTTTGGGGTAACCCTTGCCTCAGTGTTTGCGCACAGAGGTTCTTTGTCTTTTAAATAGTTTTTTATTTTAATGGGTTCACCACAACATATCCAAGACACACTGTCTTGGGTAGCTGGTCCATTCCACTGGGGTGTCAAACAGATGAGGCATACTGATGAGTCCTGATAGGACCCTTTGCAAACTGTGTGAGAGGCCTTTCGGCACCATTCAATTCTGCTTAAAGTTGGACCTGCATAACATTCTGTGGTGATTTGCATATGCAGCCCATGATGCTTTGCATTGTGTGGGCATGTGTGATTTTGTATTTTCTTGAAACTTGGCTTCCCAGCCCAATGCCCTTTGGGGTAACCCTTGCCTCAGTGTTTACACACAGAGGTTCTTTGTCTTTTAAATAGTTTTTTTTTATTTTAATGGGTTCACCACAACATATCCAAGACACACTGTCTTAGGGTAGCTGGTCCATTCCACTGGGGTGTCAAACAGACGAGGCATACTGATGAGTCCTGGTAGGATGAAACACATGTCTATGTTTCTGTTAACACCCTTTGCAACTGTGTAAGAGGCCTTCGGCACCATGCAATTCTGCTTAAAGTTGGACCTGCATAACATTCTGTGGTGATTTGCATATGCAGCCCATGATGCTTTGCATTGTATGGGCATGTGTGATTTTGTATTTTCTTGAAACTTGGCTTCCCAGCCCAATGCCCTTTGGGGTAACCCTTGCCTCAGTGTTTGCGCACAGAGGTTCTTTGTCTTTTAAATAGTTTTTTATTTTAATGGGTTCACCACAACATATCCAAGACACACTGTCTTAGGGTAGCTGGTCCATTCCACTGGGGTGTCAAACAGATGAGGCATACTGATGAGTCCTGGTAGGACCCTTTGCAAACTGTGTGAGAGGCCTTTCGGCACCATTCAATTCTGCTTAAAGTTGGACCTGCATAACATTCTGTGGTGATTTGCATATGCAGCCCATGATGCTTTGCATTGTGTGGGCATGTGTGATTTTGTATTTTCTTGAAACTTGGCTTCCCAGCCCAATGCCCTTTGGGGCAACCCTTACCTCAGTGTTTGCGCAGAGAGGTTCTTTATCCTTTTGCTTTAACTGATACAGTTCTCTGTTCTGCTCCTTCTGTGATTCCTTGTACTTACTGAATGCTTTCTTTTTCTCTTGAACCTTCACTGCCAAACTTTTTGCTTTGCTACGTCCAAACTTTGGAAGTCACTCCCACTCTCAGTCTGTTGCTCTTTTACCCACTCTCAATTTATAAAATCGCTGTGGGCTCACTTTAAAGTCAACTCAAATTGTGTCTACGTGCAATCCTTGCATGTTGTCCTCATGCTTACCTGCCATATGCTGACAGTCTGAATGTCAGCACTGCCTCAGCTGAAACAGCTGGTATGTACTTTTCCACGGCTAACTGCATTTGATTGCTTTCTATTGTTTGTATCTATGCTACATTAATATTCGTTCTCAATACATGTACTGTTTTATCTCATGTATTGTATTATATTGTTTTATATTGTACTGCCTACCTTGTAACCTCCTAGTTTTGTATTATATTGTATGTCTTGTAACCTCCTGAGTCATATCTGAAAATAGGTGCTATCTGTGTCTAGTGCACTTAACTGGTCAATATATGTTAATAAATAAATAAATATGTAAGAACACTTGGCCTAGCACTTTAATCAGTGTATTTCATATTGCTGACACACTAGTAATGCACTCCATAATGCTGATAGTAGCTGTAATAAGAACGTAACTACAAGGTATCCAATATTACATCAGATCAAAAAATGCAACTCATGAGGATTTATCCATATATATTGTTCGACTCATACCCATTATGTAAAGGTTTGAGCAGTCTTAAAGTATATAAACAATTAATATATTATCTGCTGATGTTTTGAAAATATAGTTATACACAGTGCTATTGCAATGTCCTTTATATATTATTTCTCCAATAAAGACAGAGCTGTTGTTTAAAAAGCTCTGTAATAGACAACATCTTGACCTGTTCTACACAGAATGCTCATTTTCAACATTTAAGCTTTCAGTTTCTTACAACTCATGGAGACAACATATTATCCCTTGCTGTGCTGTGGACTGATATAGCTGGCTGGAATTCCTATATGTTCTAAATCTGTCAGCAGTCTAAGCATTAAGCAATGGGTGATATCAGAAATTATATACTTAGGTTGCTTTACTATTTAGTTTTTGTAATTATTTTAAGCCCCATTGTACATGGCTACAAATGGAACTGACCCTTTTTGGCTTTGTAGTTTACCTCAATATGAAAGCGCTTGCTGTGGTACTAAAAGTAAAGTAAATAGGTTCAGTGAGTTCTCTTTTTAAAAAAGAATGCTAACTTAGTACAGTAGTTTTAAATATAGTGTATCAGCATTTTGTTGGTGTTCAAAGTATTTATGTGCATACCTTTCAAGACGGCTATATGGAACAGGTTCTTCCCTATGTGATTTATATTGCAGGTAGCAGGAACCACACTGGCTGAAACACTATACCTGTTTCTACAGATGAATATAAATATATTTCTTCTGATAATTACTGAGGTCATCCCCTGTGGCTCTTTTGACTACTGGTCGGCTTTTTGCAGAGTGGGCTGCACAGGGGCATTGCTTTGGCTGATGACGTGGTGCGTCGACATCAGCATTCTGACATCAGCAGAGCATGGCTCAAGAGGATGTCCAGGAAGACCTATTTAAGACCTTTGCAACAGCAGTTCAGCACTCCTGTTACTTGACAGACAGGACGCTGAGTACTGCTGTCAGAAAGGCAAGGGCAGTCCAAATACAGCTTTTGAAGCTTTTATTTCCATTATAGCCTTACAATTCATGGGAAATTAACTAAGAGTTCAGACAGGGTGCTGTGTCTTTCAAATACAGATTAGTACCTGAAAAAAAGTTGGAAGTGTTAAGCATTCACTCCATGTGAGTTATAAAAGTAAACATTTGTTGGTGCATTTCTTAGCTTTAGTTGTGAACTTCCGGCTTTTAAAAACTTTATTATTAAACAGTGCAAATGTTTTCAACAGGCCGGATATTCAGAAATGCGCCAAAGGCAAGCGCAACCCTGATGTAGCGCAACACAACTGTGCAATGGTGCAGTGACTGCAGTATTCAATGGTTGCACACTGCAACATGCACCAGTGCAACACAGCTAAATATCATATGGATGCACTATGGCACAGTCAGAAGTGCACCAGGGAGCAACCAGACATGTACCATAGTGCAATCAGGGATGCGCAAGGGGCAGAGAAAGATGCGCCAAGGCACAGCAGGATCAGCCACAGGCACAGCAGGGAACCAGGCATCAGGGAAGGTGGGGGGACAGTGCAAGGAGGTGGAGGAACCAGGACAGGAACACTGGCAGGGACATACAGTGGCCCACAGGTGACCACCGCCCAAGGAGTGCAGGCATGCAGCTAGCCACCCCCCCTGCACTGGGGCAGTGGATGCATGGTACAGGCAACACCGATGTCCAAGGGTGAGCCCCCACTGGCCAACACCCACCGGACAGCTTACCCCTGGCTGCACGGACAAAAGCGGTCCACACCTTGGCACACGGCACCAACACACATGCCACACAGCCTGTACAGCCAGCCCTTGGCCACTCCAAGGCACAGCCACTGACTGAGGGGCATGTCCCTACCATGCATGGTCCACACAATAGCACTGGCACATCACACAGCCACCCACCCCACCACTGCAGCATAGTACCACTCAGCAGCTGCAAAGTAGACATGAACACAGACAGGTAAATAAGTAACAAATATATTTCAATGCAAACAACAATGACAGAACACAACAGTCGAAAACAAGGGGGAGGGTAGGTGAGGGAGGAAAGGGGACAGAGGACAGGGTCTGTACAGTTAGATGGGGAAGGTAGGGGAAGGGAGGTCAGATGTGAGAAGGGAGCTCTAGGCCATGAAGGCCAGCCACAGCCTGCCGCTATCTGGCTCCTCTCCCTGCTCCGGTCCCTGAGCAGTATCCATCTTGTCTGGTCCACAATCTCCATGATGTGGGAGGTAATCAAAATTATTTGTCACAGGAGGCAACAATACAGAGGCAGGCAGGAACCCCTCTGGACACCTATGGCAAAGGAAGGAACAGGTGATCAGTGCATGCCATAACACCCTAGCCCCCCACTGTGCGCAGCAGGCAGTGGGAACACTTGTCCCTGGAGTGGCACCCTGGCCACTTGCAGTGGGTGGGCCTACACCTGCTGCCAACCCGGCAAGCCATGGCAATGAACAGCACTGGACACCGCTGCCCAAGGGCCACCCGACTGCACAGCGGCAGGCAGGTGGCTAGGTGCTTCAGCAGAACCACAGCAGCACTGGTGGCAGCTGGACACACACCCAGCCCACCAACAGCTGCCACACATGTGCAATGGCTGCCCCATGGTGCCACGCACACTGCACCGTGTGTTGCACACAGCTGCTATGGCATAAGGCACAGGAGGCCGTGGCCATACCCCCACCCCCGCTGAACACCCTGCACAGCAATGTGAGAATGCACAGTGCCTACCTGCCCACTGTGGTGCTGCTCATGCCGGTCTTGCTGCTGCACCTCCGCCACCGCTAGGTCCTGCTCCCCCAGCTGAAGGGCCTGCAGTGACGGCCTGCCAGGTCCCCTGCTGCCCTGGCATGCCTCCAATCTTCAGGTCCCAGGACAGGAACACAGACAGGCACACATCAGAACAGAGCCACAGCATGAGCTCACCACCCCCAGAGCACAGTGTGCACCCCAGCTGGGCAAGGCTGCAGGGCAGTGGCTCATCGCACCCAGTGACAGACAATGCCATGCCACAGGGCACACAATGACAGGCCCCCTTGGCATGGCATGCAGCCCTGCCAACACCATGGTACAGTGGTCATGCACAGCCGCAGTATGAGTCCACTTACCTGGCCAGGGCATGGCCCCCCTGTGGACATGCACCTGCAGCATCCTCAGCCACTCCAGGTCCCTCCTCACCAGGTCACCATAACAGTGGCGGCACTGCTTCCTGGTGCGTTGCACCCCTGTGGCCTGGACCAGCCCATCTGCAATGGCCTGCCGCACCTTGATCCTGGGCCATTGCAGGGGCTGCTGCCCGAACAGGCTGGCAGCATGGGGCTCCACCTGGGCCACCAGGTTGAGAAGCTCCACCTGGCTTCAGTTCCTTGACCATTGGACAGCATGGTGCACCATGGTGCTATAGCAAACCAATGATGCAAAATGGCACCCAGCAGCGCACGTGCACAATGTGCACGGGATGCGCACCTCACAAGCAGTTGTGCTACCTCCAGCAATCATGCATCTCCAGGGATGTGTGGTGTGGGCGTGGCCACACTTAGCACATGGAGACGGGTCTCAATAGACCAAAGGGCAGGGTGGGGGACAGGGGTCAGCATGTGTAATGTGCAAGTGGGTACCATAGGGCCCATGACACATGGTGCGCAATAGGGCTATTAAAGCACCATACCCAATAGGCCCAGTTGCACCACAGCGTCATAGGCCCAATGGTGCCCAGGCACCATAGGCCCAATAGCGCCCGAGCGCCATATGCCCAATAGCGCTCAAGTGCCTTAGGGTCCATGGCGCATAGGGTACCATGGCCCCCTATAGCGCTCCAAGCACATGGTGTACAATAGGCACTAGCACATGCCACAGCACATGCGTGTTGACAAACGCACACTGCGCATGCCATGGCATTGCACAACAACATGTGCCAGAGCAAGTTCATTGCGTAAGGCGCAAGAGCACAATTTTCACCCATCATATGCAGATTAGCTCATCAGCCTATCTGCGGTACAATGGGGATATTTGCATGTCATTACCATTGTGCAACAGTCCATTTGCATGCAATGCGCTATAACGGTGCCACACAACAGCACAGGCCATGGACTGGTATTGCAACTAACAGAGGTAGGTTGCGCCTGCTGAGGAGATGGCCAGTACAGCAGGATGGATGGTTGGGTTGGGACGCTGCAGCCACTAACCACATGTCCATGTCCACAGGTAGCAACATGTCTGATCATGAGGAGGTTGAGGAGCGTGGGTCTGCACGCAAGCGCAGACCCAACTTTACTAAAGTGGAGGCAGATGCCCTGTTTGAGATGTACCTTGACAAGGAGCCATTACTGAGTGGTGCCACTGGCACACCCCAGGCCAGGGCTGCAGCCTGGGTGGAGGTGGCGGCGGCCATGAACCAGCAGGGCAGCCACCAGCATTCTGCACAGGAGTGCAAGAAGAAGGTGGACATCGACCAATGTCATATCAATGAGAAGTGGGAAGCCAGGTCAGCCACAGGTGGGGGCCAGGCTGCCATGCCACAGCTCACGGTGCAGGAGCAGCTGGTGGTGGCCACCATGCAGTGCAGTGCAGTCAAGGGTGTGCCAGATGGTGGTTTCTAGACTGGAAGAAGTTCATCACTGCATGGTAGGTATGGCGGGTTAAGGGGGTATGGATGGTTCAGCAGCACTAACGCATCTGTGTTCCCTTGCAGCATCAACTCACCAACATGCAGTGGCAGGGGCACCTGTGGCTGCCATAGGGGCATACCCAGCCCCGGAGGACCAGCCATCCACCTCCTCGGGTATCTAGGGGCCTGTTCAGCTGCAGCACACCACCACTGTCCAGCCAGATGTCCTGGCAGTGGTAGTGGATGAGGCCCTGGCTGTGTTCCTGCAGGACACCAGCCATGGCATGCTCTGTGCAGAGACACAGATCAGGGCAGGGTCTGGCACCAATGATGAAGTGACAATCATCCTGGACAGCGGGAGTCATGTCATGGTAGAGACACCCATACCATCCACCATCACTGGCAGTGCGGCCAGTGGCCTGTTGGCAGTGGAACGGCTACCCGCCACTGCTCCGGTACCACTGTGTATACAGGCACAGTGGTGCTGGGTGGCGGTGGTGGTGCAACCTCACAGGCACTGTCCAGTGCACAGGGGCTGGAGGGACAGCTGCAGCAGATGGCTGGGGATGTTGGGCAGCCAGCTGCAGCGTCCACCACTGGTGCACCTAACATTGTCCAACCCCATGAGGATACTGCGGCGCAGCGCCCACCTGAGCGGGGGGCTATGCAGCGTGGTCATATGCCACTGGTGAGATGGTGCCACGCCCATGCACCCCTGGGTGCTGACCCCTTTCCCGAGCCCACCCGATTGCTGGGGGCCTCTTTGGAACAACAGGTGCTTCTCGTGGCTGGGGTGCATGCACTCCATTCAGAGATGCACCAGGCAGCCAAGCAGCACAAGATGGGCTCTGCGCAGGTCCTGGAGCCCATATAACACCTGTGGGAGGACATGACAGCAGCCCTGGACCGCAAAGCCAATGCCATCATGGGTAGCCTTGCACCACTGGCTGCCACAGGGCAGGGTCACCTGCAACAGACACTGCAGAGTGCAGTGTCCACCCCACGGCCTCAGCTTCAGTGTGACCCCCTCATTGTCAACACCAGGCTCCGCTGTGGGAATCCTAGGCATGCCAGGTGTGGGCCTGTTTGGGAGCCTGCAGACCCCTGCAAGGACTTACATAGAAACATGGAAACATAGACTTTGATGGCAGATAAGGACTGCTTGGCCCACGTAGTCTGCCCATTTCACTACCTAGAGGATAAGCTGCAGATCCTATTTAACCAACAGCCTATTTCTTCCTACCCCCCCCACAAAAATTGCCTTATGTTTGTCCCATACATTCTTGAATTCTCCCACAGTTTTAGACTAGCCCTCAGGAAGGCTGTTCCATGCATCCACACCCTCTCTGAAAAAAATACTTCTCACATTGCTCCTGGAGCCATCCTCCATCTTCAAATTGTGTCCCTTGTTCTTGCACATCTCTTTTTCTGAAAGATGCTACCCTCTTGGACTTTGTTGATTCCACTGAGGTACTTAAACATTTCTATCATGTTCCCCCTCTCCCTCCTTTCCTCAGGGGTACATATTAAGCTCCTTTAGCCTCTCCTCACATGGCTTCTCTTGCAGACCCTGCACCATTATGGTTGCCCTCCTCTGAATTGCCTCCATCCTATGTCCTTGTGGAAATGGGGTCTCCAGAACTTGACGCAGTACTCCAGATGGGGTCTCACCAAATGTCATACAGGGGGATAACAACTTCATGTTTTCTGCTGGTGATGCCTTTCCCTATACATTCCAGTATCCCCCCAGCCCTCCCTACCGCCTTCTCACATTGCTTGCTAACCTTAAAGTCATCTGTTATGATTACCTCCAGGTCCCTTTCCATTTTTGTTGTTGTTACTACCTCTTCCCCCATTGTGTAATCTTCTCCTGGGTTTTTGTTTCCCAGGTGCTTTACTTTGCACTTCTTTGCATTGAATCCAAGCTGCCATACTTCTGACCATTCCTCCAACCTTGCCAAGTCCCTTCTCATCCTTTCCACGCCTCCTTGTTTATCAACCCTGTTGCAGATCTTTGTGTCATCTGCAAAGAGGCATACTTTTCCTTCCAGTCCCTCTGCAATGTCACTTATAAAGATGTTAAAAAGGATTGGACCAAAGTACTGAACCCTGCGGTACTCCACTAGTAACCCATCTTTCTTCAGAGTGGACTCTGTTTACAATTGCCTTCTGTATCCTGTTGCTCAGCCAATGTTTTACCCAGGCTACCACCCTGGGACCCACTCCAAGGCTGATTAATTTGACTACTAATCTTTTGTGTGGGACTGTGTCAAATGCCTTGCTAAAGTCTAG
Organism: Neoceratodus forsteri; assembly: GCA_016271365.2. NCBI lineage: Eukaryota > Metazoa > Chordata > Ceratodontiformes > Ceratodontidae > Neoceratodus > Neoceratodus forsteri. The sequence goes on from CM057454.1 coordinate 679,513,387, forward strand.
GTAGGCCATGTCCACAGCCCCTCCCTGGTCTACTACTTTGGTCACCCAGTCAAAGAAATCAATTAGATTTGTCTGACATGACCTTCCCACTGTGAACCCATGCTGCCGTGGGTTCTGTGCCCTACTGGCCTCTAGGTACTGGTCCTGGTCATGTTCCTGCAGTCCCACCACTGGGGGGCAGTCACAGATCCCCCTGTAGCTGTTACGCAGCCTGTGGCTGTCGAGTGGCCACAGCACAGCCGCCCCATGTCTGTGGTGGCTGTGTGTCCGTGCAGTGAACCTGACGTGCACGCCACCCTGTCCACTGTCTGCTGCCACAACCCTGTGTGCACATGGGCATTGTGTGTGTGTGCATGACACAGTTGTGGCATCTGTGTGTTGTGCCACACACTTCCAGTGTGCTCACATGCCCGGCCGCTGCCCCATGTGGCATGTGTGTGATGATGCCAACTCAGCACCAGTTGCACTTGTGCACCGGTGCCCAGCATCTGATCCACACCACATGCTAGCACCTGAGCATGTGCCTACAGGTGCCAGTGTGTGTGTGTGTGTGTGTGTGTGTTGCTGTACAGTGCTGCGTGGTGCTGCATGTGGCTCTGTGGCATGGCCCTCCATCCCTGCCCCATGCCTGTGTATGCATGCCCATGGTCATGCCTGCACATGCCTGTGTGCCTTGCCAATGTGTCTGTTCTGTGCATGGGGGTTTGTCCACCTACCTGCATGTGCCATAGCACTCCTGTGTGATTGTGTCACGATGCTGGTGTGCCATCCTCTGGAGCCGGTGATCCCTCCTCCCAGGGGGGCTGCCCACCGTCCACTGCTGTTCCCCTCTTCAGCCTCAACAGCTATCCCACGGTCAATCTCCATGTTGTACAGCATGCATCAGGCCAGGAATAGTCTGCAGGCCTTCAAGGGTCTGTACTGTAGGGCACTGCCAGACCTGTCTAAGCAATGGAACCATGCTGTCAGCACCCCGAACACATGCTCAGTGATGTTCCATGTGCTGGCGTGTGCCTCATTGTACTGCTCCTCTGCTGGGGATGACAGGCACTGGTAGGGGGTGAGCAGCCAGGGCCTGAGTGGGTAGCCACTGTTACCTGTGTGGACAGAGATATGGTTAGCCTGCTGCCCTCTGTCACTGTGCCCCATACCCTTCACTGGCACACTCGCCAGTGCCCTGGCCCTTCCCACCCCCATCCCATGTCCTGCTGTACCCAGCTGCCCGTGGTCTTGCCATTCTCACCCACTAGGTGACCTGTGAGGATGTCCCCACTCTTGAACCTGTTGCACAGTGCTGAGCTGTGCCAGATGAAGGCGTTATGTGTGCTCCCAGGGTGTGTAGCACAGACATTGATTATGTGGCCCCTGGCATCACACACCACCTGGCAGTTGATACTGGATTAGCCCTTTCTGTTGACATATGCTACCCCCTCCGGCCCAGGTGGCATGCAGATGCCCACATGGGTGCAGTCGATGGCCCCTAGCATGCCAGGCATCCATGCTACCCTGTGGAACACCTACATGGTTGCTGTACGCTCTGCCTGTGCGCTGGGGAAGTGGATGTATTCTGCAGCATATGGCAGCAGGGCATTGAGGAATTGTGTGAGGAGCCATGACGTTGCTGACTGTGTTATGCCTGTGGTGTCCCCTGTTGGTCTCTGGAAGGTGCCCGTGGTGAGCAGGCACATGACAGCTGTTACCTTCATCTCCACTGTGAGGGTGTGGCTCTGTCTAGTGAATGCCTGCATCTCCTTACCACACAGCTCACACAGCTGCCTCAGGATCACCCAGTTCAGGCAATACTGGCCCACGATCTCCATGTCAGCATGGGTCTCAAAGGTGATGTGGGTCCGGTACCACCTGTTCCGGGCATACCACCAAGAGGTCCTTCCACAGCCATGTTGCTCTGCCTCCTGCCTCCTCACACTCCTCATTATGGCCTCCATCTGGAATGCTGCACTGTCCATGGCCCCTGTTGTTCTGTCACACCCTGGGTGTCTGGCTCCACTGGCCCACCAGGCTCTGTGGGGCAGTGACTGTCGCTTGGCAGGGCCCCCTTCTGTGTACCCTGCCCCTGGCTGGCTGTTGCTTTTGGGCTTTGTCTCCCACCCCTGTGGGTGCCTGTGATGCTCCCTTTGGGTATGGTGGCTCTATCTCACACCCACTCTCTCTCTCTCACTCCCTCCATTGGCCTCCCTGTCTGTCACACTCTCTCTCACTCTCTCTCTCTTTCGCTCTCTCTCAGTCTCCCTCTCTCCCTCTCTCTCTCTCTCTCTCTCATTCGCTCTGTCTCCCTCTCTCTCTCTCTCTCTCTCTCTCTGTCTGTCTCCTTCTTTCTCTCTCTAACAGCCTGTCTGTTTCCCTCTGTCCTGCTTTCCTCTGGTGCAAGTGCCTTCCTCCTGCTTGCTCCCTGTTTTATAGGCTCAAGTCTGCTCTGCACATCTGGTAGTTGCTCCTCGCTTGCGCCATTGGCTGGGGGTTGAATATCGCACTGTGCCGCATATTCATGGGTACACCCCTGTCCTTAGCGCATGCATTCATTACTAATGCGCATTGGCGCATTTCTGCGTTACTGGCACAGTCGCACCTGCAGAATATAGCTCTATGGCGCATCTCCACAGTTAAGCATGTGCAACCCTGTTGCACCATGCTTAACTGCTTTGAATATCCAGGCCAACATGTTCAGTACCATTTAGGTTTCTTGCTTGTTGTTTTGCACTACAGAAGCACAATCCTATCTAAAAGTGCACAGCTCATGAATATTGCAGTAAACCAGAAACAGACTTAGTTTAAACTCTGAGTCTGTTTGGCGATGTGACTGATTCATATTACATTTAAGTACATAAGTCAAAGCATATTCTGGTCAAGTTAATAACATTATTTTGTTTTATTCTTTGTTTTTAGCACATCTAATGTAACATAACTATTTCTATTTTTTTAACACTTTAGTGGCATATGAAAAGAATCTGAAACATGTTGCATTAATTTTATTAAAGTTATTCACTGATGATTTAGCCACCTTCTTCATGCACTCATATATGTTTTATTAGCTGAAATATGATAATATCAACCCATATATATATATATATTTCATATGTACATGTTTTTCTTTTTACTTCTTTCCAATATTGTACTATACAAGTACAAGTAAATACAGATAGTTAACAATACAGTACATGTTTTATTTAGTCCTAGCCCAGATGAAGAGCCTTAGCTCAAAACATTGGCATGCATTTCTTTGCACAGGTTTATACTGGTTTTCAGAATAAAGTGTATTTTGCTTACTACAGTTTAGTGAGCAGATGTCTTATCTGATTTAGTTTTGAATGAGTTGTATTAGTGTTTCTTTATGACCAGCACCAAGGCATCTTGCAGATCAGAAGGATACAGCTAGGTGAAGACACTGGGTTATAAAACCTCTAAAGACCAGCTATGTCCAAGGGTCATCTGCCTTAGGAACAAAGGGCAAAATAATCTTTGACATCCAAAGGCTTAGACACCCATCTAAATGGCATGGGTTACAAGTACATAAAAATATCCAGGAAAAAAGGATGGAACTGCATTGCACAAAGCAGACTGCCATTAATGCTGTGTGACCAATATTTAACAAGTACACAAGTGGGTTTCAGTGAAATGTCATGACTGTCAGACTATTTAGCTGATGGATGCATAATCCGACTGGATGTTTACTCTCAGAAGTAAATAGTTAAAATGTGAGATGGGTAGCAAGTTTTCTGATCTAAAATGGAATGGATATGGAGTGGGTAGCTGATAGATACTATACAACTTAGATAGTAGCTAGCTGGTAAGATCATTTTTTGTAAACAGATCATAGCTGGAAACGTAGATTGTGGCTCTGTCTGATGGACATTGAGTTGATTACATAGTTCTCTATCCACTCATCCCTAATTAGTAACAGCAATCCATAATATCTTTGAACATGTACACATGATTTGGCACAATCCCACTGAATTGGTAATCCTTCCTTAAAGAGGCTTTGGGCCTCATGAGAAGGGACAGAGTTAATTAATCTCTCCCCAGGGGCTGGGCAGCTAAAGGAATCATTTCCTGCAGCAGTGTGGGAAACATGTTTTGTGACTGCAGGTATTGTAACAGGCTTTGAGTAGAGATGGCTTCATCTTTCTAGTGTCTTCATAGATCACTATACACTATATTAGCACAGAAATGGTCATGGTAGCTCATCTGCTTGTACAGTGGTAGTGCTACCACTGGCTGTACTGGTGACCCAAGTTTGGAAACAGACTTGGGTCACTCAGTGGCTGATCAGATGAGGGTGAGTTGAGCATCATATGGATAGCTCTCCTATCTCAGGGAGGGAGAAACTGCATCCCCACCTGCATGCCTGCTACCTAGCAGATGCTGGGTAGCAGCACATGCAGGAATGCACACATTTAGCAAGAATGAGAATAATAGGATCTGACCACTGAATGACCAAAGCCAGCATGGATTCTCAGGGGGGAGGTCATGCCAGACAGACTTGATTGATTCTTTGACTGGGTGACTGAGGAAATAGATCCAAGGAGGGCAGTAGACATGGACTGTCTGCACTTTGATAAGGCCTTTGACACTGTGCAGCACAGGAGACCTATTAAGTAATTGAGAAGCCTAGGGGTGGGATCCAAAGTGGTGAATTGAATTAGAAATTGGTTATGGATAGGAGACAGAGGGTGATGGTTATTGCATTCACTCTATGGATGGAAGAGTGATCAGCACGGTGCCACAGAGCTCAGTACTGGGACTGATCCTCTTCACTGTCTTCAGAAGTGGCACTGCAAATAAACTGAGAGGCAAGGTATACCTTTTGCAGATGATACCAAAATATGTAATAGGGTGGACAATTAGAAGGGGGTAGAAAAAATGTGTAGGGATCTTGGGAAACTCAATGAGTGGTCAAGAACATGGGAGTTGAGGTTCAACACCATAAAATTCAAAATAATGCACCTAGGGTTAGGGTATAGGAGCCCAGGAACTGAGTATAGGATGGGGGGAGGTCCTGTCAGTCCCCAAGCAGGAAAGGGACCTTGGGCTTATCATATCTGATGACCATAAAGTGGTAGGACATTGTGACAAAGTTGAGGGTAGAGCCAGCGCAGTGGTGGGGTGCATTGGGAAAGGTATCTCCAGCAGGAGAAAGAAAGTGGTGTTGCCATTGTATCACTCACTGGTGAGACCCTACCTGAAGTATTGTGTCCAGTTCTAGAAGTTGCACCTCAGAAGGGATATAGATGGGGTTGGCAGTCCAGAGGAGGGCAAGTAAAATGGTACAGAAGTTGCAAAAAAAGCCTTATGAGGAGAGACTGAGGGATCTCAACATGTACACAGTGGAAGAGGGGAGAGTAAGAGGGGGCAAGCTAGAAACCTACAAGTACCTCATGGAGGTGAATAGGGTACAGGAGGGGAGTCTCTTTCAAGTGAGAAAGAGTACCACAACCAGACAGCATGGGACGAAGCCTGGGGGGAGGGGGAGTTACAAAGGGATGTGAGAAAGTACTACTTCACTGAAAGAGTGGTAGACACATGTACTAGACTGCCAGTGGAGGTAGGAGAGGTGAAAACATTAGGGGGCTTCAAGCATGAGTGGGATAGACATAAGAGAGTATTAGTGAATAGGCAGAGAGGAGGAAAGGTGCTGGAGACCAGGTAGCATCTGAGGAGGAAGACTAGGCAGGGACCTTCTGGGCAGACTGGGTGGGCCTAGCCATCTTTTTCCACCAACAACTTATACGTTTCTATTTTGTTATGTGGCAGATGGACTTGCTCAGTCAAATTCTGGCCTACTTCCATCTGTATACTCTTCTGTGTGTATGTTCCTACTTAGGGATGGGCCTGCCTTTGGATGCGGACAGTATGTGTGAGCAAGTTCACATGCATGCACATGGGTCATTTCACGCATGCAGCTTTCAGTGCAGAAAAAATACAAGAAAATCCACTGGCCAGCAGGCTGATGCTGGCACCCTTGCAAGCCCTGCAACACTGCCCCCAGTGCACTTCCACTAAAAAGTGGTCCTGATTAAGTGGTGAGGTATGTCCCAGAGAAGGTGGGATACAGGACTGGAGGGTGCCCACAGAAAGGGCAGGCAGGGCAACTTGGAGAACAAACACATATATGAAAAGAAAAAAATGATCATGGCGGTGGCAGCAGCAGCAGCAGTAGTAAAGGGATGCTATACAGCATCATTGTTCAGGTCCAGCCTCAACCAGGAATACCAGCTTAGGCTGCACTTGGCTGCCCCTAGTTAGACAAATATAGGAGGCCTGGGGTGGATGAACTAGGCACTCCCACTCCCAAAGAGCAGTAGGGTAGGAGCTGCATAAGCAGACGGAGATTCAGTGTTTATTTATTTATTAAATATTTGTTGACTGGGTCAAAGCTTGCTGGAGATACATATTCTCCTTTTACAAGAGTGGACCTGGGTGTTAAGAGTGGCTGCAGCCACAGAGTAAAGAGTACATATCTAATAAGCTCACAACTAGCAATGTACAATGTACAAGCTACAACTGACAACAACACAGTTCAATACCAATTACACAGAGAATTGGAAAGTAAGAATTGTTCAAGTAAATCTTAAACTGGCCATGGGATAGAATTTATTTTAAACCAAGAGGTAGGTCATTCCTGATGTTGGCTGCTGTATATGTACAAGAAGGATTTTTGGCCCATGATTGTCTTCATCAAAGATAATTTTCTTCATTTTTATGTTGGTATGCATGCATGCTCAAGCAACATCTTGTGGTAGTAGCATTTCAGAGGTGTGTCAGTGTTGTGGCGAATGCAGGGTATGCTTTAGTGGGTGCGTCCCTCAGCTGCCAACCAGTGAGCATGCTGCCACTGACAGCAGTTTGGGACAGAGCCACGGAGTTGAAACGAATCTGCTGCTGCAATCAGATACATTCTCATTATCGCAGTGGCAGATGACACGCCTCCATTACATGCCTTTCCTGCTGAAACATTTCAATAAATATGGCGGCTCCCGCTGTCTGTCACACAATCCCCAGAAAGCCAACATTGGGGTAACCAATCCCCATGTCGGCATGCTTCCCCCACCCACATTATGTGGCACACCGTAACACGGCGACTACTGCCGCCCGCCACACACTCCTGAAAAGCTGACATCGAGGTACCCAATCCTAGTGTTGGCATCCCCCAGAATTGTGGCACACTGGGAGCCCACCCCAGTGTGCCTATTTTTTTGTTTGTTTTTTGTTAACCTGTAAATGAAGAAAACCTTCCCTTGCTTTTTTCCCCTGCAAACAAGAAATCGGTCTGCTGTTGTCTCCCTCTTCCCCTCCCATCCCCACCCTCCCTCTGCACACACACTCCCCGCACCTCCCTCACCATACTTACCCTCTGGAGATCGGGAGCAATGATCTTCTCTGAACCAGGACACGTCTGCACTCTTCAAAGCCAAACTGCGAACTGAAGAAATGACAGTAAGCTTCATAATGGGAGGCAATGGGGGGTTTCAACTTAGGTTGATATCTTAGCCATTTTTTGGAATTTTGGCCCACATTTTCAATATGGGGTTTTTGGGACACCACCTCATCATTGTCGTGTAGTTTCTCAGTCCCAAAAGGTGATTTTATGGTTGTTGCGCGGAATCACCTTTTGGGACCGATTAATGAAACAACAGTGCCACTGTTCACGAGGGGAGGTCCCAAAAAGCCCATGTTGCAAATCTAGCGAAAAAATTCCAAAAAATGACTGCGTTACGAGCTTGTGTTGCACAATTTCTATGCACACTGGTAACTTTGCCAATTTTTTATATTTTCTCTCCAGATTTTCAACATTGCCATTGCTCTGGTTTTTTTGGTGCTCTGTGGTGCATTTTTTTTGGGGGGGGGGTTCTGATTAGATAGCACAGCATAACAAACACCAGTTCAATGCTAGCACATTACCCAAATGTACTTGTTTTTTGTTGTTACTCTCCACCTTGACCTATTGTCCAGCAAGTGGTGGTGTCACTCACCTACCTTGCTCCCTCCCCGGCAACTGGCAGAGCTTACGATGGTGTCCCTCATGCATCTTCACCCACTCCCCAGTAAGTATTGCAGACACTTGGGATGTCACTCACCCTAATCCCCTCCCCAGTATTGGCATATCCTCTGGTGTTGGCACTCACCACCTTGACCCACTCCCCAGTAAGTGTTGCAGACACTAGGGGTGTCACTCACCCTAATCCCCTCCCGAGCATTGGCATATCCTCTGGTGTTGTCACTCACCACTTTGACCCACTCCCCAGTAAGTGTTGCAGACACTAGGGGTGTCACTCACCCTAATCCCCTCCCGAGTATTGGCATATCCTCTGGTGTTGTCACTCATCACCTTGACCCACTCCCCAGTAAGTGTTGCAGACACTAGGGGTGTCACTCACCCTAATCCCCTCCCGAGCATTGGCATATCCTCTGGTGTTGTCACTCACCACCTTGACCCACTCCCCAGTAAGTGTTGCAGACACTAGGGGTGTCACTCACCCTAATCCCCTCCCGAGTATTGGCATATCCTCTGGTGTTGGCACTCACCACCTTGACCCACTCCCCAGTAAGTGTTGCAGACACTAGGGGTGTCACTCACCCTAATCCCCTCCCGAGTATTGGCATATCCAAAAATCAGCTGATCTCCCTGCTATTACTTATCAAACTAAAATGGCACCTCAGCCTGGCATCACAGAATTCTTTTTTCAAGACGTGCTTCACAATACTGCGGGAGCTGTCCCTATTAAAAAATCAACTAATAAACCTGGTTCTATTCATGGCCGTATGCACCCCTCTGCCTTGACTGAAGGCCCCTGGATGCCAGGAAAGGCCTTGGTAGGAGCGGGTTGGAAACAAGCTCCTTCAGGTATTTGGGTACCTGACCCTGACTGGAACTCTGACTTTAAACTTACTCAGAAACCCCCTACACGGAAATCAGGCTCTATTTCTACCTTAAAGCAAGCTGCAATACCATCTCTTCCTTCTGTCCCCCTGGCACCTCATACCTTGCAGAACACAGATACTAAGGATATTTCACCTCCCTCTTCTTCAAGTTTAGAGGCCTCTAAACCAGCTCAGGAAAGACCCTTAATGTCCAAACTTTTTTCAACCACCAAAAGGGAAGCAGCCCCCCCGAGGAATGCCATTTGTATTCGGTATAAAGGAGGTTTGGACTCTAGACCTGATAGATATTATATCGGGAAAACTTTGATTAAGGACTCTACATTTTTCTCCTAAAGATGTTTATGCATTCATTAACATTTCAGGTGAAGATAATTTTGATATTAGTTTCAGGACATCTCACATTTTAGATTTGTTTTGAGAAAGGTATGGGCAGGTCAAGTTCTGTCCCACATGGACCCCCTTTTTGGTAATACCTCTTACTAAACCTTTGCTTAAAACTGTGACAGTGCTGTTTCGCAATGAGGGAGTCCATGTGGAAGACATTACTTTCTGGCTTTCTCAGAAATGCAAAGTGTTAAGCTCTCCTGAACCTATTCTGGATTCAGAGCAATTCTGGATGGGAGGATGGAAATATAAAGTCAAGTTGAGACAGTCTGATTCTGGTATTGAACATATTCCAAACTCTTTTTTATTGGAGAGATATCGAGGAGTCTGCTTTTATGGTGGGCAACCTCAGGCTTGCTATAAGTGTGGTTCTAGAACTCACTTATCAAGTGTATGTGACCAGCCCATGTGTGACAATTACAGGGAAGTAGGGCCACATCACCATGCAATGTGCAAATCACACTAGATGTGATTTATGTGAAGAATATGGACATGTGTTCTGAGATTGCCCATGGGCAGCAACAAATAAAGCATCCTGCATCAGTCCTGAGAAAGCACAAGATTCTGTTAATTCTTCACCTCCCCCCTTCCCCCCTCCCCCCTTCTTCTGTGGTAAAAGAGCAACTTCCTCAGGAAGCTCCCCCTTCTGCACTTTCCTCTTCCGAATCTACAGGTCAGACTACTGGCATTACCTTACAAGCTTTATCAAAAGTGGGGACGGACATGGCTCCTGTGGTACCTCAGGAGCTGGTACGGGTTTGTTATACTGATTCAGTTTCCTTGAGTCCTGATGATGCCTTTGTAGCCCCCTCATCCCCACTGCCTAGGCGGAGATCTTCTAGGCATTTGCAAGCAAAGTCCCCCCGTCCCGGTTTCTGTAGAATCAACTAATTCCAACGCTGCTTTATTTTCTCCTTGGGGGGAAAACAGACGTGGATGTTGGGGATTTTGATTCCCAGAAATCCTCTTTTTCTGTCTCCTCACAACCCTTGGATAATTACAAGGAGAAGAAAAGGAAAAAAAGGAAAAAATAATAAATCTTTCAAATGCAGTTTACTTGGGGTTCCTGAAATACGCATAGCCTTTTAAAAAAATTTAAAAGGTAGGCTCTTTTTCAATACCTTTATGACTCTAAGATTACAGTTAGTTTTTTACAAGAGACATGGATGTTTTCCATAGAACAGCTGTACACTTTTAAGAGGGATTGGCCTTGGGGTCCTTCCTATTGGTCGTTCGGCACAGATAGTGCTGATGGCATTGGTATTCTTTTTTCTTCCTTTAACTTTTCTCTGCCCAAACTGGTAGACCTTATTCCCGGTAGGGTATTAATTATAGATTGTAAATGGCATAACACCTGCTATAGGTTTATAAACATCTACAATCCATAAGCAAAAGCTGATAGAGTGAAGTGTATGAAAGTTATACAACCATATTTGCTTACTTCCTTGCCTATTTTACGGGGAGGTGACTTTAATTGCAGCCTCACTGGTTTGGCACAGCAGACGAAGAAAACTTATTGTGATTCACATGCATTAGCCTCAATAATTAAAACAGCAGGCCTGTGTAACTGTTTCACCTGTCGCTTGAACGGTCCACTTTTTTCTTCATTTTCTAAAGGTAAATTACATTCCTTAATTGATTATATGTTTGTTTCCCCATTAATACGTATTCAGGCTTTTCAAATGAAGCCTATAGAATTTTCAGATCACTTATCACCGATATGTACTTTTGACTCTGAAAGCCTAGGGCGCGGTAGGCATGGAAGGTGGAAACTAAATACCTCCACCTTAGATTCCCCTTGGATTGTTTTGCGGGTAAAAATGCTTTTGCAAGCTCGACTATCAGTAGCTTTTTTGGATACTGATTTAGGAGCCTGGTGGCTGGATACTAAAACTCTTTTACAGAATTGGTTTAAGCATCAAGACGTGGTCATAAAAGATTCTAACTTTATGAAGTATTTGTCCCTGAGACAACAGTTACAAAGGCTAATTTCAATTTCCTATATTTCAAAATTTGATTACTCAGACCAGATTAGTGTTCTTAAAAATTCTATGAAAACCTTTCAATATGATAGGGCTAAGACATTGCAAGCTATATTTACCAATGGCACCCAAAAAAAACCCATTGGTGATCCTTTTGAGGCCTGCAAATCCCTGAAAGACTCCTCTACTATTGACTTTTTTGTTACCCCTAATGGTTCCAAAGCAACCACTTTGACTCAACTTAGGGAAGCTGTTAGACAGCATTTTCAGACCTTAGAATCCAAACTACCAATCCTAGGAGCTGATCTTGAAAACTTTCTTAATACTGTTAAATTACCCTCTGTACCAGTAGAAGCCCTTAACCTGCTGGGACCAATTACTATTGAGGAAATAACAACAGTTATTCAAAAACTGAAACCCAGCATTTCGCCTAGGTTGGATGGTTTACCCCATCACCTCTATAAAAGCTTTGTTGAAGAATTTAGTCAATGTCTCCACTTGTTGTTTCACTTTTTCATAGACACCAAAACTGTGTTCCCCTCTTTCACTGATGGACTATTGTTATATTTATTTAAATCTGGGGACAGGAATAATCTTAAAAATTGGAGGCCGATCACCCTTTTAAATACGGACTATAAAATATTTACCAATATTTTAAATAACCGGCTTAAGCAATATGCTAAACTAGTGATATCCCCGTATCAATTTTGTGGAATCCCTGACAGGAGAATCCAGTTTGCTTTAATGATTATTAGAGATACTATAGAGTATTTTTCACTTCATGGTACCGTTGGTTGTATGCTTTCTGCAGACTTAGAAAAGGCCTTTGATAGCGTTCATCTTCCTTTTCTTTATTTAGTTTTAGGAAAATATGGAATCGCTGAGCAAATGGTTTAGATTATTACATCTCTTTATAAACATAATATAGTTTATCCTTTTCTGCAAGGGAAAGTTACTGATAGTATCTGTTTAGTTACCGGAGTTAGACAAGCTTGCCCTTTAAGCCCCCTTTTGTAAGTTTTTTCCCTTGATCCCCTATTGCAGCTTATAGTTCAATCTCAACATTGGATGGGTGTTAATGTTGGGACAGTATCTTCACTTTCTGTACAAGCTTATGCTGATGATTTAATTTTATATTTTGCTGATTATACTCAGGTTCACTATTTTTTGGATTTTTTTTCACGTTTTTCAGCAGCTTCCAATGCACAGTTGAACCTACAGAAGACAAGGGGTTTATTTTTTGGAGCATCAGGCTTACATGACATAAATCAGGATGGAATTTGTGTTTCCCATAATCCTTTAAAAATTTTAGGACTCCTGTTTGGACCCCAAAACCTGCCAATGGAAAATTGGGAACTAGTTCTTGGGAAAGTCAAAACTAAGGTTAACAGATGGAAACATTGGAAGTTTTCAAAGCTTAAAAGGATACATATTCTAAACCAGTTTATCCTTCCTTGCTTACAATATCTGGCCATGATTTTTCCTCTTCCTTCCCAGTTTGAAACAAAGTTATACAGTTTATTTTTTCTGATTTTGTGGGGAAATAGGTTAAATCCTGTTAAACGTCAGTACACATATTTGGATAAAAATCTGGAGGTTTAGGTATGTTGAATCCTGTTATATTTGTGCATTCACTATTCTTTACAACTACGCTTAAATCTGGGTTAACCCGTGCAGATACCTTAAAATATGGCTCAATTTGGCTCCAAGATTGAATCTACATATTACTATCCCTGTTTATCTTAAACCAGCAGTGCAGAAGTTGTTTAAATGGCAGAAAACTAGGGCTATGATTTTAAATAATACCACACAATCTCTGTATTGGTTAATTATTGGATTAATTTATCCACAGAAGCCTTATTTTAAAAACTGCCCTTCTGCTCTCAACTTTAGGGTTTTGGTCCAGCTTAACAATTCTAGACTGCCTGTATCTCAATGGGAAAAACAGTGGCTTATAGTTTATGGGCGTCTAAACGTTAGGGGTAATGCCAAATATAAAGTCAAGGAGGAAAGAAATTGTCCTTATTCTGACTGTGTTAGCATGGAAGAATCAATGGAACATTTTTTCCTTTATTGTTCTTATGCTAGGGGTTTATGGTCTTATTTAGCAAGAAAATGGAAAGTAGGATGGCTTATGAATCCATCCTATGATATGGTGGTCCTAGGGGTTTATCCCCCTAGTTTATCTCCTTATTGGGATAGTACCTTGTTATTTTTTTTTTGTTTTGTTCAATTCTATTTATGGCAAGCACAGTGTCAATGGGTAATCTATCAAACTAAAATGTCTTATGATTGTTATGAATGTTTAGTCACTAATGAACTTTCAAGGATTTATTTTCAGGAATCAAAAATGTTTTCTTCATGGACAGTTTCAAAAAGGTGGAAAGGGTTTACTTACTTTATCAAATTTAAATAAGTTTTAAAATAATGGCTTTACTGTAATTCTTTTCTGAGTGCCTGTGTGTGTTTTTGTGTACTGTGTTTTTCTTTGTATTTTTCTGTAATTTATCTTATGGATCACTGAGTTGTTTATTTGTGTTTTTTTTCCTCAATAAAAAAAAACCTACTCTTTTCGATAAGTGCCATGGGATCTTTAACATCCACCTGAACTACCACCAGTCCAGGCAGATGGGACCTCAGTTTAACATCTCATCCGAAAGACGGCACCTCAGAAGTGCAGCACCCCTCTCATGCTGCACTACAGTGTCAGTACTGGGATATTAACCCAAGTGCCAGATGTGGGAACTGAACCCACAGCCAGGGCCGCAGTAATGGGGGGGAAAGTGGGGAAGTTGCCCAGGGCCCCGAGCTGAGGAGGGGCCCACCTGAGGAGCTGGCATTACCCTTGGCATTAGCTGGTTTGGGAAACAGGGGCCCATTTTGATTGACTTGTCCTGGGCCCCAAAATTCATAGCTGCAGCCCTGCCCATAGCCCTCTGATCTCCCAGCCTCAGAGATGAGTGTGCTGCCTATTGAGCCACTGATACTGCAAGGAAGCATGAGAAAATGATATGACATAGACCCCTTCTGGAGGGTTTGAGAAATCAGCAAATAAAGTCACGGCACTCACCTCCAATACTACAAAAGTGGAGTCCACACAAAAAGTGTTTATGCTATTGACTTCCCTCTTTTATTCCAATGATGTTAAATAGTTATGTTCCACAGTACGGAGGGACCAACACACCTAACGTTTCACCGTACTTAGGCTTTGTCAAAGATGAGGTTTGAGAAATGTTTTCTGCACCTGACAGTGGTTATCCTTTCAAGAACTCCTATTTGAAAAATGACTCTTTTAACCTTTACCCTGTTAATTTGGAAAACATTTCTGCAGAATTGGGGCAATAGATTGGGGGAGATATTAGCCCTTTAAACTTTTAGAATGACAATAACATTTCTATTACTATGGTGCTGGAGGTAGCTGGGTTGGCTTATACTTAAGAGGTTTGCAGATGTTTGAATATTTTTAGTATATTTAAAGGGACACTGTCAACTTCGAGTTATGCAAAATTTATGCAGTTTGATTTTTCTCTGTATTTTGGTTTTAGTGTCCATTTGCACAGTGTCACTATTCAATTGGTTGTGAGAAACAAGGCTTCATATTCTTATAATTAGCAAAAATTCAGCTCACCAGCATTTCAATGTTACCACACTGGCAGCAGAGTTTTGTTTACATTTTCAAGCTTGCAGTCTGACCACACATTGTAACACTCTTTCTGCATGTGCTGTCCTGATGTCTGCATCCTCATCATTGTCATGACATGCTACTTTCATTGACAGGCATTCACTGTCACTTGGTCTGGGTACTCAGTGTTGAAGTGCCTATCAAATCTTATTGCTTAGTAATGAAAAAGCAGTATATTCTTTTTTTTTTCTAAACTCTACCACAGAAATTTTGTGGCTTAGCTTCATGTAAACCCCAGTCAAAAAACAATATTTATACTTGATGCTATTTAATTTTAATCTGGGCAAAACCACTACATAATTTTTAATTGTCTTGCAGTCTGCTTGGGAATTACTGTCAGACTGCTGTGTATAGTATAAAACATATAAATAAAAGAAGCTCCCAATCTCCTTGCAAGATATATCGATATATCTAGATAGTTAGACAGATAGATACAGTATCTAGATATATGATAGCTAGATAGATAGATATGCTTTTCATGAAACTGATCCACCTGCCATGTGACTTGCCAGACAGAATTAATGTTACTACTGTGACCCCATGCATAAAGAAAAATCAGCAAGGAGAATGTGAACTTATGTATTACTGTGGTGAACACTTTGTCAAGCACATTACAAAAAGAGTCACACCAGTGACAAGTCCCCATCCTTCCCTCAATCCCCCCCGCCCCCAGAGTGTGATGCGACCACGATTTCTAATAAATTTGCAAGCCTATCTCAAATCAAATATGGGTCACCATATTTGTGGCTGACTCCTAGCTGAGATTCAGTGAAACCTCCTCCCCACTCCAGGGACCACTAGGCCAATGCCACTACCTCAGAGGTTGCCAAGAAAGAGGAGAGGCTGGACCAGGGTGGGCCCAGGGAGGGAGAGGGTGGTGGAACAGAGTTGCATCCCTACAGCTGTACCTCTCCACAATTCATTCACTCTTCTGGTGGATAGTGGTTCCTCTATGGAGGCTCCTGTAGTGGAGACCAAGGAGGATGCTGGGAACCTTCACAAAGGAGACCCACAGGAGGGTGGCATGGGACCCCACAGGAGAAGGAAACAACTGCTGGTGGGGGACTCAATCATTAGGGGGTAGAAATGGGGGAGGAAGGGGAGAGGGAGATAAGGTGCCTTCCTGGCATCATGGCTTGGAGGGACAGGAAGTGAATCCTCAGGATCGTGGGAGGAGCTGCACGAGGGAGGGAGCTGGATGTAATTTTCCACCTAGGGACAAATGACCTGGCTAGGAATGGAATCAGAGCAGTGCAAGAGGAGTTGTAGAGTTGGGGATGTGCCTTAGACAAGTAGCGCATATGGTAACCTTCTCGGAGGTGCTGCCTGTCTATGGCAAGGGTGATGCTAGGGCACTCCTCACCAGGGAATTCAATGAGTGGTTGAAAAACTGGTGTGGAGCTCAGGGTTTTGGCTTCATTGAGGACTGGGGAGCCACCTGGAGGGATGCAGACCTATACTGGTGTGATGGTCTGCATCTGTCCAGGGGGGAACCAGGATCCTAGGTGAGAGGTTTAAATGCTTCATTGAAGCATTTAACCAGCCAAGGGGAGGCACTGAAAAGGAGCAGGGAAATCCCAGCCTCCCCCCACAAAACATGGTAATTAGTGAGGCAAACACCAAGGTAGAGAAGTTATTATGGAGCAGGACAGAGGTAAATGTAAAAAAAGGCAAAGGCAGTAAGGACAGGAATGGGGCTAAAAGGGGTAAGGCTATCAAAAAGTGGAGGGTGATAAGTACCAATGCCCGTAGTCTGTGTAACAAGCTCCCTGAACTAATGGCCTTGATGGAAGAGGGTTGCCTGGATATTGTGGCAGTCACAGAAACATGGTACACAGAGAACCATGACTGGGATGTCAACATAGCAGGATACACAATCTACAGGAGGGACAGGGAGGGTAAAAGAGGAGGAGGAGTAGCTCTCTATGTAAAGGAAGGGATCAAAGCAACAGAACTAAAGAGTAAACAGGGAGCAGATGAGGCACTCTGGGTCACCCTGGAGACAGGAAATGGCACCACAATCTGCACGGGGGTTGTATACAGACCCCTATCCCAGGGGGAGGAAATGATAGAAGGCTTCCTTAGAATGGCAGAAAAAGGGGAAATATTGTTGATGGGGGACCTGAATATGCCAGGTGTTAACTGGAGCACCTTTGCTGCAGGCACATCCAAGAGCAGGGTCATTCTTGATGCCCTACAGGGGGCATGCCTCAGACAGCTAGTATTGGAACCCACTTGGGAGGGAGCAATCTTAGACCTGGTACTCTCAAATGGGGACAGAGAAAGAATCTCAGATTTAGAGGTGGGTAACCATCTGGGAACAAGCGACCATCAAACAGTGTGGGTCATGATAAACACAGCCATACAGTCAAGCCATACAAAAGCAAGAGTATTGGACTTTAGGAGGGCTGACTTTGGGAAAATGAGAGAGTGCCTTAGAAAAGCACTAGCAAACAGGCAAGAAGGAGGGGTGGAGGAACAATGGGTAGTAATCAAAACAGCCATCACAGAGGCAACAAGCTTTTGTGTAAAGCAAATCAATAAAACACAACGAAGGAAAAAAACGCTATTGTTCTCAAAAGAGGTGGCAGGGAAGGTTAAGGAGAAAAGGATAGTATTCAGGAAATATAAGGAAACACAGAATGAGCAGGACAGAGAACTTATCAGTTAAAGCAGAAAGAGGCTGGGAAGGCAATGAATAGCAAAGGCCCAAACCGAGGAAAGGATAGCCAATTCTGTTAAGAAGGGATAAGACCTTTATAGGTACATTAGGGAGTGAAGAAAGACCAAAGGAGGATACTGAGGCTTAATAAAGAGGAGGAAATGTGGGTAGAGGGGACAGTGAAAAGCAGGGATACTGAACGAATATTTCTGCTCAGTATTTCACAAAGGAAGAGGAGGGGAGGTACTAAACCAAACAAGAGAAACACTCTGAAGATGGGGTCGATACCAGTCCATTTATAGAAGAAAGGGTTCTGAAAGAACTAATAAAATTGAAGGTGGACAAAGCAATGGGGCTGAAGGATTCACCCAAGAATTCTAAAAGAACTAAGGGTAGAACTAGTGACACCACTGACTACTCTATTTAACAAATCATGGAGGATGGGTTGGTACCTGAGGACTGGAGGAGGGCAGATGTGATTCCTCTTCAAAAGTGGGAGCAGGACAGAGGCAGGAAACTACAGACCAGTTAGTTTGACCTCAGTGGTAGGGAAATGATGGAATCACTTCTGAAGGAAAGAATTGTTGAGTACCTAGAGGCCATGGGGCACAGGACCCAAGGCAGCATGGATTCACGATGGGAAGGTCATGTCAGATGAATCTAATAGATTTCTTTGACTGGGTGACCAAAGTAGTAGACCAGGGAGGGGCTGTGGACATGGCCTACCTAGATTTTAACAAGGCATTTGATACAGTCCCACACAAAAGATTAATACACAGTTAGCCAGCCCAGGTGGGCCCCAAGGTGGTAGCCTGGATAAAATTGGCTGAGACAACAGGATGCAAAGGGTAGTAGTAAATGGAGTACACAGTGAAGAAAGGAGGGTTACTAGTGGGGTACTGCAGGGTTCAGTACTGGGACTGGTCCTTTTCAATGTCTTTATAAGTGACATTGCTGAGGAACTGGAAGGAAAAGTATGTCTCTTTGCAGACAACACAAAGATCTGCAACAGGGTTGATACACCAGATGGAGTGGAAAGGATGAGAAGGGACTTGGAAAGGTTGGAGGAATGGTCAAATGTATGGTAGCTCAGATTCAATGCTAAGAAGTGCAAGGTAATACACATGGGAAACAAAAACCCAGGGGAAGAGTACACAATGGGGGGTGAGATACTGACAATAATAAAAATGGAAAGTGACCGGGGGGTAATTATATCAGATGACCTAAAGGTGGGTAAGCAATGTGGGAAGGCATTAAGGAAGGAAGGCTGGGGGGATACTGGGATGCATAGGAAGAGGCATCAATAGTAGAAAACGGGAAGTTGTTATCCCTCTGTACAGACAGTTGGTGAGACCCCATCTGGAGTACTGTGTGCAGTTCTGGAGACCCAATCTTAGCAAAGACATAGACAGAGTGGAGGCTGTCCAGAGGAGGGCAACAAAAATGGTGCAGGGTCTGCACCAGAAGACATACGAAGAAAGACTAAAGGAGCTTGATATCTATACCCTTGAGGAAAGAAGGGAGAGAGGGGACATGATAGAAACTTTCAAGTACCTCAAGGGAATCAACAAAGTCCAAGAGGGTAGCATCTTTCAGAAAAAGAGATGTGCAAGAACAAGGGGGCACAATTTGAAGATAGAGGGGGGACAGCTCAGAGGTAATGTGAGGAAGTATTTTTTCCACAGAGAGGGTTGTGGATGCATGGAACAGCCTCCCTGAGGAGGTCGTGGAGTCAAGAACAGTGGGGGAATTCAAGAATGCATGGGACAGACATAAGGCAGTCCTAGTTGGGGGTAGGAGGAAGTAAACTGTTAGTTAACTAGGATCTGCAACTTATCTGTTAGGTAGGAAAATGGGCAGACTAGGTGGACCAAGCGGTCCTTATCTGCCATCAAATTCTATGTTTCTATGTCACTCTGATAGTAAAATTAAACATCAGTAAATAAAAATGTTGGTTTGTGTCATTATGGGCCAGATATTCAAAGCATAGCACAGCACACAAACCAATTGCGCAGGATTAGCGCTGGTGTAGCACGGAGCAGCCATATTAAAAGGACCGGTTAGCGCGTGCAGCAGCATTAGCGTGGGGCAAACCAACAATGTATGCAAGGGCCAAAGCGGGGGTGGTCTGCATGCACGCACTAAGGGATATTCAAAGCCCTAGTGCCATGCTAGGACACATAGCGTGACACCTAGCATGGCGCTAGCTACCGCCTATAAAAGGCTGGTCTTAATCCAGGGCAAAACACTCAGGAGGAGAGCCCACAACAGGGAGTGGGAATGAGTGCTGTACCAGTAGCAGTGATGCTGCCATTGATGGCAGCTGTAGTGGAGAAGGAGGAGAGGGAGCAGGCCCAACATAGGCCACAACACAGGCCGAGGAGACGGTATGCTGCAAACAGGTGGTACCAGCGCAGGGTCTCCTTCGAGACCCTGCCAGATGACCACATCACTGGCCAGTACAGGATGAACAGGGGAATGTTGAGGCAGCTATGTGAACTCCTGCATGAGCAGCTGCACCCAAACACCAAATGCAGCCTTACAGTAGAGGAGAAGGTGACAGCAGCGATGTGCTTCCTTGCCACAGGGGTATTCCAATGACCAACGGGGGACACCATTGGGGTATCACAGTCTGCCACCTCACACCTCCTGACCCAGTTCCTAGAGGCTTTCCTGCCACATGCTGGGGAGTTCATAGTATTCCCCAGCATGGCAGCAGAGCGCAGAGAAACAATGCAGCAATTCCATCGAGTTGCGCACCTACCAGCTGTACTGGGTGCTACTGACTGCAATCATACCCCCATTCATGCACCACCTGGTGATGGCAGTGACATGTACATAAACAGGAAGGGATACCACTCCATCAACTGCCAGGTGGTGTGCGATGCGACTGGGTGCATCACCAATGTCTATGCACAGTGCCTCGGCAGTGCCCACAACGCCTTCATCTGGCACTAGTTCCAGCTGTGCCAGGCATTCGAGGAGGGCAGGATACCCAGTGGGCATCTAGTCAGTGAGTATCAGCATACAAGGCACATACACTACAGCATGGATGGGTTCAGGCAGGGGAGGTCAAGGAAGGGGTGTGGGAGGACAACACAGGGGTGCAGAACAGTAATGTCAAGACAGCAGTACGGCACTAACAGGTACACATCTCTTGACAGGGTACAGCAGCTAACCCCTGCAACCCTGGCTGCTGACACCAGTACCCTGTCCACCACAGCGGCTGAGGAGATGTACAACGAGGCACATGCCAGCATGAGAAACATAATAGAGAGGGTGTTTGGCATACTGAAGATGCGCTTCAGAATCATAGACATGTCAGGCGGTGCCCTACAATATATGCCTCAGAAGGTATGCCATATCTTCCTAGCCTGTTATATGCTGCACAACATGGCAATGAACCATGGGATACAGGCACCTGAACCTGAGGACAGGTCGACAGTGACCCAGAGTCAGTGGTCAGTGGTCAGGATGATAGAGGAGCAAT
Organism: Neoceratodus forsteri; assembly: GCA_016271365.2. NCBI lineage: Eukaryota > Metazoa > Chordata > Ceratodontiformes > Ceratodontidae > Neoceratodus > Neoceratodus forsteri. The sequence continues at coordinate 679,534,485 of CM057454.1, forward strand.
TTGAGAGGAGGGATCCTCGCATGGCCCACAGGGCCATAGAGCACAGGGCCAACATCATCAGGACACTGCCACAGGCCAGAGGTAAGTACAGACTGCACAGCAACATGAAACATTACAATGGTGAAATGTTTAATGTGCACTGACAAATAGAACAGTGACAACAACAATCACATAAGGAACATAACAAAGTGGCGCAGAATGCATGTTTGAGTGTGGTGCAATGTGGGGGGTGTGCAGGTCCCACCATAGGAAGACTCACAGCCATGGTATAGTGTAATTGGTGATGCATGATGTGTGGTGGGAGTGTGAGGAGGAACACCATGGCAGTGAAAGTGTGAGTGTGCATGGGATGGAGTGTGGGTGTGTGTGTGTCAGTGTGTGTGCATGTGTGCATGGGGTTGTGGGTGTGCCAATGTGGACACGGGGGTGATGACTGTGCAGAGGTGCAGGTCGCCCATGACAATCACTGGCAACTACCACCATGCACACGTCACACACCACGGGTGCGGGTCACAGACCCAGGGGTGCTCTGAGCTGAACACATGGCTGAAGAACAAGTTGAGGCAGGCAGGGTAGACCTCCTGGACCCCCGTTGACAAGCGGAGCCTGATAGGGTGGGTGGATGTCCATGGCGGTGCTGTGTGTCTGAAGAGGTGTGTGAAGCATTTTAGCTGGATCCAGTGCCATCCCTGTGGCCACGGGTTGCCTGCCTCTGGGCCCCTGTGCCATGTGCACCCTGATCGACATGCACAGGCTAGCAACCCCCATGCATCCCATGAAGTACAGTGGTGAGGTCAACCACCACAGCTGTCAGGCCAGCAAAGCCACGGCCAATCACAGCCACCATGTGGCCCATCCTGTCCTCTGCCCGCTGCTCTGCGTGGGCAAAGCCCACTGAAAGTGACTACCGCATCAGTGCCAGCTCATGCCTCAGCTCCCTCTGCAGGCCATGCAGGTCCATTTGAGCCTCCTGGTGGGATGTTACCGCAGCCTGCAGGAGTGGGTGGGCACCAGGGGCATCCTGCTCCAGAGGCAAAGCCCCCTCTATGGCAGCTGGCACTGGTGCCTGCTGCTCACATGGTTCGGGATGCCGTTGCATGTCTGGCATGTCCTGCTGCTGCAGACTGCTGGCGGTGTGCTGTTGACCCGGAAGGCCCTGAACCACAATCTGTGTGGGACACCGCATGTCCAGCGGTGCACTCAAGTCCCCCACACAGCCCACCACCGGCTGCACAGGTACTGCCATGCCAGCAATGCCGAACACCTCCCTGGCACCTGTTCCATGGCCTGCACCCAGCACCACCCCTGTATCCCCCTCCACAGGCACATCCATGGGCAGGCGGTATGCACCCTCCGACATGTCCGTGTCAATGTCACTGGTGACTGCCACCAGGAGTACCTGCCCAACACCCAGATCCTCCAACTAGGCATCCTCTAGGCTAGGTGCTCAGTGAAATCCAGTTCCCTGCCTACAGTGTGTCCCCCTTCCCCTGGCAGGTGCAACCCCTGTCCAATGGATTGCCACACATGCTGTGGCTCTGGGCATCCTCGACTGGCACCCAGACTGGACATCGATGGCTGGTTATCCTCATCCTCCTCTTTCTATGGACCAAGGGCAGCCATCCTGGCCTGTTCTTGTGTTGCTGCAGGTTCTGCACACACCACTGTGGAAAAAAATGGGACAGGGTTAGTCACCTGTACATGCACAGTGTGCCCTACTACCACCACCACCACCACCAAAACATGCACACCCTAAGACACGTGCCACCTGCTGTGGTCATCCACACCACATACACCATCCACATGGCTCTAGCCTGTGACTACATGCACCCAACCAACACACAGTGCACATACCACGGCCAGGCATCTGTTAGGCAGCCCACAGCAGTGCAGGACTACAGTGCACCCCATGCAAGGCACCAACAGCAACACCCTGCACCTGTGCCATCACACCATGCAGGGTGCACACATGTGAATACAGACCTGTCCTGGGCAATGTGAGAGGCATCTCCCACCTACCACTCAGTACACCTGCAACTGCCACCGACTGCAGTGTGGATACTACCATGGCCATGAGCAGCTCCTCCTCCTGCTGATGTTGGGCTCGTGGTCCACCACTGGTCTGCATATGGTCATGCATCTGCTGTGCCTCCTCCTCCTTTGGCCAGTGCAGCAGGTCACTCCACCGCTTGCGCACCACCTCAGTCGTCCTGCCACATCCGCTGACTGCATTGACCCCAGCTGTCACCTCCTCCCATGCCTGGCACACCACCGCATCCATGGCCTTGTGCTGACAGAGCACCTGCTCCCTCTCCTTCACAGCATGCACCAGGGTCTTGAGCTCTTCTTGAGAGAATCGATGTGCTCATATGCGTTCTGGTCATGCTGCACTACCTATGAGACAGTTGGAAAGGGACATGTGTCACCAGCTGTGGCAGGACTATGGTGCATTGCGCATGCACATCAGCGTGTGCATGCCACCCCCTAGAGTGTCACAGGTCGCATGGATATGGCACAGGGCAGCATGTGCATGTACGGTGCACACAGCCTTAGAGTGTTTCGGCCACCCCATGTCTGGACAGCATGCATTGGACCCACAAGTGCATTGCTGTTGCCCATAGCTGACATGTACACCTGAGGATGGGGCCACCCCTACATCCACAACCTGGCACTGTACTGTGTCCTGATGTGTTCACTGCACTGAGGGCATGGACACGGAGACTGGCACGCATGCAGTGGCAGGCTACCAGGCACAGGCCACACAGTGCTGGTGATGGCACAATGCTGGGACCCTGTGTTCCACCAGCAGAGCATTAACAACCCTCCACACCCCACAACCAGGGCAGTATCCGAGGGCCCATGGACCCCATGGCAGTGAGCCAGTGTTGTGGGGCACACACACATTTCATGGTATTGCACACTGGCCCCTGCCTGGTGCCCACAGTGTGCAGGCAGTGCCACATGGTGCAGTACGATGCAGGAGCACGTGCACATTGCACAGGCCGGTCTGCTGTACTGGCAGCCATATGTTGATGTGTATTTTTACGCAGCACAGTGCTTGCCTGTGGTCCTGCGGTTGGCTGACCTGTCCCCAGCCAGTACATCTGTGGGCTGCAGGTACACCGTGCATATGGGCTGACCCTGTGTTGTGCTAGTGCCATTCCAAGAGTTCCCCAGCAGTTGTACAGACCTGCCTCTCACTGCTCTGCCTCCTGTTGCATATCTCCTCCTATACAGTGTCGTTCTGCAGTAACTGATGTACGCTGCATTCCCACAACACAACACCGGTGGTGCACTGCTTGGTCTTTTGTAGCCCAGCCAGGCAATCCATCCTGTTATGCATGCAAATCAGCACATAAGAATATGCTAATCACACTGTTTGCACCATGCATGCACAAGTACCCTCATTTGCATATACTGGTTGAACATGGGCCTGATTAGCACTGGGCTAATGCCTTAGCACCATGCAAACACCAGCGCCGGGCCATTTGGGGACCAGCGCTGCACTATCCCGGTAGTGCAGCACTCTGTAGCATAGCAACCACACACATGCTCGTGAGTCCCATGGCTGGCTAGCATCCTGGTATAGCGATGTGGTACCACACCTTAGCCACATGATCAGTGACTATCTTGCACGTGATGTTGTTTCTTCAGGGTCATGCCAGGGGTCGCGCATGTGCAGTGCCCTCATTTTCGGGAAGCACCGCACTATGTCATGTGACAGCACAGCGCTACTGCAGTTGTTGCTGGAGGGTCCTGGGTGTGGCAAATGCTGGGTCTTGCAACAGGTGGCAGGGTATCTGTGCTGTGTGGGCAATGCCAGGACATGGAAGACAGCATGCTGTGGTGCACAGGGACAGGTGCTGGGGGTGGACACTGACAATCTTGTCAAGCTAATACAACAGCAGTACAGGCGGCTCTTTGGAGAGGTCAGGGAGGGTGATCTCCCACGGAGGCAGGTGCAGGCGTCCATTGCAAGGCAGATCACAGAGCAGACAGGAATCCACAGGGATGCTGAGAAGTGCTGACACAGGTACACGGACCTGTGCCGCCACCAGAGGGGCCAGCTGGAGGTGTACAGATGCATGGTGCATGAGGGCACTGTGCTGGTGCCAGGTGAGTGCCCCTGCAAGTTGCACACATCCACGGTGTGTATCGTGGTCTGACTTTGTATGCCTGCATGTGCCTGTGTGTGTGTGTGTGTGTGTGTGTGTGTGTGTGTCTGTATGTGCACACTGCTGTGTGCACAGGACTACAGGTGTGCAGGGCGGTGGGTCACATGTGGCGCAGGCTGTGGAGCCTGTTGTGTGGCACAGTGGTCCGGGAGGGCACGGCCAGGTGGTGGGCACAGTGGTGGCATTGTGTGCATGGGTGTTGTGGCCAGTAGGGCATGCTACAGGTCCATTACATTTTCACCGGTGTTGTGTGGGGCTGCCGATGCATGGACATCAGACTGCATACACAGGCACGTGTGCCTCCAGTCGCTGTGCCCATGCACCCTGCATGGTTGCAACATTTCACCTGGCACATGGTCAATATGTCTTGGGTCCACTGTGTGGATGTCCCCTGCATGCTATCACTGTCCCTGGGCTACCCTTCATGTATGGTGTCTTAGTGGTGGGTGGGTATCTTGATACTGTGATCGCAGTTCTAGCTCTGCACTGCAGTAACACTGCTCTTTCCCCTGTACACTGTAGGGCAGACTGTGCAGCACAGCACAGAGGGGGGGGGCACAGAGCGGTCCCAGGCACCAACCAGAGACAGCCCCAGGGTGCCAGCCATGCAGCAGCGGGCCCAGGAGAGTAGCCCCGAGGTAGGGGGAATATTGCATGAGTACATCTCAGTCTTCATTTGTGCTGTGCTTCTGTGATGTGTTGTTTCTGAACTGAGCTGTCACTGACTGTGCTGGGAGTTTGGCCACCATGGGTAGCATGCTGCTGCGGCTTTCTGCTGTGTTGTGCAGCACTGTTTCTTGGTGCTGGCAGTATCTGGGTGTCTGGATACCATGCCCTGTGAAGAGGGGCAGTATGTGCCAGTGTTAGCAAGCATGGCTGGCATTGCTGTGCTGTCCATATTCACCACTGGCCATGCTCGGATGGTCACCTGCCATGTGGCTGTTCTGGCTGCAGGCCACCACATGCATTGCTGTACATGGGCCATGTGTGGCAGCATCTGTTAGTCCTCCCCTGCTGATGTGTGTGCCCTGTGGGTTTGCAGCTCCTGCAGGTCAGTTCTGCCCTGGCATTGGTTGGCCATTGGACACCCACCATGCCTGCAGTGCGCTGACCCTGCATCCCTGTTGTTAGCTGTTGCACTCTGCTGTCTGGTATATTGCTTTCTGACTGTGGACAGCATGTCCCAATGTTAGGTATCCCATGTGTGTGTTGTTGTGTGGCCCACACCCACCACCATTCGGGGGTCAGCCTGTGTGTCTCCACTCGCTCACTGTCTGCAGTGCTGGGGCGGGTGGTGCTGTCCATGCCTTGGTGTTGCCGGGATTCAGGTTGCTGCCTGTGTCTTCCAAGCCTTCCTTGAGGGCAAAGGTCAGTTGTGCCTACCATTGTGTTCCTCGGCACCAAATGGGCATATCTGCCGGGACATGCTGTCCATCCCTGTCTGGCCACCTGTGGCTGCAGTTTGCCTCCTGGCTGGTTTACCCTGCTCACATGAACCCCCTTCCTCTTGTAGATTCACTCCATTCCTCATTGTGGGCTACATGGCCAGAGGAGTCCATGGGCACCGAGAACCTCCTGCGGAGAAGAGTGCGCCAGCAACGCACACTTATAGAGCAGCAGGCAGTGCTCATCGCTGAGACCCGGAGGGTGGCCACTGTTCTTGAGGCACATCTGCCAGAACCTGCAAGCTTCCAACCATAACCTGCTGCAGCGCACCTTTGTTTACCTTGACCCCACACCACACCTGGACTTTGATTTCTGTTGTCACCCATATCCCTCATTGTTTGTGTTAATATTCCCTTCCCTGTCTGTGCCTTTGGTTTGCTGATTTCCTCCACCACTGTACATGTGTGCATCTTTGTATTTAGCTTTGTTGCTGTTGTTCACTTGTTAGTTGTAGTTTATTCACAGTTGTCATTTAGTGTGTAGTTGTAGTGGTAGCATTGTATCTTGTAGGTTTTGTAGAGGTAGTTGTAGTGTTAACCATTGTAGTAGTTGTACTTGTAGTCACAGTTGTAGGTCCAGTTCATGTGTGTATAGTGTTTTGTGTAGGTTTCCTTTTGCATGTCTAGTGATTCTACGTTACTTTCCTGATTGGTTTCATTGTGTTGTTCACCTGTTGCATACCTATTTCTGTTCCCTGCATCACTTGTATTATATATGCCTTTTTCATAATTGCACTGTGTCTTTATTGTGTGCCTGCCATTTGCTACAGTGTTGTTCTGTACATTCTGCTCATGGGTCCTGGCACACTGTGGCCTGTCCCCTGGCTGTGTGTATATCAGTGTCTGGGTTCTGCACCACTGTCTGCTCTTGGGGTCACTTTCCAGCCTGTGCTCCTTTGTCTGTGGTCCTGGGATTAGCAGCTCCATCTGCATTGCGTACCTGTTGGTGTTTGCACTGCCTACCTTGGGTGCTATATTCAGTGCTGTCTTATTTGCCATATTCAGTGCTGTGTTATTCCCAGGCTGTTTTTGCCCTGCACTCCTGGCCCTGTTTGCCCGGCTTCCTTTGCTTGCTATATTCAGCTGGTTTTTCCCTGGGCTATTCCTTTTAAATATGACTTGCATTTTGCTCCGGGCTAAGTTTGCAAGCTGGGCAGCACTAATCTCGGCCAGGGGCTAACCTTTGAATATGTGGCCCTATGTTACATGAAGCTGAGTCACCTGCCTTGTGCTTTGACTGACACACTGAAAAGCTAAATCCCATGCTATACCTGGTGCAGTGCAGCCATCTGATTATAAAATAACTACACAGAAAGAAAAAAAAACAAAGCCAAAAATCCAATTATCTATTTTTTATTGTTTTCATATCAGAATTATACCAAGACTCAAGGACATCAGCATTCATTGTGATGTCTGTGGTATCATTTATTTATTTAGTTTTTGTTCAGCCTCGTCCTGGTGGAGGGGGATACAGATGGATGTCAACTGACACTGAGCCAGACTATGCTGTTGGTGATATTTTTAGTGACTGGGGGGAATTTGGCCAGGACACCAGGGAAATGCCCCTACTCTTTTTTGAGAAGTGCCATGGGATCTTTAATATCCACCTGAACAGGCAGTTAGAACCTCAGTTTAATGTTTCATCCGAAAGATGTGCAGCACCCTGCTCATGCTGCACTACAGTGTTAGCACTGGGATTTAGCCCAAGTGCCTGGTGTGGGGATAGAACCCACAGCATTCTGATTTTCTGGCCTCGGAGGCAAGTGTGGAACCTGCTGATCCACTGACACTGTATGGATCTCAGAGCACTTCTCAACCCAGCCCCCAGCCCCCTGCCTCCTGCCTCTGCCACCCCAACTAATTCAATGAACAAAATCAATGTCACACTTAGCCATAATTTAAAAAACAGTTTTGCACACCTCCATGATCAGAATAATATAACACATCTGTAAGCAATGTTTCAGCCTCAGATTCAAGCGTTACAGTATTTCACTCAGATTACCACAGAGACCAAAATATCAGAAAAGGTTACTATACATTGCAGCAGCATATGAGGATTCATGAAAATATCCTCTTCCTGAGTTTTTACCTGTCAAGAGCATGTCAACATTGCTTCCCCAATATACAAAGAAATATGTCTTTAGTATCTCAGATGATGACATTATAGTAATACTGCAGCTGACTGAAACTCAGGCTGACAGGCCAGGTGGCAAAATGACAGTGCAAGTGCATGGTCACAGATATACATGCATGAGACATGCATCAGCAGTGTGCACGAGAGAGCAAACCAGCTGAAAACAGTGGCACGCTGATTATGGCTGTTTCCTGTTTTTAAATCTCAGATAAGAGAGGCTGAAATATAAACAAATAATTAGGCAGACAAATGAATTTCAGTACTTGTTTTATTTACATAACCAGTACATAAAGCTATCATCCATGAGTTCACAGTTCAATTCTATTCTCAAAAATCACAACTTGCTGCACATATACCGAGACCCAATATTCAGTTGACAATGTCCCTTTAAGATCTCTGGCTAACTATTATTCCATTAAGACCTAAAGGTATAGGGCCAGATGTTCAAATGATTATGGGACTAAGTCCCACACTGCAACTCAAGGGGCTAGATTCTCAAAGCACCTGAAAATCCTGCAGCCATAGAACAAATTCAGCACACGTGGGTTGCCACTTATGGAACTGCAGTTTCTCCTGCAGCTATGGTGTTCTCAGAAGTAGAGGTGGTTTATGATTGGCCCCATGATTTATGGCAGCTTGCTGGTGGTATTGCCATAGAAATCCCCACAACTGCAGAAAAATGTTATGGCCGGTGGGATCAGCTGTAACATCTTCCTCAGCTGCTGCAAATGAGAATACCAATCTCTGCAGCTGCAGAAATTTTGGTCCACAACTGGAGCTGCAGTGTGGGACTTAGTCCCATAATCTTTTGAGAATTTAGCCCTAGTTGTGGATCAAAATCTCCACAGCTGTGGAGATTGGTATTCTCATCCCCAGCAGCTGTGGAAAATGTTATCGCTGGTCTCACCGGCCGTAACATTTTTCAGCAGCTGCAGGAATTTAGTATGGCAACACCACCCATTAGCTGCCATAAATTGTGGAGCCAGTCATAAACCACCTCCACTTTTGAGTATACCGTAGCTGCGGGAGAAACTGGGGTTCTGCAAGTGGCAACCTACTTGTGCCGAGTTTTTCCCACAGCTGCTGGAGTTTCAGCCCGTGGTGCACTGATTAATTGTAGAATGGGGTATTTCTATCATTATTTTTTTTTAATTATGATTGTTTATAAAACTGTTGAAGTTAGTTTTAAAGTGTTCCTAATGCCACAAGAGCAGTAACTTATAAAAGGGTACATTTTTCTTAGGCTATAACTCATTATGCATAATTTTTACTTAGCTACCTAGTGTTCCTTCTTTATACATGGAATTATTTTCTCACACAAGTTTTAAATGTCTATATATATATATATATATATATATTTATGCAATATTTATTGTCTTTGTGATTGAATGTAACCAGTGGTGGTGCTACCTGTAAAGGTATGGTCAGAAACAATCAGCCCACTTTCGTACTCCTCCTGAAAGATAGAGTGGACCCTTCCTTGGTCCCCTCTCTCCACTTGAATTATTTCTTCTGCTTTAATTGATCTATTCATTACCAAGCCCCCTAAATCTGTTTCCCCTGGCCCAGGCTTGGGGTTACACTTGGAGGCTGTAGGATTCAAACCCTAGTCTACAGCTCCCTGTCACTCCTTTAACCTGGTACCCTATCCACTAGGCTATACCACCAACAAGGGTTCAGGCAGACACTTCATTAATATTTCCTATAGCCTCCCCCTCTTGCTCCTGCTATACTGCCAACTAGTGTAATTACACTACTCAGTCATAGCCACCCCTGCTCAAACTACCACTAGAGGTCACATAGATATATTCCTCTACCACCCCCCCCCCACACACACACCATAGTGTTGCCCTGCCATGTCTAGCTTTCTAAAACTTGTCCCTGTTATGAAATACAGCTGTTTACTGATAGTTACCCTCCCTACCTTCTGGGAACACACAAAGCTGTAGCTTACATTAGTGGCAAACATAAAAATGTCTCTCACTAGCAACAGACTTGTCATAATTCTACATTTCATGACTCCCACATCAATAGGCACAAACAAACAAACACAGGTAAACATCACCCACCTACCCACTACACTAACAGTGCCCCACTATACCCACGGGTCAACAAGAGATTGTATTACCCTTAGAAACAATTTCAAGTCCACAAACCCTCCCCTTCCCACACAGTCTACCCAGTCCTTATTACCCCTTTACTACCAACATTCAGTCTGTCCCGCCTCATTCTAACACAGATATCCCATATGGACAGGAAAAAAAACAGGTGTACACATTCTCTGAAGCTCAGATCAATGAATAATTATCTGCTGCACTGTGCCCTGATGCTTCTATTACTCTCTGGAAACATACATCCCAATCCTGGCCCTACCAGGCTAACACAAGTCAGGGTGAACAACAATGGGGCATTAAAACTGGCCTCCATAAATATCTGCAGTCTCCTTCCAAAGGTAGACCAGCTCCAAGTATGGGTCTGCCAGCATAATCCAGATGTGCTCTCTATTGTGGCAACATGGCTCGCCCCTAAAATCCCTGATTTGGCCCTATCACTCAATGGGTACACCCTCTTCAGCTTAGACAGAACTGGCAAAAGAGGCAGAGGCTGTCTCATTTACATCAGGGACACTCTCCGTGGCCATGCCCTCCCCCAAATTGACTCTGGAAAGGAGATTCAGATCCTAGCCATTAGATTATTACTTGGCAACCACAACAAATCCCTTACCTTAATATCAGTGTACATACTCCCTAAAGAACACACACTCAGTTTTAGCAAACTAATCAACAATCTGAAAGATCTGTGCCATAACTGGAAATTTGTAATCCTAGGGGATTTTAATATTAATTGGATGCCTAATGAGGCAGCCCCCTTCAAGGATACCTTATCCGGCTCAAGTATTTCCCAAATGATTGATACCCCCAACTAGGATCAATTACTGGACTGGTACAATGACCCTGCTCAACTGGGTACTTACAAATCAGTCAGACAGAATCTCGGACACCTCAGTCCTCACTCACTCACCAAGTGACCATTCCTGTTACCTGCCTCTGGACCAACAAAACCGAAAACCCTCACCCTAACATAGCCAAATGTCATGTCCTTAAAAGAGGACAACTAAGCTAATTTAAATCCCATCTTAGTCAGCTTGATTGGTCCCCACACACCCTCCAAGATGCTGACTAGGCCCTAGATCACTTTATCACCACCTTTAATACAGTATGTGACACATATGCACCGGTAGAAAATGTAAAATAAAGGGTGTTAAGAACACATGGATCACCCAAACTCTACTAGATCTTATGGGAACAAGTGACTATCTCTGGCACATAGCTAAAGCCACTGGCAAAATTAGCTGACATCCAGCAGTATAGGGCAGCAAGAAATGCATGTACCCATGAGATCAGGCTTGATAAAGCAAAGCACTTTAAAGACAGCCTATGCAACGCATGGTAGGATGGCAAAACACTTTGGAGCAACATAAAAGACCTCACAGGATAGGACAAGTCATCCCCCTCTATGCTCCTAGTAAATATAAAAAAATCACTCAAGACCCAAAAATGATAGCAGACACCTTCATCGTCACCGTCTCCAATCTCAGTCACATCCTCCCCATGGATTTCTTAAATACCAATAAGAAAAAACTTGGAAGATACCCCGGCTGACCATAATTTGCCCCACACTGGAACCCCTCAATTTTATTTCAATCAAATCTCCCACTCAGAAGCCAAAAACTATCTCCAGTGCACACCTAGCAAATCCAGGCACAGTAGCGGCTCCCTCAACCTTAAGCTGATAGCCTTCTGCCTTGATGAGCTAATACAGCCACTCAATAAAATACTAAATCTATCCTTTGGATTTGGGCAATTCCCCAAGAAGTGGAAATCTGCTGTGGTCACACTGGCTTACGAAAGTAGAGATTTGACCCTACATGCCAACCACAAGCCTATCTCTATCCTACCCCCTCTCTCTAAAACTCTTGAATGCATAGTCTCTGATCAACTGGTGGACTACCTAAACAAATGCAATATCCAGTGTCCACAACAACACACCTTGCAGAAGTGCCACAGTACCACCACAGCATTACTGGAATACTCTGACTTAATCCATGAAGACAACAGGTTCTCTGAATCACAGTGAAGACAGGGGGCTCAATAAGTATGCTGCAGACAGTACTTATTTCATACGGTACAAAAAATACTTTATTCTTTCTCAAAATGACCCATAATCTCAATGTTTTACTTACTGTAGTAGGCTTCATCAGGAGATTCCTTTTATTACTTAATATGGTGCAACTTCATAGTTCACCCATGAAGCACTTGACAACAGTTGGTTGTTGGGTCACTATACATAGACCTCACTAAAGCATTTGACACAGTCAATCACAGTATACTACTCAACAAATGTCTTGCCTCTGGCCTATCTCCAGACACTGTTAGATGGTTTAACAGCTACCTTGGACACAGAACACAACAAGTAAAAAATCAATGGGACCCTCTCAGACAGGTGACAAGTGGTGTCTCGCAAGTCTCCATCCTGGGCCCGCTCCTTTTCAGACTGTGTCTTAACTCCCTCCCTAGAGCCTGCCCTGATAATATCCTGCTATACGCAGATGATGTGGCCATCTACTCCACTAGTCCATACGGGCACCTGTTAGAATCCAACCTTCAAAATAGTTTCTCCTTAAAAGAGGAATGGTTTACTCAAAGCAAACTTCTCTTGAACTACAAAAAAAACAAAAGCAATGCTGTGTGTGAACCCTCAAAGCAAATACAAACTCAGCCAGCTGACTATCCTAAACAACAAGCATGAGCCACTTGATCAGGTCAGCACCTTCAAATATCTAGGCTTCACACATGATAGCTCCCTCTCCTATGTCCATCACATAGATCATGTTGTTAAGACAGCCAACACCAGAATTGGACTGCTTTACAGGCTTTACAGGCACCACATGACTTCCGAAGCTGTCTCTGGCAGTCAGTAGTTTTATAATCTCTGTAATAGACTATAGACTAATTGTGGATTCTGCTGCCATGCATACAGCTCTAAAATGGGACAGAACAGCCCTAAACAAATCATGTTGGCTGGTCCTAGGTGCATCCAGGCTCACCCACACTTGTGACCTATATGCCTAGACCAAGTGGCCTACTCTTCAGGGGAGAATTAAGTACCAGGCCTGCCTCTTCGGGAAAATACTCTCCTTGGTCTAACACTGCCAGCCATTCAAAACCTCCTTAAACCTGCACCTAACTTGCACCAGAGTAGAGGTAAAACAAGAAACGCCCTACAAATCCCCTTCCACCACACTGCCCTGGCCCAGTGATCCTTTGCCTACAAGGCACCCCTATGGCTTAATGAACTCCAACTGGACATAGTAAATGTGCCAAAGCTCGGAACCATCAAGAAATTACTATGCCAACACCTAACTGCACTCAGCACCTGTGATTGCAGGTCCTAATTCCCCTTACCCCCTCCTTCACATGACTATCTACCCTAGTGCCCTTGCTTCCCCTCTCTCGTCATGCCCCTCATCCTGCCTCTCTCCCGGACCCTCACCCTCCCTCCTCACACACCCACTTACCCCTACACATGCCTTCCCCTGTCCCCTTAACCCCACTACTGTCCAAACCTTACCACTCTCATAGCACTAACATGCCTCTTTATGCCCCATCCCTCCCCTCACCCTTATTTCACTACCCCCACTCCTTTCTCCCCATATTAGTCCATGACAAAGACAACTCCTATCTGCTCTATTCTTCACCTCCTCCTCCACTCCTCCTCCTAATTGTCTTATGTCTTGTGTGTTCCCAGTTCATCAAAGTTACAAATTTCTAATGTACATTATCGTCTGTATTTGTTGTACTGTAGCCATAATTTTTTTACTCCCTGTACCTACCAATGTATGTATCTAATGTCTGTATCTACTAATGTCTATACTGAAAAGCCTGTACTCACTTGTAATTTTTTGTACCTAACCATGATGTGGAACCTTTGTAAATGAGCTCCAAGCTTAAAGGTGTAACTCCAAGATACAAATAAATAAATGAAGTCAAACAAAATATCTACTGAAGGAAGAAGTAAAAGCTCTTTTCCTGGAGTGACCTGGGAGGTGGATAAAGAAGGATAATTAATGACAGACAAAACAATAATTAAAATAATGCAAGAAAATTAAACTAAAATTGACATCCATAGTAGAATGTACACAGAGCAACCATGCATACAAGAGAAACAATAGTAAGCATTAGTAGTGCAATGAAATTTCAGGGAGCTGGAGATGGGTCTCAAGCAGGTGGCATGCACAGTGACTTTTGCAAAAGTCTTTCCTGTATATGGCTGGGGAGAGGATAGGATACTCCACACTAGGGATTTCTGCTCTTACCTCCTTGTGTCTTTCATCCGTGGTTCTTCTTTTTTGGCAGGGGAAGGGTCCAACCACCCACCCCTATCCCCAACCTCCCCACACTACACTCTGTTTATAGGGTAGCACAGTCGTGACATTTCCTGTAGGAAAGCAGGAAGGGGTGGATCAGAGGGGTATCCACACAGTGATCTCATTTACAGGGGCACTAGTAATTTAATTTGTTATAACAAGTTATACAAAAACAAATAAACAAAACACAAAATCAAACATTTGCTTTCATTTTCTTCCTTCTAATTACTCTGACCAGGTTATAAACCCAGCAGCTTATCTGGAATGGATATCATTAACTGCAGGTACTGTGGAACACTTTTCAGAACAGCAGTTTTACAGGATTTAGGACACTGTCCTACATGCTGGGCCATTGGAGATCTAAGGCTCAGCTCCAGGCAGCATGGGCAGAGATTGTGTGGCTCAAATTGCATATTCAAGAGGAAATACAAGAACCGCCCGCCATTTCCCCAACATCCAACAGAAGTACCTCGACCCCAGAGGGTAGTTGGTCCAGGAGGCTGGCAGGTGGTTAGGAGAGGCAAATTTGGGTGCCCCATCCCTTGGTGCTCTCCAACATATCAACTCCACAAACCACATGAAAACTACGAACAGGTATCTGCCTCTATCTCCAAAATCAAATAAAGGGGCAGAGGACACTGCAGAGCAGGACACTACAGCACAGGAGCTAGCACAACAAAACTCACCCAAAACAGGAACCAAAACAAAAAAAGCAAAAAGGAAATCCAAAAAACTTCTGATCATAGGAGACTCCATGATTCAGGGAGTTGATGTGTCTCCAGCCAGGGGTAATGGTCAGATGTCTCCCAGGTGCATCAGCGTGGAGAGACACTGACAGCATTGCTAAAATTACTCAGAAAGCAGGAGAAAACATTGTCATCCTGGTACACATAGGGACTAACGATCTCACCAGCCAGTCAGTTGTGGAGACCAAGGAACACCTGACCAGGCTGGGTGACAAACTATCATCCATTTCGTCCGGCATCTCCTTCTCTGAGATCCTGCCAGTCTGGAAGAGGGGGGCAGATGGATGGAAGGTCAGAAGAAGAGATAAGGAGCTAAACATGTGGCTCAAGGGCTGGTGCCAGGAAAAAGGACACAAATTTGTAGAGAACGGCAACAGTTTTGGGAGAGAAAGTTCTTTAAATTTGATGGACTGCATCTGACTAAGGAGGGAGTCAGTGCATTGGGGCAGAAGTTTGACGTCTTTGCAGAATATTTAAACTAGCAAATGGGGAAGGGGTGCAGCACCCCATACGTCGAATGAGAAGAACACCCCTACCCTCTCAGTTAGTGGTCAAACAGGAGTTCAGCATGTTTGTAGTTCATTTGCATCACCAGGTAAAGAAAAAGGTCCGGCTCCCCATACGACGCACAGGGGAAACACCAGACCTTGCCCAACAACTAACACACTGAAATCTGGCCAATGGAAAATCATATACACAAATGCTCGCAGTCTGGGAAACAAGATCCCACAGAGGCCAAACTGGACATAGTAGCCATTAGCAAGACATGGTTTACCAGTAACCACACTTGAGAGACTTTAGTACCTGGCTATGTACTGTTCAGAACAGACCGAGGTTCAAAATGGGGGAGTGGAATGGCTCTTTATGTCAATGAAAATATCAAAGCTACAGGAATTCAGAATACACATAAGGAGCCAGAAGAACTGTGGGTCACCTGGAAACAGGAAATGGGACAGCCATACGAACTGGGGTTGTGTATAGGCCTCCAGACCAGGGGAGGACAGAGACACATTACTGTTACAAGATATACAAAACATGACAGCTAAAGGGGAGGTTCTGATAATGGGAGACTTCGACATGCCAGACACAGATTGGTCAATACCAGCAGGGACATCTGCCAGAACTAGACACATGATGGATTCCCTGCAGGGGGAGGGCCTCAAACAACTGGTACAACAACCCACAAGAGACAGGGTGATCCTAGATTTAGTACTGACTAACAGGAAAAGGATCACAGATTTCCAGGTAGAAGGTCACCTGGGTACCAGTGACCATCACATGGTATGGTTCAGTTTGGTCACTAGAACAAAATCATCCCATTCCTAGGCAAAAATATGAGACTTCAGAGGAGCTGACTTTGATAAGATGGCCAACAGAGTTAAGCTAGTCCTGGCAAAAAGAAATACAGGTGAGGGGGTACAGGCAAAGTGGGCAAGCATTAAGGATGCAATACATGAAGCAACACCCCATTGTGTTAGTGAGAAAAGGAGGTGCAAAAGAAGAAGGAAACCACGTTGGTTCTCAAACACAGTAGCAGAAAAGGTCAGAGGCAAAAGGCTGGCCTTCAGGAAATATAAGGGAACACAGCAGGATGAAGATAGGTACTAGGTGGGCCAAGTGGTCCCTATCTGCCATCAAATTCTATGTTTCTATGTAAGATAGGAAGGCATACCAAACTTCCCTAAGGGAAGCAGGGAAGGCAGTAAGGCAGTAAAAGAAGGTGACAAGACTTTCTATAGATACATTAGTGAAAGGAGAAAGTCCAGAGGGGGCATTGCTAAGATCAAAGGGGATAATGGGGCATGTGAGTAGGAGGACCATGTAAAAGCATCTATCCTAAATAGATACTTCTGCTCAGTATTTACTGAAGAGAAGTTAGGGCAGGACCCACAGCTCAGCACCATGGACACGGGGGGAGGAAGGTGTACACTTGTCCCTTCACAAAAGAAAGGGTCCTACAAGAGCTCAATAAGCTCAGGGTGGACAAGGCAATGGGACCTGATGGCATACAGTCAAGGGTACTAAAGGAGCTAAGGGTGGAACTAGCAGAGCCATTATCAGAACTCTTTAGTGAGTCTCTGAGCACAGGAGAGGTCCAAGAAGACTGGAGAACGGCTCATGTGATCCCGCTCCACAAGAGTGGAAGCAGGGAGGAGGCAGGGAGCTACAGACCAGTCAGTCTTACCCCAGTAGTGGGCAAGATTATGGAGACATTATTTAAGGAAAGAATAGTGCAACACCTGGAATCCATAGGAGCACAGGATCCAAGACAGCATGCGTTTACAAAAGGAAGGTCCTGTCAAACTAATCTCATAGATTTATTTGACTGGGTAACCACAGTGACGGACCAAGGGGGAGCAGTTGATGTCACCTACCTTGACTTCAGCAAAGCTTTCGATACTGTTCTACATAGAAGATTGATTAATAAGCATGGTAGGCTCGGGTGGGTCAGACACTGGTCAACTGTGTGGCAAACTGATTGACAGGCAGAAAACAGAGAGTGGTGGTAAATGGTATACAGTCAGAAGAGATGCAAATCACAAGTGGGGTATCTCAGGGATCAGTCCTGGGGCCAGTCCTCTTCAATATCTTCATCAGTGACATTGCAGATGGACTGGAGGGTAAGGTTTGTCTGTTTGCAGATGACACCAAGTTCTGCAACAGAGTAGATGATCCAGATGGGGTGGGCAGAATGAGAATAGATCTGGATAAACTAGCAAAATGGTCGGAAAAGTGGCAACTGGGGTTTAACACGAAGAAGTGCAAGATCATGCACATAGGGAAGAGAAACCCTGAAGCCACCTATAGGCTGGGAGGGGAGTTGCTGGCAGTCACAAAGGAAGAAAGAGACTTGGGCATCATCATCACTGATTACCTGAAATCATCCAGACAGACCACTAAAGCAGTAGGTAAGGCTAGAGGGATGTTGGGGTGTATTAGTAGGGGTATCACAAGTAAGAAGAGAGAGGTAATAATCCTCTTTACAAGACACTGGTTAGGCCCCATCTGAGTACTGTGTGCAGTACTGAGGCCACACCTTCACAAGGACATTAACCAAATTGAGGCAGCCCAGAGAAGGGCAACCGAAATGGTACAGGGACTGCATCAGAAAACATATGAGGACAGATTAATTGAGCTCAATATGTATACCCTAGCGCAAAGGAGGGAGATAGATGATATGATCGAAACATTCACACACCTTAAGGGCATTAATAAGGTGAAAGAGTCTAACATGTTTCAATATAAGAAAAATAGCAGGACAACAGGACTCAGCATGAGATTAGAGGGAGGCCAATTAAGGGGTAATGAGAGGAAGTTATTTTTCACAGAAAGGGTGGTGGATGCACTGAATGGCCTACCTCAGGAAGTGGTGGATATGAATACAGTGCAGGGCTTCAAACAGGCATGGGATAGGCAAAAGGGAGCAATACAGATGAGTATTATAGATAGGCCATTGACAGAGCAAAGGCCAATGACACATTCATAAGGTAGAAAAAGAAATGGGCAGACTGGATGGGCCTTGTGGTCCTTATCTGTCATCAACTTCTATTTTTCTGTGCTTTTAAAATGTCATTTTGCACCAGAAGTGTAAAAACACATCACTAGGATTTAAAAAATGACACCTGTCACATTTTTGGAGTGGTGAGGAAAAATGGCTATGCAGAAAGTATGGAGTCAAAATAATGAAAATTAGCAAAGTTATGCATGAACATTGAAATATTGCAATGCTCACTCATAACCTGGGCATTTTACATTATTTCTACGTCACATTTTCATCATAACCTTCATATTACCCCACTTCATGAACCTGGTAGGTAAAAATTTACAAATCCCTGCTGAAACTTCATTCTGCACCACTGAAATGTCATTGCAGACCACAGGTGTGAAAATGCATTTGGCTGGGATTTGAAAATTGATAGCTGTCACATTCATGAGGTGGTGTGAAAAAAAAATGGCTATGTTGAAAATTTGAGGTCAAAATATTTAAGATTACCAAAGTTGTGAGCAAGTGTTGAAACATTTCAATGTATACTCATAATTTTGTCATTTTTTGAATATTGTGACCCAAAAATTTCAACATAGCCTACTTACAGTATTATCCCACCTAATGAACAAGGGCAGTGAACATTTTCAAATCCTGCCTGAAAGGTGATTTAGCAAAGCAACCATGAACTCACCTTTTGGGCCAGATTTGCATAATTCCACCACTATTGGTCATGGGATGGGGTCCCAAAAAAACCCGTGCTGAAAAATTGGGGTCAAAATATGTAAAAATTACAAAGTTATGAATCAAAGTTCAAATCCTGATTGAAATACATTATACCGCTCTTGTCTTATTTTCTTTTATTGCAGGCAGTGGTTCCAGCAGCAAGATGTGTCATTGATTGGAGAGTGGATCTACACAATGGGACATATTTAGGTGAGTGAGGTTATGTGGAGGAGTGGAGGGTGGTGGTTGCTGAGTGGGAGGTAAGGGTGAGGTGGGTGATGGGTGTGTGTGGGGGTGAGATCGGTGAGGGACTATTCTTTTTTTACAGGTTTAAAAAACATTCAGGGATGGTTTTCTTTATTTCAGTTAATATGCTGACACTGGGAAGTGGGCACCCCAGTGTCGGGCTAGTGTTAGGTGGCACTGGAGGTGGGGATCATCACCTACGCTGTGGGAACAGGGACCTTCATGGGAAAGGGTCAAAAGAAATGGTACCGGGGTGGGCACACCGGTCTGCTCATATAATATTTTTAGTATTTAAACATTGGGAAGGGTGGTGACCTGGAGGGGAGGGTGAGAAAGAAGTGGTACCAGGGGTGGGCACCCCAGTCTGCTTAAGAAATAATTAAATAGATAGATAGATAGATAGACAGACAGATAGACAGACAGACAGAAAGAGCAGAGGATCATTGCCTCACTGCTTGAACTGAAGCCAGCAGCACAACTCCAGTTGCAGCTTCAGTATTCAAGAAAGTCCCGCTGTTCTCATACAGAGAACATGGGTGAACAGCTCCTCTCATTAAGCTGGGCAGCCTGGATTTTGGGGTGCCCAAAAAGGCATTTTCAGGGCAATTTTCAAAAACAAACACCAGAATCTAACTAAAAGGGTCCAATTTAGCTAGGTTCAGATGTTTGTTTTTTAAAATATATGATTTTAATGTATTTTTAGCGCTTGTGAGTTAAAAAAAGAAAATGGCAGCAGTCACGATCTGTATTTTTTGTAATGTGATCGGTATTTTTTTCACACAATCTGTATTTTTACCCACGACAAGTAAACCACAAAAATAAGTACTCGCAATATTTTCTTTCTCATTCACTGTTCACATTTGTCGGTTAACTCAAAAATCCTTATAACTGTGAAACCCCATAATTTTTTTTCAGGAAACCTTCCAAAGGCACACACTTGGCGCAGGCCTCTTCAATCCTAAAAAAATCCTGAAAAAATTCTACACTGTCTAGGCTGTAGGTGAGATGAAAAAATATGCACTAAGTATGCATATTTTTTTTCCATTTTTTAGCTCTTTGTGTCTCAGAAACTAAACATGATGCCATCACAAAACTTTTCATGTCTTGAGAATCTGACAGCCTGAATGCGCATGCCAAATTTTGTGCTAATTTATAAAACAATGTCAAAGTTATTAAGGTGCAAAAATTGGAGTTTAAACATTAAACAGCCTACTCAACTCTACTTATAGGGGAGCTACTGTGTCCTATGATACAGAACATAACCAATTCAGAGTAACTCAATGCTACAAAAACAGTCTTTCTTTATAAAATGGTACTCTAAAAATATCTTTAATTAAGAAAGGTACTTTCAGGCCACATCATCCCTCATAATGCAGGGTGAGAATAATGGTAATGGTAACCGGAAAAATCAAGAAAAATAGTTAAGTACAGGAGAAACTTTGGACTTCACAGATGCATTCACTGAGGCAAGGAGAAGTTTTAAACTTCTGTTCCTTTCCTCTTGCTAGTAAATGTTCAGGTTCAAGTTCAATGTGTTTTATTATTTTGCTTTTTGCCACTACAAACATTAAAAACAACCAATCAATAACAAAAGTAACATAAATACATACATAAGTACAATAAACATCTAACAGGATGCTATCACTCATGGATCAGTATCTCAATTGCCTAATAATAAATATGCAAGAAGAGGAAGACGGATTTTCTCTAGGTTCCATCACAGTTTGCAATAGTTGTATAAAGATGATAAAGTGACAGTTGATTGTTTTTTCATAATGTCTTGATTATTGTCTTTAGAATATTAGGTGGAAACTGTTAGTTATTTTTCAGCTAATTCCAAGATATATTTACTTATCTGGAATGTAAATAAGACACTATAGGGTTTGGGTCTGGTTACCTACATCCCCTATTAGTGTATTGCAGCTTATAATCTCCAATTCCTGAAAGGAAAAAAAGGCTTCTTCATCTTATCCTTGAGTTTACAATAGATTCATTCATTCATTCATTTTTTATTTAATATAGTGCACTTTTTCATTTTGACTCAAGGCGCTTTACAAGCAAACAAATTTATCTAAAACAGTTAAAAAACATAGCATACAATAAAATATGATACTAATTAATTAATATTGAGGTCAGTTAAATCTGGCTAGGTGGAAGATCCTGTCTAATTAAAAATGTCTTCAGCTCCCTTTTAAAAGCTTCTAATGTAGGAATCTCTCTCATAAAATGAGGGATGGAGTTCTACAGGGTTGGTGCCATAAAAGAGAAGGCATGGGCACCTGATGTTTTTAAACACACCCTGGGAATTTCCAAAAATCCCTTGTCTGCTGAATGAAGGGGGATGAGAAGAGTGGTAGAGCCATAGGAGGTCTTGCAGGTAGCTGGGCTCCTGACCATGCAGGGCCTTATAGGTCAGCAAACTGACTTTCAAGGTGATCTGCCACCTAACAGGCAGCCAGTGCAGAGTGCGCAGCACAGGTGTAATGTGACATGATCTGGACAGACCAGTCAACAACCTGGGTGCCGCAATCTGCACAGCTGCAGGCAGAAAAGATCAATCCCTGATAGCCCCAGATAAAGGGCATTGCAATAATCAAACTGCAACATCACGAAGCATGGACCAGTGATGACAGATCACCTGGGAGTATCAGGTGTTTAACCTTGGCGATGTTTCTCATATGGTAAAAACACTCTGGACCATGGCTGACACTTGAGATTTAAGTGTTAGGCCATAGTCCAGGACAACACCAAGATTCCACACTTCAACAGAAGTGAGCAACTGAGAGTCAAAAAGCCTCAGCCAGGAGACTCAACCAGATTGCACACTCAACCCTGGGTGACCAGATTCCACCACTAGTACTTCAGACTTATCCAGATTCAGCTTCAACCAAATGGTGCTCATCCAGTCTTGGGTCTCAGCAAGGCACTGATTAAACACCAATACCGCCTCCTGCGGTTCAGGTGCAAAAGACAGGTATAGCTGAGCATCATCCATATAGCAGTGAAAACTCAGCCCATACCATCTTATAATGTCCCCTAGTGGTAGTATATACACCACAAACAACATTGGGGACAAAATGGAGCCATACGGGACCCTACATGACAGGGGCAGAGATGCCAAAGAAAAAATTCCAGACACCACCCGCTGCATCCTGACAGTGAGGAATGATTAAAACCAGTTGAGGACTGTACCAGCCAGTCCATAACAAACCCGCAGGTGTTCCAACAGCACCCCATGGTCCACGGTGTCATATGCAGCTGAGAGATTAAGGAAAATAAGAATGGAATGCCTTCCTCAATCCCTTGCCACAAGGAGATCATTAAGCACCTTGAACAAGGGCAGTCTTAGTGCTGTACCCTTTCTTGAAACCTGACTGGAGAGAGTTGTAGATGTCATAAGTTGACAAATGGGCCTCCAGTTGAAGGGCCACCACCTTCTCAATAACCTTTCCCACAAAGGGAAGGGTGGAGATAGGTCTGTAGTTAGCCAAGCAGTCCGAGTCCAGTGAAGCTTTCTTCTGAAGTGTTCTTACCACTGCTTTCTTCAGGGACCCAGAAAAGACCCCTGTCACTAGAGAACACCAGACTATCTTAGCCAGGACTGGACTGATGACATCGACACACCCTACTAAGAGGTGTGTTGGGTCCAGATCCAAACTACAGTAGGTCGGCCTCAACTCCTGGATGACCTTCACAACATCCATGGCTGACAACTGGTCGAAGTTGAACCAGACAGACTGAATGCCCATGACCTCCGGCCCACCACTGCATACTCCATTAGAGGGCACTGACCAGATCCATGATCAGATGGAGGCAATCTTATCAGCAAAGAACAGAGCAGACTCATTACACCTCAACTGTGAAAAGGCTCCCACAGACTGAAGACAGACAGGATTACACAACCTATCAACAGTGTGGAAGAGCTGAGCTGGTCTGTTAGTTGCTGCAGCAATCTCCTTGGACATAGAAACATAGACTTTGATGGCAGATAAGGACCGCTTGGCCCACCTAGTCTGCCCATTTCCCTACCTAGAGGATAAGCTGCAGATCCTATTTAACCAACAGCCTATTTCTTCTTACACCCCACAAAAATTGCCTTATGTCTGTCCCATGCATTCTTAAATTCTCCCACAGTTTTAGACCCCACAACCTCCTCAGGAAGGCTGTTCCATGCGTCCACCACCATCTCTGTGAAAAAATACTTCCTCACATTGCCCCTGAGCTGTCCCCCCTCTATCTTCAAATTGTGTCCCCTTGTTCTTGCACATCTCTTTTTCTGAAAGATGCTACCCTCTTGGACTTTGTTGATTTCACTGAGGTACTTAAACATTTCTATCATGTCACCCCCTTCCCTCCTTTCCTCAAGGGTATGCATGTTAAGTTCCTTTAGCCTCTCCTCATATGGCTTCTCTTGCAGACCCTGCACCATTTTAATTGCCCTCCTCTGAACTGCCTCCATCCTGTCTATGTCCTTGCGGAGATGGGGTCTCCAGAACTGGATGCAGTACTCCAGATGGGGTCTCACCAACTGTCTGTACAGAGGGATAACAACTTCCTGTTTTCTGCTGGTGATGCCTCTCCCTATACATCCCAGTATCCCCCCAGCCCTCCCTACTGCCTTCTCATATTGCTTGCCAACCTTAAGGTCATCTGATATGATTACCCACAGGTCCCCTTCAATTTTTGTTGTTGTTACTACCATCCCCCCATTGTGTAAACTTCCCCTGGGTTTTTGTTTCCCAGGAGCATTACTTTGCACTTCTTTGCATTGAATCCAAGCTGCCATACTTCTGACCATTCCTCCAACCTTGCCAAGTCCCTTCTCATCCTTTCCACTTCTCCTTGTGTATCAACCCTGTTGCAGTTCTTTGTGTCATCTCAAAGAGGCATACTTTTCCTTCCAGTCCCTCTGCAATGTCACTTATAAAGACATTAAAAATGACTGAACCCAGTACTGAACCCTGCGGTACCCCACTAGTAACCCCTCTTTCTTCAGAGTGGACTCCATTTACAATTACCTTCTGTGTCCTGTTGTTCAGCCAATGTTTTACCCAGGCTACCACCCTGGGACCCACTCCAAGGCTGGTTAATTTGACTACTAATCTTTTGTGTGGGACTGTGTCAAATGCCTTGCTAAAGTCTAGGTAGGCCATGTCCACAGCCACTCTCTGGTCTACTGCTTTGGTCACCCAGTCAAAGAAATCAATTAGATTCATCTGACATGACCTTCCCACTGTGAACCCATGCTGCCTTGGGTCCTGTGCCCCACTGGCCTCTAGGTACTCAACAATTCTTTCCTTCAGAAGTGATTCCATCACTTTCCCTACCACAGAGGTCAAACTGACAGGTCTGTAGTTTCCTGCCTCTGTCTTGCTCCCACTTTTGTGAAGGGGAATCACATCAGCCTTTTTCCAGTCCTCAGGTACTACACCATCCTCCCATGATTTGTTATAAAGGGTAGCCAGTGGTGTCACTAGTTCTCTGCTTAATTCTTTTAGAATTCTGGGGTGATTTCCATCTGGCCCCATTGATTTGTCCACCTTCAGTTTTAGGAGTTCTTTCAGAACCCTTTCTTCTGTGAAAGGTCTGGGATCGACTCCCTCTCCAGAGTGCTTCTGTTAATTGGATTAGGCACCTCCCCCACTTCCTCTTTTGTGAATACTGAACAGAAGTATTCATTCAGTATCCCTGATTTTTCACTGTCACTCTCTGCCCACCCACCATTCATTCTATTCAGCCTCACTATCCCTCCTTTTGTCTTGCTACGCTCCCTGATATACCAATAAAAGGTCTGATCCCCCTTCTTAACCAAGTTGGCTATCTTTTCCTCAGTTTGTGCCTTTGCTATTCTGACTACCCTCCCTGCTTCCTTCTGCCTTAACTGGTACAGTTCTCTGTCCTCCTCCTTCTGTGTTTCCTTATACTTCCTAAATGCTATCTTTTTCTCCCTAACCTTCCCTGCTTTTTGTTTTGATTTGTTTATTTGCTTCACACTAAGACTTGTTGCCTCTGTGATGGCAGTTTTGATATTTCCTCATTGTTGCTCCACCCCTCCTTCTAGCCTGTTTGCTAGTGCTTTTCTAAGGCACTCTCCCATCTTGCCAAAGTCAGCCCTCCTGAAGTCCAGAACCCTCACTTTTGTATGGCTTGACTCTGTAGCTGAGTTTATCGTGAACCACAGTTTGGTGGTCACTGGTTCCCAAATGGCTACCCACTTCTAGATCTGAGATCCTCTCACTGTCCCCATTTGAGAGTATGAGGTCTAAGATTGCTCCCTCATGAGTAGGTTCCAAAACTAGCTGTCTGAGGCATGCCACCTGACGGGCATCAAGAATGGCCTTGCTTTTGGATGTGGCTGCAGCAAAGGTGCTCCAGTTAACATCTGGCATATTAAGGTACCCCATCAACAGTATCTCCCCTTTCTCTGCCACCCTAAGTATGCCTTCTATCATATCCTTGTCCATTCCCTCCCCCTGACATGGAGGTCTGTATACAAACCCTGTGCGGATTGTGGTGCCATTTCCAGTCTCTAAGGTGACCCACAGTGCCTCCTCTCCTCCTTGTTTACTCTTTCATTCAGTTGCTTTTATCCCTTCCCTTACATAGAGAGCTACCCCCCTCTTCTGCCCTCCCTGTCTCTCCTGTAGGTTGTGTACCCTGGTATGTTAACATCCCAGTCGTGGTTCTCTGTGTACCATGTTTCTGTGATTGCTATGATATCCAGGCATCCCTCTTCCATCAAGGCCACCAGTTCAGGGAGCTTGTTGCCCAGACTATGGGCACTGGCACTCATTACACTCCACTTCTTGATGGCCTTACCCCTTTTTGCCCCATCCCTGTCCTTACTGCATTTGTCACTTTCTCCATTTACCCTTACACTTCTCCCTATTGACATCTCTATGTTGGTGTCTACCTCACTTAGTACCCTGATTTTTTTGGGGCGGCTAGGATTTCCCTGCTCCTTTTCAGTGCCTCCCCCTTAGCTAGTTTAAATGCTTTCCAATGAAGTATTTAAACCTATCACCTAGGATCCTGGCTCCCCTCCTGGACAGATGCAGACCATCACACCAGTATAGGCCTGCATCCATCCAGGTGGACCCCAGTCCCCAATGAAGCCAAATCCCTGAGCTCTGCACCAGTTTTTCAACCACTGATTGAAACCCATGGTGTGGAGCACCCTAGCCTCATCCGTGCCATAGAAGGCAACACCTGCGAGAAGGTTACCGTGTGTGCTATTTGGCTAAGGCCCCTCCCCATCTCCACAAATGCTTCTTGCACTGCTCTGATCCCTTTCTTAACCAGGTCATTTGTCCCTTGGTGGACAATGACATCCAGCTCCCTCCCCTGTGCAGCTGCTCCTGTGATCTTGAGGATTCGCTCCCTGTCCCTCCAAGCCATGGCGCCAGGCAGGCATCTGAACACCCTCTCCCCTTCCTCCCCCAGTTCTACCTTCCTAACAGTGGAGTCCCCCACCAGGAGTTGTTTCCTTCCCCTGTGGGGTCCCATGCCACCCTCCTGTGGGTCTCCTTTGTGGAGGTTCCCAGCATCCTCCTTGGTCTCCACTGTGTGTGCCTCCATAGAGGAACCACACTTTTCCAGAACAGCATAGAAATTGTGGAGAGGTATAACTGGAGGGATGTGCCTCTGTTCCACCACCCTCACCCTCCCTGAGCCCACTGTGGTCCAATCACTCCTCTTTCTTGGCAACCTCTGAGGCAATGGCAGTGACCCTGGTGGTCCCTGGGTGGGAGAGGAGGTCCCACAAATCCTGGTAAACTCAGCCTGGAGATGAGCAACCTCCTCCTTCAGCCCAGAGAGGTGCCTGCAGATGGGACAACACTACATCCTCCAGAACATATCCCAGAAGACTGCTGCTCCACAGCCACTGCACTGCACCACTCCCATCATGTCTTTTTTCTGGCCCCCAACTGTTGTTTGGAATACTTATTCTTTCCTCTGTTTGTTTATTTTTTTTCCTTTTTTTCTTCCCTACTTACTTACTGCCTCTGCTCCCTTTTAGCTCCTGATCTTCCTGTTCTAAGACAAGAAGTTCCTATATTTCTCAGCAGTCTCCTTACTTGCTCAGAGTCAGACCTCCAGCAGCTGGGGGGGATGGAGAGCTACTCTTGCCCTTCTAGGATGGTGAGTCTTTGGTGACTCTGTGATCACTCACTTCCTGCTCCCGCACAGGAAGTTCCTGTTGTCAGTTAAGTCCTGTGCCTATAAAAGTAGAACTGGTTTAGGGTGGGGGTGAAGGGGAGGGAAGAAGGGCAATATAGTCCCAGTAGAGAAGTTTTAGTTATACCAGTAGCTCCTTCCTCCTGGTGTTCTGTCTGTTCTTTGGCAGAAGCTATCCAGGGCAGTGCTTAAATCTGGTTTTAACCTGACTCCTTCTAGCTAAGCCACTCCCCCTACTTTGCAAATCTTTCTACACTTAGTTAATTTCACAGATAACAATTCCCTTCTGACACCTGTGAAAAGCACCTAGATAAGTACACCGATAACACAGATAACAGATAACAGTTTACTTCAACTACCTCTGACAAACACACTAACTCTTTCTTTTTACCCTAAATTGAAGGTCCTAGTACAAGATTTCTAGTTCTTAGTCCCAGTAGAGAAGTTTTAGTTATACCAGTAGCTCCTTCCTTCTGGTGTTCTGTCTGTTCTCTGGCAGGAACTCTGCCTTCTTACAGGAGATTGTCAATTGATAGTCTCGTAATTAGACATCAATATAAGTTTATCCTCCCCAGACCTGGACCTCCGCCAATGCCACTCCAACCTTCGACCCCTCATCTTCAACTACCTGAGAGCCCTATCAAACCAAGGGGGGTCTCTGTTGTGAAGTGGGGGGGGTCGAACATGGACAGGTGTGATAGAGTCAAAGGCTTCAGTAACAACCCTGTAATAGGTCAGAACCAACTCCCCCAGCTCATTGCACACACTCATCATGCCTGATAGGTCAAGCACCACCATCAGACTCTGTGGAGGTCAAACCCCCTAAAGGACAGTACTGGACCATCTCCATAGGGGAAGATCTATTAGTGGGGGTTTTGAATGAGAACCTCACAGTACGGTGTTCTGATCAAGTGACCGGTTCCACCATAAAGTCAGTGACCTCCACTCCCAGGGGGAAGAAGAGGTCCAAACAGTGGTCGTGTACATGGGTTGCAGAGGTAACAACCTGTGTCAGGCCCAATGAATACATTAGTTGGAGGAAGTCCTGACCAAACTGCAAGAGTTCATCATCGACTGAGGCATTGACGTCACCCAGAATAATCCATCTGGGCAACTCCAACACCACTTCACTGATGAAGTCCGTGACTTCCTGTAGGAATGACTTCTCATCCCCCAGAAGACAGTAGATGAGAAGGATCCTGCAACCTACACCTGCAGCCCCTTGAATGGCCACACATTCAAAGGACCTCATTCCCACTGGGAGGATCATGAGGTTCAGCTCCATTTTAAAACAAATTGCCACACCCCCACACCTACAATCCTTTTGATAAGTTGGCCAGCAAATTTTTAATTTTAGATTTATCATCAAAACAGAACAAACTACACAAAATTTGTTGACTTAAAAAATTATTTTCTGAAATAAAGCCATCGAGATAACATTTTCTTTCTCTTTCAGACTTTGAACATCTTAATACTATGTGTTCCAGGTCATCAAGTTCACCAAGTGCATAATCACAGAATGGAGAAGGTACATTTTCACATTTTTTTTAAACATTAATTGTTTTGATTTATAAGTTTCAAACCAAAATCTGTAATATAGAATCTCCTTTCCTTTTCTATGATCTTAACAAAGTATGGTTCCCTACAAAAACCTTTTTTAATATGCTTATATGAAATGTGAATTTTAGAAGTGCTAATATTTGCCATATCTTGTTGTGCTGCAATATTTTTACATCTGGATATAATATAATCTACTAAGGCAGTACATGGTGTTCTATATATTTCACATAGTACAGATCCCAAACCTGTTGGATATACTTTGTTTTTTATAAAAGTCATATGAAAAAAGGAGAAACCCATTAAAGAATACACTATTTGGTCTTCTAACTACAATTTATTTATTTTATTTATTTGGTAATTTGGATACAACCCTTGAGTATACACTTTTTTACAAAGGTTCCATGACAGGATGTAAAACAGCAGAGACATAACAAAAACTTGGCAGTTAACACAAAACATAAGATTGCTATGTAATACAGAAAATAGATAAATAATACATTTGAGTAACCTAGACAACTGAAATTAAACAGTGGGAGGAGATTCCCAATTAGCAACGTATGGCATAGCTGCCCCTATGAGGCCTGTCAAGATACAGTATCGGAAAGGTTAGGAGAAAGAAAGGGGGGGGGAGAGTGCAAACAAGGTTTTCCAATTAGCAACATAAGGCATAGCTGCCACAGGGGGGCCTGTCAAGGTAGAGTATTGGAAAGAGTAGGAGAAAGAAAGGGGGAGAATGCAAACAAGTGGCAGATTAGAGAGAGAAAGAGAAAAAGAGAGAGGAGAAAGAGGGGGAGAGAGAGAGAGAGAGAGAGTTAGAGACAAAGGGATTGGGAAAAGGAGAATATTTAGGGGAAGAGTGGGTGGAAAGGAGAGGTGTTGGGAGAGTATGGAGGGGAGGGAGTTGGAGGGAGCTAGCGAGCGGGCTGGCAAGGGGTGGCAGGTGGGGGTCCAGGGTAGGTAAAACAGGAGGAAAGCTCAGACAGATGAGGAGGTATCCTGGTTGAGGATATAAACTCAGGTAAGAGAGTCAGAGGTGTTTAAGGGGGGGTATCCAGGTTGAAGATATGGATTCAGGTAAGGCAGTTGCAGGCATTTGAGTTCAGCAGGTATTGCTTCAGTTCTCTTTTAAAGAACCAAACATTTATTGTATTAGGAGCTGCAGCAGGGATGTCATTTAGCTATAGTGGAGCTCGGTACATGAAGGATCTTTGTCCTAGGGAAGTTCTACAAAATGGGACATCAAGCTGTGTTATCACTGTTCTTCATGTGTTGTATTTGGAGCTTGCTTCCTTTACCAGGTCTGCAATGCAGATAGGGGTTAGGGAGAGCATGGCCTTTCTCCCTAGCAAGCAAGTTTGGTATCTGATTCTGGATTGAAGCAGTAGTATGTGGGCCAGACCATACAGGGTACAAGTGTGCGTGAAGCGGTTGGCATTTAGCAATAGTCTGCAAGCCTTGTTAAGGGCAGTGGATAACCCTTTTGAGGGCCGTAGCAGTGGCAGCGCCATAAACCACCAGCCCGTAGTTGACCAGGGAGAGGACAAAGCTTCAGACTGAGAGATGGAGGGCTTCAGCAGTTAGGCTTTTCTTGTGCCTAAACAGGATCCCTAATTTAATGTTCACAGCTTTCACTTCCATGTCAGTGTGCTGAACATATGAGAGGGTATCATGCACAATGACACCAAGGTACTTGAAGGAGTGAACCTGTTCCAGTGGGGCAGTCAGGTGATTTGTGATTGTTAGTTCTGGGCATCTCCTTTTTATTTGGGGGCTGGAGAGGAGCATCGTCTTGTTTTTTTTGTTTTTTTTTTGTAGTTTAGTAGCAACCTTTGGGAGAAGAACCAGATCTCAAGTTGCTGGAAGGATGATTGTAGCTCAGCCTGTAGGTACCCTATGTGAGAGTGACAGCTAAGTAGGACAGAATCATCGGCATATAGAATGACTTTTCTAGTGCCGGCATTGGGTAGGTCATTCAGGAACATGCTGAAGAGCAGTAGACCCAGGATGGATCCTTGAGGCACCCCAGTGAGATTTCCTTAGATGGAGTTATGGAGTGACCTATCTTGACCCTTTGAGACCGGGAGGTTAGGTAGTTCTGGAACCATAGAGCGGCATTTGGGGAAACACCAAGGGCATGCAGTTGAGACAAGAGGAGTGGGTGGCAGACTGTGTCGAATGCCTTTGTTAGGTCAATGAAGATGGACCCAACCAGTTTTCCCTTATCCAATGCCTTTAGGGAGACGGTGATCAGACATCACCTTAAGATCTGCTAGAAAAATGATTGTTCTAATTACGATGTGAGTATCAATTGAATACTGTCCCTATTCTGCTCTTAGAAATGTGTAGGGGTGATTTGTGGAAGTCTTATTAAGTATTGATATAAAGTAGTTTATTCATAATTGTTTCAAGAGGAATAGTGCCAGTAATGCCCCAGACTTCTGCTGCATACAGTAAAGTATTGCATTTGTAATTTTTACATTTATTACAGTTAAGGTTCCTTTTACTGAAAATCCACCATAAGTTTATGTAAATCATTTGATTCCATTGATGGAATTCTATAGCTTCTTTTTTACATGATCTATATGTTGATTTCATTTGGCGTTCATAGCAAAGCGCACACCTAAGTAGTCATAAGTGTTTACTGTTCCAACTAGTAACTTGTTAAGCTTTAGCTTATATCTTTGGAATAAATAGAAACATAGAATTTGATGGCAGATAAGGTCCGCTTGGCCCACCCAGTCTGCCCATTTCCCTACCTGATGGGTAAGCTGCAGATCCTAGTTAACCAGCAGCCTACTTCTTCCTACCCCCACCCCCTAGAATTGCCTTATGACTGTCCCATGCATGCTTGAATTCTACCACTGTTTTTGACTCCACAACCTCCTCTGGAAGGCCGTTCCATACATCCACAACCCTCTCTGTGAAAAAATACTTCCTTAAATTACCTCTGAGCCACCCCCTTCTATCTTCAAATTGTGCCCCCTTGTGCCAAATACCACCAGTTGCATTTCCCCCTATTTATTTGCAAATGTTTATCCTCACATAGCTGTGCAAAAGGGTACAGTTTCCTTTGCAAACCCAATAATGATGTTGATAATAAAACGATATCATCAGCATATGCCAAACAAGAAACTGGTCTATTAAAGGCTCTTGGTGAATGAAAATCCTGATTGTATAATTTTTCAAGAATAGTGTTAGTCTATAAGTTAAAAAGCAATGGGACTAATATGCAGCCCTGACTTGACAGCCAAATGTGTTTTTATTAAATTTGTAACACTGCCTTGAAGATTATATTGTACCCTAGACCAAGTATTCTCGTGAAGTTTTATTAGTATGTTCAGCCAATATTCATCTAAACCATAATTCAATAATGTTAATGAAAGGGTCTTTCTACTGATGATATCAAATGCCATCTTGAGATCTATAATACAACAGAATAATTTTGCCTTCTTTATTTTAATGTATTTAAAAACCAAATGTTGTAGCACTAAACAGTGTTGTACTGTAGAGTGAGATTCTCCAAACCCATTCTGGGCTTCATCAAGAATGTTATTATTTTCAACCCAGGTTTCCAGACTGTTCAGCAACATTCTAGTGAAAACTTCGGTGACGTGTCAATCAAGCTAACTGGACGCTACATGTATAGGTCCGCCAATTGACTCTTCTCATGTATTGGATAAATTATATTGCCTTGCCAAGAATCCAGGAAAGTTTCATGTTGCACCATAAAACTGTAGGTGTGAAGGGTCTCCACCAATCAGAAATATTTTTGAAAATATCACTCCGAATGCTGTCAGAACTAGGTGCCTTATTAGATTTTGTGTTATTAATTACTATTGTTATTTCTTCTCTAGTGATGACAATAGGAATAGGGTAACCTTATATATAGAATAATGCATGTGGGTGTATGTTTCATGAGTTTTTACAAACACCCCAAGGTGTTGAATGCTACATAAACCCTGAGTGCAAAACTCAAAGGGTTTATTTAAGCATCTGACACTGAGAGGTGTGCGTAAAAACTCGAGTTAAACATACAACCCCAGGTTTTATTTTATATACCTGTAATTGCTGGGGAGCATTTTCTCACCACAGCAATTATATAAAATAAAAATACATTGGTGTGCAGCCATGGCCTGGTTGGCATAAAGACCATGTGATCCCACATCTGGAGCTGCAGAAAACTTTTCAATTTTTTTTCATTTTTAAAAAAAAGAAAGGTTTATTCAAGGAATTTAAGGTAGGATTCAGACTTGGCAAAGGTTACTGGTGAATCAGGTGAGTTCTTTATTTATTTACTTATCACTGGGAGCTGCTGACAATGAAGAAAATAGAGAGCACTGAGAAAGGGAGGACTGGAGGTTTGCACAGACATGGAGCATGGGAAACCAGGCGTGTGTTCGCCATTATAACCCATGGGTTATAATGGAAAATTATAACTCTATTTCCCTGTGGGAGAAAATACTCCCCAGTTATTATAAATGTATTATAGTCCCTACTTGCTCCGCTATTGACAAGATATTCTCCTCAAAGTCATTGTAATAAACTTTTGAAAAATGAAGTTCTCTTAATTCTGATTGAATATTAGAATCTATAGAAACTGCAAAGGAGTTTGTTCCTTTAGCCACCACTGTCTAAAAGTCTTTAACGTTCTTGTTTATTACAGAGTAGTATAGTTGTGATCATAATTTAGAATTATATTTTACTTTTTCTTGTTTGAGAATATGATTGTATTATGTCCTTTTTTGGTTCAAGAGGCTTAAATTTTCTTTGATTTTATTTCTTTTAACTTTTCTTATCATTCTGGTTAAGGTCCCCTGCTTTTACATCTCTTATTAAACCAAGAGCATTTGTAATTATTCCCATTGCAATTATAATAAAGTGATGGATCTATATATGTAAACATTCTGTTCCAAAATGTGTGGAACGTGTTAACTTCAGAAGGTTTAAGTAGTGCTTGTTTAATAGTATTTACCTCTGAGAATTCCAGTATTTGAGCTATATCTTCTATATCACTAGACTTCCTGATAGGAAGTTTATTAACATTCCCAACTGGTGACTTCAGTTTCAATATTAATTGCAAGGAAAAATATGGAGATTCAGGACGTATACAGTACTTACATGAAGATCTATTATTTTATTTAAATCATTTATATTACATATAATTCAGTCAATCAAAGAAGTACCATTGGGTGAATAACTTGTACATTGGCCTTCTCTCTCACTTTGTGTCCTCTTATTTATCACTATATAATTTAAGTCATCCAGTAGGTTATTGAGCAATATTCCTGTATAATTATGTTTCTGATCTTTTGAATTTCTTATGGAAGCCAAATAAGGGTTGAAAATATTTTTATAACTGTCAGATTCTTGATTTGAAATGTCAAAAGTGGAACTCTGGCATTAAAGTCTCCACCAAGGTAAATGTCCAAATCAGGATGTAGTTCTATTATTTAATAAAGTGGTTATAAAGTGCTCTCAAATTTCAATTTTTTTTTATTTGAGTTTTTTGGAGGAAGATATTCATTAATAAATATCAAATCAAAATTATCTATTTTAATTCTGATTGGCAAGATACATTCAGATTTGACTTCTATCCTCTGTATATTTATGTTGTCTTAATTTAATTTCAGTTAGAAGTCCCATTTGCAGTCTGTCATGTTTTGATTTTTTCTGCGTTTGATTATATGAATATTATATCCCTGTAATGTCAATGCGTCCAACGTCCACCACGTTTCTTGGAGCATTATGATATCATGCATTTAAAAAAAAGTGCATGCATTGAGAATCTGAGAATGTGTTATATAATCCATTAATATTCCAGGAAATAATTTTTCAATGCTTGTGCAGATTAACTTTTTTTTTGTCTTTGTTAAATACTTCCCCAGTCAGCCAGCTCTATATTTATTTAAGATCTGAAATATTTTAGTAATAGAAATCGAAGATTCAAGGCCTGTGTTTTCCTGTTCTGGGTCTACCAAAGCTTGCCCATCATGCATAAGGTTGCATTCTAGGAAAACTTGATCCATTTCTACTAAATTCAATTCCAACCCATTTAGTAATTTAGATTTTTGTTAACCTTTTATCTTCAGATCTACATCTCTCAGATAAATATCAATCAGGGGAAAATTATTATATGTTTGTGCAACATTTATTCACATAACTGACCTATTGTTCAGTTTTGTATATATAACTCTCTCTAAAGATTCTGTGATAGTTTTTTTAGTTTTCTTTATTGACTCACCTTATGGTATACACCATCCAAATAAGGTTAATGGTTTAACTTCCTGTGTATCGAAACTCCTTTCAGACATTTTGTTATGCAAATTCTGAGCAACTGTCTATGTATTATAGTGCCTAACAGTATTGTAAATGGGAGGTCATTTCGGTCATGTCAGTTGTTTGTACATTTTCAGGAATAGGGAGGGCATCAGTCTTGTATCCTCTATCAGCTAACTGGCTTTTCATGTTCCAGAATTTTATTGCTTTAGATTTTGTTGATAAGAAAAAAAGAATACCTGAAGTGTGATTACTTGAAACTGGCCTTGAAAAAATCTGTCAGGATATTTTAATCTTAGGAGGTGTTTGACCTTCTTTTTAAGAGTATCATCTAATTTATACTTATAACAGAGAATATTATTGACCAGAAAGACAAACTTAGATGTAATTAAGTCACATAAAGATACTTCAGAGGTTATATTAATTACAAGTACTCAAGTATTCAAGAGAGATGCCAGCTTCATTTGCAACATATCTTTGTTCCCAGATGTCCATTGCATTTTTTTGGTTTGGTAAAGACTCATATTTCTTCATTTTTGTTCTTCTCCATTCTAATCACTCTCATAACACAATCTTCCTGTTCATTTAGTTGAAATAAACCAGTTATTTTACTTCTTAACATTTCAGAGGTTTCATTTTGAAATGTGGAAAGACCTTTAATTTTAATTAAAGCTATCTGAACCAATGAATAATCATTGTATTGCAATGACAGTGATACTGGGGTTGCATTCTTTTTCCCAGATTTCTGCTGTATGTTATCTAATAATATACTGTTGTTACCTTTATTCTGCAATTTCCCTGTAATATGGGTTTCTTTATCCTGATTTCTTTTTATCTGTTGTGTCACTTAAATTTAATGTTTCTGTTGAAATAAAGAGTTGCACATTTTTGCTGACCTGCTTGCATTTAACACACATAAGGCCAGATATTCTAAATTTTGCCCCGGGGCTAAATTAGCACTGCACAGCAGGCAAACTTAGCCCAGAGCACAAAGCAAGCTATATTCAAAAGGAAATAGCCCGGTGCTAATCCTGCTGAATATAGTAGTCTAAGGAAGCCGGGCAAACTGGTCTGGGAGTGCAGGGCAAAAATATCCTGGGAATAAGACAGCACTGAACATAGCAACAGGGAAGTGCAAACTGCAACTGCAACTGCAGCTCATTAGACTCTGTAGCAAGCTAATGTTGCAGGTGGAGAACATTATGTGTGATTGCACAGAGATGTCTCACACCTACTGGAAACACACCTCTCAACCTCCTGTCTCATAAATCAGGGACAAGGCACAAAACAATCAGGAACAAAGGTTTAAAATCAGTCAGGCACACACCTTAAAAATTGTGATATACACTCAGGAAGCTGGTAGAATAAGTGGTGTAGTATAAAATGCATTGTTTAAGGAAGAACACGTCTGTAACATTAAGAACACATCTGTAACATTAATGTCTGACATTATGTTATGCCTACAACCCCCACTGTTTGGTCATGGAAACAATTTGTAGGAGGGAAGAGAGTAAAAGTTTGAGATAAATCCAGGGATATCCCTGAAAATCAGGGACAGTTGAGATGTATGGCTACAAACAACAATGTAAGCCACACACTGCAGAACTGTGTTTAGTGTGCTATGCTGAAGTGAGGTTTGCCCGGGGCTAACCTGATTGCACAGTGCTAACACATTAGCCTGGTGCAAACTGGTTAGGCCAGGGCAAACGGGAGCTATATTCAAAGCTCCCATGCAAATGAGCCTACTTAGGTAATCTGTGGGCAAACAAGTACATTTGCATCTCATTAAGTGCTGTTTAGCATACATTACCATGCAGTTTGCCCGGTGCTACTGCATGGAGCAAAAAGCTTCCTCTTTTGGTCAGAATGGAAGTATAGGCTGGATGCTGCAGGCCAAGGCATGCCCACAACATCCCCTGTTGGTCAGAATGGAAGTACAAGCTGGAAGCAGCAGGAACTGTGTGCTGGCAGGCACAGTCAGTGCATACAACACACCCATTCAGCTGTGCAAGCAGGACCTGTATATGTGAGTGTGTGTGTGTGTGTGTGTGTGTGTGTGTGTGTGTGTGTGTGTATATATATATATATATATATATAGCTAAACAGACACACTGCCCATGGCCATACATGCCCTGGAGGATGCCTCCCCCAACAACCCAGGTACCCCACTGCAGTAGTGGGCGAAACACAGTGGGGGGACACAATGTATGGGACAGGTATAGGGCAAACCTGCTGTGGGAGGGGGTATGTCAGCTGTAGGGTCACTGGGCTGTGCAGTGCAGCCATTAAGTATATAGGAACCTGGGCAGAGAGGCTGGGCCAGGCAGCCCTTCTCAGCCATCATGGTCCCTGTTCCCACGTGTGGGGGTTCCACTCCCTGGTAGTCTAGTAGTCCCCCCACCTCCCCAGCATGTATTCTAATCCCTGTTTCAAATAAAAAAAATACATTTCCCTGGTAGTCTAGTGGTCCCCCAACCCCTTAACATGTATCCTGACCCCCCTTTCAAATAAAGAGTAATCCATTTCCCTGGTAGTCTAGTGGTCCCCCACCCCTTAACATGTATCCTGACCCCTTTCAAATAAAGATCAATCCATTTCCATGGTACTCTAGTGGTCCTCACCCCCAGCATGTATCCAGAGCCCCTTTCAAAGAAAGATTAATCTGTTTCCTGGTAGTCTAGTGGTCCCCCACCTCCAGCATGTATCCTGACCCCTGTTTAACAAAAAATAGATTAATTTTCCTGGCAGTCTAGTGGTCCCCCCTCCCAGCACATATCCGACCATGTTTAAAATTAAAAAATAGATCCATTTCCTGGTAGTCTAGTGGTCCCCACCCCCAGCATGCATCCTGACCCACATTTAAAATAAAATAGATCAATTTCCTGGTAGTGTAGTGGTCCCCCACCCCAGCATGTATCCGACCCTGCTCAAAACCAAATTCAATCCATTTCCCTGGTAGTCTAGTGGTCCCCCACCCCCAGCACACATCCCAACCCCCATTTACAATAACAATAGATCAATTTCCTGATAGTCTAGTGTTTCCCACCCCAGCATGTATCCCGACCCCCATTCGAAATCGAAATAGATCTGTTTCCCTGGTAATCTAGTGGCCCCCCCCACCCGGCAGTGACACCCTGACCATCCAAATTGCTTCCCAGAACAGAGCCAGCAACCGGCTCAGCCTTCCTCTCACCACCACGGTCAGCCACCGACTGAGGAACTCAGTCTGTTTATTAAATCAACCATTTCTTCCTTTTGAAAGGGAGATAGAAGGTTAACTTGCATAACTTTATTATGCTTTGGAACCTCCTTTTGTGTCTTATGTTTATTAAATATAAATTACCCATTCTCATCTTCCTCATAGTACAATCTGAAGTTATCTTCTATTACATGTTTTATCAGATAACAGTTTTTCATGATGTTTGTTTTCATTCTGAAAATCTCATCTCTTAGGACCCATTTCATCTCTAATTTAGTGACATTTGCATTATGTGGGTCTTTAATATGTTCCAATAAGTCTTTAGAGAAAGGAGTTACAGCAGAGTATACCACATAAAGCTCTTTGGTATCTTAGACATCTTGTTCTGTATTATCTTTTTAAGAAAAGAGTTGCCATGAGAATTTTGGTGAAAATATTTTCATGGCTTCAATGGGAGAGGAGACATCACCTATTTCATACAGTACATTTCCTTAGGGAAATCCCCTAGAGATCCAATATGAGGGGTCTGTGTTAAACTATTTTCTCCTTGTTTAAGTAAGGATTTTTAATCCATTAATCATAGTTCCTAATTCAATAACTGCTTGAGCCAGTTAAGATGCATCCTGTTTTTGTTTAGATTCCATAAAATTAACTTTCATTAAATTAGATAGGGAACAATCTTTGTTTACATCATTAGTTATAGATTCAACTTTATCTATTATATATGGCATCTCTACTAACTGAGAACCATTTCCTGATTTGTTTTGCTCCCTAGGTGACTTTTATCCCTCAGGAACTGAGCCTGGTTTGTGCAATATAGTGCAGTTATCAGCACTGCCCTACACACCATAGGCAGTGCTGTGTCCACACACTACTGGAGCCCTTGCTACTGTAGTGTCTGCTGTGTACTGTAGCATGACCTACAGTGTGACAGTTGCATGCAGCACCACCACCATCTGGGCATATGCTGTGTTGTCCCTTGGGGTGCAATATTCTATGCTATGCTGTACTGTTTACATGTAGCCTACAGCAATCATCATGCACTGCCAGACTGACCTACAGGTGGAGCTGCGGTCAGACCTGGCCAGCTGCGGTCAGACCTGGCCAGCCACTGTACTTTCAGACTGACCTACAAATGGAGCTGTGGGACCCTGAAGTAACGCTGGGCAAACTGCATGCAAATCAGGGCATAATGAGATGCTAATCTAGATGTTTGCCCAGAGACTACCTAAGTAGGCTTATTTGTATGTCACTTTTGAATATGGCAAAGTTTAGCGCTGGGCAAACGTGTTTGCACCAGGCTAACGGTTTAGTCCTGTGCTAAATCCACGCAAACGTGTTAGCACTTCGCAAGCAGTTCAGGGAATATTATACAGTTTTGAACACTGTACTTTCACATGCACTGCTGCCTGCAGCTGTACTGGGTTCACACATTTGCTGGCACACACATTGGCCACATGGCCTCTACCTAACTTCACATTGCTGTGCACTGTGTTGCTGTTGTGGTTTGCACTTCTTGGTTGCTATATTCAGAGCTGTCTTATTCCAGGGCTAAGTTTGCCCTGCACTCCCAGCCCAGTTTGCCTGGCCTCATTCCCATACTATATTCAGAAGCTGTTTGCCACGGGCTATTCCTTTTGAATATAGCTTGCTTTGCGGTCCTGGCTAAGTTTGCCCACCGGGCAGTGTTAATTTAGCCCCGGGGCAGAGCTTTGACTATCTGGCCCACTGTCTTTTAGTTTGCTGTTGTTGAAAGTGTTTCCCAGATTAATATTCTACACAGTTTTATCAACAAAATAGCAATAACTGTAAGTACTTGATTATATTAGGTAGACACTTAAAAGTCTATAAAAGCTCTTATTTTCCAAATTCTTCAGGAACACTTCAGGTCAGGCTACAGTATAATCCACACTTGTTTTCCAGCTAGCCTTCGAACAGCTCTCAACTGTTGGTTTCTACATCAGTTCAGGTGGCTCAAACAACACAGGGGACTCAAAGAGCTTGAAGAGCATGAAAATAACTTGTAGTAAGCATGATTCTAGAGACAGGTGAGGTTGATTATGAAATCTTGAAGAAAAGTAACAGACATTTTGGCATCAAATCTGGAACAAACTGCTGTTTCAGTCAGTCAAAGCAGTCTACCGATTCTCTGATGTTTAATTAAGCTGGCTTGACTGCTCGACAGCTTTCATTTCACCAAGAGTTGAAGCTTGCCATCCAATACTGATTTAGATGTGAGCAGGAGTTTTTTTATTTTTAAATTAAAGTTAAAATAGAAAGCTTTTCAGCGTAGGCTTAGGAGAATGCAAAAACAACACAGAAACTCCAGTAAGCTGAAGCATCACAGTGCAGTTGTCTCACATTTAAATATCAGTGATGTGTGTCTTACTAGTAAATGAAGATTAAAATTAAGTGATAGAGATTGTTGAGACGAGGGAGGGAGATATAAGACTGAAAGTGGGTACAGAATTGAGAACTGGTACACTGAATGTTAATATCCATAAATAAAAGCAGAATGGTGATCCTCATAGAGACTATAGTTCACTGAATATTCAAAAAAACTCATTACACTTTAGATACAATAAATTATCACATGTCAAGAGACCAAATAAGTCAGTTAAGTTCATAATTCAAAATCCACCAGAGACTGGAATGAAACAGAGCAGATTATCACAAGTATAACTGAGAATCACAGAACAACAGTAGATGGGTTACAAAAATGTC
This sequence comes from Neoceratodus forsteri, assembly GCA_016271365.2. Classification (NCBI taxonomy): domain Eukaryota; kingdom Metazoa; phylum Chordata; order Ceratodontiformes; family Ceratodontidae; genus Neoceratodus; species Neoceratodus forsteri. The sequence goes on from CM057454.1 coordinate 679,575,805, forward strand.
CCTATAGCCTGGAGACAAAGAAGGCTGATGGACTGCATATATGCCCTACTTTTTCCCATGCAGGCAACTTGAGTTCAGAAATGAGCTTGACTTGTTGGTGGTCAGCCGTGATGGGAGAGGATTGAGCATCCGATGGCCTCCTCTCCTCTTCCTGGGAGGGGGGACGTGTCAGCCTGGCCTATAACTGCCACCATTTGAAAGCCTGGTGGTAGTGCAGAGTGGCATGAAGGGAGGGAGTTGAGGAACGTTCTTCATTAGTGCCTCCATGCACACACTGGATGTCCTATGCCAGGGGTGGGGTGAAAAGTGGAAAAGAAGTCAGGGGCTTAATGAAGTCTTGTTTGATCTGGCTGGGTTGGTGCTGTCACCTGGGACTGAGCCTCGGTCCACTCTGGATATGTGTATCAAGGGCAGAGGACAGCTCTCCTCCCCATGGAATTGCCACAAGGGGATATTTGTGGGATAAACTGACTGAGGTAGGTCCCAGGGGAGGTGGTGGCTGGCTCTGGGGAACGGGGACAGGGGTGACTACTCACCCCTGGACTGGGAGCATAAAGAGCCATTATAGTAAAAAAAAAAAAAAAAATTCATTACAAATAATCATTCATACACAACAAAACATACCAGGTCCCTGTATTACTAAAGCAGATATTCCAAATTTTATTGAGGATGGTCCAGACTGGGCTAATCGGAATGCACAGAGCAGTACCAATTACAGATGTCTCTCTAATCTGTCTAATGATGTGAATTTTACACTCAGAAATCAGCATAGATATAACATAGAAACATAGACTTTGACAGCAGATAAGGACCACTTGGCCCACATAGTCTGCCCATTTCCCTACCTACTGGATAAGCTGCAGATCCTAGTTAACCAACAGCCTATTTCTTCCTGCCCCCCACAAGAATTTCGTTATGTCTGTCCCATGCATTCTTGAATTCTCCCACAGTTTTAGACCCCACAACCTCCTCAGGAAGGCTGTTCCATGCGTCCATCACCCTCTCTGTGAATAAATACTTCCTCACATTACCCCTGAGCCATTCCCCCTCTATGTTCCAATTGTGTCCCCTTGTTCTTGCACATCTCTTTTTCTGAAAGATGCTACCCTCTTGGATTTTGTTGATTCCACTGAGGTACTTCAACATTTCTATCATGTCACCCCTCTCTCTTTTCCTCAAGGGTACACATATTAAGCTCCTTTAGTCTCTCCTCATATGCTTCTCTTGCAGACCCTGCACCATTTTAGTTGCCCTCCTCTGGACTGCCTCCATCCTATCTATGTCATTGTGGAGATGGGGTCTCCAGAACTGGACACAGTACTCCAGATGGGGTCTCACCAACTGTCTGTACAGAGGGATAACAACTTCCTGTTTTCTGCTGGTGAAGCCTCTCCCTATACATCCCAATATCCCCCAGCCCTCCCTACTGCCTTCTCAAATTGTTTGCCAACCTTAAGTCATCTGATATGAATACCCCCAGGTTCCTTTCCATTTTTGTTGTTGTTACTACCCCCCCCCCATTGTGTACCCTTCCCCTGGATTTTTGTTTCCCAGGTGCATTATTTTGCACTTCCTTGCATTGAATCCAAGCTGCCATACTTCTGACCATTCCTCCAACCTTGCCAAGTCCCTTCTCATCCTTTCCATGCCTTCTTGTGTATCAACCCTGTTGCAGATCTTTGTGTCATCTGAAAAGAGGCATACTTTTTCTTCCAGTCCCTCGGCATCTAGCCAGTGTACTAATAATAGAGCAGCTTAGTATACTTAAAGAGGAAATTGCACTTTTGAGGTAACAATTGTCTCTGCAGTACAACATACAGTGGAAAAATTTAGTAAATGAAAGAAATACAATCAGTTGTGGCAGTTTAACTACAATCCTGGATGTTCAAGAAACAACTGAATTGTATGAGGAAAATTAAGTAGCTGTTGTTCTCACTGGGATGTACCCAAAGACATGAAAACACTGAAACTTTAATATAGATTATAAAACATTTGGTTGAAAAGCTTTAGGTATTTTATTAGTTCCCTTAAACTTTATGTAAACAATTCAGCTTAGAAATTTCCTGAAAAGTCCACCTATGTTGATTGTTACAAACTCTTCTGAAAGAGCCTATAGAATATGTGAAAAGAAACACAGACCAGGAAAACTAGGGTTAGAAACAAAGAAACCAGTACCACGTTTGTACTACTTTCTAGAATTATGTAAAAATACAGCACCAAATCAGAGTACAGAAAATAATTTAAGAAGAAAAATGTGATACACCATAGAGCAATATGAACAAAATGAAAAAATATGTAGACATCGAATGAGTCCCTGTTTATTTAAGCAGATATGGCCTTCAAATAAACCCGGGGAAACATATGAGTCACTCTTAACATCTTTAATATTTTATTGAGAGACACAGACCTGTAGTAGCAAAAAAAATAAAAAGAAGCCAACAAATTTGATGAGTTTGGTATCCGAATATATGATATAGCAACTGTTTGCCCTGTAATAGATTATCAAGCAGGAGAAGATACCATCTTTGTAGCAGATAATGGAAAAGAACACAATCAAAAGAATAGATTCCCAACAGTGAGGGATTTTACAAGTAGGAATCCTCCTTCTTAATGCTTAATACATATTTGGCTATGTTCTCTATAACCAATGGTTAACTTGCATTCAACAAGTAAAAAGAAAAGGAAGATGTACTGTATCAAGTGTAGTAAGTATCATGATGACTACTTAATTTAAATTTCTATATTGGAATGTTGCAGGATTCTATTAAAAAAAGGCAATACTAACTGGTATACATCATGACAACTGCAGACATTTTATGCATTCAAGAAACCCAGGCAAAGTATACAGATAACGGAGTATTGAATGATTATCAGTCTTATTGTGTCCCAGTATGTAAAGTCAACTGTTATGGAAGAGCAATTGAGGGCCTCTTAATAGTACTAAGGGTGACAGAATAAATTTGCTTTAACAAATTAACATATACATATGACAATATACTGATAATTAGTTTTGAAATTGAAACTGCTGCAGTTGTTATATGCAGTACTTGTATACCTCCAGCAGGCACAAAGTATTACATTACTAGCATATGGACTAATCTATCAAACAAACTAAGCAGAACACAGGACAAGTACTAAGAATCAGAAGTCCTAATATTAGGAGCCCTAAATTCTAGAACTGGAGCCCACAACAATTTAAATAGCTTTAGAAAATGGGTAAAACAATTTCAGCCTTCTGATTAGCTGAGGGACTTCTCTAGCTGGGCATCTATCAGACAACAGATGCCTGGCTATTAAAAGTACCAGCCCAGCCACCCCATTAACAGAATCTTGGAGCATAGCCTGTTCTCCAATTGGCTAAAACCCCTCATTTTATTTTAAAATATCTGCCATTTTTGGGGGGTCGCTTAGCGAGAGCTGAGACCCGACATTACTCCGCAACACTTTGTTCAAAAAAATTCTAAACCTAATGAGTACCCCTTCTGAAATGTGCACAGCAAACCCAGTAAGTAATAAAAAAATTACCTCTTTTCAAAAAGTAACGTCTCTTTTTTTTCTCTTAGCTCATTTGTTCTCAGTCACTTCCGTATTCCTTGTCCACGTCTGAGCCGGTATCATTTCATACTACCCAGACATCATGCCATGTTTGTTCCACTTTTAAACCGAGCACTCCACAGTCAAAATCTGACAACTGTGTAGATAAATTTACACTCTCCACGGTTTTTAAAAAAAAATGTTTTGCCATCGTTATTTCTTGTACTCGTAGCACAGCATGTGCTTACCTGTCACCCTTAGTAGCGCTTAGAGACGGCACTCTGTCACTCTGTGTTCCTCAAGTCAGTTCGTGGTTTCAGCACAAAAGCCAATTGCACTGAGTGAGTCAAAAAATGGCATAAACAAAAGAAAAAAGCTTTAACTATTTATAAAATGTTTCTTTTAAAATAAATATCACTTTCGTGAAGTACAGTCCTGACCGCGTTACCTCTTGCTGACTGTGTAAAACTGATGAATCTCATCCAGACAACCAGATAAAGAGAAATACAATAAAGATAAGTTTTGTTTCTGTTCTGCTTTTTATATTTCCTTTATTTCATCATTATCTGGTGCTACTACTCAGAGGGAGGTGAGAAATAAGAACACAGGTACTACAGCGTCTACAGTACAACTTAAATTCCTAGCTTTAAAAAGATAATTCTAATACAGGTGGAGGAACTATTTTATTACAAAACTTATTTTAAACAAATTATTTATTAAAATCCTTTACTAAACTTAGTTTTTTTTACAGTGTCCATTTTCTAGCATAATAATATACCCTCCTGGGTGGGCGGTGTTAGGCTATCCACCCTTCCAGGGCTATAAGGCCCTCCCCTCGCGGTCGGGCCTCATTACACCCCTGGGCGGGCGGGTATAGCCCAATACCACCCACCCAGTTGGGTATTATTTCTTGCACAGAACAGTGCTTCATTATTTCAGATCAAAGCCTTTATTGCACAGACTCAGCAGATACACAAACAAGCAGAAAAGGGCAATGGTTTATAACCTTTATTTATTACTGAAATTGTGTTGACAGTTCCTGATGGAAGAGTGGAAATTTTCAAGTTAGGTACTCCCACATACAATACTTCTCCTCATTTTACTTCTCAATTATTAATAATGCAATAGGCATGCTTGTTGATATTGCCAGTTATAGTTATTTATCAGTTCTTACTCATCCCAAGAGTGACCACTGTCCACTAATATTTAACAGGATATATTACTAGAAAATAAAATATGGGTAAACTCTCATATATGCACTGAAAATATTGAAATATTTAACAAGAAAATGGTAAAATGGGAGGGAAGGGCTTGCAAGGAACAGAACAGCTGAAATGTTATATTTAGCAAATAGCTGATTAGTATTACAACACTGTTGACAATGAAGGATAACCATTTATATTCACTTTTGCAAGCAACTTTTGACTGAAATTTATCCACTCTATTTAAATTGAGGAACATTCAGTCAGTTACACCTGGTTCAGTTAAGACTGTAAAAGCAACAGGTTAAACTCCTAGCTTTAGTAAAACTTGTCACAAAATATCTTTCCTTAAACACAAGAAACATTACAAGCATTTCCTAGATGGACAAAACTCATGAATTAAAAACAGCTTTGGGATCAGATGAACGAAACAACTGTTAAAAAAAATATGTTGGCTACTGTACTTGTTACAAAAGGCACAACAAACTTTTAAACACAATTGCAGTCAAAAAGTCACATAGAACAAGATGCATGGATTAACCACCATTCCAAAATATTTTATGATAATCTAGAGCCCATAGTCAGTAATAATCTTCATTTCGCAGAGAACGCCACCGTAATCATTATAACAGAAGAAGTTAACATAGAGAATAATGGATGGATAGGTGGTTATAATGAGGATTTTACACCCCCTCCCCCCGAGGGGTGGGATGCCACATAAACCCCGAGAGCGAAGTGCAAGGAGTTTATTAAGACATTCCACCCTGAAAATGTTTATAAAATCCAAGTTTTACACACTTACCCATCCTTTATTTTGTATAATTGCTGGGGATCATTTTTTTGCCACAGCAATCATACAAAACAAGTGTATTTCTCTACGAAGTTGAGCCACAAACAGTTGGGGTTTTAACGCGGTCCATAGTAGCTGACTCCTGAACTGAAGCAGCTTTTTTTTTTTTGTCCAAATTGGTAGTTTTTTATGCCCAGTGATTTTTTGTTTAAAAAAAAGAACTTACTGCTGACTTCTGTCGGGAAACTTGTCACACTGAAGAGTGAGGAGGGATGCCACAGACAACGGAAAGTTCACAGTAGGCACATGCGCCAAAGTAGGGAAACCGGGCACGACTTCATTGTTATAACCAGCTGGTTATAATGCCAGAATTATGACATGGTTTCCCTATGGGAAAAAATGGTCACCAGTTATTATATAGCAGTAGTGTTCTTTAAAGCTAACAAAGCACCTAGTATTGATGGTATCCCAGCAGATGCATGCGGATTTGACCCAGAATGGTGGACACCACTTCTTGATAAATATTTTAATCTGTGCTATGGAAAAAAATATTTTGTTTCTAAAAACTGTAAAGGCAATGTAATACTGTAATACCTAAACATAAACAAACATTTGTCAATGCCGAATGTTGATTGCATTGGTCTGTTGAGCTCGCTCACTGCCCCTCTGTCACTCACTCACTCAGTCTGTTCTCCCAGTGCTGCAGGCTGCTCTTTTGTACTGGGCTCCTGCCTGCATTGGCAGCTTTTTCTGCCCAATAAGAAATCCACAGCTGTCACAACAGAGTTCTGTTGAGGTGGCTCACTCTGCCTTTCTCACTTGCTCATTCTGTTTCTCCTGGCACTGCAGGCTGCCCTTTTGTACTGGGCCCCTGCCTCTGTTGGTGGCTTTTTCTGCCCACAAAGAAATCTGCAGCAGTCCTGACACAGGTCTGTTCAGCCTGCTCACTCCCCCTCTCTCATTCACTCATTCCATTTCTGCAGGTGCTACAGGCTGGCCTTTTGTACTGGGCTCCTGCCTGCATTGCCGCCTTTTTCTGCCAACAAAAAAATCTGCTGCAGTCATGATAGAGCTCCGCTGAGCTCGTTCACTCCCCCGTCTCAATCACTCATTGTGTTTCTCCCGGCACTGCAGGCTGCCCTTTTGTACTGGGCTCGTGCTTGCGTTGGCACCTTTTTCTGTCCACAAAGAAATCCACACTTGTCCCGACAGAGCTCCTTTGAGGTCTCTCACTTCCCCTGTCTCACTCACTCATTCTGTTTCTCCTGGTGCTGCAGGCTGCCCTTTTGTACTGGGCTTCTGCCTCTGTTGGTACATTTTTCTGCCCACAAAGAAATCTGCAGCAGTCCTGACAAAGTTCCATTGAGCTCGCTCACTCCCCTTCTCTCACTCACTCATTCCGTTTCCGCCGGCGCTGCAGGCTGCCCTTTTCTACTGGGCTCCTATGTGAGTTGCTGCCTTCTTCTGCCCACAAAAAAATTTGCAGCAGTTACAGTTGAGCTCCTTTGAGCTCACTCACTCCCTCTCTCTCACTCACTCATTCTGGTTTTCCCACCACTGCAGGCTGCCCTTTTGTACTGCGGCCCTGTGTGCATTGCTGCCCTTTTCTGCCCACAAACAAATCTGCAGCAGTCCCAACAGAGCTCTGTTGAGCTCACTCACTCACTCACTCACTCACTCCTCCTCCCTCACTCACTCACTCATTCTGTGTCTCCTGCCACTGCAGGCTGCCTTTTTGTACTGGGCTCCTGCCTGCATTGGCAGCTTTTTCTGCCCACAAAGAAATCTGAAGCAGTCCTGACACAGCTCCATTGAGCTCGCTCACTCCCTCTCTCTCACTCACTCATTTCCATTTCTGCCAGCGCTGCAAGGTGGCCTTTTGTACTGGGCTTCTGCCTGCATTGCCGCCTTTTTCTGCCCATAAAGAAATCCGCAGCAGCCACAATAGAACTCCATTGAACTCACTCACTACGGCTCTGTCACTTGCTCATTCTGTTTCTCTTGGAGCTGCAGGCTGCGCTTTTGTACGTAGCTCCTGGCTGCATTGGCACCTTTGTCTGCCCACAAAGAAATCTGCAGCTGTCCTGACAGAGCTCTGTTGAGGTCGCTCAGTCTTTCTCTCTCACACGCTCATTCTGTTTGTCCTCGCACTGCAAGCTGCCCTTTTGTAAGGGGCTCCTGCCTGCATTGGCGCCTTTTTCTGGCCACAAACAAATCCGCAGCAGTCCTGATAGAGTTCCGTTGAGCACACTCAGTCCCCTGTCTCACTCGCTCATACTGTTTCTCCCACCGCTGCAGGCTGGCATTTTGTACTGGGCCCCTGCCTGCATTGACACCTTTTTCTGCCCACAAAGAAATCCGCAGCAGTCCTGACAGCGCTCCGGTGAGTTCATTCACTTCCCCTCCCTCACTTGCTCTCTCGTTCTGTTTCTCCCAGTGCTGCAGGCTGCTCTTTAGTACTGGGCTCTTGCGTTGGGGCCTCTTTCTGCCCACAAACAAATCTGCAGCAGTCCCAAGAGAGCTCAGTTGAGCTTGGTCACTCCCCCCCCCCACTCACTCGATCTTAATCTGTCCCAAACACTGATTTCCTACAGTGACCGTGCTATTCTCCGGCAGGAGTGCAAAAACATATTTTAGCTAGGATGTGAAAATGACAGCTGTACTGTTCTTAAGGAGGTGTGAAAATCATTGTTGAAAATATATGCGTGAAATATTACAATTTATGAAACATAAGGGTGCGTGGAAACAGTTCAACGCACACTTGTAACATAGTCATGTTATGGAGTTTCATCACCAAATTTTCAACATAGGGATTTTAGGACCTCTGCTCATGAACAGTGCCACTGTCATTTTCTTAATCTATCCCGAACACTGATTTCCCACAGCAACCGCATTATTCTGCGATGGAACTGTGAAAACACATTTCAGTCAGGATGTGAAAAATGACAGCTGTACTGCTCATAAGGAGGTGTGAAAAAATGCCACTGTTGAAAATCTGGCGTGACAATATTACAAATCTGCGAAGTTACAAGAGTGCGTGGAAAGTGCGTAATGCACACTTGTAACACAGTCATTTGATGGGCTATCATCACCAAATTGTCAACATAGGCATTTTAGGACCTCTACTCATGAACAGTATTGCTGTAATTTTTTTACTCTGTCCTGAACAGTGATTCCCACAGCGACCGCACTATTCTGCGCTGGAAGTGCGAAAACACATTTCAGCCAGGATAGGAAAAATGACAGCTGTACTGTTCATAAGTAGGTGTAAGAAAATGGCAATGTTGAAAATCAGAACTTAAAATAATACAAATTTGCGAAGTTACAAGCGTGCATACAAACTGCACAATGCACGCTCGTAACACAGTCATTTTATGGAGTATCATCACCAAATTTTGAATATAGGCATTTTAGAACCTCTACTCATGAACAGTGTCACTGTCATTTTCTTAATCTGTCCCGAACACTAATTTCCCACAGCGACCGCGCTATTCTGTGCCAGAACTGTGAAAACACATTTCAGCCAGGATGTGAACAATGACAGCTGTACTGTTCACAAAGAGGTGTGAAAAAATGCCAATGTTGAAAATCTGGCATAAAAAATATTGCTAATTCACAAAGTTACTAGCGTGTGTAGCAACTGCAATGCCGCTCATAAGACAGTCATTTTGGATTTTTCACCAATTTGTAACATAGGCTTTTTGAGAGCCCACCATGAACACTGGCACTGCCGATTAATCTGGTTTTCAAAAGGGTGATTCCACGCAGTGACCGTGGAAATCACCTTTGGGGCTGATTAACACCATGACAGTTCCAGAATTCATGAGGAGGGGTCCCAAAAACCCCATGGTGAAAATTTGGTGCCAAAATTCCAAAAAATGACTGAGAGATGCATTAAAGTTGGGAAAACCCCATTTATTCCACTATAGAGCTTATCGGCATTTCCTCAGTTCGCGGTCGGCTTTGAAGAGTGCAGACATGCTCCCGGTCCACCAGATATCGTCACACCAAGCTCCAGAGGTAAGTATGGGGTGAGGGGAGGTGTGGAGAAGCAGGCTGCACAGTGGGTGGGCGCAGGTTGCGGGGGGGGCAGGGAGACCATCGAGGGAAAGTTTCCTTTTTTACAGGTTAAAAAAAACAAAAGACATTGCGGGACCGTTTTTTATTTTACAGGGGCGTGTGGCATGCTGGGGTGGTCTCCCAGCATGCCACTGGAGTCTTTCTTTTGGGGGGCAAGCTGTAGCTGATGGGGGATTAGGCACCCCTATCGGCACACAATAAAAGGAGGGTGACATTATGCTGATGAGGATTGGGCACTCGGCAGACAGTATAAGTGTGGGGGTTTACATAATGCTGACGGTGAGTGGGCTCCCCTGTCAGCACCAGAAACATTGGGACACTGAAGCCGATAGGGATTGGGGCCCCCGTTGGCAAATAAACATGGTGGGGGGTTAACATTGTTTGTGAACATGGCAGCAAACCACCGTCATGTTCACAAACAATATGTGTTAAGATCCCACCCTGCAATGACGGGTCACTCCCTCATTGCAGCGAATGGCTTATGCTGCAATGACGAGGCGGCCCCTGATTGCAGCGGCTAAATTTTCAAAAGTTGGTAGCACACTGGCTGAACTAGTGTCAGCAGCAGGGTGCCATGGCATTGGGGGATGCTGAACAAGCCTTTAAAGGCTGTGGGGTCACTGGCCACAACAGTGCCACACCTCCACAACCTGCTTGTGGAGAAAGCTGCCGCAATATGTTTCTTGCGCATGTGCACAATCAACATAAAAAGGAAAATTACGTAATCCGAATGTGTACAGACCTATACGTTTGATTGATATTGCTGAGAACATTTTTGCTAAAGTGTTGCTGTACAGATCAGAAGCATGAGTAAAGGAAAAATAAATCATCAAGGAGTGTCAGGTAGGCTTCCGTGAGGATTACTGTACAAATGACCAATGCTTCTTTCTAAATCATCCCTATGAAAAGTATTCAATAGTCCATAAATAATATACATACACACACACACACACAGATATAGATATATCTTATAGTGGCATGATAGCACCACTGTATTTAGGGTTGAACAGGGGTTTCTATGTTAAACCTCAAATTTTGCACCTAAATAACTTCACAACCGTTCAGCAGATTTCCACGAAACTTTACAGGTGCAATTTCATGTGGTAGATCTGTTGATGTGCTAAGTTTTGTTCTGTTCAGATGTGCAGATTCTGAGATCCAGATAGTGCACAAAGTGAATTTGGGGTGGGTGCTTTTTTTTTAAGATCCCTAGCACTTAGACAAAAAAATGTTGTAGGTGCCGTATTGGTCCTTTTAAGAACAGATCCAGAAACAAATGATTTAATACCTTTTATTGGACCAACATGGATGTTACAGAAAAGAACAAAGTGCTCTAGCTTTCGAACCAACTAGGTCCTTCTTCAGAAGCTTTATGGCAGTTATTTTGAAAATCCCATACTATTGACACCAGATTATATTGAAAAAAACAGAAATAATTCTCATTGATTTAACATATACATTTAAAACATAACAGAAGATTACATCACAAAAGCTAATTAACACCAGTATACTTTTAACTGAGTAGCCTCAGAAGGGCAAAGGTTATCAACAATTCTCAACAGCCAGAGAGTTCTTCTCACATAAATTTTAAAATGTCTCAGTATGCTAAGAAAGCATTCTAGTGATATAAAAACCTTGGGGTGGCATTCTCTCTAATACATGTAAGATGAGCTTACAACTTACATTCCATTTGTCCTGGTGTATTAAAGAACAGATAATGAGACAAAATCTTGAAATTAGGTATAACTGCAAGTTGAAAACAAGCCTCAAATTAACATACACATATATACATGATGCATGATAGTATCACTTGTAAGTGTAATTGCCAAATAAAAAAATACTTGTCAAGGACCCCCAAGAAAATGAGACCATGAGCCAGATAAGTGCAGATTTCAACACAGAGTCAGTGTATAACAAAAATGCACAGAATCAGTCTAAGGAATCTAAATGAAAACCCAAAGGAATTACACCTTTTATGAACCCCCAAGTAAATGAGATATGCATCTTAATATGAGCAGATTTAAAAATGTGACAGTGTGTAATCCAACCACTGACAACTAGTAGAAGGAAGTAAATGTACACTACATGTGAAAACTAAGTGTCCTAGTCACATAACAATTGCCCTATGCCACGCTCCCCCCACACATACGTGTGTACATACACCACACAACACCACACATACACACACACACCCTGCACACCCCACACAACCACAATACACAACAAATATAACAAACACAATCCACACACACCACACCACACCACACCGTGTGTTAATAGTATGGGATTTTCAAAATAACTGCCATAAAGCTTCTGAAGAAGGACCTGGTTGGTTCGAAAGCTAGTGCACTTTGTTCTTTTCTGCAACATCCACGTTGGTTCAATAAAAGGTATCAAATCATTTGTTTCTGGATTAGCACTTAGACAGGAATTTTTGTGTGAAATTTTCAAGGTAGAAAGGGGCTGGCCCCTTCGCCCACTCAGTTCCACCGACGAGGGATTGCTAGAGGTTCCCAGGGTATGTTTGAAGACCTCTGGGGCCTGGGCATTTGCATTTGTGGCCCCATCCCTGTGAAACTCTCAACCTCATCAGACAAAGGAGTGCCAGATCATGGAGAGCTATAAATCTGCACTGAAAATGCATTTTTTTCACCTGGCTTTTCTGGAGTTCGAATGATCTGATGAATGTTCCTGTATTTTATCTATTTATGACTGTTTCAACATGTTTTAACTTAGCATTGTACATGCGCTATGATACTTTGAGTAGTGCTTTTTTATAAATAAAATTGGATTGGATTAGATTGGATTGGATAGTGGTGCCCACCCCAGCCCTCTGCTCGTTGTCCCCATATTATTTATTTTTTTCCTGGTGTCTAGTTGCACCCCCCCACCCACCAATAACCATCCCCATATGGTTTATTATTTCCCTGCTGTGTAGTAGGACCCCCAATCCTCCAGTTGCCATCCGGTATTGTTTTTTTCTTTCTCTGGTGTCTAGTGGCACCCCCACCCTCCACTCACTGTCCTGCCTGTAAGAAACAAAACAGTTCCAAGATGTCTTTTTTTTAAACCTGTAAAAAAGAAAATAGTCGGTCACTAATGTGACCCCCCCATCCCAACCTCCCACTCAGCACCCACCACCCTGTATCCCCCACACCACCCACACTCCTTCACTCACCTGAACAGGTCCCACGGTGAAGATCCACTCTCTGATTGAAGATACGTCTTGCTGCTGGAATAGTCAACTGCTATATGAGAAAGTAAGGTAAGTGTGGCTCAATGTATTTCAATGGGGTTTTCAACTATGTCTCATAACCTTGCCATTTTTGCATATTTTGACACCAGATTTTCAACATGGCCTTCTTGACATACCATCTCATGAAAAATGATGGTGGAATTACACAAATCCACCCAGAGGGGTGATTTGGTGGTCACTTGGTGAAATCACTTTTCTGGTGGGATTTAAAAATTTTCACTGCCCTTGTTCATGAAGTGGGGTCATAAGAAGGCTACTGTATGATAGAAATTTGGGGCCAGACTATATAAAAATGGCAACATTATGTGCATACATTGAAATTTTACTATGATCACTTGTAACTCTTCCAATTTTAAATATTTTGACCCCAAATTTTCAACCTATTCAGTTTTTTACACCACCTCATTAATGTGAGAGCTGTAGAGGTGGGTGAAAGTTGCAAATTCTGCTTTTGCAGAAGTTCCATGAAATTTCAAAACTTTTGCAGAATTTTTCATCCTTTTGCCTGTGGTGAAATTCCAACCTTCCACAAATTTACCGCACATTTTCACCTCATACTGCATTATTTATTCACTAACTGTAGAACTTTAGTTGTGAAATGCAGAAATAAAGTTTATTGCCATTTATGACACCAGATTTTGTAATTATCCACAATTTTCAGTATAATTCGACTGATTTTTTTTTTCAGCATGCAATGTATGGCCATATTTTTTTTCTACAAGTGGTATTCTAGATTTTAAGCTCACATAGTGAATCTAACCACTCAATCTGTAGAGTACCTCAATGGTACTGTAGTGTCAGCAATGAACCTTTTCTCTGTTTTTCAATTGGTTCATTTTTTCCTCCTTTCCTGGTTTTATTCGAGTTTCTTTCTTTTGAATTCCACAGAACCCAGTGATTCCATTCTTTTTTATTCTGCAGTACACAAGAAATTTTGCGGTTTAGCACAGTAATTCCACATAAAGCCATTACACAGTGTTTTGCTCTAATCACATGGTTTTCAGCTCTGCAGTCACAGGGGTGAATAGTGAGTTATCAGGTGACAGCACGCATTTCTTATTGGGTAGCTACTCACTTCTGATGTGATTTCTGAAGAGGGAAGAGCTGTTTGTTCTACTCCATAGAACAGGCTTTTTGACTGAAAATCTGCAGTTTTCTTGTTCAGTACAAGAAAAGTGTTATTATCTCTACTAGTAGTGCTGAGGCAGACATATTGCTGCCGTTGTATTGATTTTTAGTGACTATTTCATAATATTCTTGTAGTCTTTTATCTGAAATCTGCAGTAGTACTGTGTTGCTTTTGAATAACTGTTGATATTTAAGGACTGAGAAAAACACAGACATCACACCATGTCTGGCAAGGGAAAGCATGTTGGATGTGGGAAAAGTGCTGTTGGCAGGAGATCTGTGAAAAGGGTGTCACAAGAAGGTGCAGAGGGTGATGGGGAAGGTGCTAGTAGGAGCATCACAGTCAGTGGCGCTACATCTTCCAGTAGCACTGCAATGCCAGCAGTGCCACCTGCTGAGCCAGTGTCAGCTTCAGTGGGCATGAAAGCTTCCAGCTTCTTTGGGTTGTGGTCTAGTACTGCCACTTCCAAAGCAGCTATTGTTCAGCATGCAAAAGTGGCTAGAAAGACTGCCATGGGTGTCGTTGCATTACTGTGTGAGTCCTGTGAGTCTCAAGAGGAGGAACAGTCACAGGAGTCTCAGGAGTTGACTCAGGAACTGCTAGGGACCAGGATCAATGAGGGGGTTGTGTCCAGTGGTGGGCAGCATGAAAGATGATGACATTAAGGGGGTGCAGGACCATTAACTGTCCTTGTAGTGGAGAAGGAGTGTGAGCATATTATGCCTCAGATGGAGGCTGAGGAGGAAGAACATCTTCAGTCTGAACATCATGCTACTGGTACTATTGCTGTGGAAAAGAAGGTCACTGAGGAAGAGGAGGTGGGGGACAGTCAGCCCTTACTGTCAGAGCCAGAAATGTCAAAAATCAGTGAGGGTGACAGTGATGAGGGAGGTGAGGATGAGCCAGTACTGGACCCTAATTGGCAGCCAGCCCTTCCCCAAGCAGTACCCAAAAGTGTCACGGGTAAAGAGCAAACAATCCCTCTTACACTGCTCCACCAGCAGCAACATGTCAGGGGAAAGGGATGGTTTTATGTGATAAGAGCGATTCCCTTATGTCATGGAACTGAAACTGTGACCCATATATCACCGATGTCAAAAAAGGTGACCGAGATAACATTGACCGCCACAAACAGCAAGTCACTTACTTTTTAACTACAAGCAATAACAAACTGCACCCCTCAAATAAATTATTATCAACTTCAGGCGGGGGGGGGGTGGACAAAGAAATAATTTAAAACCTGAATTAAAAAAATGTTGTCCAGCACTAGGACCCGAAACTGGGTTCACCGGCTCCATAGGCGGTGGCTCTAACCACTACACCAGACACCAAATGTCCAGCTCAGCACGGCCTGGACAAACATCTTGCTATATCCTGCTCTAGTGAGTGTAGCTCACTGTTACACTCACTATGCAAGATAGCTCGATCTTTTCTACCACTCATTGTAAGTATGAGTGCTATTATTGAGTCACTCATATTGAGCCACTCAATAATATGCACTCATATCAC
The DNA here is from genome assembly GCA_016271365.2 of Neoceratodus forsteri. Taxonomy (NCBI): domain Eukaryota; kingdom Metazoa; phylum Chordata; order Ceratodontiformes; family Ceratodontidae; genus Neoceratodus; species Neoceratodus forsteri. The sequence goes on from CM057454.1 coordinate 679,591,305, forward strand.
TGTACACCAAAGGGACTACATCCCTTGCCCCATCTGCCCCACCCACAAAAATCTGGTATGCTGGTGGAAAGTCACTTGTGTGGGATTTCTTCACAGTGGATGCAGTTGATGACAGTGTGGCTGTGTGCAACATTTGCAGGTCCAAATTTAGCTAGGGTAAGCCAGGGGCACACTACAAGACAACTGGTATGCATAGCTATATGCAAACTAAGCATCCCATTTCCTGGTCACAGCATAAGCACTTGGCAGCAATGCCCACTTCTGATGCTGCAGGACACTCTGAAAGAGAGGGTCCCCATTCTAGTGAGGATGTAGTACCATTTGACCCTTTATTATGTTCAATCCCTAGGCATGCAGATATAAGTGGAAGTAGTAAAGTTGACTCATCCACTTCCCATATAGAGAGCTTTTTCCATCATATCCCTGCTGGTGGACAAGGCAGCCAAAGTAGTAAGAGCCTAAAATCTGGCAAAGCCACAATGCTCTCCACAGTGCAGCATACTCTGAGGCTTAAGCAACTGGATATTAATACGGCTTTAACAAAGCACACAAAATACTACCGTAAACACCCCCTGACAACAGAGCTGAACACGGCTTTTGTAAAGATGCTGGCAACAGACCTTTTGCCATTTTCATTTGTTGAGAATCCTGGGTTTATAGAATGCATGGAAAAAGCTGCGCCTAAATACAAAGTGCTAAGTTGCACTTGTTTCGGTACTAAGGCTGTTCTGATGCTTTATAAAGCTCTGGTTTGCATGGTGTCACATGCCATGTCCCACTCTGCAGCAGTCAGCATTCACCTCACCATAGACATCAGAACTAGTGGCCCATCATCGGGTATTAGTTATATGTGCATTACTGCACACTGGGCCTATTTCACTAGGGTGTATGCATTGCATCCATGCCCATCAGTTACTTGCCTCCTGAGTAGTGACAACAATACTAGTGGTGGTCCTTGTCAGCATGCCACATTGAGTATGCAGAGCATGCATGGGTCACATACAGCTGAAAGAATACTTACCCAAATCAGTGAGGCCATTACGTACTGGCTAAAGCCACATGGATTCCAGGCTGGCTTCATCACATGTGACAATGCATGGAATGCCATTAAAGCAAATCAGTGATGGCTGCTTTTACCATGTTACCTGCTTTTCACATGTCCTGAACCTGATTGTGAAGGCCTTTCTGGAGCATGAAGCAGTCAGTATCATGTTGAGTCAGTCACAAAATCTGCAGTCATTTCAGTCACTCTGCACTGGCAAGATCAGAGCTCAAGATCTGACAGAAGGCTAATAAAGTACCAGAGCACTGCCTGAGGCTTGATGTTGTGACACACTGGAATTCAACGCTCTATATGCTTGACAGGTTGTTTGAGCAGTACAAGTTTAGGGAGGCAGTATAGCAAAGTGGTTGAAGGCTCTGAGCTGCAAATTTGGTGTCATCCAACAGACTAGACCTGGGTTTGAATCTCACAGCTTCCACTTGCATACTGTGTGACCCTGAGCAAGTCACTTAACTTCCCTGTGCTCCCAGGTCGCACCTGTAAAACAGCTTTCAGCCTAGTGTGCTGCTCCTGGTTAAACAACTAAAAACAAAAGCCAATCACTGACTATATCATGCATATGTGTAATCATGAAGCACAGTCAGCCATGTTGCTGAGTCTATCCCAGTGGATGTTGATGGATAGTGTCATACAAGTCCTCCTTCCACTTGAACAGGCTACACAGGTTGTCAACTCAGAAAATGCATCCTTTAGCTAGGTTATACCACTGCTGTATGTACGACACCAAGCACAGGTCAATGTCAGGGGCAATTTAAAGTGGCAGTAGACTCTGTTGGTGTACAGCTGGCTGACTGGGTCATGCAGCTGTGTGACGATGATGATCCCAGGGTGATTCATATTAATACCTCTGAGGCATACATCCTGGCAATCCTACTTGATCCACGGTACAAGTGTGGGATGACATCACTTCCTCCAGCTGGAAAGGCTGATTTGGATCACTACGTTGTGATCCTGTGTGGCAAGGTTGAAAATTGGATAAGTCACTCAGAGCAAAGGGACAAAAAAATCAGTAGCTGTAGACAAACCTGAAGGAGGAACAGCAACAGCCCCATGGACAGTATCCACCTCCTCCTCCTCCTCCAGTATGGTGTGTGCTCCTGCACCCTCATCATCACATAACAGTGGCATAAACCCTCTCTGGGCCATGCTGAAGGACATTGGTGTTTCTATGAACCAGTTACCTGAGAGCAACACACAAGTGCAGCTGTTGGCATGTCATATGGTGCAGTCATACCTGGATGACCCACTGGACCACAGCATAGATGCCCTTGGACTATTGGTGAAGTAAACTTGAAATCTGGCCTGCACTTGCAGCTATCACCATTGAGTACCTCACCTGCCCCTGTGCCAGTGTAAGCTCAGAAAGTGTACTCAGTGCTGCAGATGCCATTGTGACTGACCAGTGAAGCCACCTGTCTGAAAGGAATGTTGAATAATCTCACTTTTATAAAATAAACTCACATTTCCTCCCCAAACAGTACTGCTTGTCATCGACTGCAACATACCATGATCCTGCTAAGGAATGTGATGTGCAACAGGAATTATCAGAGGAAAAGAAGAGTATGACAGTGCCTGCTGATGATGAAGACATAGCGGAGGGGGCTGAGTTCTCCTGAGTAGAAGACAGGAAATGAGTTGCAGTGCTACTGTCATTGTCAGGTGTGCACACAAATTGTTTTGCAAGGTACTGTGATAAGTGTTTGGCCCCGTCCACACTACACTGCTTGCGCCCGGTAACAGATGCAATCTGTTACGGCCGCAGAGCGGTGCAGTGCGTCCACACCTCGACGGTGTCCGTTACGGGACCGGCACCGCCTGTCCACACATCGGGATCCGGGTGACCATTACAGCGGTGCCCGATCCCACAATGCAGCTCACGCTGCGCTTTGTGCCCTGCAGGGGACCGATACCGGCAGTCCACACTACCGCTGGTAACGGTACCAGGGCAGGACCGGTTTCATAACCGTTGTGGAAACCACCTCATATGTGGTTTCCACAACGGTTATGAAAACACCTCCTGTAACGTTACCAGTGTAAACGCATGCCGTTACCAATGCGGTTTACACCCTCTGTATTGTTACAGAAGGGTTTTTGGGCTGCAGTGTGGACAGGGCCTTAGTGTCTGCAGTTACATTACCAAGACAAAGATGCAAGGCACCAGGAGTCAGTGTGCAATGCATGAATCATCAACTGTTGTGTTAGAAAAAAAAGTTTGTGACAAGTAAATGATTACATTCAGATTAATTCTGAATATTCACACTGACATTACCAACATTTCTGTAGTTATAACACTGCAGCATTTTTAAGTGTCCCAGTTGGCCGCTGTTTAGCCCCCTCCCCAAAAGATAAATGTAAAAAAACAAAAAAATAGCTGCAGACATTGTTCCCGTCCTCTATTGTTAACCCTGTTAAGTGTCCCAGTTGGTCGCTGTTTAGGTCCACCTCCCCAAAAGAAAAGTGTAAAAAAAAAAAAAAATTGCTGCAGACATTGTTCCCATCCTCTATTGTTAACCCTGTTAAGTGTCCCAGTTGGCTACTGTTTAGGCGAAACCTCCCAAAATAGGCCCCACCTCCCAGAAAAAACTGAAACGAAGAAAAAAACAAACAGAAGCAAAACTTATTGTGTCTGTGTCATTATTCATATTTCCTGCAACTAGCTTTTTCTTTCTGAAAACAGACTCCATTTGTGTAACTGTTTATCCCCAAATCCCCAATTGGCCACCATTAGGAACTCCCTCCAAGAAACTGATAAGGAATACCCCCACATTACGCTGTGACACCCATTGCTACTCAACCATTATTCTTCTGCTATGCTACCATTTTTTACACCCAAAAATAGTATGTGGTATGTGTTTGCTCCTCAGTTGTATGATGTGTGGGAAGCACTGAGGCTCCACACCCCAAATGACACAAGAAATCCTCCCTAAACAGGTGGGCTTATATTGTTTCACTTCACACCCTTTATTTTGTCCCTGTCACATTCACACCATGTTATGCCAAGAAACATCACTTCCTGTGAACTCCACATGATGTCCATTGTTGGTACTCCCTCGCACCTAAACAAGCATGATTCACCTCCCTCTCCCAGACAGTCATATCACATAGCGATGTTGAGCTGACCGCAATATCTTCTGTTGGGAGTAAAAGAAAGCAGTGACCTATGTGGTTATCGTCTGTTACAACATGATGATCGGTCCTCCACCATGTCAAACAGCACCCACAAAGTCACCCATTATATCATGCAATATCACCTCCACCCCCCTTACTACATTTCATACCAACAGTTCTCAGCACTGAGCATGTGAAGTGTGACTTGTACTGTCTGCACAAATAATGCACTGATATTGTCTCACATCATTTGGAGTGACAAATGTATCGACAAGCAACAACCGTAATGGCATCAACAAGCAAAGTCTGTCAAGATCACTTCACCTTCCACAACATCGGAACAACATTATCAATGGCAGAGGGCTATGTGCGCTGATGTACGCAACTGTTGATGCACTTTTGACTGAAACAATCTCACTACCGCATTTATGTATGTAGATACATACTGTAGATACATAGATACATAGACATTGTCAGCAGATGAAGCCTATGGCCCACCCAGTCTGCCCATTTGAGCTTGTAAGTTCACTTTATGTTTTCCTAGAAGTCTGTTGGTCCTTGCCACTGACTTCTGGAATTCCCTTATGGCTATCCCATGCATTCTTAAATGCTGTGATTGTTTCAGCCCCCATTACTTCCTCTGGCAGGGTGTTCCACTTGTCCACCACCTGTTCTGTGAAGAAATTCTTCATCGTGTTTCCTCTGAATCGCCTTCCCTCCAACTTCATCCCATGCCCTCCAGTCCTGGAACATCTTTTTCGCTGTAAAATAGTGTATTCCTGCACCCTGTTCCTCCCTGTAAGATACTTGTATGTCTCTATCATATCTCCTCTCTCCCTCTTTTCCTTCAGGGAGTACATAATCAAGTCCTTCAACCTGTCCTCGTAGGACTTGTGATGCAATCCATGTACCATCTTTGTTGCCCTCCTCTGACCCTTCTCTACCCTGTCTATGTCCTTACATAGGTAAGGTCTCCAGAACTGTACACTGTACTCTAGGTGGGGCCTCACTAGTGTCTTGTATAGTAGAATTATACTTCCCTTTTCCTGCTGGAGATGCCCCTGCCTATGCATCCCAGCATCCGATTTGCTTTGCCTGCTGCATTGTCGCACTGTTTCTCTACCTTGAGGTCATCAGAGATACTAACCCCAGGATCTCTTTCCTGCTTGGTAAATGCTATATCCTCACCCCCCAAATGACATGTTGTTCCAGGGTTTTTGTGTCCCGTATGCATTATCTTGCACTTCTTTGCACTGAATTTCAAATGCCAAACCCCTGACCATTCTTCAAGTTTCTGCAGGTCCCTCCTCATTCTGTCTACACTCTCTGGCATGTAAACTCTGTTACAGAGCTTTGTGTCATCAGCGAACAGGGAGAGTCTGCCTTCTAGGTCCTGCACAATATCACTGATGAAGACGTTGAATAGGACCGGTCCCAGCACTGATCCCTGTGGTACCCCACTGGTCACTCTTCCTTCTGTGGCACGACAGCCATTTACCACCACCCTCTGTGTCCTGCCATCCAGCCAGTTACCTACCCACCACACTACTGTTCTACCCACTCCCATATTCCCAAGTTTGTTTAATAGCCTTCTATGCAGCACAGTGTCAAAGGCCTTGCTGAAGTCCAGATAGGCCATGTACACTGCCTTCCCCTGATCCACCTCCCTTGTCACCCAGTTGAAAAATTCAATGAGGTTGGTCTGACATGATCTCCCCCTGGTGAAACCATGCTGCCTTGGGTCTTGTAGTCCGTTGGCAACCAGATGTTCCACCAATCTCTCCTTCAGTAGTGTTTCCATGATCTCCCCCACTACCGAGGTGAGGCTGACTGGTCTGTAGTTCCCTGCTTCCTCTTTGTTCCCGCTTTTGTATAAGGGGACTACATCTGCTGTCCTCCAGTCTTTGGGCACCGCCCCTGTTTCCAGCAGTTGGCAAAACAGGATTGCCAGAGGTTCAGCCACCACCTCTCTTAGTTCTTTTAGGACCCTGGGGTGCACCCCATCTGGCCCCATTGCTTTATCAACTCTTATTCCTTCCAGTTCTTTAAGGACCCTTTCTGTTATGAAACAGACTTGTGTCCATTTCTGCGCCGTTCCCACCACTTGAACTCCTTTCAGGCCCATTACCCTCATCTTCCTCAGTAAAGACTGAGCAGAAATACCTGTTCACTATGTCAGCTTTATTGTTGTCATCCTCCATGCAGCCCCCATCCTCCCTCTTCAGTCTCACTATCCCTCCCTTTGCCTTTCTTTTTTCACTTATGTACCTGTAAAAGGTTTTCTCCTGTCTACCCACTGATTTTGCAATGCGCTATACTGTCTGAGCTTTGCTTCCCTTACTGACCTCCCTGCTTTCCTTTGCTTCTCCTAGTATTTCTCCCTATCCCCTTCTACCTGCGTCTTTTTGTATTGCCTGAATGCAATTTTTTTGGCTTTCACTTTCTCCACTACCTCCTTGGAAAACCACATTGGCTTCCTCTTCCTTTTCCCCTTGCTAACCTGCTTAATGCATAATTCTGTTGCTCTTGTAATCCCCATTTTAAATATTTCCCACTGTTCCTCAACCCCCGATTCCTGCCTCCTGCTCCATTCCCATTAATGCCTCTTTCAAGTGTCTCCCCATTTTCCCAAAGTCTGCCCCTCTAAAATCCAGGATACGTGTTTTTGTGCAGTTTGGTTCTGCTCCTTCTGTGATTTCAAACCACAGTGACTGGTGGTCACTGTTCCCCAGGTGCTCCCCCACTGTTACCCCATCACACTGTCCCCATCTGTGAGCACAAGGTCCAATATTGTCTTTTGCTGAGTTGGTTCCATGATCAGTTGCTTGAGGAAGGCACCTTGAAGGGAGTCCAGGATAAATCAGCTCCTGGTTGATGCTGCTGCTGGGAGGCTCCAGTTTACATCTGGAATATTGAGATCTCCAACCAGCACCACCTCACCCTTTCCTGCCATCCTTTGGATGGCTATCATCAGCTCCCTGTCTGTTTCTTCCTCCTGGGCTGGTGGTCTATAGACCACCCCTGTCCCCTGTGCGGATGGCTGGCCCCATTTTTCTTTCCAGCTTAACCCACAGTATCTCTCCCCCAATTTGTTCCCCCTGGATCTCTATAACCATTATGCCATCTTTCACATAAAGTGCCACTCCTTCTCCCTTCCTACCTGCCCTGCCTCTTCTGAATATGCTGTAGCCAGGTATGGCGATCTCCCAGTTGTGGTTATCATTACACCAGGTCTCTGTGATGGCCACGATGTCCAGGTCCGACTACACCTTGACAGCCTTCAGATCCACCATCTTGTTGCTAAGGCTCTTGGCATTGGCACACATGGCTTTCCATGATTTGAACTCCCTGGACTGTTTAGCTGTTCTACTCCAGCCCCTTCCCTGGTTGTCCTTTATCCCTGGTTCTCCCTGCTGTCTGCCCTTCTGTTGAATTTTGCCCCATTTCTGCCTATCTATCTCTTGGGTGTTTATCTCCATCCTTTGCACACTGTTTTGTAGAGATATCCACTCCTCCTGTTCATTGGTTCCACTTCTAGTTGTGGGGGTTGGGCAATTAGGCACCCCCCTTGTTGGCCTGCCACCCCCCTTGGCTAGTTTAAATGCTTGTCCATGTAGCATTTAAACTTATCATTGAGTGCTTTGATTCCCCTCCAGAATGGATGCAGGACGTCATGCTTGAACAAGCCTCCATCCCTTCAGGTGGGTCCCCTGACACCAATGAATCCAAACCCTTCCTCTCAGCACCAGTTCTTCAACCATGAGTATAAGTTCCTGGTGCATGTGCCCCTACGCTCTCCCATGCCTCTCACAGGTAGTACTTCCGAGAAGGTGACAGAAGTAACTACTTGCTTGAGACCCCTCCCCAATTTCCTAAACTCTTCCTGAACTTCCTTAGGCTCTCCATTTGCTAGGTCATTAGTACCTAGGTGGATAATGACATCCAGCTCACGCTACTGTCTTGCCTTCCTGGTGAGCCCCAGGATCTTTCTCCCATCCCTCCATGCCGTGGCACCTGGTAGGCACCTCACCTCTCTGTCCTCCCCCTCCTGTGTTCCTAGCTGGATCCCTCTTATGATAGAGTACCCCACCAGGATTTTCTTCCTTCTCCTCTGGGGTCCACTGCTTTCCCCAGTGAGGTCACCTCCTTGGTTGACCTCCACATCCCTCCCTTCCACTTCTCTGGGTACCTCTGTTTGGTTGTCCCCTTTTGCCAGTGTGGCATATGAGTTCTGGAGTGGAATAAGATCTGGGATGTGCCTCTGCCTGACCACTCTATCCCTCCCTGAGCCCACCATCATCCAAGTGTTCCTCACTCTTGGCATCCTTTGAGGCAGCGGCATTGGACTGGATGGTCTCTGGATAGGGGTGAAGGTACTCCTGACCCAGTTTACTTCTGCTCTGAGTCTGGCTACCTCATCCCACAGTCCAGAGAGATGCTTGCCGATAGGGCAGCACTGCAGCATCCAGAAGGTCTGCCTGAATATGGCTGCCCCGCAGCCACTGCATTGCACCACTCCCCACAATATACTGCACTTATACCGCTATTCCCATACTTGTCTGTTACTGAAGCTCTCCTAGTTGCCTTTTTATTAATTTACTGTCCTACAAAATTCTGCAATTGATCTTCAGATACTTTTCTTTAAAGAGGACCTATCCCTGGGGTCTATTTCCCTTTTTTTAACTTAATTTATTAGTTTCCCTGCATGTAAACATAATGTGATCACTGAAATCCCTGAAATAGCCATGTAAATACCTTTTATTTTATCCACTTTTGGTGCTACTCCTGCTCAATGTGCTGATGGAAACTAGCTGAGTGCTGGAGAGTGAGAGTGATGGTTCTATGTCATAATAGGTCTCTCGCTCTGTCAGCCCCGCCTGTTTCCTACTTTGTTTCTGAATGGTGCACTGCTGTCAGACTGATCTTCTGACAGTATCACTGATCAAATGTGTAACTTGAATAAAGTTTACCTTTCTGTATATTGTGCAAGCTGTTCTGTGTCCGTTTGATTCTTTCAAACACAGCAAATCTAATTTTATTTTCAGAGAAAGTGGGAATGCTGTGCTTTGGGTTTGCCACTCCGAATTTCCCTCTGTTTAGCCAGTGTTATGTGCTGACTCTTATTCTGCTGTTGCTCCAGCATCTAATAATTAAAATTTTATGTGGTCAGTGATGATTATTTTAATCTCCACAGTAAATGCTTTGTTGTCGCACACATTTCCCATTCCTGTTTCGAGTTAATTCTTGATTTAAGTATGGCTTGGGACTATTTTGTCTCAGAGTTTACTCAGGTGTGCAATAAACACATGCCTGAGACAACTAGGAGAATAAAAGCAAATTCTGCTCTGTGATATACAACCAAACTTCTCAAATTGAATCATGATAAAAATAAAGCCTGGGTAAATGCAAAAGCATCTGGGAAGGCAAATGATTGGCAAAAATATAGGAAGTCAAAAAATTTATATGTGTCCCATTTACGGGACACCAAAAATAAATATTTTAAAGACAGGACCTCGGAATCGGTAGGGGAAACCCAGAACATTTTGGAGCTTAGTAAGGGACTTAAAGGGACAGTCTAATTCAAAGACCCCTATTCACTTGTCTGAGGAGGAGACTTTTGAGAAAGAGTGCCCTTTAGCTGATAGGTTTAATAACAATTTTGTTGACTCTGGCAATTTGTTTGATAGCCCAAATGAAATCTTATATAATCCTTTGGATGCATGTCCCTTTGGAGAGTCCAGATTTGCTTTTGATGTTGTAACTCATGGTGAGGTGCAGGAGTTATTACTGCAGTTAAGGGTAAATGGGGGTTGTGGTCCTGATGGCTTGTCATCTAGGATGTTAAAGTACGCAGCTACTCATATTTCAGACCCTTTAACTTTTTTGTTCAATTGTTCTATCAGGGAAGGCTGTGTACCAAGTGGTTGGAGGTCGACCAGGGTCATTCCTATTTTTAAAGGGGGCGACTCTGGCCACCTATGTAACTACAGGCCCATCTCTCTGCTGTCATTGATCAGCAAAGTGATGGAGAAACTGTTGGCTAAACATATAATGGAGTACTTGGAAGGTGATAATTTACTGGATCAGTATCAGCATCAGTCTGGTTTTCGGAAATATCACGGGACCATTATGGCTGTGTCAAAGGTCTTGGATGAGATTGGCACTTCAATTGAAGCCCAATGTTATACTGGTGCTATTTTAGTGGATCTCTCCAAGGCCTTCAACACAGTGGACCATCAACTGCTACTCTCGAGACTATCTAGGGTAGGGATGAGCCATCTAACATTGGAATGGTTCATTTCCTACCTTATGGATAGATTTCAGGTCACAGCTGTTAACGGTCTTGTGTCGGGGTTTCGGGTGGTAAGGAGAGGGGTGCCCCAGGGATCCGTTCTAGGTCTCCTTTCATTTTTAGTTTACTTAAAAGATCTAAGTTCTTATGTGGGGGCATCTCATTACCACCTGTACACCGATAATACCATTTTGTATCATTCGGGTGCAATGGTCCCAGAAATCCAACGTGCATTACAGGAAAGTTTTTATAGTATGGAAATGTATTTCATTAATTCCAAGTTAAAACTCAGTTCATCAAAAACTAAATGTATGCTGTTTGGGTCCTCCACCAAATTAAAAGAGGATTTGGATTTAGTAATTGTTGATAGTAAGGGGATGGGTTTGGAAGTACTTAATCAGTATAAATACCTGGGATTTTGGTTAGATAAATTTGGGTCAGGTAACACACATGTTGATAATCTAATTTCCCAGGTTAATAAACGTGTGGGTTTTCTTTTTAGGAATAAGAATTGTTTTGAACCAGAAACCTTAAACTCCATTATTAAGGTGCAAATTTTGCCACTGATAGACTATGGGGATGTTCTCTATGCTGGGGCCACTAATGATCGTTTATCTAAATTAGATGTTCTTGTAAATCGTTTAGCAAGACTGGTACTTAAATGCTCTAAACTTACTCACCACTGTGAATTATATGAGCGATTAGGATGGATACCTTTAAGTAGGAGAAGAAAAATACATAAACAATTATTTGCCTACAAATGTGGGTTAGGTATGGTCCCCTCATATTTAAGGGACAGAATTGTTTTTAGAAAAGTAGAACCATCTCAGAGGAATTCGGCTGAATTAGAAATGGTTGCACCTTTAGTAAAAACAAAGCATTCCCAATACTTATTTAGTAATTACATACCAATTTACTGGAATGGTCTTCCCCCTGAATATAAACAAAAGCACGGTAGGCCTCTGTCTATTTTTCACTTAAAAAAATATTTGTATTCCTTACAGGAACCTTGTAAATGTTGTTAATGTTATGATGTTTGTGTTCTTAACTGTATTTATTTTGTATTGTATATGTATTTTCCTTTTTCTGTAAGGTCACCATTGTGAATGAGTTTTTACTCAATGGTTTTACCTGAATAAACAAACAACCTTGAGCTGAGATAATTATTGTAAACTGGGTAATGCTGTGCTGCGGGCTTCCATCTCATAATTGTGGCTTGTGTAGCCAGTGTTATTTTGTGCCTTGTACCATGCAGTTTGTTATGCCTGACCTAACTGCGAATGTTGTCATGGGCAGCTGTCACTAAATCATCTGGACAATAAGTGGACAGTTTAGCAGCATGTATTTCCCATTCCTGGAGCCAAATGAAGTACTGCCATTGAAACGGGGAAATGCTGTGCTGCCGTATTACTGATTGAACTTCTTTTGGTGTCTGTCAGAAATGTCGAAAGGGGGACCTGCATGTATTCCAATGGTGGATATTTTACCAAGTCCTGTTTAGCATGCTCTATCCAAAGTGTTTTGGCTCAGCACATAATTGTTATTGTTGGTGGCTAATGAAGTGAGTGGTTATGGTAACCATCATACGCTTGTGGTTACCGCTGGCACTCACTTCATTAGCTACCAGCAATAATAATTATGTGCCAAGCCGAAACACTTTGGATAGAGCATGCTAAACAGGACTTGGTAAAATATCCACCATTGGAATATATGCATGTCCCCCCTTTCAAAATTTCTGACAGACACTGAAAGAAGTTCAACCAGTAATATAGCAGCACAGCATTTCCTGTTTCAATGGCAGTACTTCATTCAGTTGACAGACGACTACTCTGGTTTGGCTCCATCACTATGATATGCTGCAGTGACATTCTAGGACTGCAGGCGCAACCTATTATTGAATCACACATCAGCGCTGCTCAGTCCGGGAAGTGCGGGAGCGATCTGCAGAATGGCTACAGCTGGGCACAAATTTTAGAAAATGAATGCATGAAAATGGAGGACTTTTGGAGAAAAGCAAGTGCACAGCTTTGATTAGGGAGGGAAACTACAATAAATGCATTGATTACAAATGGCAGGGGATAGGTCCTCTTTAAGGAAGGAAAATAAAACAAAACAAACAAAACAAATTAGTCAAAACACTTGTGCTGAGAGAGGGCTTCCTCTCCCTTATGCCCCCTCATACTCCACAACCCCTGCTATTCCCTGTGCTTAGCTTCTGTCAATCAGATTTAACAGGGCATATAATTAAGAGTCAGAGGCAGGGTAGGGAGGGTGGGTGAAAATTTGCAGCAGTTAAAGACAGCAAAGGAATACACCACCACTACAAGCACACCAAACTAGGTTTTACATTTTCAACAGCCCAAAAACAATTCTAAGTAAATACAGCAATGAAATAGCAATGCCACTAAAAGCCCACCAATCTAAGTTTAAAACATAACAGCAATGAGCAGTTACTGCAAAGCACTGAAATGAATCTGGATCATTCCCCTACAGTGTTTTACATGGAGAACTGCTAGCAATAGTTGTTAAAAATGTTGGGATTGCAAACTCAGATGAAAAGTAAATCCAAGTTGTGCGGAAGAACAACACAAGAGCTACACCAAACCATGAAACAGAAAAGTCTGACAATGTGGCCTCACAAGATGTGATCATATCAGAACCAGAATACACTGTTGGTGGTATTTTACTGAATGGTGGGAAATTTTGCCAGGATACCGGGTAAATTTTATTACTGTTATCAAGAACTTCCATGGGATCTTTAACATCTACCTGAACAACCACCAAAGCAGGTAGACAGGACCTCGGTTTAACAGCTCATCCACAACATGGAACTTCAAGAGTGAAGTACCCCCTTCATGATACACTACAGTGTCAGTATTGGGATTCCCACATTCACGGTGTGGGGCTAGCTTAGTACCCACCACCTTCTGATCTTCTGGCCTCAGAGGTGACTCAGGTGAGTGTGCTACCTGATGAGCCACTGACACTGCTACATGATGAGTAAGTGTGGCATGCAAGGACATAAAACCAACCATCAAGGGGGAAAACCAGATCATAAAATGGCATGCCCGTCAAGGTCAGCATGGCTTTCTGATCTGGTTAGCTCCATCAATGGGTTCAATGCCTTGTATACCACACTTGCTTAACCATCATTCATTCCATAAGTAATTTATGTCAGCAGAAGCTTGGATAAATTATCTCTGTTCCCTTGGTAGACATTGCGAAAAGTGTTAAACACAGACAGCTCTGGAAGCATCAGTGTAGGGAAGTAGTCAAACACAGACAGATCTGTAAGCATCCAGGTAGGGAAGTAATCAAACATAGCTGCAGTCAGTGTTGATTACTGGTGGCACTGTATCAAACCTTCTTTGATAGACAGAGGCGTGCTGAAACCTGGAAGCAGTTTTGCAAATGGTGAGTTCCAGCTGCAGACAGACACTTTATAAGTGGATGATATGACACTATCTGGAGGCTGGAAACCAAATTAGATGCCTGGTAACCACCCACAGTGAGTGTTTAACCTGTTTTGCTGGACATCCGTATGGGAACAGGAGTCAGCTTTTTTTGGGGGGAGGGGGGGTCTGCAGGGCTTGCAAACCTAGGTAGTTGTACACAAAGCGTCCTCAAAGAAAGTGCACTGTTGTTGTACATCATACTGTGTATATTCTCCTTGGACACACCTACACAAGCTCACCTTGGAGCGCCACTCACTGTGTGCTGCATTCTCTGACATAACAGACCTAAAGAAATGAGTGCTTGAAGAAGATTAATACTACTTATGATTGAATGGATGACTTACTTTGGCACTTGTGATGGATACAGTATGAAGCCACAGGCCTGGCAGAGCACATCAGGACAGCAGCAGCAGCATCCATTGAGCCTTACACAGACAAACCTGAGAAGAAAGTATAGAAAAGCATAGTTGCAGAAACACAAAGGAAACATCATGGCATTGGTTAACAGAGAAGGACCGCCTGTGAGGCAGTGCTGCACTACCAAGTCTGATCATCCTCACTTTATCTAATCTTGTACCACCACAATAGGTCTGCATCTGAGGAGCCACCACCCTCCACCCGGTTCCCCCCACTCCCCAACTTGATGTCAGTCTGACTGTACACCTATCCCATTCCCACATAATGACCTGTCTGAAGAAAAACATTGCATAGTGTAACAAACATACATTAGTACTTACCTGGGCACTTGTGATGGACACAACATTAAGGCACAGGGCTGGCAGAATACAAGGGGATGTCAGTGGCAGCAAGTAGCAGCAGCATCCATATGGCCCTTACACAGGCAGACCTCAAAAAGAAGGAAATCAAACAGTGAGTTGAACAGATGGACCGACAAACATGAAATCACTGGAATGTCGTAGTAACCTGGACAGGGAGCCAAAGCATCACATGATTTGACATTCAGTCAGTTGTGAGCATCGTTAGCCCTAACTGAACATGAGCTAAAAAGTAAGCTATGTTTACTGTGAGTAGCACTAAACCTGATGTGAAGATATATCTCAACAAGGACCCAAAGAAAGACAGTTTTCCTGACTAAAAGCAGAAAGGTCGGTGACAACACTACTATATCCACGCTGGGAAATGTTACTGGCATCTAACAAAACTTTCAATGAAGTAATACTGACTCATAACACATCTCATTGTGCACTTTTACCATGATAGCAGCAAAAATGGTGCTTCTGAAGTCAACAGCACTCTTACTTCCAGAGTATGGTAGCATAGCCAGCTATTGCCCCTGCTAGCAGCCCGCTGTAATGAGCTTCGACAGTGCACCTCAATCACCTCACTGAAAAACAAAAACAAATTGAATTGCAAAGAGATCTCTTACTTTTGTTTGCCTGCTAGGGATGTCCAGGCTGAAGCACAAGCACTGAGCAGAGTAAAATCATCATGGCAGCAGCAACAGATGGAATCCAAAGTAGGGGACCTGGAAAAAGGAACAAAACAAAATCAATGCCTTTTAGAAACAGTAGACACTTATCAGTTATATGGCCCTTCCACGGACATGTTCCCAGATCAACAAGCCACTGCAGCAACAAATATCAGGTGGCTGTACTTACTGATAACATGTACCTTGTGCCATACATATTCTTAAGGTCTGCTTCTGATGATGCTACTGCCACTGAGTCGGATGTGACTTATGTCCATGGGGGAGACTGGGACTGAAGGAAGCAGGAAGTCACAATTGCTGGCATCCTCCTTAGGCGGTCATGGATTCCAGAGGAAGGGAAGGGAAGGGGGAGAGGGGATGGAAGGAGGACAGTATGTGAGAGAGGGAATGGAGGGGACAGGAGAACAGGTGACCAAGCAATACAGCACCAGCAGCGGATATATGGTGGCAACCTGTGGAATGGATAGCACATGCAGATAACCTGATAAGCATTGCATGGTGTCATCATACTAATACGTTACACAAGTCAGGACTCATCATCATTGACTACACAAAAACAAAAATTATTTCAGCTCACCTGTGTGGCAGTTGAAGGAGATGTGATGATGTAGTGTTGAAGAGGATGGCGTCAGAGTCAGAGTACTGTAGCAGTAAATACCCTTCTGTTATGGTGCTGCACTTCATGTGAACAAGTAGGATACAGCAGAGCAGTATGAGTGGCATGTCTTCATCTCTTCCATCAGTGTTGCAGAAATAAGTAATACACTCATCACAGTAGTGAGGTCATGACCTGCAGTGTGTAAGGAAGGTTTGGTTAATGTCTGTGGAGGTACCAATTATAACAAAAACATAGGACACAATGATAACAGTAAGCTTCCTTTTATATTTTTCAGTTGCACACAGAAAACAGTACAAGGTTTTTGGCACAGCCTTTCTAGACAAAATACTAACTGCCTAGCAAACGACTACAGAAGATTAGTAAAACTGGCCCAGATATTATCTTTTCCTGGGGAACAGGTGCAGCAGAAGTCTTCTTTTCAAGTGGGGTCCCTGTCTTAACTTTCTGTTGTCTGGAAGACATTATTATATCTAATTTTGGGTATTGTTACATGACCAATACAATACCTAAGGTGTCTTGGTTCCAAGGACTGCTTGTTATTCAGCCTTGCTTGCATGTGACATAATAGATCTCTTCAGCACTACACCTTATCAGTAATGTTAGACTCTGTGTCTTTCCCCAAAGACAGTAACAGTCTGGAATGTGGTAAACAGACACATTCTCATAACAATATGCTTTTGCAATTCTGGTATATTTCCACTTGGCCATGAATCAGTGTAGCAGCATGGCTAATTTGTACTTAGCTAGACTGCTATATCGCCTTGCACCTTGTCTATCCAAAGAAGGCCTTTGGCTTACAGAAATACAATTACTAAAAGGCAGACTATTTCTTATAAGCAGTAGCATTAATAATATGCAATAGCTAATAATGGCAACAGTAATAATAAATGCATGAGCTATATTCCTACAGTTATAATAAGCTGCATAAGCACAAACAGTTATAGTAATAATAATCCATTTATCATTACAATCCCTGCTTTGACACTATGTATGCAAAAATGCAAAATAGTATCCCAAACAAAAAAAAGAAATATGATGTAATGTAATGTAAGATGGAAAACAGGTGTTTGAGATTTAATGATAACAATCATGTAATAAGGAATCTAAAAACTGTTGCGCGTGATACATATTATTGCTAATGTGAATGAAATGTTTATTTTTTCAGTTTAGCAACAGTTTTAAGGCTAGGGAGAGTGGAGGAATATACACATTAAAATATGGAATGTAATCGATGACATCATTTTGATGGCTTGTTTCACTAAGAAGATATTATTTTTCATGAAGTGGCCATGTTAGGATAACAATTTGACCAATGGCAGTGCGAGCAGAAGGTGTAAAGCAAACGTTTGGAGTAGCCATCAGGCATGCCAGTGTTTCATAAGTAAAGAATTTATAGTTTTGAAACTAAATACTGACCAGCCATTTTGTGGGTGACTTTGCATTTTAGGGAAGAACCATCTGATGGGCTTACTGGGTGAGCGGCTGAAGTGTTGACTTGAACCCAGCTGGACAGCTCAGTGTGCGGTTGCGCTCATGTGGATTACCTGCCGGCAGTCTGGGACAGTTACGTGAAACACATTACATCTGTACATGTGTCTATATTTTTTACTGAGCAGCAGGCATTATGGTGAGCTTGGCATGGGTTATGTGTTTACAGAGGCTATAAACTGCTTGGGAAGGTATGTCGCTCTCTCCTTATAAATGTCACCTTTTAAGTGATCCACAGAATGGAATGTGATTAGTCTGTTAAAATCCACCTCAGCAGGGTCAAATAATGGTAAAATTTTGTTCGGGATATCCTGTCTGGTACAGGATCAACTGATGTAGCATTTGCCCTGGTTGGTGTGCAAGGTAACATATCCCAAGCTTTTAGCTGTCACAAAATAAAACTTTTGACATGCCTAGGACTCAATCCATCCAGTCTGGTTGTGATGAGACCCAGCAACACATACGGGTAATACCATATGGTCAGGTAGTCATCTGAGATGAGGTCAGGGAAGTGCCCTGTCTCCACATCTTTAAGCAAATTATAAATCATTATGGGAACATAGTTCTCATAGGCTGTGTGTGTTACTCTTTTACCTAAGAGTGTATGTGTCACACCTTTAAAGACTGTGTTGCAGTAAACCAACAAATAATACATATATATTGCTAGGATATGCTTATCATATGTATTTTTTCTTTTTGTGCTAGGCCTGCAATCCCATATCTATGTATAAATTTGGTAACCATGTCTGCATTTCAATGCTTAAAATAATCTTGTTATGGTCTCTATGTCAGCCCTATTCCATACGGACAAGCCAGATGCAAATAGGCCTGATATAGTGCCAATAAATTCTTTCAGGTCTGAAACCAGTCTGGTATGGAAGACGTCATGTTGTTGTCTCCTGTCTTACATAGCTATAGGGGTTTGGGCTCTAGCATGATATGCAACTTCAAAAGAAAAAAAAAAAACATTAAATATCAAGACCGTGTCGCACAGGCTTGTACATTTTGCTTGGGTTTTAAAGTACCCAATATGTTGCCTTATTGCCTTTAAATTTGGCCCTGCTCCAAATTGACATTCCTTACACAAATAGACCTGACACAGACCCGACAATTCCGTCCAACCCTTGTAGATGCCTAGAGTGGAATATGCCATGCTGTGGGTAAGTCTCTTGCCTGGCTACAGGATCTTGTGCTATTGGCTGATACACAGCAATAACATTTACAGATTTGTGCCACACAGTATTAAATATAGTAGTAATAATGATTTTATTCATTTATAAATGAACATGATAACCAAAATCCCATTGAGTACAAAAATACACTCATTTTCAAGGGACACCATTATAAACAATACACAACCTGGTTAACAATCTAGGGAGAAATTTATCAAATTACATACAAAATTACAAAACAACATGTAAATATTAAATACACTTTAACCATTTAAATATCACATCCCAAAATTAACCATTAAAATCTCTTCTTATCCATTATCTAATACTGTGCAACATTCATGCAATTTACCACTTTGATTCTGGTACCATTGTTTTATCTGAGACCAGCTCACACTGGCACCATACAGTCTCAAAGTAGCAGGTAAGTTATTCCAGGTTTTTGGACCCAAAATAGGACAAAGTAGCAAAGCCAATTTTGGTTGTACATTTTGGTATTTCAGATTCTTTTTTTTTTTTTAACTTAAAAGACCACTTTATTAAAAAATATTTAACAGTCTTTACAATACATGTGTAACCGAAAGGCATTCACAGCATCAAGTATTCAATTTATACAAGGAATTCAACTAGATATAAAACCTTATTAATGTCCGGTTAATTTTACTATTTATTTTGCAGAACCAACTTCCTGGTCAGAGTCCCAGGTTTATTTACTTTGAGAGAACCAAAGATGTCATGATGGAAAGGTCGAAGATCTGTTTCTCACTTCATCTAGTGATCATCAGTTAGTTGAAGGTCTCCAGGGGCGTCCATATAGAACAACTGAAGGCTTTCAATACAGTGCTCACTTCACTTTATACCATTTAACTGGGTCTTTGTCTTATTCCTCATAACTTTTGTATTTCATAAAATATTAAGAAAGGTGGATACAGCCAGAACAATAAAAACTGTACTCGTGAACAGTCAGTTTTATGTATGTGAAAGGAAAGAATAAAATGGCAAACCTTTCTAGTGATTAAGATATAAAACCAGGATCACAGGCCAGGGTGGGGCCACTTAGGTGTTTCACCTCCAGGGTTTAGGTTTGGAGCAACTGATTCAAGACTGGTATACCCTTCCTTCTTTCTATATGGTCGAAGAAGGGAAGCCACCAGGTGTTGAATTTGTCTGTGGACAGCCTCAAGCAGGCTGTAACTGCCTCCATCTCCCTAATTTGCTTAATGTTCTCATACCAAGTGCTAGTTGGGGGGGAGGTGTCTGTCAGCCAGTTTTGGGTAAGAGCCTTAAGCGCTGCTGCAATTAGGATATAGAAAAAATACTTCCCTGTCGAGGTTCTAACCTCCCTTGGGGGGAGCCCAAAACCAGGTTCTCGAATTCTAATGGGATAGAGAGAGACAAGCTATGAGAAATATATTGGGCTATTGTGTTTCAGAAGAGGGTAATTTTAGAACACCCCCCCAAAAAAATATGGTAATGTGTTCCAGTGTGCCCACATTTCCTCCAGCAGTTGTTGGAGGTGTGCATGGCATAGTGAAATGAAATGGTTGGGGTTCTAAAAAAATGAATATTAATTTTCCACCAAAATTCTCTCCAAGAGGGAGAGTTAGTAGTTACCTGACCAGATGTACTGCCGGTTTTTATCTGTGATATTTAGATTTGCCTCAGAATCCAATTTATGTTCCACTCTCTGTACTGCCAGCACCCCTCTATTCTCCATTAATACTTTGTATATCTGCGATATATAGGATCTGGCATCTCCCATAACACTTCTTTGGTGGGTTAACAAAATAGGGGCCGCTGGGGTCTGAGCTAAGTCTGTCAGACCAATATTAGCGGTGATGTAGTGCATGCACTGGTGGTATCTGAAAGCATCCACATTAGTCAATCTAAATTCTACCTGCATCTGTGAGAATGACTTTAAATGGTTCCTCTCCAAAAACTGCCATGGGTATTTAAGCCTATTAGTTACCCATCTAAAGAAATATTGGTCTCCAGTTTGGACAGGGAACCCCAGGAGAGAAGAAAGTGGTAAGTACTCCCATACTGGACAAATTATTTTTTAGTCTTGTCTGGCTTCCAGCCACTTTGACATTGTGTGCCATGTAAAATTGTTTTTTATATTTTTTAGGTCACTCAGCTAGACTTTCCAGGGTAAGATACCAATAGGAGCTAATCCACATTCCCATTCCTCAATCTCTAGTCAACCATGTTTCCTCCCAGGCATCAACATTTTGATGACTGGGAGTAGTTGGGCTGCAATTGAGTATTTTGGAAAATCTGGGAGTCACATCCCACCTTTGTTTTTCTCCTCTGTCAATATTTCCCATCAAACTCTCAGACGCGTGCCTAACCAAATGAAAGTCAGAGAGTCATTTTTAGGGTCTTTCCAGTCTTTTTTAGGGATTTGAAGGGGGAGATTTGTGAATAGGAAAAGGAATCTTGGTAAGATATTCATTTTAATTGTCTCCAGTCTGTTTGTGAATGTTAGGGGGAGCAGTGTCCATCTATTCAAATCAGCTTTTATTTGCTGTCCTAGTGCCGCATAGTTGTGTTTATACAGTAGAGCTGACTGCATAGGGATCTGTTTTCCAAGATATCTTAGTTTGTGTTCAACCCACTTAAATGGGACTTTCATCCTTAGGTCCAAGTTAGGATCTGCCCCTATCTGTAACACCTCAGATTTCGTTGTTAACTTTAAAGCTGGAAATGTCATCAAAGTTTTTTAGGAGCACAAACAGGTCTGGAAGGGCTGAATTTGGGTTACCTAAATATATCAGGGTATCATCCACGTAGAGGGAGATCTTATGGGGTGTGTGTTCTGAATTTCTATTCCCTCGATGTTGTCGTGTTGCCTAATGGCTTCAGCCAGGGGCTCCATACTAATTGCAAAGAGCAGTGGAGCTAGAGGACATCCCTGCTGTGTCCCTCTTGTGATGTAAAAGGGAAAAGAAATGGTGCCGTTCCCCCGCACCCTAGCCTGAGGACTCTGGTAACAAAGTTTAATCCATGTCAGGAAGTTTCCCTTAAATCCCATCCTGTGCAATACCTCAAAGAGGTATGTCCAATTGAGCCTATCAAAGGCATTTTCTACATCTAAGAAGATGGCTAGGGCTGGGTTTGGGAGAGGTTTATTCATTTGCAAAATGTTTAACAGCCTTCTAATTTTGTCGATCATGTGGTGATGCAGGATAAAACCCATTTGATCTGGGTAAATTAATAACTCAATATGTTTTTGCAATCAGATTGATAGAATTGTTGTGAAAATGTTTTGATCTTGGTTAAGGAAAACTATAGGCCAGAAAGATTTGCACTTTGTTGTTTCTTTCCCGGGTTTAGATATAACCATTATTATAGAGTGGGACCAGCTCTCCGGAGCCCTACCATCCTCCAAACAGTGGTTGAAAACCTCTGTCAGAAGGGGGCCACTGAAGTGGCCAACTCCTTATAAAGCTCCCCACTAAACCCATCTGGGCCAGGGGTCTTCCCGGGTGGTAACTGGTGAATAACTCCTAAAGTCTCCTCCACTGTGATGGGGTGGTTTATTTCTGTCTTCACCACTTCCGATATTCTGGATAGTTTAAGGGCATCTAAAAAAGTTTGTATTTTTTCATGTGTGTTCACTATATCCTTGTCTTCTGAGTATAGTTTCTGGTAATAGCTTTGGAATCGAAGGGCTATTTCTTTGGGGGAGGTCCATGTTTTCCCTCGTGGTCCTCCTTCCTGAATATATGGGACATGCCTGTCCACCAGAGCCATTCGCAAGCAAAATACCAGTAATTGTGATGCCTTTACCCCCACCTCATGGTATTTTTGATTTGTGAATCACAACTGACCCTCCACCTGTTTTTTATCAAAATCCTGTAGGTCCTTTTTAACCTTATTCAGCTTGCCTTGGACCTGTTTGCCATGGGGATTTACTTTGTGATGCTTTTCTAGGTCTGTTAGTTCCTGCAACAGCCTATTATGTGTTAACTGTGATCGTTTTTTGGGGCCACTGCAAAACTAATAACCTCCCCCCTGAGGACCACTTTGAGTGTGTCCCATTTAAGTAAAGGTGAGTGGTCTGTGGATTGATGCGAATTATGGAGAAGTCTATGACTTGTGTTTTTTAGTTTGGTTATAAATGCCTTGTTATTTAAAAGGGAAACATTAAGTCTCCACAGAGTCTGTTTATCCTGAGGTGGAAGGGCAAGGTGGACCGAAATTGGAAAGTGGTTGGACAGGGTTATGTTGTGTATGTACGAGTTAGTGATTGAGTGAAGGGTGGAGGCATGGGTGAAAAATAAATCTATGGGGGAGTAGAATTGCTGAGCATTGCAATAAAACATATAATCCTTTTCTTTCAGATGTTGGGCTCGCCCAAATGTTGACCAAACCCATTTCCCTGGTCAGGGCAGCCAGTGATCGGGATGCTGTTCTGTATGTGCAGGTTGCTCCCGATCAACGATCCCTCTGAGGGTGTGGTGCAGTATTAAAGTCTCCCCCTAGTAGGAGTTGTTCCAGTGGAAGATCTGCTATTTTTTTAAGAAGTAATTCAAAAAAAGTTTCTTGTTGGGAATTTGGTGCATAGACATTGATAAAGTGGAGTAGTCTGCCTTGGGAACATGCTGACACCCTAACATACCTGCCTTGCAGGCCTCCATCTGTAGACTCTATGGTTAGATTTAGTCCTTTTCAACACAAAATGGCTACCCCTGCCTTTTTAGAATTAGGGTGTGATGCTGACACAACCTGCTGTACCCATGCCCTGTGTAATTTTAAATGCTCTTGCATGGAAAGATGCGTCTCTTGAAGTAGAATCACATCTCTACGCAGTTTTTTAAGCTCTTGCAGCAACCTGGCTCACTTAACGGGGGAATTAATTCCTTTCACATTATATGAACAAACTTTTAACATAGCCATTTTAGTCTTTTCAGAGGAGAGTAGAGTTTATTTGGGGTATCACTACCCCAAGGGCTAACATGCTTAATGACACCCGGCTGCCCACCGGCAGGTCAGAATAAAGGCCTGTGAATCTCTGGTCTCACATCTTGCCGGCTGTACCAAACATTGTTTAAAATAAACATTTTAAATAAGAACAGTACCCTCAACATAGGGTAATAGTAACAGCAAAAATAAACCTTCACAAGCAACTACTCTTTAAAAACCTTAAGTGAACAGTTGAAAGTTTTAAAGTATAGAACAGATCTTGTGGAAATCCACAAAAAATTGTACTTCAATTGCTTCCTAGGTGTATGTCCTGGCCCCTCCCAAGGGATGCACCGGGATCCACTTGTACTGGAAAGTGTCTGAGGACAAACACCGATAGTCTCTCCACGAGACTAAAAGCAGAGGTGAAATGCTGCTCTGTAAAGTAAGAAATGGTCACTGAGGAATGAGAGATCCACCATCTCTCCCTCCCCCATCTCACTCAGTAAGTTAGGCCATAGTATTCAGGAGTTCCTCCCCCCTCCCCCCATACCCTTTCAGATCATAGGAGATTCACTACTTTATGGGGAGCTCACTGTCTAAGTGAATTTCCTAACGTGATCAGACCCCAGGGACCTTCTGCCAGATCCCAAGCGCATCCTCTCAACACTGCCCTGTGTCTGAGAAGGCATGTCCCTCCCCACTCCCCATGTCAAGTGATGATTCTCCTGCCTGGTAGAATGTGGTGTTGTTTTAAGGGGAAACCACAAGGTATTAGCCCTTATTTTAGTGTGAGCTGACTCGAGGGTAAGATGGAGAGAGACCGAAACCCCTGTAAATGTACTTATAGTTTTAGTTAAGGATAATGCTCATGTCCACTGAGCCCTCCTATGGGGAGGTTGTTCCCTCCCCCCAGAAAAAATATTGAAAGGCAAATCTTGGGAGAGTTTATATCTTCATTTCTTGGGCAGTGCTCCCATCAGACAATGTGATCCCCCACTCTTTCAAAAGTGGCGCTGCTTCCAGGAGATTGGTGAATATATTGGAGTCAAGTACAGCAATAGCTCATAGACATCTCCCAGGGGATATAGGCACCTGGCTCAGCTCTCCTCCTTTGGTATTCAATGAAGGGTAGTTGCCCCCAAATAGTAGGTTAGTAATTCTTCTGCAAGAGCCCATGATCAAATAACAGGAGATGCAAAGGAAGGAGGGAAAAAACACAATCTCCATGAGGGAAGGACCCCCTCGCACCATTAGTCACCAATAACAGATGGATGTACAATAAATTACACAGTGAGGCGTGAGAAAAACAGTAAACTTATCTGATCTTGTGAAAGTCCCATTTATAAAAGTCCAGCAAATCCCAAAGTTACTTCGTTCTGTCAACACTCCCAATTGTAGGTGTTAAGTTGTCCCTGTAGTACAAGAGTTCAGCGAGGTGGAGGGGATTTTGAACAAGATACTTGATTAGCACTGTTCCTCTTACCATCTGCATACTGCAGGATCCACGTGGCATCTTTCATGAGGGTATTGGGTAGTGATCCCTGGTGCGAGCATTTCATTCCTCTGTTTTGGACCTGCCACACATTCTTTAGGAGATTCTGCTCTAAAAGCTCCAGATCCAAATCAGGCAATGTGATCCCCCACTCTTTCAAAAGTGGCACTGCTTCCAGGAGATTGGTGAATATTTTGGAGCCTGAGTCCAGGTGCAATCGTAGCTTCAAGGGGAACAGAAGTTGTGCTTTAATATTCTTTTTTTCCTTAATCTCCTTAATTACTGTATGCATTTTTATGTGCTCTGCTTGCAGTGCGGGAGAAAAGTCCTGCTCAAAGAAAGTGGGCGCGTTCTGATATTTTAAGTCCCTGAGTCTCCAGGACTCTTTCAGCACCCATTCCTTGGTTTGAAAAAGCACCATACGAACTACCCATGATCGCAGTCTGGCAGTGGGATTGGTAGGCCTCGGGACCAAGGACCAGTGAGCTCTGTCCATAGTTAAATCCATATCAGAGGGCACGGAGAGCAATGAGTGCAATAAGTTCTGCACGAAATCAATTGGAGTGGTAAATCCTTCCTCCGCCCCCTCCAGTACCCCGTGCACCCAAAAATTGTTTCGGCGAGATCTACAGTATTTTCTATGTCTTCTAGCCTGGTATGGGTCTCTCGGTCTCATTGCAACAAGTATGGGAGGACCCTCCCCCAAGTCTTGGGCCTCTGATAGCTTAGAGAGTTTAGTGGAGTTGTCTGCCACCTTGGAGTCGATCTTTCGGAAGTCTTGTCTCAGATCTGTGGTGGATGTCTCTATCTTTTGTACTGAGGCCAGTGTTTTCTGCAAGGTGCACTCAGACTTTCTGAAGAGACAGAGGTCATCATCATCAATATCGAGGGATGAGTCTGAGAACGCTGGGTCTCTGCATGAGTGAGTTGTGAAGGCCTCCATCTCCTCATCTAGGGTGAGCTGCTTAAGTTTTGCTTGTGAGGCGTTATTTCTGGTGCCTTCGGTTTATGGCTTTTGGCTGCCATACCTTAGTGCTCAGAATGACTTTTGTGGGTTCAAATTTTAGCTTTGTAGAAAGGATTCCACCAGATAGTTCAGATGGGATCAGGAGCTCATTAGCTTAGGCTGTTGTTAGCTCTATGACATCACCGGAAGTCTGGTATTTCTAATTCTATATAATAGGCTGATCTTAAACCCTTATATGGCTGCTTCATTTTTAACTCTTTGTCAGTATACTTGGGTAATTTATTTTTAATAAACTTATACATAATTTTTGTTATATGTTGATTTATCCTATTATCCAGGTGATCCCACCCAACTCTCTGTATAACTCACAATAATGTGTAAGTCTATGTGCCCCCATAACATACCCAGCCATTTTGTTATAAATGCTTTTTTTTCAAATCTATCTCATTTGCTCCCCCATAGATCACATCAGTATAATCAAACACTAGCACTAACATGGTGTTTATAACATGCAACCTAGTATCCCTTGAAACATTATTTTTTATCCTATATAGCATCCCCAGTTGTTGCCCCAATCTCTTTACCATGCTATTTTGTTTTTGCATCATTTGTTTATTATTTCTTTTTTTCCCCATAAAGTAATACAGACATACACACATACAGACATATACAACATGAACCTTAGTTCATAACCCATTTACATCAAGATCCATTTCATTATGCCAACATCTCATTGTATCCATTCGGTTAAAAAAGTTTTTATCTTGAACAATTATCCCGGATGGTAAGAAGTCAGGGCCCTTGTTATTTTGGTGTTCATATATACCCCTCTCCCTTTATATTCACTTCAAACCCAACCCTCTTTCAATATAACACTCTCTGCTACTGTCAGCGATGAGAGGTATGGTTGCCATGTTCTGTAGAAGAGTTCCTCTTTATCTTTGACAGCATATGTCAGTCGCTCCAGAGTGATGGTTTGTATTATCAAGGCTTTCCATTGGGCTACAGTAAACTTTGCAGCCGTAACCCAAGTATTAAGGATACAGTGCCTAGCCATATATATTAGTACCCTAAGCCATTTTTGCACAGGGGCCCAGTCTCCTTCATCTGTTTCCTCCACCCCAAATAGCAACAAGAGAGGGGACAGAGGATATTGCTGTCTTCCTATCTTTTGCAATTCAGACACCACCTCCCCCCAAAACTTCTGTAAAATCGGGCAAGCTCAGAAGTAGTGGTCGTATGAAGCTGGGCTGTTATTACATCTAGGACATACAGGTGAGACTGCAGGATTATACTTGTGAACAACCAGAGGTGGGCAGTATAATCTATGGCAGAACTTATAGTAGGATTCTTTATATTTATTACACAACAAGACACCCTGATGCAGCTGGACAGGTATCTTCCAATTATCTGCTGAAATTATGATCCCTAAATCTCCCAGAGCATCCTAGTGTTTTGTATTTTATCCGAAGGCCAAGTTTACTTTCCTTAGCCATTCTCCGGATGGTTCCCTTAGGTTTTTTTTGTCCTTCCATTATTAGCTTTTCAATTGTCTCCCACTGTGATATGGAGCCCCCCAGCCTCCCAATAGATCTTGATATATGCCCTTATTTGGAGATAGCGAAAGAAGTGCTGGCTTCCCAGCCCTGTCTTATCTTGTATGCTCTCAAATGAATCCAGTCCTCCACGTATGAATAGATGCTTGAAGCAGCTAATTCCTCTTGTTTCCCACTCCTTATATCCCCCGTCCTCCAGCCCTGGAAGAAAAACTGGGTTTCCCCTCAGTGGTAGGAGTAGTGTATCGTCCTGTCCGGTACCTCTCATTTTAGACATCTGCCTTCAACTATCCAACACCGCCATGACCAAAGGATTAGGGTTGGGGATCCTCTGGTATGCCTTCCGGCCTCTAAAGGACAGATATGCTGAAATGTTCTCCACACTCCCTCTCTCCTTCAAGTCTATCCAGCCAGCTTCCCTAGGCCTGCCAATCCAGTCCTGTATATATCGGCACTGCATGGCCATTTGGTAGTTCTTTAAGTCTGGAAACTGAAGTCCTCCCTTTTCTATAGGGGTCTTTAAGTGGGCTAAACCCACCCTAGGGTGTCTCCCACTCCAAATAAAGTCAGAGAAAGCTTTTTCCAATTTTCTCACTTCTCTTTCCCTTAACCCAATATGAAGCATTTGTAGCCTATAGAGTATTCTAGGGAGTGGGTTCATTTTGATAAAATATATCCTACCCAGACATGTTATAGGAAGGTCCCTCCATCTAGACAAATCCATAATTATATTTTGCACCAGCGGTGAATAATTCAGGTTATATAGAGCTCCAAATCCCCCCCCCCCACTCTGATGGCCAGATATGTGAAAGCCTCCCGGACAACCCGAAAGCCCCATTTCGATTTCTGTGTAGTAATCCTGCCATCCTGCTCTCCCACCCTCAGCTCTTCCAATTTATCCAGATTTAATTTATATGCTGAGAACTGGGAGAACCGGTCAACCAGGCTCAAGATAGCAGGCATAGACCTACTGGGCTTGGTTACATATAGCAACATATCGTCCTCACAGAGAGAGATAACTTAGTCTCTCTACCAGTCTTCCCTATCACTCCTGAAATTTCAGGATGTTTCAGAATGGCAATAGCCAGGGGTTCAAGCGCTAGAGCGAACAAGAGGGGGGAAGCGGGCATCCTTGCCTGGTGCCTCTTCCTAAATTAAAGCTATCAGAAAGGGTGCCATTGGGTAATATTCTGGCCCTACGGTTCCGATACATCTGCCGTACCATCCCTATAAACCCTTCACCCAGACCAAACCAGACCAAGGCCTCCATTAAATATTCCCCACTCTACTCTATTGAATGCCTTTTCTGCATCCATTGACAGAATATGCACCATTTCTGTACTATTCCCTGCTCACCAAATTACATTCAGGAGGGTCATAATGTTGTGTTATGAGTACCTATCTCGAATAAAGCCGGTCTGGTCTGGGTGAATGAGCTCCAGCAACAGGCCCTCCAGCCAAGTAGCCAAAATTTTGGCCAACACCTTAGAGTCACAGTTTAAGAGGGATATCGGTCTAAAGGAGGCGCACTCCAAGGGGTCCTTCCCGGGCTTTGGTATCAGGCAAATTGTAGCATCTCCCCAGGATCGAGGTAGTTCTCCCTCCTCCTCCCTCGCTTCTCGGAATACTGCCTCTAGGTGCTCCACCACTTTTAATTTCATAACTTTGTAGTACTCATCTGAAAAACCGTCAGGTCCACTGGTCTTGCCCCTTTTAAGCACCCCAATGGCGGAAAGAATTTCCTTTTTTGTAATAGCAGCATTTACACGCTCTCTCTGTCCTTCTGTCACCTGCGGTATCTCCACATTATTCAAAAATTCCACCATCCCCCATCTTCTCCCCCCTGTGACCATGATAAAGCTCTTGATAGAATCTCCTAAACCTTTCCCCAATATCTATTTTATTTTTCAAAAGCGTCCCATTCTCTCCTCGCATGGCTTGAATTAAATGTCTCCCTCTTTTCCCCCTTATAAGATTTGCAATCATAGTGCCAGGTCTATTCCCCCACTCATAAAAATGCTTCCTAATAAATAGCCCAGCTTTCCTCGCCTCTCCCAACAATAGGTTGTTCAACGCTTCTCTAGTTCTTGCCAGCAGGTGGTGCACATTTTCTCCTCCCACTCCCTGGGCGGTCTTTCTCTCCAACACCTTAAGTCTCTGTTCCAAATTAGTTCTCCTTTCCTTAACTTTTTTTTTGTGATGAGCCACATAACTAATAATGACCCCCCTCATAAACACCTTCCCCGCATCCCAAAAGATTGCTTTAGAAGTGGCTGTCCCTGAATTGTTTTGCACATTCTGTTGCCAGTGAACATGCAAGTGTTCCCGAAATTCCTTATTAGCTAGCAAATAATTAGGAAATCTCCACGTGCTTTGCGCTTCCTTTTCTTCCCCCATATTCAGAGACATAATGACCGTAGCATGGTCAGATATGTGGATGGGCCCATGCTTAATGTGCATGACTCGAAAGTACCACTCCCTGGGGAGAAATATGTAATCAAGCTGTGACCACGTTCGGTGAGGGTGTGAGAAAAAAGTGTATTCCTTGGCCGTATGAGGAGCTGTTCACCACCCATCTATGAGATCTAAATCATTCATTCCCGCCAGCCATTCCTGAACAGCATTTTTAGGAGACCCCTTATGTTCTGAGTGGTCTAAAATAGGGTTCATCAAACAGTTCATATCCCCCCCAGTATCAAATCTGGGAATTGTTCCACAATTATTATAGACAAAATTTAGAAATTCGGGTCATATACAGCAGGTGCATATATGCTTCCAAATGAGATTTTCTCCCCATATAGGGTTCCTACCACAAATACATAGCACACTTCACTAGGGTCAGCAACCACTCGTTCTTTTTGAAATGGTAGTCTTTTATTCAGGAGAACAGCCACCCCTCTTTTATGCGCGTTAAAAGCTGCCTAAAAACATTCCCCCACCCAGCCCTTTTTTAAATTTGCATGTTCCTTATCCGTGAGGTGTGTCTCTTTTATCATGGCAACCTGAGTATTCTGCCATTTCAAAGCTGTGAGCAACATCGTTCGCTTGACGGGGGTGGCCATTCCCCTCACATTCCACGAGAACACATTTAAATCCTGCATTCTAGACATGCCCTCAGAGTCTTTTCCTCTACATCTAGCCTACCATTAAGCCTCAGCCTGGGACCTAACTCCATCCCATCTAAATTATCTGAATGGTATTTTCTATGGATCTGCAAACTGATTTCTAACTGCAAAAAACCTAACAAATAGTAACTATATACAAAAACCAACCCCCCCTCCTTCCACATTCCCTTATTTTCTTGTATTCCCCCTCTTCCATAGCTCCATTTCTCAGACCCATTTTATAATGCAAGTTACATTCCCCAGGGGAAAAGTGGAGCACAACCCCCTCCTTCCAGGTAGTGCAGAAGACCTCATCCTAATCTAAAGTTCAGTACTCTCCATTATGCCTTTTTCTTCCCTTTAAATATATTTCAGGAATGTCGATCCAACAAGTCAATAAGAAAGCAATTTAGCCCCCCTTGCCCCGACACCCACATATCCACATTACTTCAGTCTCATTTCAAAAGGCTGAGAGCCCTGACATTCAAGTGCTGTAACAACACTTGATCTGTAGAGGCCCTTTGCGTGATATCGAATCCTCATGGTTCAGGGTAACGGTGCGAGTTCCATCCCGACCTGATCCCCTATAAAAAAAGAAGAAAAGAACAACAGACAAGCAGAGAGGGGGATTTCCCAGTCATAGCCAGGCCAAGCTCTGCTTATCACAAGCTGTCTCCAGATACAATAAAAAAAAAATTAAAAGACAAGAGTAGGGAAAAAAAACAAGACTAGGGAAAAAAAACAAAATATCTTGAGGCCTGCTCCCTTTTCTAAAAAAAAAAAAAAATACTTGTTCCCATAATTATGTAAGGGATACTAAACCAGACAGGTTGCAGACAAATCCCCCACACTTTGTTTACATAGACAAGCCTTCAGAGGGAAAAAAAAGGAAGGGATGGATACATCCATGCCAGTCACTTAGCTTTCTCAGTCTTTCAAGTAGTATTGTCTCTGGTAGCCTTCACCAAAAAATCCTAGGAGAAGGGGAGAAGAGAAGGAACCCCACTAGTTAATCACGCATGCAAACATTCCAGCCGAGCAAGCTTGTTTCCCGCTTCTGGTCACCCCATCTTTTTAACCAGATCCCTCACAAATGTCTCCGCTTTGGGAACTTCCCAGAAATAATAGACCGCTCCTTCATGCTTAATCTTAAGAGCTGCAGGATACAACATGTAGCAGTCAATTTTGGCTTCCCGTAGCTGCACCATGACAGGGCCAAACGCTCTTCAATGTTTCAGCAAACAAGCTGAGTAATCTTGAGAGAGATATAAATGGTGCCCCTCATATTCCACTTCTGATCGCTCACGATATGCCTTTAGGACACTTTCCCTGTCTGGCAAATAATGAAATATCATGATCACGTGGCGTGGAGGCTGGTTAGGCGCTGGCTTCGGCATGATGGCTCTGTGGGCCCTTTCCAGCTTCATGCGCCCATTTTTAGGAGAAATACCAAGCAGCTCTGGTAGTGTTTTAGCACAGAAATCCATCACACTTGTGCCCTCCATTCCCTCTGGTAAGCCTTGTAACCACTGATTCAGCCGTCGATGATAGTTCTCCTGGTAATCAAAAAGTTCCTTTAACTCTTCTGATTCTTTTTGCAGAGTGATCACTTGTTCAGGTATAGGGGCTGTAGCATCCTCTAAATCCAAAATACGTTGCTCGGCCTCGGTTGGTAGTCTGCGTAGCGTGTAGGTCAACCAGCTCCTGCAACTTTCTATCGAAATTAGTCACCAAACTAGTCAATTTGGGTTCCAGCACAGCTAACACCTGTTGTGTCACTTCACGGCCTACAGCACTCACTTCTTCAGCCGAGAGAGATATGTGGCCTGTACTCTCCACTTGGGATGATGGTGGTTGCTTGCGTTGATTTTTAGTCGCCACCCGCGAACTTTTCACCACATTAGAAATCACAAACTCATCCATCCCTCTCTCCCATATACCTCTCAGCTTTTAAATTGTTGTTTTGGGTAACTTTTAAGGCAGTTTAAATTTATTATTTTGCAGCTATTTGAGGAGCGAGGTGAAACCGCATCTTTACTCCAGTCTGCTCATTAGTGCCCCCATCATGCTATTTTTATGAAATGACCATTTACAATTTACATCCATCCATAACCCTAGGGGTGGGATATTCAAAGGGGCTGCACCTGGCGTAACAGGGTACACCATGCGCAACCCCCCCATGCACCCTGGCGAGATATTCAAAGAGGTAAGGTACACAGCGCAACCCCCTATGCGCTGGGACACATTGGTAATGTATGCAGTGCAGATGCAGGGGGCAGGCCCATGTATATGTGGCACATCCTGATATTCAGCAGCCCGGGATGTGCAGCGCATATGCTGGCACATCCTGTACATGTGCCGCACACTGGTGCTCCAAGTTGAGCCACAAGTCACAGGCTCAAACGCTGGCCACCCACAGGTGGATGGCTGTAGTGCAAGGCACAACACAACAGCTGCCAGCCATGGGTGGCCACCCAACCCAGCAGGTACACTGGCCACAAGCACCCAGACCCCTGGTAGTCTAGTGGCCCCCCACCCCCGCGCGCCCAATTGTGGGTGTCTGTAAGTGTTATATTAAACCCTGGTGGTCTAGTGGTCCCCCCATGCCTGATCGCGGGCTGAAGTAAATGAAAATGGAATCCCTGGTGGTCTAACAGTAACCCCCCAGTATGCCTGTTTGCGAGATATTGTTGCAATACCAAATTACCTGGTGGTCCAGTGGTACCCCCTCCCACCCACCCACAGAGGTCCCCGGCCACCCAGCACCCCACCTGTCATTGGCAGGCAGCAGCACCTGCCTGCATGCCACCCAGCCTCCTGCTGATGATGCATACAGTATGATCTGTATGCCTACTGAGTCTGCATGGACCAATGGGCTTGCAGACCATACTATACTACCGGGACCAGATATGTGAATGAACACGTTCATTCACATATCTTGTCTCTGTGTAGTACAGTAGGTTTGCAAGCCCATTGGTCCCCGCTTTGGACCAGTAGGCATACAGATCGTACTGTACGCTGTCATTCGGCGGGCAACCAGGCAGCATGTGGGTAGGGTGCTGCCACCCACCAATGACGGGAGGGTGTTGGGTGGCCAGGGGACCTCTGTGGGTGGGTGAGAAGGGGGTTACCACTGAACCACCAAGTAATTTGGTATTGCAACAATTGCCTGCAAATGGGCGTACTGGGGGGGGTTACAGCTAGACCACCAGGGATTCCATTTCCATTTACTTCAGCCCATGATCGGGCATAGGGGGGACTGCTAGACCACCTGGGATTAATGTAACACTTACAGATGCCCGCAATCGGGCATGGGGGGACCACTAGACCACCAGGGAGTACTGTACATTTTACAGATGCCCACAATTGGGCGTATGGGAGTGAGGGGGCTGCAATAGCCCAACAGGGTGCCGATCCCTGACAGCAGCTGCTTGGCAGGGCAACAGGTGCAAGTCACTGGGGACTGGCGCATCACATGCAAATGGGGCCATAATGACATGCAAATTGCCCCATTTGCACCTTGCATGCATTATGGCCTCATTTGCAAGCCCCAGGCAGTATATCACGGGTGATGCACCTAGCGCAACTGCACTTGCGCTGCCGCATCCCTATGCTCCCTTTCTGTGTCTTGCGCTGGTGCAGTGCTACTGCACTATGCACAGTGTGTGCGCCCTCTATGTCATATTCAATGGTGCTGAGCCATGGCACAGCACCGTTGAATATCGCCTAGCCCTTGCCCCAGCGCAGCCCTGTTGCGCTGCACCCAGGCTTGCTCCACTGCCCAGCACAGTCTGAATATCCAGCCCTAGGTATTTATACTCAGTCACTAGTTGTAATTTAGATCCATCTTTTACTATAATTTCCATGGTTTTATCAAAATGTGGATCTTTATTTTTATGTCGAAATAAAATTACCTTCGTTGTAGAATTATTCAGAACCAACTTATTTTTAATATAATAATTATGTATGTCTTCAAAAGCTGCCTGAAGAGTTTGTTGAATAAAATAAGAATCCACTTCCGAGGTATACATAATAGTATCATCAGCATACTGGTGATATATTAAATTTTGTTGTTTAAATTCCAGATCGTTAGACTGAAAAGAAGGGGCCCCAATATCGATCCCTGGGGTACCCCCTGCCCAATCTGTCTAAAGTCTGAATAATGTGTATTTAAAAATACCTTTTGTTTCCTACCTCTTAGATAATTTGTAAACCAACCTACAACATTGTCCAAAAATCCCAAGTATTTCAACTTATTAATCCATATACCATGATTTAAAGTGTCAAAAGCATTTGACAAATCAATCATTATTGCTCCTGTCAGTAGACCCTTATCCATAGCAGTCTGAATGTCCCCTGTTACTTTTAATAATGTGGTCTGTGTACTATATCTTTCTCTGAAGCCAGATTGGTTACCATTTAAAATACCACAATTATTTATATAATGCTTATCCTACTTAGCTACCATTTCTTCTCAAATCTTTGCTACCACAGGTATCAAAGACATTGGACAATAGTTATTGAGCTCTCTTTTAGATCCAGTTGTAAAAACTGGAATCACTTTTGCAAGTTTCCATTCATCAGACAATTCAGCTGTAGCTAATGATAAATTAAAAATTTGTGTCGGGGTGGGCAATCACTGGGGATGTGTAATTCAATAATTTGCTACATATCTCAGCAAGTTCTGTTGCCTTTATTTCATTAATATTCAAATATGCATTAGTAGAGGCACAAGAATGACTATGCTTAAACATGTGCTAAACAAAAAAACGTTCAAAATCACAGACGTACAGTATGTTTATTTATTTATTTATTGAAAATGTTTCACCAGGAAAGGCACACTGAGCAAAAAGATGCTCATCTCACGGTGCGACCTGGGGGTGGGGGGTTACAGAGGAGGCAAGTAAAAATATTAATGGTTGAGCTTAACAATAATACAATTCAGAGACAGTGCATAGGTGGAAGGGATTACAATTGAGCATATATTATAAACTTTTTTAGGACAAAATATTATCAGGTCTTGTTTAATGAATGGCAATCACAGCCAAAAAGCCAAAACAAAAATATGAAACAATAGCACAGGTGGTGGAGTGTCATTGGAAGTGTCACAGTTTGTTGGAAACTGATGTTTTGCTCCACCACATTATTTGGATCACCCTTGTACATGTCTTTAATTGTCAGTTTGTAAGTGCCTGTGTCTGAGTGTTGCACTGGGTCAATCACCAAGGATGCATTGTCTAGCAAAAAATATGAAGCAGAAACAATGTTGTCCAAATGTGTGCCTTCATGGCTTGGATTGTATTTAAAGGAAAGTCTAAAATGTCTCCTAATGAGTCTCTGCAAAAGTACACAAGGGCATGCTGTGAGCAGCATGATGATGTCATAATTATTAGAAAGTATCTGCGAACACATGGGAGAAAATGGTTGAATTATGGCAGGCAACATGGCTAGCTCTCCCTCACAGACTGTACATGAAGACCCAAAGCTTTGTGGCAACATGCCACAATGAAATTAAGATTAACATAAACAGGAACATCGCTATTTCACTGTCTCGCTGTCGGCTTCTGAAAAACAAAAGAAAGAAAGAGCGCTTTCAAACCCCTGCCTCCTTAGTATGTTAGTGCTGATTCTTAAAACAATGGTTTATTATTTTTATACAGGTGCATGTGCTTGTGGTAGTGTTGTCCAACAGAGCTGGCATTTTCTGAATCTGACATCTGCCATCCTCTTAGTTGTGACTGCCAACCACACATTATTCGATTTCTGAAAAAACAAAAGAAAACAAAAACAGAGAGAATGGCATCCCCTCCCTAATTTGGTAGGTCAGTGAACAGTTTTAACTGACTTACGTGAAATCACCTGTCTCTATGCTATTTCCTTGATATTCCCTGTCATCCTGGTATAATAAATGAAAGAGGGTTGGTACGGATGGAATTAACTGAATTCCCATCCTTGTTATAGTATCATTGTGATGTGAAGAGATTGTAATACCCTCTTGAGATGTTACAATGATACCATAACAATGTGAACGGCTCTGTGCATGTGCGTCTAGTAAACTACCGGCTTATGATGAATGGCTGTAGCGGTGAGATCTGGCACTGAAGGACAGCCATGCAAAGGAAAAAAAAGGAAACTAAGGACTCATTTCGCTTAACTGGTGCCCATACACTATAAAAGACAATGGATGGGAACCAGTTAACAATGTGGAGTTCTCATCTCAAGGTCATCATGCCAACTGTAAACCTGTCGAGCTTCTCTCTCAATATTTACTATATTGTCATGACAACCTCACAATGAGAACACAGTGTTGTTATTAACTGGTTCCCATCCATTATCCTCTATGTTATACACGGTGGGGCTACATCAATTTGTTACAGGGTAGGGCCCTTCCAGTGTTAGCTAAAGGGTCCCTCCAGATCATAGATTTTGATCAATACCATGTCTCATAATTTTAATTGCATTTCATGGCATTGTTTGTCTATGAACATTTTATTAACATGTTGAGTCACACCAATGTTGGTAGCAGCAGAAAGGTAAACTCCTTCAAGGTTTTTCATTAACATGAACACCGACACTCACACCATCTCCTCTGGTGAATCATGAAAGAGCCTTCTACCAGAGTGAGTTTTTTTCTGCAGGAGTGATGTGCATCTGCTACCATATTTAGAGTTTTACTTGTAATTAGAACAAATTGGCATGAAAACATTTGTCAGCGGCTACTCTGAATTCAAACAATGTAATTAACATTCAATAATGGTTGCCTGCCTCTCATGGGCACTTCAGTAATTTCTTGTATGCCTTGCTTAAATAGTTGTTAATCAGCTACCGCCAGAAAGCAGTTAGTTATGGGGCAGGGGAGAGCTGAGGATCCATACCCCCCACCTTGATCTCCTTATTATGCAAGGAGATCAGCTTGGACATGTTGCTATAAGAAGGGAACTTACCATAAAAGCAAGAAACTGCAAAGGTCACTAAAAGAAATAACAGAACACAACATAAAGTAGGGTGTGATATTCAAGGCAGTGATACACTGGTATGGAGTCCCCCCCAACCATAAAGGATCATGTCTACAATACAGACCATGTACACACAGTAACACTGGCATTTCATTCAAAAGAATAGGATAAAACTATTAAATTCTTGACAAGAAGTTAGATTCAAAATATAAACTTTAGTGTGTCTAATGAGCACTTCACAGTAATTTTTTTTTTTTTTGGTCTGTTGGATTAGGCTTCAGCCAGTCACTTCTCGAATAGAAGGGCTTGAGAACCCAAGGTCATAAGATTAACCATGATAAGACAGTGTAATTTAAACATGCCTTCTTATAGAAGCGTCCCTCCCCAGGGAAGGAAAATTTAAGTTAAAGTAAAACAACTTTAAACCTCATATGCTAAACAAGTGATACAGTACAAGGGGAAAAACTGTTTCTTACACAATAGGGGCATATCAAGAGTTGGGACCCCTTGGCAAATAAGATGACACAAACGTGCCATTGTAACAGAAACACTATAATACCTTTAAATGCATTAACAAACATAACATAACAGGGGAATGGGAACCTTCTTGATTCATTTAACAATGAAACATTGTGCCCCCCATAGAGATTTAAACTAGTGATATCTGTGGCAGGCTGGCAGTCACCTGAACTCCATTCCACTGAAGGGATAATTTCAGTAATGACATAGAGTGGGTGTTTAGTCACATTAGTTTATATACCACACTGTACTCTTTGCATTAAAACAGAAATATGTACTTTTAAATAAGAACTATGCCTACACATTTAAGGCAAGGAACATTTTATTGACATAGTGCCCTATCCGGGGGCTCAGAGTGCTGTACAAAAACATGATAAAATAACCAAGTTTACAATAAAACATCCCAACAAATACAATCAAGTATTTTAGAAAAAATTAAAAGCCTTCTCAAACAAAAATGTTTTTAAAGAGGCTTAAAGGCCTCCACCATGCTGGCTGCATGAATATAGAGTGGAAGAGAATTCCACAACAATTATGCAGCTATACTAAAGGCTCTATCACAAGATCTCTTGAGGAGAGAGGCGGGTACAACCATCAAGTCAGCCTCAGCAGAATATAAGAGGTGGATAGGGCAATACTGGACCAGGAGCTCTTTAAAGTAGTCAGGTCCCAAACCATGCAGGGCCTTGTAAAATAACAAGCATATCTTGAAGATGATGTGCTACCTCACAGGCAGCCAGTGCAGAAGGTGCAGAACAGGAGTGACATGATCCCTCATTGAGGTACCCGTTAACATCCTGGCCGCAGCATTCTGCACTAGCTGCAATTCACACAACAATCCTCCAGACAGCCCTAGGTAAAGAGCATTACAGTAATCAAGTCTGTTGGTAACAAAGGCATGGATGAACATAGCCAGGTCAGCAGGTATCAAGAATGGGCAGATCCTGGTGATATTCTGGAGATGGAAAAACTCACATCTAATGACTGATGACACCAGTTGTTCGAGGGTAAGACAGTTGTCAAGAAAAATACCAAGATCCTTAGCTGCACTTATCCCTGACAGGGGCTGTCCATCAACTACTGATGTGAACAGCCTCTTGTCAGTGGAGATGCCTCCATGACCCGGCTCAGTCACCATAACCTCTGTCTTGCCAGGGCTGAGACATAGGCAGTTTGTAGACATCCAGTCATTGATCTCAGCCAAATACTGGCTCAGTGTACCTGAGGCGGAAAGGTCACCTGGGGCACAAGACAGGTACAACTGGGAATCATCCGCATAGCAGTGAAACCCCAGATTGTACCACCTAATGATCTCTCCCAGTGGTAGCATGTACACAGAGAACAACAGGAGGGCCAAGATGCAGCCCTGCAGAACACCACAAGGCAACATGAAAAGTCCAGAGGAAAAATTTCCAGGGACTACGCGCTGTGATCTTCTGGTTAAATATGTGCTAAACCAGTGCAGAACTGCGCTGGCATTAATAATAATAATAATAATAATAATAATAATAAAATTTCTTTAATTAAGCGCCTTTCAAATTTTCAAGGCGCTGTACAAAAGGCATAAACACCAAACATCAAAAATACAATAAAACAGAGCAACTATTATAACAAATAAAAGCAGATTACAATATGGCAGGAAAAGCCTTATCCCATAAAAAGGACTTTAGAGCCCTTTTAAAACTGTCCACCATTGTACTTTCTCAGAGCAGACGGGGTAGAGAATTCCAGAGGGATGGTGCCACGAAACCAAAGGCACGGGCTCCAGAGGACTTCAAATTAACCCTCGGAATCTCCAGCAACCCCTCATCAGCCAAGCGAAGCTGTCTCAGAGGGGTGTAAGGTAACAGAAGCCTTCAAGTAGTCAGGACCATACCCGTGTAGGGCTTTGTAGGTCAAAAGACCCACTTTGAAGGTGATCCGCTACTGTATTGGCAGCCAGTGCAGAAAGCGCAACACTGGGGTAATATGAGATCTTCTTGAAACCCCAGTCAACAAACATGCTGCTGCATTCTGCACTAGCTGCCAGCGACGGATATCAACCCCAGCAAGCCCTAGGTACAGGGAGTTACAGTAATTCAAGCGAGATGTCACAAAGGCGTGGACCAAAACCAGCAAATCACCAGGAGGAACCAGGTGCCTAATCCTGGTGATGTTTCTAAGATGGAAAAATGCAGTCCTGACCACAGCAGATACCTGATAACGAAGGGTCAAGTCCGTGTCAAGCTCTACACCCAGGTTACGCACCCATTCAGAAATGGGGATCTGGACCACCCCCAGAATTATTCCGGAGGGGGACCCCACCCCCAAACCCCCAACCCTGCGGTCGGGGTCCACAACCATAACCTCAGTCTTTCCCGGATTCAACTTTAAACCGCTGGTATTCATCCAGTCTTGGATATCTACAAGGCAGTTATTTAGCACCGAGACAGCACTAACCTGGTCAGGTGCAAAAGACAGGTAGAGCTGGGTATCATCAGATTAGCAGTGAAACCTCAGCTCATACCGCCTACAATGTCTCTGAGGGTAGCATGTATACCAAGTAATAACATGGGGAAGCACCGTAAATCCTGTGGTGGTTACTGCAGGGCAGGGAGAAAGCCCAGAAGAATATAATCCCGAGACCACTCTCTGCGTTCTCCCCTCGAGGTAAGATGAAAACCATCTGAGGACCATATCTGAAAGTCCACAGATGGACCTCAGACGTTCGAGCAAAACCCAGTAATGCACATGTAGTTCCGAAGACAGTCTAAAAGCACCCCATGATTGCACATAATAAGGCAAAAACATTAAAATGGAATGTCATGACATAAAAAAATAACTTTAAATTGCAAAGCAAAAACTAAGCTATTATTCCTGCATGCGCTCACACTTTTGCTCTCTAAAAAAAACTTTTCAGTACTGTCTTAGATAACATTGTCCCAAAACATCACAAAGCACTTCTTGTAACTGTAGTAGAAAAGTTCTACTATTGTAGTGAGAAATAGCTTATTAATATATGGATTGTGAATTTAATATGCTTCTAAAGACATCAAAAAATTTCTTGATATTATCACGCTTCAAGAGTGATACCACTCTTTCGAGAGTGATAATACTATCGTTCAGGCCCTGTAATAGTATCGTTTGGGACCTGAATGATAGTATTATCACAGACGATTAACAGTGCAGGTGCCAGTCTCTGTGCCCACATCTCCAAGCATGCCCTACCATTGGCCCCTTTTCCTGTGTGGGCAGCCAGAAAAAATTAAAACTACATGGCGGACAGTTTCTCGCTAAGCGAGACGGTTTCTCTCTCGGATTATTGAAATGTTTTTTTATTGTCCTGTACGTCGCAAAAAGGGACAGATGGTCGCAATCATCCATTTTGGAACACAGAAAAGGTAGAATGTTTTGTAAAACAAACAAAAAATTCCGTGACCAACCAGTGCCCGTCTATGTGTGACAGAGAGAGCGGGGGAGGGCGCACTGAAAGTCTGAATGCGCTCGGCCAGCGTGAAAGTCCTCACTGTCGAAACAAAGTTTGCATCCATATATTAAATAGTTTCATGGGTATTATCAGGTAAACCATCTCGAGGTTCTGGACACTGTAACCTCTCGAACTTCGCTCTCGAGGTTCCTACGTGTCCAGAACCTCTCGATGGTATTACTCACCGGTAATACCCAGTGAGCTATCCATTATTCTCTTTTTATTACTATTATTGTTTGTGCTTATGCAGCTTATCATAACTGTAGGAATATAGCTCATGCATTTATTATTACTGTTGCCATTATTAGCTATTGCATATTATTAGTGCTACTGCTTATAAGAAACATTATGCCTTTTAGTAAATGTATTTCTGTAAGCCAAAGGCCTTCCTTGAAAAGACAAGGTGCAGGAGGATATAACAGCCTAGCTAAGCACAAATTAGCCATGTTGCCACACTGATTCATGGCCAAGTGGAAATATACCAAAACTGCAAAAGCATATTGCTATGAGAACGTGGTTGTTTACCACATTCCAAACTGTTACTGTCTTTGGGACAAGACAGAGTCTGAGCATTACTGGTAATGGGTAGTTCTGATGAGGTCTATTACGTAACATGCAAGCAAGGCCGAATAAAAAGCAGTCCTTGAAATTAAGACGCCTTAGTTATTATATGCATCATGTAACTATACACGAAGTTAGGTATAATAATGCCTCCCATTCAACAGAAAATTAAGACAGGGACCCCACTTAAAAAAAAAGACCTCTGCTGCACCAGTTTCCCAGGAAAAGGTAATATCTGGGCCAATTTTACTGCGTGGCTGTCTCTGTAAATTTTCAAAGGGCAGGTGCCTTTCTCTTGGGACAGCTCTCATTGGATGCCTGTGGTCCATGAGCTCCCTGTTTGTCTCCCACCCTGCCCAGCATTTTCAGTTCCTCCTGACTGGACTATGTCACTACCAACAGCCAAATTAACCTTATTTTTCTCCTAATCCTGTATTGCCTCTGATTTCTGGACTATTTTTATACTCAGTGCTACCCTGGAATTTTGGCCTTTGTAGGGGTCTTTTCTCCTGCAAACTGCTGTTGTTTCTAATGCACCCACTGCCGAATTTCTTCAGTTTAAAGTGTAATTTTACCTGTATTTAAACTGTATGTTTGAACTGAAAATTTTAGATGGCTAAGATTGTATTCCTGATTCTGTGTTAGAACTTGAACAATTCTGTGCCTCTGCTAGCTAATTGGGATTTTCTGTGAAAGCTATTTTCAGTTAATTTCTCCGGTCCACCCCCGACTGTAGCTTCTTTTGTTTCTGTCCTTTCCAGACCCTGCTGGCACCTAGCTCACTGTCTGTAACCCACCCTCAATTTAACTCCCATTATTTGTGATTTTTTTTTTTCACTGTCTACTTTCCCATTTGCAAATTATACTGTAAAGCCACTAGAGGGCAACAACTCAATTAACTTACTGCTGCAGGCAATTGTTACTGTCCACTGCTACTCACAGTCACTTTACTTCTGCCAGTGCCACTGATCTACTCCCTACTGCTGATTAGTATACCCTGATCTATTCTTGCTCCCCCAATTCATACAATATGCTCACCCTTACTTTACCACTTCCCTTCCTTCTAATTCCTCAATCAATTTTATACAATTTTATCCACCTCAGCTCTGCACTTTCCTCAGTCCAATAAACCTTTCTCAACTTTCCCCTCCACTCTCCTAGCCCTTACCAACTACCTTTATCCTTGTCATAACTCCTACACCCCCTCAAATACTCTGGTCTCACTTCCCTCACCTCCCCCTGCTACTCTATTTTCAGCCCCTAGCCACCTAGCTTTCCTTCACTGCCTTATCTTCACCCCACCTTGCCCCCCCCCTCCAAATACTTCCAAAATCCTTGGCCCATCACAAATGCCCTAAACTCCACTCCCTCATAATCACACTCCTCTTATTCACATCAGGAAATGTTCATCTCAATCCTGGCCCTACTACACCCACCTCTATCAGTTGCAATCCTTCCACTAATGTACCAACTTCCCCCACCCCTTCTGCCCTCCCCAAGGGCCTGAAAATCCTCCACTTAAACATCTGTAGTCTTGTCTCAAAAATTTAACTTTTACATCCCATGGTAATCTCCCTTACACCTGATATTCTAATTTTAATGGAAAGTTGGTTAAAAACTAAAATACCTGATCTCGCCATTAATATTCCAGTTTATTCCATGATCAAGTAGGACAGGACTGGCAGGGGTGCTGGAGTAGCCATATATATCCTGTCCTCACTTTAGTTCACAACCATTCTATCATCCTCATTACCCTCCACCTATGAAGCACTTGTAGTAAACATTGCCTTGCCTTTTTCCTCCCCTATCTTCATAGCCAGCATCTACTGTTGACCTGGTTCCAATGCATCTGATACTTTGGATCTCATTACCGCCATAACCTCCTTCTCACATAAAGGCGAG
The DNA here is from genome assembly GCA_016271365.2 of Neoceratodus forsteri. Classification (NCBI taxonomy): domain Eukaryota; kingdom Metazoa; phylum Chordata; order Ceratodontiformes; family Ceratodontidae; genus Neoceratodus; species Neoceratodus forsteri. Next base: position 679,635,386 of record CM057454.1, read on the forward strand.
CTATACATCCTGGGTGATGTAAACATAAACTGGCTATCACCAACAACTGCCATGACACGTAATAACATCACAGCCCTGAATCTCTCCCAACTGATCCTGGAACCCGCCCGCCTAAATCATAAAACCCTTAACCACTTCCTTATAGACTGGGCTCTCACCTCTCACCACCACTGAGTCATTAAATCAGGCATCCTCCCAGATGCCATCAGTGATCATCACCCGATCTGCATGGTCAGGAAAGTCCATAGACCAAAACCGTCACACAAAATTCTGCAACTCCGCTCCTTCAGCTCTTTAAACCTTAATCCCCTTCTTAATGAACTGGCCAGCTCTGATTGGTCCCCTATTGCTTTTGCCCCTTCCATTGACCAAGCCCTCGCTTATTTTAAAGAGAAATTTCTAACTACATGGAACTCCTACGCTCCATTCAAATGCACTAGAGTTCATGGCAACTGTCATCTCTTGGTCTCCCCTGAGTTACTGACCTGTCTCAGGGAGCAAGACAAAACTCAGAGGAAACATAAGACCTCCCAGCTTCCCCCCCAACTATGCCAGGTATCGCATGTTAAGAAATGCCTGCACAAAACCTATCAGACTTGCCAAGTCTGAAAATTTTAAATCATCTGTTCTCAAAAACATCAGTTCCCCCTTCAAATTCTGGAAAGTGGTCCACACCCTATTCTCCTCCCTTCACACCTGCCTCCCCCAGTGCTTAAAATAAACAACTCATTGGTCTCCGAACTGTGTTCAGTGGTTCAAGAGTTTAACTCCTATTATACCTCCTGTGCCACAGCACTTCTAAAGTCCCTCCCCTCTGACCTCCCCCTTCCTCATCCTCTTGCACCCAGCACTCAACCGCTCTGCACCCACCCTTCCTTCTCCTTTTCTGCTGTCTCCCCAGAGGAAACATTAATGGCCCTTCTTTCTCTTAATCCTTCTAAAGGCTCATCACCAGAAGGCCTTGACCCTAAACTCCTCTACCTTTCAGTTTCTGCTATAGCCTACCCTCTCTCCTTAATCCTAAATCTCTCCTTCTCATCCTCATCAGTCCCTTCAACCTGGAAACATGTGGTGGTCCTCCCTCTACCTAAGGGTGGTGACCCCTCCTCCCCTGCAAATTTTTGCCCAATCTCCCTCCTCTCTGCCCTTGCTAAACTCCAAGAACACCTGGTCCTCTCTCAACTAACCTCCTTCCTTGATGACTCTTCCTTTTTCACCCCGTTCCAATCTGGCTTTAGGAAGAACCACTCCACTATCACCTCCCTTCTCAGGCTCACTGGTTCCATTCTCACCAAGATGGATAATGGCCTCATTACCTCTGCCATCTTTTTCGACTTCGCCAAGGCTTTCAATATAGCCTCCCATGCCCTACTTCTTGACTCCCTTACGGTTGCTGGGTTGTCTACCTCTGCCCAAAACTGGTTTAGAGCTTACCTCTCAGGCAGAACACAATCAGTCAAGATCCAGGATACACCTCCCCCCCCCCCATTTCCACAGGAGTCCCACAGGGCTTGGTGCTTGGACCCATTCTCTTCTCCGTCTTTCTAAATGACTTGCCCTCAGTATGCTCCCCCTCTTCCTCTATCCATATGTATGCTGATGACACCATCCTGTTCTCCTGTAGCAAATGCCCTGCCAACGTAGCAACCACCCTTCAGCATGACTTCCACCAGGTTCAGCTATGGTTTACCTCACATCAACTATTCCTAAATACCAAAAAGACTGTCTCCATGACCTTTGGCACTAGGTAGAGACTCTCTAGGCTCCACCCTTTATCTTCTTTCCATACTCTTGATGGGACAATCCTAGAGGACACCTCCTCATTCAGATACCTTGGGGTTTGGTTGGACCAGCACCTCAACTTCTCTGGACACACTGACACCATCCTGAAAAAACTGTGCCCCAAGCTTGGTGCCATATTCAGGAACCGTAGTTGCATCCCTCCTATGGCATGGCGTGAACTAGTCCAGAAGATGGTCCTCCCCATTTTTGACTACTGTGATGTAATTTATGGTGCTGCTCCCAAATCCTCCCTAACCAGATTGGACACCCTCTTTAAATCTTTCTGTCATTTTGCCCTTGATGTTCCATTGTGCACACATCACTGTGACCTCGACCATGCCCTGTCCCTACCCCCACTTGCCAACAGGCGCCTCACTCATTGTGCCACACTCACTTCTAAATTTTGGTTAGGAAAACTTCCCTCCTACCTCTCATGCTCACTCTCTTCCCCCTCCCCCTCCCACTCTCTCAGATCCTCTGACACTTGCACTTTGTTGGTCCCCCGTTGAACCACTCTCATCAGTCAGTCAGGCTTCACCCATCATTTCCCACAAATCTGGAACTCCTTCCCCCCCAAATATGGCACTCCTCCTCCTCCTACTCCCTTGCCTCTTCCTTACACAACTTTCTCTCACCTAACTGCTCCTCCTTTAACCCTCTATAACAGCCCTCCTATACCTCTGCTCCTCTCCATGACTCACATCCCCTATAAACCTTCCTCCCCTGAGCCTGCTTCTCAACATGCTCTCCTCTACCATCATCGCCCACCCCTCACCCCTACCCCTCTTCCATTACCAACTTGCCCCTGCTTAGTTTTGGCCATTGGCAGGGTTCTCAACATCCTGAAGGAGTCTATCACTGGACAAGCCTCCTCCTCCCCCTCCCCCTCTCTCCTTTCTACCCAACTTGTCCTCACCTAAATATGCCCTCTGTTGGGATTCTTAGCATACTGGCTATGTTTGCTGTCAGGTAAGTTTCTTCCCTCCCTCCCTCCTTTTTTTTCGTTTTCTCTTTTATCCCCCATATTTCCTTCTGCCCAACTTGTCCTCCTAATTCTATCCCCTGGCAGGGTTCTCTGCATCCTGGAGGGGCCCAGCACTGGGCAATCACTCTTCCTTCACTCTCCCCCCTCTATCTTTTTTACCTAACTAGTCCTTGCCTGATTCTGCACTCTGGCAGGGTTCTCAGCATCCTGGAGTGGCCTAGTCTTAGGCAAGCTTCTTCTTTCCCTCCTCTTCCCTCCTTTCCCCTAATCTTTTTTTTTCTCTCTTCCCAACATGCCCTCACCTAGTTCTGCCCCCTGGCACGGTTCTCAGCATCCTGGAGGAGTTCCAGCACTGGGAAATTACTCTTCCTTCCCTCCCTTTTCCCCTCCATCCTTTCTACCTAACTCATCCTCGCCTATCTCTGCTCTCTGGCAGGGTTTTCAGCATCCTGAAGAGGCCTAGTCTTAGGCAAGTTTCTCCCACCCCTCCTCCTCCTTCTCTTTACCATCTCCTCTACTATCTCTACCCTTCTTGTCCTTGCCTACTTCTGTCCCTTATTCTAAGTCCTCACCTTATTCCATCACTGGCAGTGATCTCTGCACTCTGAAGGGGCCAGTTCCAAGCATGACTCATCCTTACCTACTCTATCCCTTATCCCCACCTCCCTCCTGCCCCCTTTCTACCCCCTCCCTGTGTACTTAAACAAAGGAATTAGTTCACTTGAACGAATAACTTGCACTTTTTGTTTTGTCTGAGGTGCTCCCAGATTGCCAAGCCCTGTGTTAACCTGCCCCCTGCAACTGATTTTTTTCTCACTTTGCTCTGGTAATGTTCCCCCCATTGTTAGCCTCTCCTTCCTCCAGCTGGTTTCCCCTGTCTACCCCTCTGCCCTCCTAGATGTCCCCTCACTGCACCTCATTTATTCATTCAATAATTGCTAAATTATCTGTCTCTTAACTGTGATCTATTCCTGTAAGGATTTGGCTCTGAGGTTACATTAAATTTCTTTACTATTTTCTTCAGATATGCCACTTGCATTTAAATGCATATTCCACAGGTATGGTATATTTAACTGTATGTTATGTCACAAATGCAATTGTAAGATTATTTATGATATTTTTTAATTGTGTGTCTTGTTACAAATGTAATTGAATGTTTAATTTCTTGGATATGTTAAATGGTAAACTGTATGTCTAATTCTTCATCCAATTGTACCCTCAACCAGGTCACACCAGGAGATGAGCAACTTGTTGTTCATTGAGCCTTCCGGGTGAAACATTTCAATAAATAAAATAAATAAATCTTCTGTAGTCGTTTGCTAGGCAGTTAGTATTTCATCTAGAAAGGCTGTGCCAAAAAACTTGAACTGTTTTCTGTGTGCAACTGCAAGACATAAAAGGAAGCTTATTGTTATCATTGTGTCCTGTGTTTTTGTTATAATTGGTACCTCCACAGACATTAACCAAACCTTCCTTACACACTGCAGGTCATAACCTCACTACTGTGATGAGTGTATTACTTATTTCTGCAACACTGATGGAAGAGATGAAGACATGCCACTCATACTGTTCTGCTGTAACCTATTTGATCACATGAAATGCAGCACCATAACAGAAGGGTATTTACTGCTACAGTACTCTGACTCTGATGCCATCCACTTTAACACTACGTTATCACATCTCCTTCAACTGCCACACAGGTGAGCAGAAATCATTTTAGTTTTTATGTACTCAGTGATGATGAGTCCTACTGACTTGTGTAACTTATTAGTATGATGACAACATGCAATGTTTATCAGATAATCTGCATGCATTATCCATTCCCCAGGTCACCACTATCTGTCCATTGCTGGTGCTGTATTGCTTGGTCACCTGCTCTCCTGTCCCCTCCATTCCCTCTCTGACATACTGTCAGACATCCCCTTGTATTCTGCCAGCCCTGTGCCTTTATGGTGTGTCCATCACAAGTGCCCAGGTAAGTACTAAAGTATGTTTGTTACACTTTGCAATGTTTTTCTTCAGACAGGTCATTATGTGGAAATGGCATAGGTGTACAGTCAGACTTGGCATCAAAGTTGGGGGTGGGGGACTGGTGGGGGTTATATGCAGGCGCAGACCAGTTGTGGTGGTACTAAATTAGATAATGTGAGGATGGTCAGACTTTATGATGCAGCACTGCCTCACAGGCAGTCCACCTCTGTTAACCAATGCCATGATGTTTCCCTTGTGTTTCTGCAGCTATACTTTTTTATAGTTTCTTTGGGGTGCGATCATATCACCCCAGTCCTCCGCAAACTGCACTGGCTGCCAGACGGGTGGAGGATTGTCTTCAAAATAGGGCTCCTGACTTATAAGGTCTATTCACTAAAAATACCACCAACAGCTTAATCTAGTTCAAGGTCAGTTGGCATTCATCTGTATCCCCTTCCCCTGGGTCGTGCCTGAAAATAGTCAGAAATTGTCTAGTGCACTTACCCGGTCAACAAAAACTAAATATTTTTTAATTTAATTTTTTATTTTATTCTTTGGTAACCGGGAAAGGCCCACTAAGCACTGGTGCCTGTTTTCAGGGGTAACACGGGAGCACTGGGGTGGTTAAGTGACGTACTCAGAATCACACAGTATGCAAGTGGAGGCTGTGGGAATCAAACCCAGGTCTGTCTGCTGAATGTACCAAGCTCATTCACAGCTTGTTACTCTAACCTCTAGGCTATACTGCTAGCCCCTACACAAAAAGGGACCTGTCTACCTGCAAGATTTCCTTGTCCCCTACCTACTGCTCCAGGCACTCTGTTCTGCCAGGGGAGGCCTCCTTCGAGTCCCCAGGGTTAAGTTGTGGCATTCTGGGGACAGAGCATTCTTGGTGGCCGTGCCTACCCTGTAGAACTCATTGCCTGGTTATTTGAAGGAGGTTTACTTGGTAGAAGCCTTTAAAAACGGTCTGAAGACATATCTGTTACAACAAGCTTTTATTGATTAACTTATGTCTGTTTTAAGTGGGATAGACAGATCAGCTGTTTACTCCCAGTCAAATTTAATGTATGTATTTTGTATGATTTTAAAAATTGTACTGATTTTATTGTACAGTGCCCAGAGTTTCTGGAACTGGGTGCTTTAGAAATAAAGTATCTATCTATCTAGCTATCTAGCTATCTGTCTATCTATACTTTTCTTCTCAGATCTGCCTGTGTAAGGCTCAACGGACGCTGCTGCTGCTCCTGCTGTCCTGATGTGCTCTGTCAGGCCTGTTACTTCATGGTGTATCCATTGTAAGTGCCAAGGTAAGTCATCCAGTCAATCATGAGTAGTGGTAACTTTCAAGCACTGGTTTCTTTAGGTCTGTTGTGTCAGAGTATGCGGTACACAGTGACCAGTGCTCTGAGGTGAGCTGGTGAAGGTGTGTCCAAGGAGAATATACACAGTCTGATGTACAATAATAGTGCACTTTCTTTGAGGAAGCTTTGTGTACGACTGCCTAGGGTTACAAGCCTTGCTGACCCCCAGCAAAACAGCGTCAGAGTGACATGAAACGTTGGTGTCACGTGTGTGGGGGTGCTGTTGTTCTTGTATTTTAAAACTTTAAAAGTTTAAAATTTTGTAATAAAATGCCTTTTAACTTGTCCTAGATTTTACCACCATGTTTATCCCTTTCTGGAATGGGAATCTGCCTGTAAAGAGCATGTTGCATAAAAAAGAGCACAAACCCTCCTTTCCAGCATGTGATGATTACATGTTTAGGGGACAAACCAGAGTATCATATCATGTGCATTTTGGTTCACTGGACCAGCTACTCATTTAGGGTACTACTAGACAGTGTATGCTGCAACATATTCAGTGTGTATATATTTTTTCTCTACAGGACCCCATAACTGGACACTGTACACAGTATTATACTCAGGATGACAGATTTGGTGGTGTTTGTCAGAGGTTGTGTCATGCGTTTCACATAGGAAATGAAAATGAAACAGCAGTAGGCACTAGTCAGGGACCACTTCAAGGGGCAAGTAACAATGCACTATTGATATAGTACGACAAACATGGCTGATGATAATCAATTTGTAAACAAGTGATTATGTCAAACATTTTCTCACAATACCAGACTGACATCGAAGAACAAGAAATTGGTACAGAGTTTACAAGTGGTTACAGTGATGATGACTGTGCCTCATATGATAGTAATGTACAAATACCTCATGGTTAAAAACAAGGTACAGGAAGGCAGCATTTTTCAAAGGAAAAGATGCACAACGATGAGGGGTCACGCTATGAAATTAAAAGGGAGGAGGTTCAGAGGGAATGTGAGGAAGCACTTCTTCACTGAAAGAGTGGTAAATGAGTGGAACAGCTTACCAGTCCAGGTGGGGGGGGGGTCAGAAACAGTTACAGGATTCAAGAAAGCATGGGATAGGCACAAAGGGATCCTGGAAGCAAAAGGAGGAGGTAGAGGAACCAGAGGCATAGTAGGGTCTACAGTATCACAGTAGGATAAAAGAGAAATAAAGGGCAATCTGGTTGGGCCATGAGGCCCTTATTTGCTGACACCGTCTGTGTTTCTATTTTTCATACAGCAGACCGGGGTTTTATTCTCACTCTCATGGCCTCCATTTGCAAAATGTGTGGCCTGCATTGAGCAACATACTCAACTTGCCTGTGCTCTGAGGTCACACTTGTAAGTAGCCTAGTGCAGTAGTGCACAATGGCCCTCTTACTTACCTGGTTGCCTAACACAGAAATGCATAATAGTGCAAACATTATTTTTTCTTACTATTTAAGCCTTGTCTGACCTCACCCAGTGATGGCAACGCTACCCCTCTCATCCTCACAGCAGGTTCTGCTGAGTAGTTGTAGATATCCACCTGATGGTCTGTAATGGCTCTTCTGTTTCATTGTCTTATTCTGACCACTGTGCCATAACTCTGCAGGCCATGATCAGCCCACACACCACTCAACTCACTAGACATTCACAATTTTGTAGATGACACCATACACTCCACTGGGAAGGGAATGACCCATCACTGCCAGTGCCTACTGCAGTGCTGCAGTTTAGTCAGGTGGACGTGGTACTCACAAGTAATGATTCACAAAGATTAAAAAAAAATGACTGAGGCAGTCAAGGCTATATCACTTCTAAAAGAAGTATTGCACTGGACATAGAATTACTGGCCCCTTCTTCCAGCAGCTGTGGAGCCAAAGGTGGATAACCTGCATTGGACAGCAAAGACACTGATTTCAACATTTGTCATCTGGTATTTTATGACCAGTTTTAACTTATAAGGATCATATAGATGAACTGACTGCCTGATGTTGTACTATGCCTGGTCGGTCATGATGATGTTGAGCTCCATACACTCATACCACTGGCATGATCTCCACCCATGCCACAACCACCCTCCTACGTGGACTGCAATGGAGATGTGTTTTCCAAAATTCTAATGACTTGTGTAATGATTTACACAGGACCCCATAGGGGATATCAGTGGTTATTCAGCACCAGATTAGGGGAAGGGGTCAGGCAGCCAGCTGTTCCTTAGGACTAGGAGCACTTTAACTTCACAACACAGCAGGCAAAAACCTTTTACACTGGTGCCTCTTGACTACACTGCAGAGCTGCAGGCCAGGTTCTGGTGGTTTGCTGTGGTACAATACCAGAAATGGTAGTCTGTCTATTCAGTTGAGTTCTTAATCACTACATTCAATTCAATTTGTTAACAATATACATAGCTTACCAAACACAGGCTCCCCACTGCTCCTGCTCGTCCCTCCTGCTCCTACCACACTGGTGCTGGAATCCCCGCTGACGGCAGCAACACTGGAGATTCCTGTAGCACCTGTTCTAAATGGACAGGAATAGTTCAGATCAGTGTTAGAAGCTGGAACTAAAGCAGCACTGCAGTAATCAAACACATTCTGTCCTGTGGGCAAGGCCAAGTGCCAACTTGACAATGGAACACCATAGATAATCACATGAATGGAGGTCAGGAGGATACATGCTAAGGGGTCCACTTCCATCACAGAAAAGTGAACATCAAATATTTAGATAAGGAGTGGTGTTGGAAATGGCCATGGAGTGACATGACTGTTCAGGGGCAGGATTGGCAATCAGGATACACAGAGTACAGCACACATATGCACTGGATGACACAGCACTGCTCCCACCTTGCTACAGGGGCTGCCATGAGGGGATGTATGGACCAGTGGGCAGTCCTGTGCACTAACCACTCCCACTGGACAATCTGGATGAAGATGCAAATGGTAGGCATGATACACACGGCAAGTCACAGATCGCCACAAAGGAGACAGTTGCTATGCATAACTGCAGACACAACAAATGTTAACAATGTCGTGGTTGGACAACAAGTTAACAGAACAACCAACTGGAAAGCAATCCAAAATGGATGCCACATCCTCTCAGTTCATGCACCTGTCTCTGCAGATATTTGTGTGAAATATGGCAATGCTCCGGCATGCCCATGCAATTAGATGACACTGTTACAGACAAAGTATGCCCATGATGTGACACACACTCCCCATCACCATCACATAGGGCTTGTAGTCAGGTCAGGTGCCATCCATTGTGCATGACACCATAAACAGCTACGGTAAGAAAACACATTGCTATTTCTTGTTCTTCACATTTTGCTGAAAGTATCTCAATGGAATTATGAAAAACAGGCTGACAACATTACAGGCAATGTATTAGGGTAAAAATTAATTTCTTTAAATAATTTATGACAATCGTTCCTGGAATTACAGGGGGGCAAGGCTTGGCCCCACATAACTCTGCAGTAAGCCCCGGTAGCTCATGTTAAGCATCATTGCCATTTAGTCTTGAGTTATAATGTAAACACTGTGCTGTAGCTCACAGTTGTGCCTTTATGGACCACCCTAGCTTATAGTAACAACAATCAAACAGTGTAATTTCAACACTAACTGATGAAAATAACTTTGAATAATCAAGTTAGTTAGTATAGTAACTGGTGCTGCTGTCCTCCTCCATACGCATCCTTTTGCCTGCTGAAGAGCTTGTGGTGGTCTCCTACTGTGGTCTCCTTTTCTTCTTTCCCTGATTGCTAATGGTCACCACTCCACTGAGTGCCTCCAGAACTTGGGGATCTCTCCTTAGGAGGTCATACCATTTGTGCTTCATTTGATGAACACTACGAGACTCGACTCCACCTCCCTCAGCATCAAGAGTGGCCTTTATGGCCACCCACAATTTATCCTTCTGTTTTAGAGGTAGCCTACCTCCTTCACTAACACTACAACCTCCTTATGGGAGAAGGGGGGTGCCAGCTTTTTTTGTGTGCTGCCAGAGGTGGTGGTGGCCTGCTGCTGCGGGCCCAGCTCGGCTGCCCCCCCCCCCAGTCCTCACCATGCAGCTGGTCTGCTTCCTCTTCCTGGCTCCTGCTGCCCAATCTTCCTTCTGCTGTTGCTGACATTTTTAAAAAAAAAATGAAAAGTATATCTCCCCAGTACTATTGGACTGGTCTGTAAACAAAATCAAACATCCAACATTTTTTTCTAGCCTCTCTCTAGACTGTCTCTTTCTCGCTCTTTTTCTCTATCTCCATGCAGAACAGGGACAAGTGATATGTGCGAGTTCTGCCTGCTGATACATGGATTTTTTATAACATATTTTACAGAAAATTCCATGTTTCACATTTGGATACTGTTTACAAAGTGCAGAATTATTTTACCGCAGACATGTGTAAGACGGAAATATGTAACATGTGGAAAATGTCACCACAACCATGGGTTTCTGGGAAACATTCTACTACTTACTATAACATACGCAATATTATCTGATGTGCAGAGTCAAAATTCAGACATAGTGAGTGTGGCAGCCGATAAATACAGATTAATATGCAAATTATTCCGCCTTACTGGAGAAACTGGGCAATCTGAACCACAAAACCTTTTTTTTTACACACTTTAATAAAAATTAAAAAGTTGCAATACATACAAAAAAGCCTGTATTTCTAAGTTGGAAATTCACAAAAGTTGCCAAAATGATTTCTAAACTGAAGCAAAATTCTGACTTTCGCAGAAATTCCGCCAGATGAATTTTTTTTCGCACACCTATAATGATTGATTCTGTTGGCTACAAATGGAGAGCCATACTTGTCTACCTCCAAAAGGTATATCACTAGGAAGCACTGGCTTGGAGCTGTACCTTGTGCTTCAGACAGGAGGATAAGGTTTGTGAGGAAGGATTTAGGCATTTGGGTTGACAACCCAAGGAACACCCCACCACAGATTTGCCAAGACTCATGAGACCAAGAACCCTAATGTTTTTCATTTCCCTACTTTATGCGCATTACATTCTTCAACCCTAATGTCTGCATTAATGTAGTTTTTTTGCAATGAATGTGTATGTAAACAGATATATATATATATATATATATATATATATTATTTAGTTGTCTAGCGTTCCTACTGGGTAAACAGAAATAAAATAATTAAAATATCCAGACAGGTGCATGACATAGCTTTCGAAAATCAAACCCCGTTGCTCCTTTATGTTTTTATTTGTAAAATGAGTATGATAAATCCTGTACTGTGATTGAGGGAATCCAGTCACATGACCACTTGATGTGTTACTTAAGAAATAATATACAACAGGGTGTGTTAATATGAAACCCACTAAAAAATATGCAAGCAATAATACTCAACAGGAAGGGTGGTATTGAGCAATACTGGACTGCCAAGAGTCATAATGAGGCCCAACGCCACAAGTGGAGGGTCTTATAACCCCTGGAAGGTCCAGTATTACCCATACCACCCACCCCAGAGGGTATTATTGCGCTTACAAAATGAGCTATTGATGTGAAAAATTAATGGACTATTAAAATGTATAAACAAGTTTCTTAAAAATTAGTATAAATTAACAGAAATGTATTCTGGTGTAAAGTTGTTCCTCTAATGGGGGAATGCCCAATTTGTCAAAGGCTAAGAAGGATGGAGGCTGAACTATTATGGCTGAAGAGGGAAATGTTGTGGTCAAAAAGAGAAAGGAAAGGAGAAACACAGAGGATAAATGGGTAGAGGACAGGAGACAGGATGAATGAGAGGATAGGAGATGGAGCAAGAAAGACACACTGGGGAGCAGGGGGGAGGTGCCAGGGCAGGATTCAGGGGCAATAAGGGCACATATGACAAAGTAAATGAGCATAGATATAAAACGGGCTCAAACAGGTATTGGCCCTTAAGGGAGATGGAGGAACAGGAGGAATTAGCCAGGAGGGAAGTTAAGGGTAACAGGGAGCTGGGCCATGAAAGGCAGACAAAGCCAGAGGTAAGGGTGGATCTCACAAAGGGGTAACGAGACAAGAGCAGCGGGGGAGCACACTGAAGGAAATAAGTAACAAGCAAGAGGTAAGGGTGGATCTCACAAAGGGGATAAGAGCAGTAGTGGTGGCATACTGAAGGAAGTGAGTAACACTTTGAAGGGACAAGGTGGTAAGGATGATGGCAGAAATAGGGATGGGAAAGGAGCAGGAGGCAGTCAACAGGAAAGGAGTCAGTGCATAGGCAATCAGGTAGACAATGGGATACAGGGAGGAAGAGATATGGGTAATGGCAAAGAGGAGAAAGGGAGCAGACAGAGGGAAGAGAGTGAGATAGGCATCCATCAGGGAGGGCAGGGGGATGGAGGAAGGACAGGGAGTGCAGGAGCTGAGATAGGGGGTGACCGGGGGGATGTATGTAGCACTGGGAGAAGCCAGGTAAGGGATGTGGAGGCACCCTAGGGGTTAAGGCAGGAAAAATCTGTGATAGTGTATGAGAACTCTATTATAAAAGGGATCTGCTAGTTAACGAAGGGGGTGGCTTTTTAAAGGGAGGCCAGGTTTTTTGTTAGCCAGGAATGGAAGCGAGCAGGGTGCTACCAAAAATTAGGGAGTGCATTAGGCTAATCGGGGGGGAGCTTCACCTGGTCTTACACCTTGGAACAAACGACATAGGGGAGGAGGTGGAGGAGGTACAGAAGAGGTTCATGGAGCTAGCAGGAGGGTGCAAGGGGATGGTGAAGTCCATAGCCTTTTTGGAAATCCTGCCAGTGCACTACGCCAGTACAGCTAGGCAATTGAGAATCAAGGACTTTAACCACTGAATGCATAGGTGAGTGGGGGGACACATGAATAGACCTGCATCTGTATGTGAGGGACAGACTGCATATCAATGATGAGGGGCCTAGACTACTGAGAGGGAAACTCCAGGGGTATGTAGATAAAATACTGGGGAGTGATTTAAACTAGGGGAGGAAGAGTGCATAGCTAGGGGTGGTCTATTGAAATTGTCTAGTGGGGTTATCTAACTCACACTCCCCCACAGCTGGGGGCAGAAGATGCTATGGAGGATGGAAATGGAGGAAGGCAGGGCTGGTGGAAAGGGTTGCTAACAAACACCAGGAGTCTTAGTAATAAAATGGTGGACCTGCAGGTGACAGTGGTGGCTGATGACCTGGACATAATTGCAGTCACAGAGACCTGGTGGACTGACAACCTTAGTTGAGAGGTGCATGCTTTTGTCTTCTCCAGACTCGACTACTGTAACGCTCTTTACTTCGAGGTCAAGGGAGGGACCCTTCGTAGGTTGCAGCTGGTGCAGAATGCAGCGGCTCAGCTACTTACTGGCTTTTCTAGGTTCAGTCATGGTACCCCTGTCTTGTGTGCTCTGCACTGGCTGCCATTCAGGTGGAGGGTCCTTTTCAAGCTGGGGCTTCTCACCTACAAGGCCCTAAATGGACTGGTCCCTGGCTATCTGTCAGAGCTCCTAACACCGGTGACCTCTGCCCACTCCCTCCGTGCTCTTTGAGGGGCTTCCTGGCTGTTCCCAGGATATGGTTCAAGACTTCTGGTGATCATGCTTTTAGTATTTCTGGGCCATCCCTGTGTAACACTTTACCATCTGTAGTCCGGAAGGCCTCCTCGGTAGAGGTTTTCAAGTGGAGATTGAAGGCACACCTTTTCAGTCTGGCTTTTAATGATGTCTGAATTGTATGATGCTGTCCTAGTCCCTATTTATTAGTTTTTATTTGTTTTAAGTGCTAATTCTGTATTTATGCTATTTTATATTTATGTATTCAATGTTTATTTTATTGTTCTGTGAGGTGCCCGGAGCCTCCGGGAATGTGCGCCTTACAAATAAACTTGCCTTGCCTTGTCTTGCCTAAAAGAGGGGATTCGAGCAATGGCAAATGGGGGAAGGGATGGATCAGCAGAGACACTACTGGTCACTTTAAGCAGATCAGGTAAGGAGGCAATGAGGGTAGGGGTGGTCTACAGACCACCAAATCAAGAAGAGGAAGTGGATAGGCAGTTTGTCAGTGAAATACAGGAGATGGCCTAGAAAGGGGAAATAGTGGTGTTGGGCGATCTGAATCTACCAGATGTGAATTGGGAAATCCTGGCGGCATCCATAGAAAAGAGTAGGGAGCTGCTGGAAGCCATGCAGGAATTGTTCATGCACCAGTTGGTCACAGAACCTACTGGGAGGGGGGCATACTAGATCTGGTAATGACAAATGGGGATAGGGTTGAGGAGGTGGAGGTTGAGGAAAATTTTGGGGACAGTGACCAAAGGACGGTAAGCTTTAAATTTTGAATGGGCCAGTTAAGAGCATTTCCACCACTAAGGTACTAGACTTTAGGAAGACAGATTTTATGAGAATGATAGAAATTGTGTGAAAGGAGCTAGAAGGAAAGGAGATGATGCAGAGGAGCTGTGGGAGGAAATTAAGAGATGAATATTGAAGGCAACAGAACTATGCATTAGGATGGTGAGCAAAAATAGAGGGAGAGAAAACCACTTTGGTTCATAAATGAAGTGGGGGAAGCAGTTAGGGAGAAAAGGAGGGCATTCAAGGCATATAAAGCCTCTCAGACGCAGACAGATAGGGAGGTATATAAGGCAAAACTGAGAGAAACAGGGAAAATAATCAAAAGGGCGAAGGCGGATACGTAGGTGAATATAGCAAGGAAGGAGAAAAAGGGAGAGAAGTTTTTCAGATATGTGGGTGACAGAAGGAAGGGGAAGATGGGGATTATTAGACTAAAGGGGGAAGGGGGTGCTGGCAGAAGGGGATATAGAAAAGGCAAATGTTCTGAATGATCACTTCACATCAGTCTTCACGGTGGAGGAGGGGAAAGGGACGGAGTTGAAAATCAGGGAAGGGAGGGCAGGTAAATGGACTCAGGTTCATTCACAGTGGATAAGATATTGGAAGAACTGGGGAAACTGCGGGTGAATAAAGCGATGGGCCCGGACAGAGTTCACCCAAGGGTGCTCAAAGAGCTGAAGCAGGTGTTGGCGGCATCACTCACAAGGTTATTTAATCTGTCACTGGACAGGGGAAGGGTTCCTACTGACTGGAAAGGGGCTGAGGTGGTGCCACTGCATAAGGGGGGAGGAATGGAGGAACCTGGAAACTACGGCCCAGTTAGCCTTACCTCCATTGTAGGTAAGCTAATGGAGACCCTTATTTAGAAAAGGCTGATTAAATATCTAGAGGCAGAGGGCCTCCTGGATGTCACTCAACATGGATTTACAGGTGGTAGGTCCTGCCAGACCAACCCGATTGAATTCTGTGACAGAGTTATGGAGATATGGGACCCAGGGAGGGGCAGTGGATGTGGCCTACCTTGACTTCGGGAAGGCCCTTGACACCATTCCCCATAGGAGACTGGTATGCAAAGTAGGCAGCTTGGGAGTGGGAAGCAAGCTCACAAAATGGGTTGAGCATTGGTTAGAGGGGAGGATGCAGAGGGTTGTGGTAAATGGGGTGCACTCAAAAAGGTAAAGGGTGATGAGTGGGGTTCCCCAGGGTTCAGTGCTGGGACCCATACTTTTCAACATTTACATTGGGGACATTGTAGAGGGTCTACATGGGAAGGTGCATCTGTTTGCAGATGACATGAAGATCTGTATAGGGCGGATGCGATGTGGGGGTGGAAAGTATGAGAGAGGATCTGGATAGGTTGGAAGAGTGATCAGAAAGGTGGCAGATACAATTTAATGCAAAACATGCAGAATTATGCATATAGGGCGTAAAAACCCAAAGGTAAAATACTGGCATGGGGGGACCTGGGGATCACTATTTCTGACAGCCTGAAAGTTCGGAGTCAGTGCGACAGAGCAGCAGGGAAGGCACTCAGAATGTTGGTATGCATAGGGAGGGGCTTTAAAAGCAGGAGAAGGGAGGTGATCATGCCACTATACAAGACCATGGTCATACCACACCTGGAATATGGGGTACAGTTCTGGAGGCCATACTTACAAGGGTACAAGGACAGGCTGGAGAGGGTTCAGAGAAGGGCTACCAGGATGGTGAGTGGGCTGTAGAAGAAGTCATATGAAGAAAGACTGGGTGAGCTGGGCCTGTACACACTGGAGGAGAAAAGGGAGAGGGGGGATATGGTCGAAACATTCAAGTGCTTGAAAGGCATAAACAGGGTGAAGATTGACATCTTCAGATTGAGTGAGAACAAATCCACTCGGGAGCATGCATTAAGACTGAAGGGGGGGCAGATATAAAGGTAACATCAGGAAACTTCTTTACTGAGGGGTGGTGGGGTCATGGAACAGACTGTCAGAATGGGTGGTGGGGGTTGATTCAGTGGACAAATTTTAAAAAGCCTGGGATACATACATGGGCTGCCGCCTAACCAACAAGGGGCAGAAAGAAAATGGAGGGTGGAGGCCTTCTAAGGGGGAGGAACTCGGGCAGACTAGATGAACCATAAGGTCTTTTTCTGCCGACAAATTTGTATGTTTCTATGTTAATGGTACAGCTGGATTAGAGGGTGCTGTGTTGTTTCCTTGTGATCAGCTCCCCAGTACAGTATTTTAATTTACAGTGTCTCGGGGGGTAGTCATATCAGATGACCTAAAGATGGGCAAGCAATGTGAGAGGGCAGCAAGGAGGGCTGGGGGGATACTGGGATGCATAGGGAGAGGCATCACCAGTAGAAAACAGGAAGTTATTATCCCTCTGTACAGACAGCTGGTGAGACCCCATCTGGAGTACTGTGTGCAGTTCTGGAGACCCAATTTCCGCAAAGACATAGACAGGATGGAAGCTGTCCAGAGGAGGGCAACTAAAATGGTGCAGGGTTTGCACCGGGAGACATATGAAGAGAGACTTAAGGAGCTTAATATGTATAGCCTCAAGGAAAGGAGGGAGAGGGGGGACATGATAGAAACTTTCAAGTACCTCAAGGGAATCAACAAAGTCCAAGAGGGTAGCATCTTTCAAAAAAAGAGGTGTGCAAGAACAAGGGGGCACAATTTGAAGATAGAGGGGCAGCTCAGAGGTAATTTAAGGAAGTATTTTTTCACAGAGAGGGTTGTGGATGCATGGAACGGCCTCCGGAGGAGGTTGTGGAGTCAAAATCAGTGGTGGAATTCAAGCATGCATGGGATAGTCATAAGGCAATTCTGGGGGTTGGGGGTAGGAAGAAGTAGGCTGCTGGTTAACTAGGATCTGCAGCTTATCCAGTAGGTAGGAAAATGGGCAGACTGGGTGGGCCAAGCGGTCCTTATCTGCCATCAAATTCTATGTTTCTATGTTTCTATGTTTCTGTGTTTACGGAGAAGAAGGCAGCAGAAGGCATACTGTTCCACCAATCGTGATGACAGCCGAGTGAGTGTGAGGAGATGTGTGGTTCCGGCTCTCAAGTTGCTGTTTCTTTACTGTAAGCTGCCTCTGTTTTTGAAGTGTTAGCATGGATGGCAGAGCAGCCTGTTATTGAGGTGACTTGCTGTTGGGTGGCACAACAGAGAAAGCGGGTGGCCAGCATCCTGCAGCAGTGTGAAAGAAGGCTGAGAGGGTGGCCGGCTGGCTGGCTGTAGGATTTTGTCTTTACATTGGTGACTGAGCTTCTGCACAGATCTAGAAAAAAAAGACTCTTCTAGCTCTATGGGCTTCAGTTACTTGAGCACGTCTCACAGCTGGTAGATGGCAAAAGGATTTGCAAGAGGTCAGGCACGCAACCCTCTTATATTGAACTAGGAAGTGAAGACCCATAAGTACAAGAACAGACAGCTGCACTTTAAATTATGGGAGTGCTTTAAAGCTGAGGTTCAATGGGTGGAGCAACAACGTCACTCCCCCATCGGGCTTAACAGGTCACACATCCTGGAGCCCATCCAAGATTCGTTTTCATTGCAGCCAGAGGCTCCGTCGGCTGTTCTCCCTCTCCGTTCCTTCATTTGTCCTGTCTGCTCTGCGGCAGCGCTTTGCCTGCCTCTCTTGCTGCATGTTGTGTTTTCGTTTTGGCTGCACCTGCACCGCATTCCCTACCACTAGCTAGTGGCAGCTCTGGCGTTATCAGTCCCAGATTGCTGGCTTCTGTGCGCTCGCTCCCCGGACTCGCTCCATCTGGCCTCCATTTACCTATTCCTCCTCTTCCTCACCCCATTTCTTTGTGCTCTGCAGCTTTGTTTTGTGTTCCCGGCCCTGCTTCTACCTCCTGCACTCGCTCTTCTTGTGTGCTGGCCCTGTCTTTTCAGGTGCAGCTTCCTCCTCCTGCACCTGCTTGATTTCCCTACCCTACTCCACTCCCCTGTCGGCATCCTGCTCACTGCCTGGAGCATCCGCTGCGGGTGCACCTCTAGCTCCATTACCGCATCCCGCACTTCCTGGTTCAGCATGTGCTGATGCTCCCATTGTCATTAACCCCATGTTGACCTCCTCCGTACAGCTCTCACTCGTTGTTTCTCTTCTGTGGCCCTACTCGCTCTGCTTTTTCTTCCTCCCAGCTTCGAGCCCTGCTGCAGTTTTCCCAATGGGGCCATCTCCTTCCCTCGAGCTGCATTCTCAGTAGGATCACTTGCCAGACCCACCGTTTTTTGCAGATTTGGAACCTTGCTTTCTCCTGTGAGTGGTCTGTCATGTCCAGCATGCTTGATCCTGCGGGGCTCTGATTGCACTGCGCTTAATGTTGCACTACCTTTGACCAGTGTTGTTTCTTTCACCTCTTCAGCTGCACTGTTCCTGCTGTACAGTCTTAGATACTTTTGTATTTTCTTCAGTTTCTGTGGTCTTGGTGGAACCTGTGTGATTACCAATGACTCCTTTCTGGTGCTCAGTTCTTCCAGGCTCAGTTCAGCATGTCCAGCGGACTGTGTCTTGCATGGTACACTACTCTATATTCTGCAGTTCATCTGGCTAAATCTCAGCGTTTTGATGAAATTCTGCATTTTCTCAGCCTGACTGTTACCGGACACTGTCCAATATAATAAGCAGGTAAGGAATGAAACATTATTTTCCTGAGCCTGTGCTACGCATTCTGGCCATTTGCTGTGCTCTTGCCGTCCTGTGCCGTGTTCCTTCTGGCTGTGCGGTTGGGAGGTTTGTTTTTGCTTCCGTGCTCCTTCTATCTCCTCTCCTGCTTGTTCTTCCTGCATTTAGTGTCTGCCGTTTCCCTCAACTTGCTTCCAATATGTCTTCCATTTCTTCACATTGACTCCTCGAGCATTACCCTTTGGGGTCCCTGGTGACTCGCCTTGACCTGCCTTCACTAATTCTTTTTGGGCATAACTATCATTGCTCATATGCCCGCCTCATCAATCTGTGGCCCTCATTCCGCATGTATCGGATTCCTGATTCCA
Source organism: Neoceratodus forsteri (assembly GCA_016271365.2). Taxonomy (NCBI): domain Eukaryota; kingdom Metazoa; phylum Chordata; order Ceratodontiformes; family Ceratodontidae; genus Neoceratodus; species Neoceratodus forsteri. Next base: position 679,654,763 of record CM057454.1, read on the forward strand.
TCCATCATCAGCCGTTAAGGATTCCCTCCAGTCATGGCTTCTATATCTTATCATTTCCTCATCCATTTCCTAATTTTATCTTCCTTGTCCCAGCGCCTTTTTAGTACCAGCCATCATGGCTTCACTCCACTCTTAACTTCACTCCTCATCATACATTGTACAATTTTGCTCACTCCTCATTATACCTCATCCAGTTTTGCTCCTTGATTGCTCAACCTGAGTTGCCTCTGATTCCAGATCTGTCTTCTTGGCCTCGGAGTCTACCTCCTTTCGAGGAGTCTATTTTCTTTTACTTCCTTCGTAAAAGTTCATTTCAAGTTCATTGACCATGCCTTCCTGTCCTCCCCTTGCTACTGGCTGGCTGGCATCTCTCCACCATCATTCAAGTTCAAGTTAATTTCCCTCATGGTTCATCCATTCCATCACTTCCTCAAGCACTGTTTCACACTCAAGGCTTTGTTGCTCATCGTACTTCATCCGATGTTTGCACTAGACGTGCCTTCTTGGCCTCGTCTCTACCTCCTTTTGAGGAGCTTACTCACTTATACTACCTTCCTACAAGTTCTTTTTCACCTATTACTTTCGTACCAGTTTATTTCAAGTTCATTCCTGACTTCTCCTCTTCCAATTCTGTACTGACTGTCCAGGATTCACTCCACTCAAGGTCTGCAGTTGATATTTCTTTTTGGCCATACCTATCATTACTCTCATACTATCTTATCAACCCGCGGCCATCCTGCCGCATGTATCGGGTTCATAACTCCCGTCATCATTCACTCAGCCTTACCTCAAGATTTATCTAGTTACAACAATTACTCGAGCATTCACCTCGGAGTATATCTCCTTTCAAGGAGCCTCATTACTGCATCACTCGATTAAATCCTATGCTATTTCATCGCTCTCAACATCAAAGTCTAATCATTCCCATTGCATAATCATGCCTTATCAGCCTCAGCACCCACTTCCTCACCTTGCTCAATCAGGCGTACCTCTCATTGGGTCTGCTGCCTTATCGACCTGCCACCCTCTTGCAGTAATCATCATCATCAATATTTGTCTTTGCCTCATGTTCCCTCGATATGTGCGCAGCCTCATGTTTCCTATTCAACCTGTGCTTTCTTTTGGGGAGTTTCCCTATTCCGTCATCATCCTCCCTACTCTTATCCCTTTCATTACTGAAACCTTCTTTTTAACGACATACATCCTCAAATCAAACGTTGTCAGCCTGGAGGGAAGGCGACCTAAGCCTTGGATCCCCAGAGGTTTCCTCCTCAAAGGGGTTTTTTCCCTCTCCTCTGTGCCAATGGTCATAATATTAGTTAAAGTTAGTGCTTTCTTAGGTTAGTTCATTAGTTAGTTAGGTTCCGCTGTTGGATGGAGGTGGATAGTGGCTCCGGCCTTCCCCTCTTTCATTAGGAGGTTATCCCTCATCTTCTCAGAATTCATTCATTCATTCATCATCCTTACCTCTTCGATGCTCGACACCTTTAGGTATTCTTTTTGGGCTTCTTCCTAACTTACCTTTAGCTGACGCTATCATTTCCATGGCACCTGTGGGGGAGACCCTCTTCTAGGGTTCCTTGCATCGTACCCCTACAGGGTGGTATATCCCATGGATAGAGAGGCAGAAAGCCACAAATCAAATCAAGCTACACAAGCATCATCTCACATCATCTCATCAGGTTGCATAAGCACATCGAATGGGAGGGCTTTAAGCCCAAGGTTCGATGGGCAGAGCAACAACGTCACTCCCCTATCGGGCTTAAAAGTTCACACATCCTGGAGTCCATCCAAGATTCTTTTTTTTGCCCACCATCCACCCCTCCTCCTCCAGCAGCTCATCTCTCTTACCCGTGGGCTTCTTCCTAACCTGCCTTAGCCAATGCTATCATTTCCATGGCACCTGTGGGGGGGGAACCCTCCTCCATGGTTCCTTGCATTGTACCCCTACAGGGTGGTATATCCCATGCATAGAGAGGCAGAAATCCACAAATCAAATCTAGTTACACAAGCATCATCTCACATCATCTCATCAGGTTGCGTAAGCACATCGAGCTATTTTTTTTGTTTAAGACAGCAGCTCAGTTATTCTTTTTAATTTGAGGCAATAAGTGCTTATATGAGGAGACATCTCATTTGCTGGTAGCTTGTTTGCTGGTTTGGCATGCTTGGAGGATGTGCTGTAGAGGGGGATGTATGTGACAGAGCACGAGGTTCCATTCTGAAACAGCACCAAGGAAAATGTAAGCAGTTGGCTTAAATATCTGTAAACTTTTCTGTACTCGGGGGTGATTGCGCTGTTTAAATTTAGTTAACAAAACTGAGAGAGACTTGTGTGGGGTGGGGCTTGGCCAGCCACCCTCTAACTGATACTAAAAAAATGGGGTGATTTGAAATTGTGTGCCCAATGGTTCTGTCAATGAGGAAGCAGGGTGGGCACAAAGATACTTGGCTGGGCATGAGGCAGGTTTGGGCTGGGACTTTTTATTTCCTGGGCATCTAGCTTAAGTTAATGTACCCCCTGCATAGGTACCAGCCAATCAGATGCTAGGAAATAAAAAGCCCATTTTCTAAAGCATAATACCCTATGCAGACTTCAAAGAGCTGATAAACTCAATTCTGACTAAAGAATCATTTTATAATTGCACATTCCATGGTGTACATTTAGCAAAAGTAATGTATTATCCAGGAACTTTGTATTGCTTTGTGCCTCTGCATCTGAGGTGTGTGTTAATTAGATAAATGCACACCCTGTTGTGTGTCATTGGCTTATGTATTCACTTTCAGGTATGGTATTTATATACAGTCCAGGATTAAGCCTGCTGTAGTAGTATACAAGTACTAAAATTAAAGCTGCCCTTAAAGAACATTTCATCTGAAGACAGCAACATTTTGGACCAGAGTAAAAAAGAAAGGACTGCAAATATCCAAAAAAATGGAACCTGAACATGAAGAGACAGAAATGTGCAAAACGTAATTAGCAGTGCTACTGTATACATCAATAGCTTACTGACAGGTCAAAGCTGATCAAAATTTATGAGGGGTGTTTGGGAAGGAAACAACACTAGATAGAGGACCTGAGATGGTCTGTCTTCCTGTCCTTTGCTCTGACCATTAGACCATAGTGCCTTCCTGCTGTTTAATCCAATGAACAAGGAAATTAAGTAAATACCAAAAAGACGTGTCCTCAACTCATCACAAGCTGCCAGAAGATTTTCCTGGATTGGGAGAAACACATTTTAGTAGGGAGGATGTGTCTGAGTTTATAAAGGGGCATGGGTGTCAAAGGCATGGTATAACATTGCTCGAGCACCGAACCAGCCCCTGGACTGATTTGCAGAAAAGTGTCGCTACAGTTAAACTCCATGCTTTTTCGATGCTTTGCCATACCCTTGCAGGTTAAAGCAATAGTGCAAAAAATGCTTTTCAAAAAGAGCTAGTCTCAGCTGCAAATAAAGAAGCAGTACTACCTATGCAGGAAGTCATCCATTGCAACCATTGTAGCGCCACAAAAAATATGGCAGCTGCTATGTAGTACTACTGCTGTCAATGCAGTGGGCGGCAGAAATGTAAACCAAAACAGAGGGAAACTGACCAAATTAGGGGGTGCAAGTACAATGCCAGTGGCAAAGAGTACCAGGTACATGCTCATCAGAGCACAGGGAATGAACTGTCAAAAAAGCACTTTTTTTTACATAGTACTGCTACTTTAATGAAAATAATAGCATTCCTGTCAAACCTACTTTTCTAAGTACCTTCTATGTGGCACACCATAAGTTTTTTTCTTGATCCTAACCCTTCCCAGGTTTATAATGGTAAGTTTAAGCCACATGTGTTGGTAATCTTTTTTCTTGAGAAAAAAAAAACGTAATTAAACCATTTATAAAATACTTAAATTTTGGTAAACTAGACCATTTTACCACCAAATAAAACTGGAAGATGCTTGGAATCTTTTATAGTTAAATAAAAGTAGCATCAACCTTCTGTCTAATTTCGTTGCACTGTTGTTTCATGTGACTTTTTTTCACACACTTATTTTGCTGCCCTTTTTGATCAACACTCTGAATCACAAATGCAGGAAAAACCGTGACTTTCAGTCAAGTGGTAGAAGTGAGTTAGTCACATTTAAAGTGGCAGTGCAGCCTGATGGCTAGAGTGCAGAGTTGTTATCTAGACACATGGGTTTGAATCCCACCACCTTCACCTTTAATGTTTGGAACTTCATTCTGCCTCATCTGAGACCACCAATTTCAAATCTAATTAGGGGTGTAACCCTTCATCCTGTGAAACCTCACCCCTGGCTGCCCTGGCTTCAGCATCGGCACAGGCAGATGGGCACCCCTGTTAGTCCTTGTGTAATGCCCCAGGACCCTCCCTACCTAGAAGTTGCATTTGACAGAAGAAATCCCTCACTGTGAATATTAATATTAGCTTCTGGATCCTGGCTGCAATGAGGAGCTAGACAGTCTGCATCTTGAAACCCATCAAACATTGACTGAGAAAGTACTGCAGCACAAATTAGACATTACTTATTAAATATAAAAGTTCATCCTTATTCTAATTCAGTATAGTATAGCAAATCATCAGTATAGTGACATCAGGTTTACCTTAATGAGAGCACCTCTGCTAACTCAGTATCCTTATAACAGCCAGGTTTAAGGTTCCACAAGCTTTGATACTATTTAGCTGTGTTTACACCTCTGTAGAGCTCCGCAAATTTGCAGCACTCATCTCCTGCTCTGATTGAGGCAGCGGCTCAATTCTGCGTCCACACAGCTGGCAGCTCCAGAGGTTGATCTACCCCTCCAACCTGGCCATGATGAACTGGTGACACAGGTGAGGTGCTGAAGCACCAGAACAGCTAGTTCTCTGTTAGCACACCCGAGTTCAACAAAAGGCATTTTTCATGAGCAAAAAGAAAGCTGAACTTGGGTAAGTGCATAAAAATATAAACCGAAGGCTACAAATAGTACAGATTAGGATCCTAAACTGGGACCGCGATACTGGGCATGTGGGAATGCATATGCATATCTTTGGAGAGCCAGAGGACATGCATATGTATTTCCACAAGCCCAGTATCGTGGTCCCAGTTCAGGACCCTAATTTGTACTATTTGTAGCCCTCAGTTTATATTTTTATGCACTTTCCCCGTGTTCAGCTTTCTTTTTGCTCTTAAAAAAAAGCCTTTTACTGAACTCGGGTGTGCTGACTTTCATCCAAAATGCTTGCAGGTGAGCATCAGAGCGATGCATGGGCCAGGGGAATGCCAGGAGAGGAGCCATTCAGATGGGAGTCAGCACAGCGGGGTGTCAACACTACAGGTAAGGCACTGCAAAACAGCTTGCTCCAATACACGTCCTCACTCCCAAGTTGGATCAAAAACCCAATGCAGAGCTCTCTTAGGATGTTCCCAAAACTGTCCACACTGCCAACCTTGAAGTGCATCAAACCATGTGCATGGGTTGATGCACTTTAAAGTTGGTTGTGTAAGCAGAGCTTTTGTCTTCAGGGCACCTCACTGGGACATGCAAGACCCAGGCATAAGAACACATGATAATTCCGTCTCATTCTCAGCTTCACCAATTACTTTCTGCTACCTTCTAGCAGACAATCAACATTAGTGTCACTGTACCACCGACCTTTGGGTTTCTCTGCTCTGTTTGGTCTATATGTCAGATTGAGAGATCTTCTATTTCTCGATGATATACCCATAGGTATCATGGCTGTGAAAGCCACAGTCTGCATAACATTTGGCATAAAGGTACAACACATTTGGGAGCATTATGATCTACTAGCAATGGCCTCCCTCTCTGCTTTCTTTTTCTAAGAAAAATGTTTCAAAGTGACCATAGACATCAGTCATCAGATAAACTCTTCTTTAAACTCTGCATTAGGGTAAATTATAGCTATTCAGGCTCACCAGAATGCATTTCTTGTCTGCATGAAAACAGGGTCAGGCCAGCATGCCTGCTTATTCTCCCATACCCCAAACCTTGTGGGAGCTTCATGAATTATGGTTCCTCTGCCTCTGGACTTCTCAAGTCTGCACATTGGGAATTTTCTACTTTAATGCAGTCAGCGTTCACTTTGGGTCCACCACATGCTTCTTTGTGTGCTATCTTCCTTGGCATAGGTACCAACTAACAATACCCCCCCACCAGCATCTGTCTCAGTGGGTTCTATGTCATAATAGCGAATGCAGAATGGTGATTGCTATTATGGTGAGGGTATACCAACATAAAGCAAATTGGTGATATACACTTGCAGGTGACCCGACATCCTGCAAAACAATAAGTGTTTATGAGGGGGGGCTGTGCCCCACGCTCCCCCATTTTAGATTCTTAATTCCAAGGAGCTGCATGTCAGGAAGGGAGCACAGTCTGCACTTAAAAAAAATTAATTACCGCAACCACAGGCAGTGGCACAATTCCTGCCCTCCCAGTCCTCAGCCCCAAATCCAGTACCTGCTGTGCTGGAGCTAGCCTCCCTCACCACCACACCACATGGCTGGCTCAGCAGCAGCAGGCACACTACAGCACAATTACCCTCTTCCCTTTCCCTTCCCTTCCTCTTACTATCCTTGCTTTCCAGTTGCCCTCCCCTACCCTTGCGGTAGCAGTGTGTCACCATCCTTGCGGTTCGCCCGCGATAATGGCGCCCAATAAAATTATACGTTTAACGGTCGCCCATATTCAGTCGCTATTATCACAGGATACCATTTCAAAGCTTTCTCCTCATGAGGAAGAACCCCTACACAGTTCCCAACATCATCCAGCTGGTCCCACTACATATTATACATTAAATGTTCCCAGTTGAGGGTCTGAGGGCACCAGCCCTGGGGGCTGCCCCCCCTGCTGGTCTGCTCTGTCGGTCTGATCTCACTAACTCCCAGATCCATACTCCTGCTGTCTGCCTTTCTGCCTCAGCTTAAGCTATGTCAAAGCTCCTCTCACTGACACTAATTCCTGTCAGACTGACGTAGGAATGCCAGTCTTAGCATGGTACCTATTGGTAACCAACCACCTCCGCGTACTGGTAGAAAAGTGATTATTACAGGGTTGCAAAAACTAAAAATAGTTTTTATGACATGGATCACAAAGAAATATCCTGCTACCATGGGTCACTGCATGTTGTGATCGTTGCATTTTTTAATCTTATTTTCTTGAATGTGCGATGAGTACAATGAAGCTATGCTGTCATTGTTTTCCGGGATGTCATTGTAAGAGAGCCCATGACTTATTGCTAATTATGTTCCTGGATAATAAAAAATAAATAATTAAATAGCTTACTAACTCTAATTCTGTATGCCCTATGCTGGCTGGCATATGTCTGATTTGCATTTAGCTGTCTGGCACTGCTCTGCAAGCCCCTACTACTACATGAGCAAGATTCATGGGTATAGCATGTATGGACCTTAGCCATCCCATTACATGGGCATGGAGCTTCAGGTGCAGGGAAAGGGTGGCAGGTGTGGAACATGTTCAGGGCACCATCAGATCTTTTGCTCAGCACAGGTTGAGAATTATGAGCTACAGCGAACCCCAGCAGGGACTGCCGTATCCCCAGAGAGGATGGGAAGTTTAAAACATAAGTAACAATACAGTCATGCCTGTTACTTCCTACGTGTCCTCTCCACCAGGGAGTAGGGCTGGTGACTGATGATTAGTGGACTGCAAATGGCCTACAAGACATACTGTAGCAGGGGGGTGCACTTATGTTAAGGACTCAGTATCCCATGTGTAACATATACATTCCAATGCACAAAACCAGTTGAACCAGTCTTTAGGTATGCCACAGAGGTAGGCAGCTAACATTTTTATTGTTTATACAGGATAGGAAGGAGTGTTTGAGATACAAAACATATTTTCAAGAATGTCCTGATAATAAGTAAGTTATATAAGTGCAAAAGAAAATCAAAGTAGCAATGGTACTGAGCGATGACAAGGCATGAATTACAGTACATCCATAAACAAACACACACAGACACGCATTCATTACAGCTTGTAGTGGCAATGCTTGGCACCAGAGGGGCTTTACTGATGTTGCAATACAAAGTGTTTTTTTCTACTCCTGGAGGGCTTTCTTGAAATTGCCACTGGCAGCAATGGCTGCCAGCCACAGAGCACCTTTATCAATTTTGCCACCAGCTGCCTCAACTGTGCAGTCAGACAGTTCCCGACACCCCACCCCCACCCCAACGAATATATGGCCTGGTCCAAACCTGTCAGTATATTTTCCTGAATGGTAAAACACCATCCCAATAAAGTTACTATGGCAGCAGGAGCAATGGAGAAATAGAGTCTGAGCAGCATGGCAAACAGCTGAGAGTGAGATAAAGATATTCCTGCCGGGGACTCCTGGATGTGTGTTGGACATGTGTGCTGGCACCCTGCTGTGCAATGGTATAGGTAAAAGTTCCAACTAGTACACAGTCCATTGACAGGGGTAACTAGAAACTGAAACAAAGACAATGATGGCAGAAAAAGACCAATGGTCCACCCAGTCTGCCTGTAGCACCCTATTATACCCCAACACCTTTTGGCAATACAAGGCTTTTATTTACACAACCCACCTCTTTGCTCCCTGTCTTACTACAACCCCCTGAGTAACTACTAAGCCCTTTACTCTGTTCCAACCATGCTTGAAGCCATTTATGTGTTTTGTGCCCACCACCTCTGCAGGCAGACTGTTCCACGGCTCAACCACTCTTGCTGTAAACTAAAACTTCCTCACATCCCTCCTGAGCCTCCTCCCACCAGCCTTCACTTACATCCTTGTTTTCTAGATTCATTTCTCCTTTTGAATAGTTCCTTGCAGTTCACCCTTTTCATTCCTTTCAGGAACTTGAGGGTCTCTATCATATCACCCCTCTGCTGTCTGGCCTCAAGTGTGTACATGTTCAATGTCCTAAGCAGATCTTCATAGGATCTGCTCTGCTGACACAGAATAATTCTGGTTATCCTATGCTACACCATATCCAGCCTCTCCTTGTCTTTTTTAAGTGAGGACTCTAGAACTGAGCAAAATACTCTAGGTGTGCCCTCATCAGTGACCTAAAGAGAGGCAGTAATATCTCTTTCCTTCTGCTGTCAAAAAGCTTAAACCCCCCTCCTTTTATCCAGTACTCCATTCTGGGTTTCTTGTTCCCTAAATGCATCACCTGGCACTTTTTGGCATTGCATTGCAGCTGCTAAACTTTGAACCACATCTCTAAACTTTGCAGGTCCCTCTGCATCTCCCCTACTCACACCTTGCTGTCTACCCTACCACAGAGTATAGTATCATCTACAAAGAGACGCATCTTGCCTTGAATTCCTTCTCCTATATCGTTGATGGACATATTGAAAAGGACTGGACCCAGTCCTAATCCCTGTGGCACCCCACTGGTGACCTCTCTCTCCGTGGCTCTGACTGCATTGACTACTACCCTTTGTTGTCTCCCTTCTAACCAACTTCCTACTCCTCTATGTCCTTCCCAGAACTCAGATCCTCTAGCTTATTCAGCAGCTTTTTGTGGAGCACCAATTCAAATGCTTTGCTGAAGTCATAGTAAAGTAAATCCACTGCATAACCCTTATCCACTGTCCTAGTTACCCAGTCAAAGAATACTATCAGGTTGGTTGGACAAGACCTCCCCATCATGAACCCATGTAGTTTACTGTCTTGAAACCCATTTTTTTTCCAGGTAGTCCACAAGACCCTCTTGGACTGGTGTCTCCATCAGTTTACCCACAATGAAGGTAAGACTGGTAGGTCTGTAGTTATCCAGCTGCTCTTTTCCCACACCCTTGTGGAACAGAACTAGGACCACTACCCTCCTGTCTTTCAGAACTGCACCTGTCTGAATAGAGCTGTTCAATAGCCCTACCAGGGGAGCTATTGAACAGCCCTACAAAGACTGCACAACCGATGCATGGCTATTTCATACAGACGGTAATATTAAACAAGACAAAACTAATGCAAAATACCAAAGGCACTGATCATCCCCAAAGAAAGTGATTTGTGTTATATTTTTATAATGTAAGTAAATGGGGCTATAAAGATGTCTCCTGGTCAATTAAGAGTGTCTCCTTGTGACTTTTTAGGATTCAAGAACTGAGAAGCAAACCTGAGTGGTTCTGAAACCCTAAGAAGTTACAGTACGATCAGTTGGATGCTCTAAAATAACCAAGAGACATCTCCGGAGCCCCATGTACTTTTTATTAAATGTTTCTTTATTTTTAAACTCAAATCTGATTACAAAGAGAAATATAGTCACTTTAGAGCAAACAACAAAAAATAATGTGAATGTAGATAACTAATATACCTGAGTAAAGTGTAAAAAAGAATGTGAATATAGATGCCTGATATACCTGAGGAACAGGATCATGTTTACTGATCACCTCAATGCCTGGGTTTCAATTGGTGTCAGTGTTTTAGCCATTATTATTAAGTACACTAGCATTTGTTTTTGAAAAGCACAACATTCAAGGGCCTGATTTTCAAATAGGGATGCAGGGCTTGTGACCATGTCTGCATCCCCACAAAGTTTGTTGCACCTGCGTCCAAGGCTTCCATGCAACCTGCTCCCAATTTTAGAACCCTGGGTGCAGCTTTTTACGGTGCCCTCAATTTATGGCAGCTTGCACCAAAGCTGTGGCACAAACCCTGTAACTGCCCCCCATGGGTGCAAAGTTACAGCGGGGACCAGGACCAGGTTGCAGTGCCACAAGAGACTGTGGCAGAGGAGTTGTGGCAACCTGTTTGGAAAACTGCACTTCGACACAGGTTTGATGCAAGTCACCACTTGCATCAGACTCTCTGCTGCAAGTCCCTTGCAGTGACTGCACAGCTTTCTAAAATCGGGCCATGTTGCATCACAGTGGGGATATCCTGAAAAATGTATAAAACCAGGACCTCACTGAAAATGAGATATGGCAGCTCAGTCGGGCTATTATTTGTAAGTAAATAAAAAAAAATATATATATATATATTGCCAGCAGTCACTGGCTACTTCCAGTTCCCCTCAGACAGTGGAGGCTGTGTGATTTAATGGTAAGAGCACTGTTAAGGACTGGGTGATTGCAAATTCAAACCCCTCTGCAGCCTCATACTCGCTGTGTGACCCATATCTATTCACGTAACCTGCCGGTGCTCCAGTCCACCTACCCACCCCCCAACAGAAACGGGTAGAAACAGAGCCTCACTGGAAATGACATGTTACTTCTCAGCTGGGTTTTCCTAGGGAAATATACTGTATGAAACAAGAAAAAAAATATATTTACAGCAATCACTTTCCTTTCCTGATCTCCCTGACACCCCACCCCAGTAAGCAGTGTGGTGTAATGGTTAGAGCACTATTAGAAACCAAGAAATTATAGGTGCAGTCCAGCAAGAAGTATTCACACTGCAACCCTAATCAACTTACTTAACCTCTCAGTGCTTCAGCCGCCACCCTCCCCCAGCTACAATGGGTAGAAGCAGGATCCCAGCAGAAAAGTGATATTATACAATGGGTCCTGTAAATGCTACATTGCGACTGGCTGATTGGCACCTTATACCCATTGTAAATCCTGTGATATACCAATACGAAAAGGTGCCAGTCAGTCTCATATAATGCCCATCAAAAGTGTATCCATCCGACCTCACATCAAAGGAATTAGCTGCCATCTTCTTTCCCCTCTAAACCACCGACAAAAGTTTTAATGTGCTAAACAGCTTCTCGAAGCACTCAGAAAAGCAACATAGGAGACGCAAACCACTTTAAACCCCACAGAACTTTTTTTTGTACTGCAGCTCAAAATGCAAAAAAATTTGACATACCTCCAAAATAGAATGTGAGTGACCAAAGTTAGACTGTGATTTTCAGTCCTCTCCCTCCTGGTTACACCTTCCTCTACATGCCTGCTGTTTGTGCTCGCTCCCTCCCGACTACACACTGCTGTTCCAACTGCCTGCTCCCTGTGGCACCGACATTCTATTTTGTCTGGCCCCGTATCTATTACATTTTGTCGAACTGAACATTACAGAGTGGCAGATCAATGAATTTATTTGATGTGTTCACACAGAAAGACAGAACAACATCTGTGACCAGTGGCCAGATGACCCTATCAATTTGAAAAGCCTGCTCCTGAAACTACAACTCCACGAGTGTCGTTCACTTAAAGCAACAGGATTTGTTACATTTCCAGGAAAATCAGAAACACCTCACTAGTTCACTTCCTCATTACATCACTGTTCCAGTCCACTTCTATCCACAAAAGTTCCCTGAAAAATGTACAGTCAGCTTTTGGTTTTTTGATCCTCATGGCTCAAAACTGACATGGGGATCAGGCAAGGGTTCATCAACATTGAGAGCTTAAACAAGAGAAAAACAGGCATAATGCACAAAGCAGGAGTAAAAAAGGAATATACCTTTCTGTGATAACTGGCTGACATACTGGAAAAAAAATTAAACATATCAAGGCGAAGCGCATCAGGGGGCAGACAGTGTCTTTGGCGGTACAGGAGCTCTATTCTAATGTTTATGGCAGAGCTAAGATGGATATGTTCATGGAAAGTAAGGGCTGAGTTAAGTGTGATTCCAAGACATTTAAAGGAGTTAACTTGATCCAGGTATGAGTAGTGTTGAGTGAGTCAGCAATGATCCTAGGGTCCTGCATAGGGGTACCATCAATGTTAAGCAGGGATGGAGGAGGGGACAGTGAGGTCCCATTAACTTCCTTAAGGTTATTCCAGAAATTGTGTCCCAAACCCCATGTGAACATAAGGGTTTCTTGATAGTGGGAGGCCTTGGCCTGCCTTATCTCCCTGGTGCAAAGATTCCTGGCAGCCCTATACAACTGCCTGTCAGAGGGACGACCAGAATCAAGGGCTTTATATCAGAGGTGATCCCGGCAACACATACAAACAAACAAACAAGCAAGCAAACACTAAGGCATTCACCAGTGCTTATGTTTTCTGTGTATCAGTCTGTAGTGTGTGCTCTGCCTCTCATTGTATATGAATTCTAACTCATTGCAGACCCTTCCCTGCCTACACAGATGACATGCAGCTAAGTAATTAACAAAACTTCTCAGGGAGACAGTGCCGCTGGATTCCTACACATGCTCATAAGTTTGCAATTTCCAACATTGCCATTTTACCACACCTCCTTATGAGCAGTATAGTTGTTATTTTTCACATGTTGCCCAAAATGTGTTTCCGTGCATGTAGCGCACAATGGCACAGTCGGTGTGAGCAATCAATGTTTGGGACAGATTTAGAACATCACAGTGACACTGTTCATGAGCAGAGGTCTTAAAATGGCTATGTTGAAAATGTGGTGAAAAAATACCCAAAAATGACTGTTTTAGGAGCGCACATTGCGCAGTTCCTACACACGCTCACAAGTTTGTGAATTTCTAATATTTGCACTCCAGATTTTCAACATTGCCATTTTACCACACCTCCTTATGAGCAGTACAGCTGCTATTTTTCACATCTCACCCAAAATGTGTTTCCGCACATGTAGCGCACAATGGTGCAGTCGGCGTCCGAAAGCAATGTTTTGGACAGAGTGAGAAAATCGACACTGGTCATGAGCAGAGGTCTTAAAATGGCTATGTTGAAAATTTGGTGACAAAAGTCCATAAAATGACTGTGTTACGAGTGAGCATTGCTCAGCTTCCATGCACCCCCGTAAGTCCATGAATTTGTAATATTTTCAGTCCAGATTTTCACCAGTGGAATTTTTCCACACTTCCTTATGAACAGTATAGCTGTCATTTTTCACAACATAGCCGAAATGTTTTTTCACACTTTCAGCGCAGAAATGTGTGGTCACTGAGGGAAATCATTGTTCAGGACAGATAAAGAAAATCACAGTGACACTGTTCATGATTGGAAGTTCCAAAATGCCTGTGTTGACAATCTGCTGTAAAAAATCCCCAAACTAATTATATTACCGGTGTGCGTTGCATAGTTTCTATGCATGCTCGTGACTTCACCAGTTTTTTTAATATTTTCACTGCAGATTTTCAACATTGCCATTTTTTATACCTCCCCATGAACAGTAGCTGCCATTTTTACATCTTGTTCGAATGTATTTTTGCACCTGTGGTGACAAATGCCGTAGTCGCTGTGCAAAAGCAGCTTTCGACTAACAAACTGATATTGCCACTGTTCATGAGGTGGGAGTCACAAAAAAACGTGTTGAAAATTTGGAGTGAAAATACCAATGAATGCCTGAGGCATTAGGGTTTCCGATCATAACGCCCCACCCTGTAGAGAATGACAGGCATCAGGGCTGTGACTTGGGATTGTCGCCTGCAATGCTATTACCTTTCCACCCCGAGCTGTGTCCTCAATCTCCAGAGTATGGACTGTGCATGGTTGCTGTTTTTCTGCCCCGCTGTCTTTGCTGGTGCTCAGTTTGACTGCTCTGTATTTGCTCAGCGGTTTTTGACCTGAACCAATGACCACATTTCTTAATGTGGTCATTGGTCATAAAAATTCAGTTATCCTTAGAACGCTTATTTTTCTAACATGGCATGCTCAAAAACAGAGCTGTTTTTCTATATACTTTGTAATTTACTTTAGTCTGGGAGATAAAAAGCACAAAAACACACACCTTGGGCCAAACTCTTATCAAACCTGCAAGTTTCAGATTTCAAATTCTTCCAGTTTTTTAGTTACAGGTGAGGGGAAAAAAACTCTGTATTCATGTAATTTTTATGTTTTTTGCACCTCTGTAACTTTGCTCACAGTGAACTGCTTGCCACAGCACTTTTAGCATCAATAGATCCTGACACCAGCTCTGTGCTTTCCAAAGTTCAAGTAAATCGGTTGAAAGGGGGAAGAATTATTAAGGTATTGTGATTTAATATTAAAGAGCTTACTCAACCCATGGTTGCACCTGTATAATATATGACTTTTAGACCACAGGAACCATTATTGTCTATTTTCTTATATGCCTTGCCAATTAAAGCTGTATGCCTCTGGAGGGACACCTACATACCAAGGGAAAAAAGTTCATGTAGGACACAAGTAAACACAGTAATAACACTACCAATTAAACACTTCACAATCAACTATACCCAAACATCCAAACCATCAATCACAGTATTTTATTCTCCTCTGTAATTCTACTCTGTATTCAGGGTTCTTCATGATCTTCGAGGATATCTTTTGCATCAGGTCACACCTAAGGAACTATATCCACCAGGCACTAGGACCACATGAACACTTTTTTGCTAGCAGCCTTCCAGGGGCCGCCCATGACGATGTCATGCACCGACGTCACTCCCGCCATATAAACATGAGTGGTCCTGCACCCTCCTCAGTTCATTTCCCACCATCGACCATTTTCACCAGACTCCAAGGTGCACCGCTGCTTCAGTCAAATGCCATTTTTCAGCCTTCTTTATTTTATTTTGTTTTGTCCCCTTAGTTAGTAATCACTTTTCTAACCCTGGGTCTCCTTCGGGATGACTCCTCTTTTATCTTCATTATGAGACAATTCCAGTCAGCAATGAGATTTGATGTTGAGGAGCAGGACGTGAGGATTGAGGAAGTGGGAAGGTTGTGTAAGGAGACTGGGGAGTCTGTGGCCTTCTCCAAAGTGCTCCCAGTACCCTTCGCAAGCACAGTGAGAAAGGAGAAGATTAGAGAGTTGAACACATGGTTGGTAGAATGGTGTTGAACTAAGGGGTATGGGGTTGTGGGCGGCTGGGGCAGTACCTGGGATAATAATCTGTTTGCAAGGGATAGGCTGCACCTAGTGGGGAGGGGAAGGGGGTATTAAAGCAAAGACTGGAAGGTATATTGCAACAAGGGTGGATTTAAACTAGATAGTTGGTGACAAGTGGACAGCAGGTAGGCAGGGATTCGATAGAGTGGAGTCACAGCCTACCCCCCAGGCTAGCAGGGAAGGACTCAGGGCAGACAAAAAAGGAGGGAGTAGAAGGGAGGAGGTTAGTGAAGGGAAGGGGACATTATGGAGGGTGGTCTCATTGAATGCAAGAAGCCTAGGAAACAAATCCGCTGAGCTACAGGCCCTCTTAGCAGTGTGGAGGGTGGATATTGCAGCTGTCACAGAAACATGGGCAACTGAGCACCGGGACTGGGATCTGGCAATCCCAGGATACAAATTATACAGGAAGGACTGTAAGGAGGGGAGGGAGGTGGGGTGGCAGTCTATGTGACTGACGGGATCAAATGCATAAGGGACAAGGGAAAAGAAAGGAGAACAGAGTCACTCTGGCTACAGCTCCTAGACTCAAAGGGTAGGAAATTAAAGTTTGGGGTGGTATACAGGCCACCGTTCCAGTTTGAGGAGCTTGACAGGGAGATAGTAGGACAAATCAAAAAGGTATGTACAAAAGGGAAGGTGGTCATCGTGCGGGATTTCAACTTGCTGGGGTTGACTGGAGCATTCCGGTCACATCCAGTGCTAGGGAGCAAGTACTCCAGGACGCGATCCAGGAGGGTCTCCTGACACAGTTGGTTATTATACCTACTAGGCTAAAGCGATCCAGGAGGGTCTCCTGACACAGTTGGTTATTATACCTACTAGGCTAAAGAACACTTAATATAAGGTATTGTAGAATGGGGAGAGTGAGGGAAATAAAGGTAGAGGACCCACTAGCCAACAGCAATCACCAGTATCACAATGTGCGGGGAGCCAAAGAAATCAGTTACTCAGGTGGTAAACTTCATGGGGTCGGACTTTAAGAGGATGCAGAAAGTACTGAAAGGGAAACTGGAGGGCATAAGGCAGAAGATGAACATGGAGCAGAAATGGGATATTATTAAACAGGGGGTCACAGAGGCAACAGAAGCCTGCACCAAGGCATAGAGTAAGAGAAGCAGAGCAAAAAAACCATGATGGTTGAACAGAGAGGTTGTGAAGGTGGTGAGGGCAAAATGAGTGGTGCACCAGAGGTTTAGGAGGACAGGGAGGAAGTGGACAGGGAGGAATATGCAAGATGGTCCAGGGAGGTGACCATAAAAGTGAGAGAAGCCAAGGCCTGGAGGGAGCTGAGATTAGCACAGGGAATTAATGGGGGGGGGGGGACTTTTTCAGATACATCAGGGAGAAAAGAAAGTGCAAGGAGACAATAGTGAGAATAACAAGCATTTGTCAATGCTGAATGTTTGCTTGCTGGCATTGGCAGTGGTAGTGTAGAAGTTACAGAGCTGCATAGTAGGAATGGCAGTGAAGTACTGAACTGAAGCCAACCCAACCACCCTGCAGAGAGTGACAGGCATTGGGGTGTGCATTTGGGTCGTCAGGCATAACGGCCATGCAATTTCACCACACCCCACCCTGCAGACACTGACAAGTGTCACGGTGTGCCTTGGGGTCTTTGGCCCTTGTGCGCACCCCATTCCATCAGGAAATACAGTGAGATGCATGTGGTATAGGAGAATGGGGTGAACTTTGGGGCTGAAGAGTCCAAGGCATACCTCGATGCCTGTCACTGGCTGCAGGGTGTGGATTGGTATGAGCATTACAGGCAAGAATCCCAAGTCACACCCCTGATGCCTGTCATTCTCTACAGGGTTGGGCGTTATGGTTGGAAACCCTAATACCTCAGGCATTCGTTGGTATTTTCACTCCAAATTTTCAACATGTTTTTTGTGACCCCACCTCATGAACAGTGGCAATATCAGTTTGTTAGCCGAAAGCTGCTTATGCACAGCGACTACGGCATTTAGCACCACAGGTGCAAAAACATTCCGAACAGGATGTAAAAAATGACAGCTGTACTGTCCATGGGGAGGTGTAAAAAATGGCAATGTTGCAAATCTAGAGTAAAAATATTAAAAAAACTGGTGAAGTCACAAGTGTGCATAGAAACTGTGCAAAGCACACCCGTAATGTAATTAGTTTGGGGATTTTTTACAGCAGATTGTCAACACAGGCATTTTGGGACCTCCGATCATGAACAGTGTCACTGTGATTTTCTTTATCTGTCCCGAACAATGATTTCCCACAGCGACCACGCATCTCTGCTCTGAAAGTGTGAAAAGACATTTGGCCCATGTTGTGAAAAATGACAGCTGTACTGTTCATAAGGAAGTGTGGAAAAATGCCACTGGTGAAAATCTGGACTGAAAATATTACAAAGTCATGAACTTACGAGGGCGCGTGAAACTGCGTAATGCTCACTCATAACACAGTCATTTTATGGACTTTTGTCACCAGATTTTCAACATAGCCATTTTAAGACCTCTGCTCATGAAAAGTGTCGCTGTGATTTTCTTAATGTGTGCCATACATTGATTTCGCACACCAACTGCGTCATTGTGCGCTACATGGGCGGAAACATGTTTTGGGCAAGTTGTGACAATGACAGCTATACTGCTCATAAAGAAGTGTAATAAAATGGCAATGTTGAAAATCTGGATTAAAAATATTGAAAATTCGCAAACTTACGAGTGTGCGTAGGAACTGCTCAACACACGCTCGTAAAAAAGTCATTTTTAGAAATTTTTTCACCAAATTTTCAACATAGCCATTTTAAGACCTCTGCTCATGAACAGTGTCACTGTGATTTTCTTAATGTGTTCCACACATTGATTTCGCACACCGCATGCACCATTGTGCGCTACATGGGCGGAAACACATTTTGGGCAAGATGTGAAAAATGACAGCTGTACTGCTCATAAGGAGGTGTGGTAAAATGGCAATGTTGAAAATCTGGAGTGAAAATATTGAAAATTTGTGAACTTTCGCATAGGAACTACACAACGGATGCTCGTAAAACAGTCATTTTTGGGAATTTTTCCACCAAATTTTTAAAATAGGCTTCTTAAGAGCCCACCTTATTAACACTGGCAATGTCATTTCGTTAATCGGTCCCAAAAGATGATTTCATGCAGAGACTTCGAAATCACCCTTCGGGCCCGAATAATGCCATGACAATGACAGCATTTATGAGAAGGGGTTCCAAAAACCCCATGTTGAAAATTCGGTGCAAAAATTCCAAAAAATGCCTGAGATATGCAACAAAGTTGAAAAAAACCCTATCTATCCCATTACACAGCTTACCGGCATTTCCTCAGTTCGCGGTCAGCTTTGAAGAGTGCAGACGTGTTCCCGGTCCACCGAAGATAGTGGTGCCGAGGTCGGAGGTAGGTATGGGGTGAGGGGGTGTGGGGAGGCAGGTGCACAGGTGGGGTGCAGGTTGTGGGAGGGGGCAGGAGAAGCACCGAGGGACAGTTTTTTATTTGCAGGGTTTTTTCGTTTAAATGACAATGCGGGACATTTGCCACGCTGGGGTGGGCTCCCAAGCGTGGCACAAGGATGATTTGGTTGGGGGTGATAGGGGATTGGGCTCCTCACAGCTATAGTACCTGTTGCCATGCTGGGGTGGGCTCTCAGCGTGGCATCCTGTACTCTGGGGAGGACACTGGAGCCAATGGGATTGGGCACCTGTCGGCATATCGATGAGTTGCCACGCTGGGTGGGCAACCAGTGTGGCATGCGGAAGGCTTTTGGGGGGGAACACAGCACAGCCGACAGGGGTATTGGGCACCCCCGTTGGCTATACAGTGTGTGCGTGGGGGGAGGCAGCACGCAGTATGTGTGTGTGTGTGTGTGTGTGTGTATAGGGGGAGCACGCACGAGCAGGTGATATCTTATCACTGCTCACTGAAGCGTAGCTCCCCCTTTCAACTGTACTCCACTGCATTTTGGAGCTGCTGCCCGCGCCTGCAAACACACTGCATGAATTGAAGAGGGCTGCCACACCTCCGAAACTCGGATGATGGCACTATGTTTCTTGCACATGCATGCAAGCAAACATAAACAGGGGTGGGGAGGACAGAAAGGGAGGAGCAGGCAGAAGCACTGAATGAATACTTTGCTCAGTGTTCATGGAAGAAAAGGGGGACTGGTATCAGCATGGGCTGGGAGGGTGGGGACAGGTGGAGAGGAGGCGACAGATGGAAGAATTGAGGCAAGTAGAGTCCTAGAGGGACTGAGGGCACTGAAGGTAGACAAGGGACCAGGGCCAGATGGTATCCACCCCAGGGTGCTGAGAGAGATGACGGAGGTGTTGGCAGAGCCGCTGGTGGATCTGTACAGCACCTCACTGGAGTTGGGATGTACCACTGGACTGGAGGATGGCACATGTAGTATCATCACACAAGAGCAGGCCAAGGGATGAACAGGGTAATTATCATCCAGTAAGTCTCACCTCCATAGTGAGAAAACTCATGGAAACTATACTGAAGGAAAGACTGGTGTTGTACCTCGAGGACAATGGCCTCCAGGATGTGAGGCAGCATGGGTTTGTTTCAGGGAAGTCTTGTCAAATCAACCTCATACAATATTATAACTGGGTGACAGGTGAGCTGGATAATTCTCATGCAGTGGATGTTCTTTACTTGGACTTCAGCAAGGCCTTCGATTCAGCACCTCATGGGCTTGGGGGGAAGCTAACTGGTACAGGGGTAGGAGCAAAAATGATGAACTGGATTACAAGCTGGCTAAGTGGCAGGCTGTAACAGGTGTTGGTGAGAGGGGAGCTCTCAACTACAAGGCCGGTGATGAGTGTGGTGCCACAGGGCTTTGTGTTGAAGCCAGTATTGTTTGGGCTCTTCATATCAGACATTGGACATGGGGTGGTGAGCAAGGTAAGTCTGTTCACTGACGACACCAAAATTGGAGCAGTGGTGGATGGAGAGGAGGGATGGAAGCAGCTGCAAGGGGAACCTACACAAGCTAGAGGAGTGGTCTGAGAGGTGGCATTTGGGGTTTAATGCAAAGAAGTGTAAGGTTATGCACTTTGAGGTGAAGAACCCAAGGAGAGAATATTGGCGGGGGTAGCTGGGGATCACTGAGAGGAGAAGGACCTAGGGTAATGATAATAGGGACCATGAACAACACTGCCCAGTGCAGGAGAGTGGCTGCAAAGTGAACAAAATGCTGGGGTGCATAGCGGGGATTTTCATCCAGGCGAAGAGAGGTGATCTTGCCCCTCTACAGGTCACTGGTAAGGCTGCACTTAGAGTATTGTGTGCAGTTTTGGAGGCCATACCTAAAGCGTGATATCAGGCTACTGGAGGGGGTGCAAAGGAGGGCAACAAAGATTATATGTGGAATGGAGGGGACAGACTATGACAGCAGGCTGGGAAACCTGAATATGTACACCCTGGAGGATAGAAGGGACAGGGGGGACATGATAGAGACATTCAAGTATCTGAGGGGAATTAATAAGGATGTGGCAGATGGGGTCTTTAAGTTAAGGAGGGGGAGGGTCACCAGGGGGCATGGGCTAAGAATAGAGGGTGAAGATTTAGGAAAGAAATGAGGAGACACTATTTACAGAGAGGGTGGAAGCAAAATGGAATGCCTTACCAGAATGGGTGGTATCATGTAAATCTGTGAACAGCTTCAAAAGGGCATGGGACAGGGAACAGGGGAGAGTGAGGGTGGAGGAGGTGGAGGATGGCAGTGGGATGACAAAGGGAAGGGGGGTGGGGCAGCTGCAAACTAGGGGTGTTGGCTGCACACTCGAGCAGACTGAGATAGACCGGGTGGTCTGTTTCTGCTGGCACATTCATATGTTCATATGTAACCAGGAGGAATCTGGTGGATTTTTTGGAGTTACCAAACTCCCCTCCTATCATTATTCCTCCCCTTCTGAGTGCTTTGGAGGATGCCACTAAGGCTGCTTGGTACAGGCCTGCCATGATTCCTGCCATGAATATGAAGGTGGGCAAACTGTAGCAAGCTCCCTAAGGGAAGCCCTTTTTCGCAGAGCAACCCAAGGCTGACTCAGTGGTTATAAATGTAGCCCATGACAGGGCCAGGAAGCCACAATACTTAAGTTCCCTTCCTCCAGAGAGAGAATCTAGAAGGTTGGACCTTGTGGGGAAAAAGGATCTTTGCCTCTGCCACTTTGGGCCTAAGGATTGATAATTACCAGGTCCATATGGTCAAGTTTCAGAATACTCTCTGTAAGAAAGCTAAAGTAGCAGCCCAGGCCCTTCCAGAGGGACAACAGAAACAGGAGATGATTAAGGCTCTCCAGATGTCAGTAAGTGCCTTTTAAGGTCTATGACATTTCAGATGCTTAAGCCAGGGCAGTGGGAACAGTCATCTATCTCTGAAGGCATTCTTGGCTTAGGGTCTCAGGTTTTGTGACTGACGTCCAACTGTCCATCCTGAATTCCCCCTTCTGGGGTTCCAAGCACTTTGGGGTGGATGTTCAGGACATCCTCTCTGATTTGCAAGCCTAAGGGAAGACCCTGTACTCAGTCCACTTCCTTTATCACACCCAACCTAAGGGTGGGCAGAGGGTGCCCTTTTGTCATGCCACCCAAATACCTTGGTCAGGAGCCAAGCAGAAAGCTGGATAGCAGAAAGCAGCAGCTGCTTTGCCTACTCCTACTTCCACCACAGGAAAGTCTCACAGGGATGGAGGAGTGGCCCCAGCCACAGGTTCCTCTTTAGCCTGACTTCTTCCTCGATCCTGCCCCCCCCGGCATTTCAGGAGGTAGTGGTCGGGGGTCATTTCTCCCTCTACCTGGACAGGTGGTGGGAGATTACAACAGATGTTTGGGTCCTACAACTCATAGAGCATGGCCACACTCTGGAATTTCTGGAGTTGTCTCTAGACTTCCCACCAAAGCCATTGTCATACCCTCTACACCACATACTAGTGCTACTGAAGAAGATTCACACTCTGATGCTAAAAAGGTCTATAGAACCTGTTCCCTAGGATCAGAGAAACAGTTGGTTCTACTCCCATTTCTTCCTCGTCCCCAAGTCCATGGGGGGACTTCAGGCATATACTAGAGCAGTGCAATCTGAACTTCTTCATTCAGTAAAAGAGGTTCAGGATGGTCACCCTTCATGCCCTGCTGACCCTCCTGCAACAGGGAGACTGAATATGCTCTCGGGATGTGCAGGAAGCTTACCTGTACATCACAATGTGTGCCCCTATGAGGAAACACCTCATGTTCCTGTTCCAGGAAGAACACTACCAATTCATAATATTGCCCTTTTTCTTGTCATCTGCATCTCAGGTCTTTACCAAATGCTTAGCAGTGGTGGCAGTTGCCCTCAGGAGGGAGGGTCTTTATGTCTGACCCTACCTGGATGATTGGATGCTCAAGGCTCAATCCAGGGAACAACTAGCCTACACCACTGCAAGTATCAGGCAGTTGTTCAATATTCTGAGAATCACTGTCAATATTTTTAAGTCGGTCTTCACTCTCTGTCACTGTCTCCAGTACATAGAAGCTATTCTGGATACTGCTCATGGTGCAGCTTTCCTGCCTCAGGACAGGGAAGAACACCAGTAGTTAGTGATGTGGGCGAAAACAAAAGAGACAACACCCGGAATCATGCTGCAAAAAGGGCGAAACTGGAACATTGACAAATCTTTTACCCCTTCCCCAAGGTGTTCGACCTCGGAGTTAGTTATACTGGTAAGGGGGTGCGGGAGGTAAAGCCCCCCATGATAGGGGGAGCACAGGGTGAAGTAACCCACAAAAAAAAAAGTTGCCATTCCAGTTTCACCCTTTGTACGATTCCGGGTTCGCTCTTCAAGTCACATTCTATGTCCTCTCCTCACCCACATTCTATGTCCAGTACCCTCCCCTACCATTCCTTCCACGTCTCCTCCTCCTCCCCCGTTAATCTAGCCATGCTTGCTGGCTTCCAGGGTCCCTGGGGCAAGTTGTTATACTATTGCGTATAGTTGTATATCTCACTGCATATTCTGGGCATAGAAAACTACTGTGCCTCTTCTGTGTAAACATATCTCTCAACAACATATCTACAATGTTTTCTGACCAATTATCTTACCGCATATATAGTGCAAAGAAAATACTGTACCACTCCTGTGTCAAGTCCATCTATTAACAACATAGATTGTTTTCGGACCAATGTATGTTTCTGTGCTACTGCATTTGTATGGGGTGCTTGCTCTACTGTTTCCTGGACAATGTTGTACATAATTCTGTATTCCTTGTACTACACTATTTGACTTAGTATCCACTGGTGTGGTCACCTGCCATAACTTTATATTCCTTGTATTGTATTACTTGTCTCGTATCTTCTAGTGTATTTTCTAACCACTCTGTATAGTTTCTTAAATAATTGTTAACTGTAACAGGTCCACCTTGCAAATGAGTTCATCTCAATGGTGTTTAGCCTGGTTAAATAAAGAACTGAAAATGTTTTGCCCTTATCACAGAAAAGCCCAGAATACCTGATAGCACAGGCCCATGAGCTGTGCAACAGCAGGTATGTCACAGCCAGGATGTTCCTAAGACTGCTGGGTCTGATGGCAGTGGCCATTGCTGTGTTCCTCTGGCACAGCTACAGATGCAAGTTCCTCAGCTGGCACTACGAGTCCAATGGGATCAGTGAACTGACAACCTAGAACAGGGAGTTCTAGTCACATCACTCATGAAGAGGGTACTTCAGTGGTGGATGGATCCCAGGAACCTGCTGAAAGGGGTCCCATTCCTCATTCTCTCCCCTCAGCAGATCCTCACCATGGATGCTTTGAGGCTGGGCTGGGGGGGACATCTGGGGCCCCATCACATGTAGGGAACGTGGACAGCAGTGAAGCCCTCCCTTCACATAAATGTTCTAGAGATGAGAGACGTTCTGTATGCCTTACAAGCTTTCCAGAACCATCTGTCCCTGGGACATCTGCTAATGCAGATGGACAACATCGTGTTATGACTACATAAACAAACAAGGGGGGACTCACTCTTATCCCCTGTGCCAGTAGACATTGAGGGTTTGGTACTGGGCTCTAGAACATGGTGTAGAACTGTTGGCATCCATGTTCCAGGTGTCCAGGTGCCTAAATCATCCTGGCAGACAGGCTAAGCAGGCCACAGTCCAGAATGCATGAATGGGAGCTGCAGACCTTGGTCATAGCAGACTTGTTCGACAGGTCGGGCCAGCCAGAGCTGGGTGTTTTTGAGTCTCCACACAATGCCAAACTGCCACTTTTCTGCTCACTTGATCCAGGGCCTGGAGTTTTCTGGTGTGACGTGTTGTCCCTCTCTTGGAAAGGGAGGTTCCTTTATGCCATTCCTCCCTTTCCTCTGATTCAGAGGGTGCTAATTAAGCTCCAAATAGAGGGGGAGTTTCTAATTCTGGCAGCACCCTTTTGGTATCACCAGGTATGGTTTCTGTTACCGCAACAATTGGCAGTGGAACCTCCAGTGCCCCTACCCCTGTGCAAGGGCATACTATCACAGGAGCAGGGAACTCTGGTCCTTCCGGATCTCAAGTCACTTCATCTGCATGCATGGCTTTTGAGAACATAGCCATTGCGAGATTGGGGGTATCCTCTAAGGTGGATGATGTTCTGGTGGCTGCTAGGAAACCCTCCACCAGCGCTACCTATTCAATTCAAGTGGGAGCATTTTGTCCTGTGGGCCACTTCCCACCACCTGGATCCCTTCACTTGCCCAGTGAACTAGACTCATCAATCCATCCAGCTGCCTGTTTATTATCCGAAACATGCCAATCCAGGAGTAGCATTGTTCCACACTTTGGATGTGCATAGAATATTCAGATATTATACTCACCATACAAAGGACTGAGGGAAGTCCGCACAGTTGTTTATTTCTTTCACCCCAGGAAAAGAAGGCATTCCAGTTTCTAAACAGTGTTTGTCCAAATGAGGCAGAATAACGCAGTGGTCTAAGGCTCTGAGCTGCAAATCTGGTGACATCCAGCAGACCAGATCTGGGTTTGAATCTCACAGCTTCCACTTGCATACTGTGTGACCCTGAGCAAGTCACTTAACCTCCTTGTGCTCCCTGGTCACTCCTGTAAAAAAGCTTTCAGCTTAGTGTGCTATACCTGGTTAAACAACTAAATAAAAAAAAAAATGGTTGGCCAACTGTATTACCTTTTGTTAAGCAAGTACAGTACGGAACTTCCTGGAGTTGTTCGTAACCATTCAACCAGAGGCATGGCCACTTCTGTTGCCTGTTTCCAGAATGTGTCAACTGCAGATATCTGCGCTGTTGCAGTTTGGCGTACTGTCCACACTTTCACAAAGCATTACAGCCTGGACATTGCTTCCAGAAGAAGGGCAGGTTTCCACTTGGCTGTATTTTAAGGCCTCCTGTCTTTGGTCTCTAATCCCCAGCTGCCCAACCCCAACCTGTCGCATTGTCAGTACTGCTCGGGACTCGTTCCTTAGGTGTGACCTAATGCAAGAGATATCCTCAAAGAAAATAGAGCAGTTATGTAAGAATTGTACTGTAACAGTAGATCTTCAAGAGAATCTCTTGCATCAGGTCATACCCAACCACCCTCCATTCCCCTGGGACTCAGAGTTTCCTAGTCTCTGTCTCTCCTTCTCCAGGATGGTAGACCTTCTGTCCATCACTAGGTGGCAGGAATCTTTTGTTCTTTCTTGGTTTCCCAGAAGGAGATCCTTTGCAGATGGTCTCCTGTGGCGGAACTGAGGAGGGAGCGAGGCTACCCACGTTTATATAGAGGGAGTGACATCAGTGCATGACGTCATCGTGGGTGGCCCCTGGAAGACTGCTAGCAAAAAAGTGTCTATGCGGTACTAGCATCTGGTGGGTATAGTTCCTTAGGTGTGACCTGATGCAAGAGATTCTCCCAAAGATCTACTGTTATGGTAAGTTCTTACGTAACTGCTCTTTTCTTTTGCTGTACTTTTTTACTTCAGTGCCAAACCTAGCTAAACACTGCAGTGCTGCAGCCATGCTCAAGATCCACCCCGCTCCTGAAGCAGACCCTGGAAGTTGGTTGTGAGACAGGATGATGATGGAATCCACAAAAAAACAGTGTAGCTTCAGGAAGGCATACAAACTTAAAAAACATCTACAAAACAACAGAATAATTGGGGAACACACAAAAAATCCTCTTTCCTCATTACACTTGCCAACAGCTATGACTCTCGATGCTACAGACCTCTTCTCACATACCAGGCCCGGCATACTTCCACTGAATTCCCCCTCTATGCTCCAGCAGCCTCCTCCAAAGCTGTGCCCACCACACTAATGCTGCCACATTACCACTGCTCCAGAGGACATATGCACTGACTCCAGTGACAGACAACACTGAGAAATAATTAATTTAAATAATTAACTTTCTCTGCAGAGCGAGTGCAAACTTTAATTGACTAGCCAGTGAGCAAGTGAATCACTGTGCATTTTCCCTGCAGAAATTAACAGTAAGTTTCATTAACTAGCCAGTGAGTGAGTGAATCAATGCATTTTCACTGCGGGAGCTAATCTGTATGGAGTGAATTTGGCAGGAGTGAGAAGAACTGGGAGTGAATTGTCGGGAGCTGAAAGTCACGGGACAAATTAGCGGGAGCGAATTGACATGCTCCCAGCACTCCTGACTACAAAATCCATGCACCAACGGTGCCACAAACCATTCTTGACCACAGACCACCTCCCAACTGATGAAGTCTGTCCAAACTGTCGACAACAACTGCAATCCACAGCACCACCAATGGACTAAGGGATGACCTGCCACAAACAGACACCCTTATATAGGGGAACTCTACACTACAGAAACAACTAAGGACCAAAAGAATGCCCAAACGTAAAATGCCTGCCAACTATGGAAGCCCTAGGGAACCATCACACTATCCTCAAACCCCAAAATGGCCAATGTAACCAGGGGACACCGTGTACCAGTGGGCTTCTACCTATGCCTTGTAGGCCTAACCAAGGTTGAGGGGCCAGAGTTCCTATTTTTGCTGTAAGCTGGTGTTCTTTCTCAAAGACAGAACAATACATAACACGGTGCCTCCACCCAGAGTAAAATTACAGGTGGGTCTAATTTTTAGCAGTAGTGGGATGCTGTACCTACCCACTTCCCTACATAGTCACCCCACACATGGATTACCAGAAACCAGATTTTCAACACTATAAATTATTGACATAAGCTAATAATATATTCACGAGTCAAAGTTTGTAAAAATGGTTAACCAACAATTTATTCACAAAGGGTAAAGGTTAGGAAAGGGAAATTGGAAGTTGTGGTTAAACAATTGAGGTAGTAATTTAGAAAATGGAAGCATCAAACAATCATTTTGCATTTTAAATTCAAAATACCTTTTCAATGCAAGCCACCCACCAACCTTGGGCTGAATTTTTATTGACCCTTCTAACTAGCTAGCTGTTTTAAGCATATGAATGGACAGACCCCCACATTGATACCAGTCCCCAGTCTTTAGAACCCTGCAATTCTATCCCTGTGTACCCAGTACTAAACATTGCAGGGTGGGTGCAGCTGGTTGGCTGGCATTGGCATGCTTGATTCAAATTAAACTTTAACCATTTCTTGGTTACATTAACTACTTGGTAGAACTTGATCCATTAGCTAAGTTGGCAAATCCAAACTTTTAGCAGCAATTTGGTTTCACTACTGAACTTGGCAAACACTTGATTGCTTGATTGTAACTATTTATAGTTTCTTTAGTGGAGGGCAATTCCTGCTTTACTCATGGTTTTTCCAGTCAGTCTCCAGCAAATGCAGCAAAGGCTTGCAGCTGGTAGATTTGAAGTAGATACAACTTGTAGAATGTGACTTGACTAAGGAGCATAACAAGGGATTGCTGCATGCCTCCCTTCAACCAGCAGGCTCTTGCAGCTCTAGTAGGCTGGAAACTTTTCTCAGCTTCTCTTAGCAGCTAAAAACTCTGGATAGGCTGAAGTCACAATCTGGAACACAGACCAGCACGGGGACCTGGGCTGGCATGCCTCAGACCCCCATGTCTAGGCATGACCTCTCAGGGGAGGTGCAATGGCAGTGCCTGGCTTCTATCAGGCTGATTCCCAACGCTGACCTTGATAGAAGACTCTTTCTCCTTTCTTTCTCTTTCTAGAAGTTTAGACCTATTTGGATATTACTGGCATCTTCAGCCACACTGCCAGCCTAGCCACTGTGGTCCTTTCATATTCGGAACACAGTATCTGGATTTGCACTGGAGACAACAGTCTCAGGGAGACTCAGGCACCTATGATGGGCTTCACAGAAGACCCTGAACCTTGTACTGAAGGAACACATCTTTTACTTGAATAGTTCCATGATTCTGGACATCACTTTCCTTGCCGTGCAGGTGCTCACAAACAGAAGAGGGTCGCTCTTCTTACTTTTGAAGATAAACACTGGAGATCAAGGCAAGTCTCCTGACCAAACTAGATGCTTCTGATATAGTAGCAAATTTACGTAGGCAATTACTGGTGAACTCCTTCCTTGGGAAGACTCCCAAACCATTTTCTGTAAACCGGGACCATCCACTGTCATTCCTTTAGACAAATGTCCACCTCTGTCTGTGATTCTGAGTTAATACAGGATAACAGATAAAACTGAGCACCTCCTGGAACTAGTGGCTACTCAGCTCCCAAGCAGGTCTTCATCTCAGTTGAACTTCACAGTAGGTTTTCTCGCTTTGCAAACATTTTAAACAGCACTCTCACCAAGAAAGTGTAGCTTCTTCATAGCCCTCGCACAGCTGAATGCTGCAGATACTTGCAGCTCTCTCACAGCTGCAGGCAGGGTTTGTACAGCTCTCTCACAGCTGAAGCTGCAGCTCCAGATTCTTCAAATAAATTCCTCCAAATGTGGAAAGGTACATGCAGGCCCTGGAGGACAGGAAGCTGGCAACCTCCAGGCTGACCACTCTCAATTCTTGCAGTCACATTTCTCTAGCAAGGGGCCAGAGCCTTCCACCCTGTAGAGGGGCTCCCACCGAGCTCAACCTAGAACCAAAAGTCTCCCTATTGGCTGACAATGGCCACCCTGAACTGTCAATGACAGCATACAGTATACACTACAAGCTCATTGGTTGACAGTCAAAAAATGGGCATATAGTGTGTACTGTACGCTGTCATTGAGAGTCCAGTCTGAGGGCAGCTGAGCAGGTGTGAGGAGGGCTGTGCTGCTCACCGACTGGCAGTCATGCTGGGGTGAGGGAAGCGGGCTGGTGGGTGATTACCTGAGAAAGTGGTGGGGGTGGGGGGACCACTAAACTATCAGAGACTGGGTTTTTGTGTATTTGAGGATGGTGATTGGTGACAGGGGAGACCACAACACTATGGAAAGGAGCTTATGAATATTGGGTAGGAGATCGGCCACCGGGGTGGGACACTACACTATAGAAATCTTTTATTTATTATAGGAATGGTGATTGGAGAGGGGGGATGCAACACTACACTATGGAAAAATATTTTACAAAGTCGGGTGGGCGATCAGGGATGGGGAAGGACACTACTAGGGTTACCACCTTTTAAAGGGAAGGTGCCATACCTGTGGGACCATGGTCCTTGCTTTATGTATCTCCGATCAAGACAACTTCTTTTACACCAAATTTTTAGATGCCCAGTTTGGAAATAAAACTTTTTAATCCTACTGCCATTTCACTTTCTCTCCAGTGCCATTTTTTTCCCATAATACACATGCTACCCAGAGTTCTATGCTTTTGGTGATGTGAAGAGGCAATCTACCCAGAAGTCACCAATAGAAACAGGTGTGCAGTGTGCATTGTTGTTAGAAAGAGACCTGGTATTTTGTTACAGTTCTAAAGTAGCTTTTTATCTTTTTTGTAAAGAAAAATTAACGTGTGTGATTGCTCATCAAATACCCACCAGAGAGGTGAGACATCATGCTCTTTTAAATGTATCCTTGGCTAGAGATGTGCTGACTTAGTATCTGTGGCAGGCATGGCGTTGGTGGTATAGCAGCCCGATCCTAGTGTCCAAATCTACCTTTCATGTCCCCTGTAAAAAAATAAATCTGTCCCGACCTCTATGTTTTTTTTTTTGTTCCCTCTAAGGACTGAGCTCCAAGTAATATTGTTGTGGAAGATATGCAGTGGGCATCACATGGGTGCTGCTGCCACCAGCGGGAGTTTTGATTTAGAGAGCATCTGAGAATGACTGGCTTATTGTAACAATCTCTGAGAAGTTGGAACTCAGCACATGTGCACGAGCTACTGGCAGGGCTGGCATGACAAAGGGCTACTACTCGGGGGTCAGTATTTCATTATGGTAGTGTTGCCTACTTTTATTTTTATTGTATATCTCATTTTGGTATTAGTTTCTGCTAGATTTGTTTCAGACAGCCCAGGTTTGGGCGGGGACCATTAGTCAGAAGCCCTAATAAATTAGCGATGGGAGCAAGCTTTTTTGTTTGTTTGCACTGTAGCGGTAATTTATTTTACTTTACTGGCCACCACAGACAACTCTAGGTGCGCTTTCTGTTTCCAGTCCCATCTTTTTTATTTTAGCCATTTTTGCATCACTATCAGTGGTGTTCCTGGAATCAGTGGCTGAAGTTTCATTTTGGCATTGACAGTGGCCTGCTGAATTTCATGGAGAAGGAGTTCCTTCTGGAGCCTATCACAGTGCTGACTACCTGAGCATGTGTTTAAATAATGACAAGGATTGGCATTTTAGTAGTAGCCTTTTCTGGCCACTTCCAGCTTGGCCGTTTATTGCTGCTACCCAAACTGTTGCAGTTGTGGTCATGGTTGTGGAGCTCTGTTCTGAATTCTATCTGCCTGAAAGGCAGCGGAGCTACTGTTACTGAAGGTGACTTATTTATTCATTTTGTTTTAATCCTGAACTATCGGAGTTGTCTACCTGGGTGTTTGCTGTCTATCACGGTTACAGGATCCGACAGTTTTCCTCTGAATTAAACCTGCTGCCTGTGGTCTGTGAGAGTGTTTTTGGGCTTCAGAATAAACTGAATGTTCGGATTGAACCTTGGCCGGGGGACAGCGAGTGCCCTTGGTCACAAGCTTGATTTGCCTTCCATCTTATGCTTCATTTGGACTATATGGGTGAGAGCCCTACTATTGCTCGTTATCAGTTTGTTGCTATAATTCATATATTAGACACTATTCTTCATCCTTTTGTGTCAAGCTGGATGAGTTTTACTATTCTTCTTGTGAGAGAACAGGAATGGTGAGAGACACTTAATGTTTCAGTAACATTGGGACTGACTTCTGATTGTGCACCTGTTTTGCCCCAGCACAGGTTTTTTCTTGTGTCTAAGTTTAGCTTTTAATTCACTGACCTACGCAGCCAGTATAATGTTATGCTTATGTAACTGTATTAGTTTGGTTGTGGCTGTTCACACTCTCTGTTCCAGAGGAATTACCACCCTGTAGGGGTACGAAAGCAAGAAATTCTCAGAGAGGGTTCCGCCACTAGAGGAGCCACGGGATGGTTCCTGTGGCTGAAGGTACCTTAGGGATCCCCTAAGGATAGAGCACTGCTGCTGGAGGAGGAGGGGAGGATGGTGGGGCAAAGACAAAATGCTTCACAGTGAGGCTGAGAGGAACTGCTTATATAGTTCAGGAAGTGGGAGTGGCTGGCTGCTTGGTCACCAAACTACAGGCAAAGCCTTTCAATTATTAACTTTTTTGGGGGGATTGTGGGGTGAGAAATTGGTGGTAGTTTTAAGCTAGTGTGCTTGTTGTGCTTGGTGTGTGTATGTGAGTGAGATGTGTACAGTTTGAAATGTGGATTTTTGTTGTGGTCACATTTATTTATTTATGTATTTATTTTTTAATATTTTGTTTGTTAGTGTCACTGGTAGTCAGGGTGTGTGTAGGATGTGTAGAGGCTCTTCTGCTAGACACACCTAATCTGTGGACCACCTGTGGGCACTCTTTCATTTTGCTGAGGTCCCACTGGTTCTCCCAGCATAGGTCCTCAGCCACTGCCTGGAACTGTGAATCCTATGTGGGGGTAGAATCTGCTGTACTGGAGGTCCTGGGTATGGTTGGGCAGGGGGGATTTGTGGTGATTAGAACCAGGAAATGCTTGTGGAAGAGTCGGAACCAGCACCAATGGATGTCATACCTAGTACCCCTCCCTGGGGCTATACCAAATTTCAACGGGCAGCAAGTAGTTCATCCAGCCTGTGCTGCTCTTCTCTTTTGGACTGTACTTTGAAATGCAAGGTCACTGAGGAATAAAACTCTGGTGATGTAGAATGCCATTGCCTATTCCTCGGCTGACCTTGTTTGCATCACAGAGACCTGGTTGGGCAATGATGCTGGCCATGTGGCGGCAGTATCTGTCCCCTCAGACAGTCACCATCCAGGCATGACTTCCTGCACCCCAGGTTAATCCTGTAAGGTAAGGTTCTTTTTTCCACATGGTTGCTTCTACTGGGAGTGAGAAGTTGATCTAGAGGTAGTGTGTTGTGACAGACAGGAAATGGCACATTCCCACATTGTATGGGCATGGGTGGTCATTGGCTCCTACCAATCATGTTTCACCAATAAGAGGATTCATATTACCCCCACTTAGGACCATCTCTCCATCTCATATTACATAAGTGAAGGCTGGGGGATAGGAAGGCATTGCCAAACCAGGTCACCTGCCTCAGTAAGTGGCATCATTGCAAGCCAACCTTCTGTGTTGCAGTTGCATGAAACCAAAGAGCCTCCCCATCCTGAGATAACTGTCCAGATAGATGTTGTATACCATCCCTGCTGGCTTCTGCTCCTGACATGCCATGTCTTGGATTCTAACCTGAGTCACCAGCATGCCAGGTTGAAACCTCAGTGCTCAGCACCCAGACTCTGCTGCTACTAACGCTTTCCGTGTCCAACTGAGAGCAGACTATAGCATCAGAGAAACAAGGCTCTGATATGTGGGGCACATTTGCAGACAATCCTATGTGAGTATCACTGGAAAAGAGAGTCTGTTTATGTGTGTTTGTGTGTGTGTGTGGGGGGGGGTTGTAGAAGGAAGTGATGGGATGTGTGATAGACAGCGATAGAATTTCAGCTCCCTGGGTTGTACTAAGACTGTAGCAGAGGTACAAGGCATGTGGGAAGCTGTAAATGTGTGGAAGAAAGGTAAGTAACAGGGTCAAAAGGCAAAAATGTAAGAAAAAAAGAAAACTGGGTAATTACTGTCTCCCACCTACTCAAGGACACATGCAAACCGATGCAGTTTTGAGAGCAAAGAAACTAAACCATCAGACCTAACTTGAGTCTTTGATTGATTCCTAAGGTTAATTTTCAATTTCTTTTTGCCACTAATATTTGACTATCAATGTAATTTTTTTTGTAACTATGGACATTTTATCTCCTATGCCAGGCGAGGGCTAGGTGTCAACGGACTGACCATCCTGTGCTCTTGTCCCCCGCCTTAGCGGGGGATCATGCAACATGGCAGAGGGGCTAGGATTTTTTTGGGTTATGGATGCAGCTACAGAAGTCTAAGTCCACACCCCTGGAGGATGCCCATGCAAAGATCTGTAGCCCAGGCAGGAAGCCGTGCAGAGTACACCACTTCTGCCAAGCACCGTACATCATCCTCCCCTCCCTGCACTGCTTCCCAACAAAGCAATACCTGAAACCCTCCCAGAGAAAGGAGAACTGCCATTAGGCTACTCAATCCAGCTCCTGCACCCCCTACCCCCAGCGAACCCCCGATGACCCAGGCTTGTTCCTGTACCCAGGTTGCTGGTGTAGCGCAAGGTGTGGTGTCCAGTGCCTCTACCCTCAGCGCCACCAGGCTAGTCCCATGTAATTTTCTTTGCGATGCAATCCACTTCAGCCCAAGATGCATGGCACTGGGTATCAGCAAAACTGACATGAGCAGTGGAAGTTGTCAGCGTGAGCATGAAGAGGTTTCCCATTTGATACATGGAGCAGAATAAGGTAAAGCATCAGGGAGAATTTACTTCACACAGAAGGATGGTGTCAGCAGATGGGGACCATTTGATCCATCTAGTCTGCCCAAGGTGGCTACCTCCTTCCCCTTTAATTGTTCAAGCCAAGCTATCCACACTGTTTGTTCCATGCTAGTTTAAATTCTCTTACTGTCTTCGCTGCCACCACCTATGCTGGCAGGCTGTTCCATGGGTCTATCACCCTCTCCGTGAAGAAGTATTTTCTATAGTTACTCCTGAACTTGCCTCCCTCCAGACGCAAGTTGTGCCCCTGTGTCCAAGTTCCTTTGTTTACTTGGAAGAGATTCTCTACCTTATTTATTCCCATGATGTATTTGAACACTTCTATCATATCTCCTCAATTTCTTCTCTGTTCTAGTGAGTACAATTCTAGTACCTTGAGCCTAGTTTCATACTGTATGTCTCATGGTGCAGCTCTTGCACCATTTTAGTAGCCTTCTCTGCACTGTCTCTAATCTGTCTATGTCCTTTTTCAGGTGTGGCCTCCAGAACTGGACACAGTATTCCAGGTGTGGCCTTACCAAGGATTTGTACAGTGGCATGATTATAGTACATCTTGCGTTCTGCTTATAATGTCCCTACTTACAGTATACACCCGAGGGTGTCACTTGCTTTCTGCACAGCTTTTTCACACTGTTTTGTGACTTTGAAGTCACTGGTGATGAGTACACCCAGGTGCCATTCCATCTTTGTCACTTCCAATTGGTGCCCATCCAGAGTGTGCTTTACCCATGGGTTTCGCTTTCCCAGGTGCATGACCTTACATTTCTTGACATTAAATTTTAAGTGCCAGTGTTTTGACCATTCCTCTAGTTTCCTGAGGTCAGCTACCATGCTTGTGGCCCCCTTCTGTGTAGCCACCCTGTTGCAGAGCTTTGCATCATCTGCGAACAGGCACACCCTCCCCTCCAATTCTTCTATGATGTCACTGATGAAGATGTTGAAGAGGATTGGATCCAGCACCGACCCCTGTGGTACACCCCATGTCACTTCCCCCTCTTGTGACAAAACCCCGTTGATCAAGACACTCTGGTTCCTATTCTGTAGCCAATTCCTAACCCAGTTGACTATCTTATGCCATAACCCTGTGTGCTGTAGTTTGTTTCCCAGTCTCCTGTGGGGGCTTTGCTGATGTCTAGGTACACTATGTCCACCGCACTGCCCTGGTCTATTGTTTTGGTAAACAAGTCAAAGAAATTAGTCAAGTTCATTTGATATGATCGACCTGCCATGAAGCCATGTTGCTTGGGGTCTAGTTTTCCCTCAGGTATTCCATTGTTCTCTCTTTTAGTAGTGCCTCCATAATTTTTCCCACTATAGCGGTTAGGCTGACTGGATGATAGTTTCCAGTATCCTCTTTGCTTCCTCCCTTGTACAAGGGCACTACTGTTGCTGTTCTCCAGTACTGAGGTACTGTGCCACTCTCCAGTGATTTATTGAATAGTTCTGCTAGTGGTGCTGCAATTTCTTCCCGTAGCTCCTTCAACACCCTTGGGTGAATACCATCTAGTCCCATTGCCTTATCAACCCTAAGTTTGTTTAGTTCTTCTAGAACCCTTTCCCTTGTGAAGGGGCTAGTGTCAGCCTCCTTGTTACTGTGTTCCACCTGCTTTAGTAGAGGTCCTTTATCTTCTACTGTGAATATGAAGCAGAAGAATTTGTTCAACACCTTTGCTTTGAGTTTGTCTTCTTCTACAATCTGGCCATCTTGTGCTGCTAATCTGACTATTCCTCCCTTACTCTTTCTCATTTCCCTCATGTATCTATAAAAGGTTGTATCTCCCTTATTGACTCTGTGTGCTATCTTTTCCTCTGTTTGTGCTCTGGACCTTCAAATGGCCCTTCCGGCCTCCTTGAGTTTATTCCTGTAATTGTCCATGTCAGTGTCCTTATGTGATTTTTTTATATTGCTTAAAGGCCCTCATTATTTTGGCTGCTATGTCCCTGGTGAACCAGAGAGGGTTCTTCCTTCTTTTTGATTTACTGATTTGACATGCACATTGTTCAGTAACTGTAGTTATGGCCTCCTTAAAATGTTGCCAGTCTTCTTCCACATTCCCCGAGCAACCCTTGGATAGCATTGATTTGATTTTTGATCTCATCTCTGGAAAGTTTGCTTTACAGAAATCAAGGATCTTGATTTTTGTGTGACATATAAAGGGAAGGTTAGATATTGGTCTGTAGTTTGCAGGGTGGTCTGGGTCCAAAGAAGCTTACTTCATGAGGGGTGTCACCACCGCCTGTTTTAGGGAGCTAGGAAACTCACCTGTTCCCAAGGAGCACCAGACTATCCGTGCTAGGACCAGACCAATTATGTCAGTACAACCCATAATCAGGGCAGTTGGTCCCGGATCCAAACTACAGCATCTAGGGTGCATACTCTGTGCAATCCGCATGACTTCCATGAGCTCAGCCAGACGAAGGTGCTCCAAAAGAACTGAGGAGCAGTGACCGAGCGCTGATCCAAAGCATCACCCATAGAGCATGCTGGCTGGAACTCTGCCCTGATGTCGGCCACCTTAGCTGCAAAGAATCAAGCAAGCTCTTCACACTCCACTTGTGAAAGGCTCTTCAAATTGCACAGTCTGTCTACAGTTTGAAAGAGCTGAGCTGGTCTGTTCTGAGCAGCCGCAATCTCCCCTGACAGGAACTCTCCCTTCTTACGGGTGATTGTGGATTGATAGACTTGATAATGATCCAACAATATAAGGTGGTTGGCATCAAGGGCAGATTTCTGCCAGCAATGCTCTAACCTTCGATGGGCCCTTGAAGGAGCTGAGGAGGGTGGGTCGAAGGCTAGAGAGAGCTTGGTGAAAATCCTGCCTTGATGCTGACAGGCTTAGATTGATGGAACATTATAAGATCTATCAATCAGCAATAACCCATAAGAAGGCAGAGTTTCTGTCCTGGGAGATTGCTGCTACATGAAATCGACCAGCTCAGCTCTTTCAGACTGTAGACAGACTGTGCAATCCAGTCTGTCTTCAGTCTGGAATAGGTTTTTCATAAATAAAATGTGATGAGCTTGCTCGATTTTTTGCAGATAAGGTTGCCTGCATCAGGACAGGGATTGGCCCATCTCCCTCTATGAGGGATTGCAGAGACTGGTGGGAGGTTGCGTATACCCGGTCTGTCTGGTCCAACTTCAGTCAGCCAGAATTCTTGTACATTGTGAGGATTGTCCAGACTTTGCGACCAACCAGTTGTAGTTTGGATCTGGGCCCTACACCACTATTGGTATGTTGCGTAGATGTTATCTGCCCGATCCTTGCTAAAATTATCTGGTGTTCCTTGAAAAAGGGTTTTTTTCCTGATCCCCTCAAGGAGGTGGTCATTCGACCACTCCTTAAAAAACCTTCCTTGGATCCAGACTGTCTAACAAACTACAGACCTGTCTCTAATCTACCCTTTGTGCGTAAGGTTATTGAGAAGGTGGTTGCGTTGCAGCTGGATGACCATCTTACAACCCACAATTTCCTGGATGTTCTCCAGTCTGTGTTTAGGAAAAGACATAGCACAAAGACGGCCTTTGTTCGGGTGTTAAATTATCTCCTAATCGCAAGAGATTGAAAGGCTCGTACTATCTTAGTCCTTCTTGATCTCTCAGCGGCATTCGACACTGTGGATCATGGTTTGCTTTTGGAGTGCCTGTGGCATTTCTGTGGATTATCTGCCACAGTTTTAAGTTGTTTTTGATCTTTCTACACAGGCAGGTTACAGAGGTTGTCACTGGAATTTATTCCTCTGATGTCCTCCCTCTGTCCTGTGGGGTGCCGCAGGGCTCCATATTGGCACCCATGTTGTTTTCAGTGTACATGCTGCCATTGGGAACTATCATTAGGAAGTACAGTTTGGGTTTTCACTGCTATGCAGATGATACCCAACTGTATAAGTCCTTTATGCCCAGACAGGATGATGCAGTCTCTGTGCTTAACAACTGTCTAACTGA
This sequence comes from Neoceratodus forsteri, assembly GCA_016271365.2. Lineage (NCBI taxonomy): Eukaryota > Metazoa > Chordata > Ceratodontiformes > Ceratodontidae > Neoceratodus > Neoceratodus forsteri. Next base: position 679,693,375 of record CM057454.1, read on the forward strand.
GATCAAAGACTGGATGAGCACTAGCTGGCTGAGGTTAAATCCAGACAAGACTGAAGTGTTGGTTGTGGACCTGGGTCATCCGGCGGCAGGTCTTGGGTCTGGGCTTCCTTCTGGTCTATGGATTGATGGTGCCCAGCTCATGACCTCAGAACAGGTGCGTAACCTGGGTGTTATTTTCGATAGCGGCTTGACTTTGAAATCTCAGGTCTCTGCTGTTGTTAAATCTTCCTTTTACCATCTAAGGACTATCACCTGGGTGAAACACCTGGTTCCTCCGGCTGACCTCCCTATATTGGTCCACGCCTTCATAACCACCTGCTTTAATTATTGCAATACCCTCTACCTAGGGCTTCCTGGAGTTGATATCTGCCACTTGCAGCTGGTGCAGAATGCAGTGGCCAGGCTTTTGACTGGTACATCTAGGACTAGTCATATCATGCCTGTGCTGCGTGAACTGCACTGGCTGCCAGTACAGTGGTGGATCACCTTTAAGGTTGGCTTGCTGACCTACAAAGCTCAACATGAGTAGGAACCCCGATATCTGCAAGAGCTCCTGATTCCCCACTACCCCGCCGTTCACTCTGATCCACTGACAAGGGATTGCTGGAGATTCCTAGGGTTCATTTGAAAATATCTGGGGCTCGTGCCTTTTCCTATGCTGCACCTACCTTGTGGAATTCTCTACCTTGTCGGTTGAGAGAATGCCCGACCGTCATGAGTTTTAAATCAGATTTTAAGACCTATTTGTTTTATCAAGCTTTTTCTGTATGATTTGATTTGTTATCATTTTTATTGGATTTTTTTGTAAAGCACCTTGATAAGCTGAAAGGCGTTCAAGAAATAAAAATTACCTTACCTGACCTTCATCCCAGTCACCGCATCTCCTTCAAGGTCCCATCAAACCAAGGGGACTGAGGGCGAAGGGAGAGCAGGTGAATGCGGACAGGAGCAATGACATCCAGGGCCTCAGAGATGGCCTTATTATAGGCCACCACTAAAGCCTCTGGGTCATTGTTTGCCAATGGAAGAACCAATAGGTCAAGCACTGCTGCCAGGCCTTCAGAGCTTATATCTTGTAAAGGGCGGTGCCTGACCATCTCTACAGGGTTTGGCCTGCAAAGGGGGGTGCAAAAACTGAACCCCACAGTGAAGTGATTGGACCATCTGACAGGTTCCACCCCCAAATCGAAGGCTTCGATCCCCAGGAGGAAGACTAGGTCAAGAGAGCGACCATGTTTATGGTTGGCAGTGGTAACAATCTGTGTAAGACCCAGTGATGACATCAACTGGAGGAAATGCTGTAAAAATTGCAAGAGTTCTTTATTGACCCAGGCGTTAAAGACACCCAGGACCATCAGTCTGGGCCACTTAAATGCCATGTCAATCACAAAGTCTGCTACTTCCTGAAGGAAACGCTTCTCATCCCCGAGTGGATGGTAAATGAGGGTGATCCTACAACCTACACATGCCACCACTGTACACTCAAATGACCCAGCCTCCTCAACTGGAACATTCGTGAGGCCCAGTTCAGTCTTAAAACAGACCACAACCTCCCCCCACGATACAATCTCGGTCTGTGTATCACAGAGTACCTGGCTGAAGTTGCGGCCTCTAATATGGGGCCAGAGTTCTCATCCAGCCAGGTCTCAGTGATGCATGCCAGGTCCACCGTCCCACAAGATCTGCAATAATTGCAGTCTTGTTATTAACATCGCCTGAGTTGGATGGACTTCCAAGGCCGCCTGAACTGCCTGCCCACCTATATTGGTGGTGCCCTTGGGTATGGAAACCAGACATGGAGAACCACAATCCAAGTTCCATTTTGCCCCAGGGCATCTTCTGGTTTTTACAACCCCGATGCGGTGGCCCCGCTCGTTCACCCTCCACTGTTTGCACCCCCTAATCCCCCTTCCTTCGGCGAGCAATACCCAGTGCTCTACAGCATTGGTAGGTTGTGAAAAGTAGCCAGGGGGAGAAAAAAGGGTGGAGGGCATGAAGAACGGAGGATGAGAAGCGCACAACCGAAGAAACAGGCCTCCGACACATGTTAATGAGTACCAGTCAGAGACAAGTACACCTAGCCTAATAATAAATAATAAAATATTTATTAAATTAAATTATTCAGATCTCCTGAAACATGTTTTTGTAGTCGCTCTGTGAAATCACCTTTCAGATGGGAGTTACAAAAATTCCACCTGTCTTGTCCATACTAAACTGAAAATTTGTTGTCAACATATCAAAATAGGAAGAAGTTAACAAGAAACATTGAATTTTTTCAGTTTACTCATAAATTCGTGATTTTTGCAGATTTTGGCCCCAAATTTTCAACAAGCCCTTTTTTCTCTCCAACTCAAGAACATGACAAGTATCATTTTCCAAATCCTCTCTGAAACGTTTTCACAGATGCTCTGCAAAATCACCTTTTGGGTGGATTTTTAAAAACTTCAAGCAGTCTTGATGATAAGGTGGAGTCATAAAAAGATGATATTTAAAATTTGGGGTCAAAATGTCAAAAAACAGCGTTATGAGGAAATGTTGAATTATTTCAACAGTTACTCATACATTTGTGATTTTTGCAGATTTGGGCCCCAAATGTAAAACATAGCCCGTTTGTTCCCCATTCGAACTTGACAGGTGTCATATTTTATATCCCTTCCAAAATGTGTTTTTGCGATCACTCTGCAAATCTTCTATCAGACAGGATTTACAAAATTCCACTTGTGTTGATCATACTGTAAGGCGGGGTCACAAAAAAACATATGTTGAAAATTGGGGTTAAACTGTAAAAAAAAAAAAAAACGACTTGAAGAAAAGTTGATTTTTTTCCAACATTTACTCATTAACTGTTTAATGATTTGCAGATTTTGCCCACGAATTTTCAACACAGTCTTTGTGTTATTCCACCTCATGAACATGACAGGTATAAGACAGGTATAATTTCTAAATCCCCTCAAACACGTTTTCACGGTCTCTCCAACAATCACCTTGTGCTGTGATGCACATGGGGCGTAAAAACCAGCAAGCTACTTACACTCTGGGGGGGAGGAAATTAAGACAACTGAGCAGGGAAGAGATCTGGGGATAATAATATCAAACAACCTGAAAGCAGGTAACCAATGCAGCAAAGCGATGGGGAAGGCAAATGGAATGTTGGTGTGCATCAGGAGGGGCATAACCAGCAGAAGGAGGGAGGCAATCATGCCTCTTTATAAAGCCATGGTGAGGCCTCACCCAGAGTATGGGGTCCAGTTCTGGAGATTACATCTATGTAAGGACATTGATGGAATAGAGAGGGTACAGCAAAGGGCAACCAAGATGGTGTAAGGCATGCAGGGGAAGTCATATGAGCAGAGGTGGAGGGAACTGGATCTGTACCCATTGGAGACGAGAAGGGAGATTGGGAACATGACTGAAACTTTTAAGTACATAAAGGAGATCAACAAGGTGAAGAATGGAGCTTATTTGAAAGGAAGGAGGGGGCTAAAACTAGAAGGCATAGTCTAAGATTAGAAGGAGGAAGATATAAAGGTAACGTGAGTGAGTGTTTCTTCACGGAGAGGATGGTGGAGGCCTGGAATAAACTACCAGAGGAAGTGGTGGGGGCTAAAATGGCAGAGGGATGTAAGAGGGCATGGAACAGACACGTGGGGTTGCTAGGTGGGGAGAAGGAGAGAGCTTATCCTATGAGTGAAGGGGAATAAGGCAGACTCAAATTGCCAGTGGTTCCTTTTCAGCCATCGGATTTCTATGATTTTATGATTCAAACAGAATTTGAAAAATGCCACCTATCTTGATCATAACATTGGGTCAGAAAAAGATCATGTTGAAAATTTGGGGTCAAAATGTGAAAGAAAAACAACTAAGTTGTGAAGAAACATTGAATCTCTCCAACATTTACTCATAACATTATTGCTGCAGATTTGGGGACCAAATTTTCAACATTTTCCTTGTGTTACCCCTCCCCATGAACATGATAGGCGTCATTTTTCAAATATTCCAAAACATGTATTTGCAGTTGCTCTGCAAATCATCTTTCTGATGAGATTTAAGTTCCACCTGTCTTGATCTTAATGCGAGATCATAAAAAACTATGTAGGAAATTTGGGCTCAAAATGATGGAGCCCACTAAAATTGAGATATTGCCTCTCAGCTGGCCTATCAGTCAATACATTGTAAAAATGGGTAAACGTTGGGTCCCCACTGAAAGTGAGATATTGCCTCTCCACTGTGCTATCCTGGGTAAATACAGTGTTAAAAATGGATACAAGCAGGATCCCAAAAAACATGAGATATTGCATCTCAGCTGGCCTATCCTGGAAAAATACATCTTAAAAAAATGGATAAAAGCAGCACCCCAAGCCGGCCGGGTAGTACAATGGTGGTGGCCCACAGTACAGTGACACCAAATTCCCGAAACCCAAAAAAAGATCATTACAGTGACGTCTGCAGTTTCCCAACGCAGATTCTCCCAGTGTTCTTCCCCCTCCCCGAAACAACTCTGACCTGGAGCTGATTATATTTAAAGCAGGGGGTGTGGAGGTCAGAGCCAAAAACACATTAGTTACTGACAGCACAATGCTGAGTGTCAGCATTGTGCCGTCACTGTCATGGATGTCTGCAGAGTTATGTCAACAAAACATGGTGCTTCCACACTGTGGTAGTGCCACCACTTGCTCTACCAGCGACATGCATTCTGGAATTAGCATGGGTCATTGGGGGCTGTCTGAGGGAGGAAGGATTAAGCATCCCAGGTACTGTTCTCCTTCCGCAGGGAGATGAGGATGTTATTCCCAGTGCATGACTGCTGACTGTAGGAGAAAAGTCAGAAGCACAACTGAGAGCATCAGAAGGGATGGGGTTGCTGTTGGACACCTGTCATGCATGCGTGCCACTGCACATATGTGTGACCACCTCATTGCACCACACCACCCTGGAGGAGAACATCAGGTAGCAGAAAAAAAATGCAGGCTCTTGCACAACTGACATAGGTGGTGACCCAGCCATTTGTAGTCCTGAATAAGTGGCGCATAACCTGTAAGTCCATGAGAAGGTCAGTGATGGGGCTGGGGAGTGTCATCAAATGAGACCAGAATGAGAAACAGCTTTGTAGAAAATAAAAAAGCAGGACCCCACTGAAAACAAGATAATCATCTTAGTTGTGCTATCCTGGCTAAATACATTGTAAAAATGTGTAAAAACAGGACCCCACTAAAAATTAGATAATGTTGATGTTGTAGCTTGTAACAGCATGCAAGCAAACATGGTTGGCATTGATAAATGCTTGCTTCATTATGCTTTTGTCATTTGTAATTAAAAAAATTCATATTTCCAGCATAAAAAAGACAATATCTACTCAAAATAACATACCAGGGATTCTTCCTGTAAGACTAATATGTGAACCACACAAACAACAAACCACACATCCACTGAAATTTTCTGTTTTAGTGAGCAAACACTTGTTTTTTTATGCTTTTGTATCAGTAGTTCATACTAAAACTAATTAACTGGTTTACCTCACAAAAGCAATGTGCATACAAAACCATAACAAAATGAACATTTTTTATGTTTGCATGCACATGCATGCGCAGCAAACATTTTCTTACAAATAACCATATTTCAGAGGTGTGTAATTGTCGGGTCCAATGAAGTTCAAGCTACAGTACAGTGGGCTTGACTGTGAAAGGCCAATAATCAGCCAGGCTGATAACGATACTAGTCAGTGCTTACAAGGCAGAAGCTTCTCAGAAACATAGAATTTAACAGTAGATAAAGACTTAGCCCACCTAGTCTGCCCATATTTCCCTGCCTATAGTATCAACGCAGATTCTTCTTGATCTCTGACCCCCTTCCCTTTCCCTAAGATTCCCTTATGCCTATCCCATGCATTCTTGAACCCCACCACTGTTTTTGCCCCCACAACCTCCACTGGAAGACTGTTCCAGGAATCCACCACTCTTTCTGTGAAAAAGAATTTCCTCACATCACTCCTGAATCTACCCCCCTCCAGCTTCTTGTCATACCACTTCTCCTTGAGCACCTTTTTTTCTGAAAAATACTTCCCTCCTGTACATTATTTACCCTCATGAGGTATTTAAAGTTCTTTATCATATCCCCCTTCTCCCTTCTCTCTTCTAGGGTGTACATATTTAGGTCCTCAAGTCTCTCCTCATAGGGCTTCTGATGCAGACCCTGCACCAATTTAATTGCCCTCTTCTGGACTGCCTCTACTCTGTCTATGTCCTTCCAGAGATATGGGCTCCAGAACTAGACATAGTACTCTAGGTGGGATCTTACTAATGATCTATACAGAGGCAACACCACCTCCCTCTTTCTGTTGGTAATATCCTCCCTATGTACCCAAGTATCCCACTAGCCCTCCCAACTGTCTTGTCCCACTGCCTTGCCACCTTTAGGTCATCCAATATGATTACCCCAAGGACTGTTTCATGCTTGGTGGTCATCAGTATCCTACTCTTCCCATTTTGTACTCTGCCCTTGGGTTTCTGTGCTCCAAGTGCATTACTTTGCACTTTTTTGCATTGAAACCCAGCTGCCATACCCTTGACCACTGCTCAAGTTTCTTCAGGTCTCTGTTCATTCTTTCTACCTCTGGAATGGCCACCCTATTGCAGATTTCTATGTTATCTGCAGAGAGACAGACCTTTCTTCCTTTCCAGCTTCTCTGCAATGTCACTTATAAAAACATTAAAGAGAACTGGTGCCAGCACTGATGCCTGAGGTAACCTGCTGGTCCCCTTCCCTCCCTACCTCTGAGTGAACTCCGTTTACTACCATCCTCTGCTGCCTCTCCCCTAACCAATTTCTTACCCAGTTTACCACCTTTGGAACCACTTCTAAACACCCCAGCTTTCTTACTAGCCTTCTGTGTGGAACAGTGTCAAAAGTCTTACTGAAATCTACAGTAGGTAGGCCATGTCCACTGCTCCACCCTGATCTAATTTGTCCCCAGTCAAAGAAATCTATCAGATTCATTTGACATGACCACCCACCCCCCCGTGAAGCCATGCTGCCTCAGGTCTTGCTACCTGTTGGATTCAAGATATTCCACAATCCTTTCCTTCAGTAGTGACTCTATTAACCTTCCCAACACTGATATCAATCAGGATAACTGGCCTAAAATTCCCAACATCTTCCCTGCTACCACGTTGGTAAACTGGGACTACATCTGCTCTCTTCCAGTCCTTTGGAACCACTCCTGTTTCCAATGAGCTATTAAACAGCACTGTCAGAGGTGCGGCCAGTATCTCCCTCAATACCCTTAGATGCACCCAATCTGGTCCCCCTGCTTTGTCCACTTTCAAATTAGCTAGTTCCTTCAGGACACTGTTCTATGAAAATGGACTAGTGTTCACCTCCCTCCCTCCCTCCAATGCTCCTGTTACTTTTTTGTGGCCCCTCTTCTGCTCCTTCATCTGTGAACACTGAACAAAGGTATTTGTTCAGGATGTCTGCCTCTTCCTGGTACCTCTCTGCATAGACCTCGAGGTTGTGGACAACTTTAAGTATCTAGGCATTTGGCTAGACTCCATACTATCCTTTGCTACCCACACGGAATCACCATCTAAAAAGCTGAAAACAAGACTAGGGTTCTTTTTCAGGAACAAATCCTTATTTCCCGAAGAAATCAGGAAAAGACTAATACAGGTCACCTTCCTTCCGTTCATTGACTTTGCGGATGTCATCTACAATAACAGTGCAGCATCTCACCTCCACAAGCTTGACATCCTATGCCACTGTGCCCTACGCTTCATAACTAAAGCGCCTTATAGAACACTCCACTGAACTCTCTACTCAGCAGTGGTTTGGTCTTCCTTCACAACAAGAAGAATGCTCCACTCTAGCACCTGGGCCTTGAAAATTCTGTTGCACAAACTGCCTCCTTACATCACTTCCCTCTTTCATAGATCCCACAGCTGTTATTCTCTGTGTAAAAATAACTACATCCTATTAGATGTGCCCAGGACACGTAACCGTCATGACAGAGCTGCAGTTAGCTATGCCATCCCAGCCTACTGGAACAAAATTCAAATGTCCCTCAAGCTCGCTGAACTCGTCTCTGTTAACTCCTTCAAATCCTTGTTCAACAAGCTGTACAAGAAAACCTGCCACTACCTCAGTGGGTAGGTCTACCCGCCCAACTAACCAGTTTTCAGCACTTCACCCTGTCTCCCTCCATACTCCCCTTCACATTCCCCCCTCAACTTAGCCAGCAGTAGCAATCACCACCACAGTCCCCCAGCCCTCCTCACAAGTTCTATGACTTCCTACTGCTTGATTGTCCTGCAATGGAGTCTCTGGTGCATTACCCTCCAAGTGCTGTCCAACCAGCACCTGGACCACCCTCTGCTTTACCACTGTACCCCTATGTACCTGTCTCCCACTGTTGTCTGCATATACCCCTACTTTCCCCACAGTCCCCTGATATTGTTGTCCCTCCATAACAGTATTTCCTATGTCAAAATATTGCAATTAATTTAACTGTCTCTTATTATGCTTTTTGCTTTTACTCATTGTATTGTACTGGTTACATTAATTGTACTTTACTCATTATACTGTTTATGTATTGTACTGTCCTATCAGGACTTCCTTGTAAATGAACGTGCTCAATGGAGTTTTCCTGCAAATAAACTTGAACTTAAACTAGTCCCCCCCTTCCATGTTTAATCTTTTGATCCAACCCCTAGTCTTCCTCCTTTCACTTACATACCTAAAAATTTCATTCTTGTCCCCCTTCATCACCACCTGGGATATTCTCTTCAGTTTGTGTCTTCACGCTCCTTACTACTTTCCCTACTTCCCTCTGTTTCCCCTGATACACCTGCCTATCCTCATCCCTCTGTGTCCCCTTATACCTTCTGAATGCTACCCTTTTAGTCTTCACCTTTTCCATCACCTCTTTCAAGAACCATAGTGGTCTCTTTTTCCTCTTGCTTTTGCTCACTTGCTTGACGTAAAGGTTTGTTGCCTTCCTTATGGCCCTTTTCAGCTTCACCAACTGTTCCTCCACCCCACCACGATCATCTTTGGTTTTTTTTACTCTTTGGTAACCAGATAAGGCTCAATAGGTACAAGAGTCTGTATTCAGGGGCGACCTGGGAGCACTGGGGGGTCAAGTGACTTGTTCAGAGTCACACAGTACACAAGTGGAGGTTCTGGTATTCAAACCCAAGTCTGCTGGATGTACCAAGCTCATTCACAACTCGTTACTCTAACCTCCAGGCTATACTGCCAGACCCATCTGCCCCACCAGGTCATCCCTGAGGCATTCACCCATCTTTTTAAAATCTACCCTTCTGAGTCCAGGATCTTCAACCTTGTGTGGTTCAGTTATGTGGCTGTCCTTATATTGAAGTGCAGTGTACAGTGATCGCTGTTCCCCAGGTGGCCTCCTACCTTGACATCTGCAACACTGTTCCTGTTAGTGAGTACCAGGTCCAGTATTACCCCATCATGACTGGGTTCACTGACTAGTTGCCTGAGGAACACCCCCTGCAGGGAGTACAGGATGGCCCTGCTTCTAGCAGAAGCCGCAGCTTGGAGATTCCAACCTACTTCCGGCAGATTGAAGTTCCCCCACCAGCAGCACCTCCCCCGTTTCTATCATCTTGCCAGTAGCCTCCTTATGCTGGAGGTCTGTAGACCACACCAGTTCGAATAGCGGCTCCATTCCCCATCTCTAGGGAGACCCACAGTACCTCTGCTCCCCCTGTGGTCCCTGTATCTCCTTTGCTTTTATGCCTTCCATCACATAAAGCATCACACCTCCTTCTTTCCTTCCCACCCTGTCCCTCCTGAACTGAGTATAGCGTGGTATGGACATGTCCCAGTCATGGTTTTCAGTGCATCAAGACTCAGTAATGGCCACAATATCCAGGTTGTCCTCTGCCATTATGATCTCTGGGTTTGAAGGAATATTATTTCCTAGACTTCTAACATTCACACACATGGTCTTCCAGATTTTGTTACCACTCTGTTTGTTACGTCCCTTTTTCCATTTTTCCCTCTGTCCTGCCCCCCTCTCTTTTTAATGCTTTAGTTCCCATTCCCCTTCAGTTCTACCACCCTGCTTCCATTACTAATTTCCACCCTGCAATATTCTATTCCCCTAGGGTTCTCCCTACTTTCTACTTCAGCCTGTGGGGGGTGAGGTTACTGCCTTCCTGATTTCTTCCACCACCACCCTTGGCTCAGGAACTCGAGTGCAAGCTTTCTGTATTGCTGCAATCTGCTCAGTGAGACTCACCAGCCATTTCTGGATCTTCTGCATTCTGAGGGAACTCTCTCTTCTGTGGGCATCTGGGGAGGGGGGACCTCATAACTTTTCAGTCCTCTCATTCCTATACCTTTTTTGTGATCTGACCTTCTTCTTTCATGAGTCATGAAAGAACTCATGAAAGAAGAATCTGGACTCATGAAAGAAGATGGTGGACTTATTTTTTTCCCATTGTTCTTTCATGAGTCTACCTTCTTCTTTTATGATCACAAAAAAATAACAAAAGAAGATGGTGAAAAAAAACAAGTCCAAATTCTTCTTTCATGAGAAATCATCTTCTTTCATGAAATTTTTGTGAGCTCGCAAAAGAAGGTGCCTTCTCACGAAAGAAAAAACTAAGTCCAAAAGCCTCTTTTGTATGGCCCTATTCTTCTTTTGTATGGCCAATTGGCCATATTCTTCTCTCCTGAGTTGTACAGTGGGTGCCTGTTCCAGGTGCGGGAAGATGAGGTGGTTGACTGTTGCCTAGCAACCATTCTCCGTCTCCAGATACTGCCTAAGCTGTGTGTCAGAGTGACTGGGGAAGTGAGTGGCCAGCTATAGGCCAGGCATGGGCTATGTCTCAGTAGAGACATGTAGTTATAGCAGCTATTAAGCTGTTTTTATTCTGGTTTCAACCTGCATTTTTGCACAAGTCTGGAGCAGATACTGGAAGTGGTGAGGGGAACAGCTTCCATATCAGGGCCATAAGAGAAGGCTCACTCACCAGGATCTCCACTTGTTCTGAGTAGGTGTGATTCAGGTTGGAATTCCTGTATGATACAGTGCCTCAGCATTGCATTTTAAATAAAGAGGACAGCAGGTACCTGTTCCAGGTGTGGGGAGATGAGGCGGTTGACTGTTGCCTAGAAACCACCCTCCATTTCCAGATACTGCCTAAGCCATGTGTCAGAGTGACTGAGGAAGTGAGTGGCCAGCTATAGGCCAGGCACAGGCTCTGTCTCAGTAGAGACTCATAGTTATAACAGTTGTTAAGCTGTTTCATCTAGTTTTAACCTGCATTTTTCCACAAGTCCAGAGCAGATACCGGAAGTGGTAAGGGTACCAGCTTCCATATCAGGGCCATAAGAGAAGGCTCACTTGTGAACATCAGCAAGCATGCAGTGGAAGTGATTCTGTCAGAGGCAAGCTGCTTCTGCCTACATCCACTGAGGGAGGCAAGGGAGGTGGTCACTCCTTATAGATTTTGAACCAGTTCAAGGAAGTGAATATAGCAAAATTTCATATTTCTTTCATTTTTAAACAAGGTCTTTTAAAATTTTAAACACTTCAGTTATTGGTGTCTATACGTGAATGAACAGGTAGTGACAACCTGGAGTTGTTCATATATATATATATATATATATATATATATATTTGTAATAGATAACCCACTCTTAGGTGTGATGGTCATGCTCCTGATATATGCTGCGCCTTGGTGTGCTTTAATACATGAAGCCGTGGGCGGAGTGCGTCAGCCACCGAGGCGCATATCAGTCAATGACACACACTGAAGATTATCTATCTTATAAAATAACGAAAATTGTTTTGGAGGGGTAAAAGAGGTTGTGCAGTGCGTGCTCTGATATCAGCCGGTCACCTGATGATGTTTGTCCAATGCCATTGATGCCATTGATTCTTTTTTTCTTATCCATTTTATATATATAGATAAAGATATATATATACATTTGTGGGTGCAGAGCCTTTTGCCATACAGTGCCAGGTTTAGTTTATTTTATTTTGAATGGTTTAAAGAAATGAATGGAAAATGCTTTGTTCCCCCTTCCCTCTCCTATTTCAATCCCCCCCCCCACGCATCCCTTCCATCCCTATATATATATATACACACACTTTTATGGATAAAATTACTGTAATTTGAACTATTTACTCTCAGTGTACTGACTAGTTCTTTTTTCCCCTTTGATACTATTTTCCTTAGATTTTTTTAGTTTCCAAAAACATTAAACCCTAATGGGTTCATCCTATTGTGAGATCTCTTTCTCTTGTTTATTAATTTGTTCATCTTTACCTATTTGCTTTAAAATGTAATTTAGGATCTAATTTAACATTTATTGTCTGCAATAGTTAATCCACTACTGGGTAAATTGGATGACATGTTTTACAGCTAAAATTACTATTTTGACTATTGACAGGTCATTTGACTTTGGCAAGATACTTGACCTCCTGGTAAGAAGGTAAATACTATGAGAGCTGTATAAGACACATGTATTCCTATGATCACTGTTTGAAAAAATGTTTCTAATTGAGTACAAACTTTCTAAAATCCCCCACCACACACACACACTCTCCTTATCCTATGTGTATCTTATGTAATAATAGTGTCACATGCATTTTGTAGGAAAAGAAGCTTCATTTATGGAGCATATTATAAGATATAGTTACCTGGTACAAAACTAATTTACTGTTTTTTACTAAAGAGAATCCTCCAGTCTTTGTATTTCCCTTGATTAAATATTGCTTCATGGAATTGAATGTTACATAGTATCACATCAGATTTGTGGTTAATGTCACTTTAAATTTTTTTTGTAAATATGTAGCACATTTTCCAAGCACATCAGACACGCTCCCTGAGGAAGGCCCACTTTGGGGTTGAAGCACTGGGGCATTGTTTGTCCAGGCTATCTTGCCAACATTACATTGCACTATTGCATTTAAAAATCACAGAACTGAGTGCCAAGCTTTTATTTTTTTGTTTTATTTTTAAACTATTGTTGGAAACAGTGCCAGCATGGAGAGTAATTTAATATGTTGTAAGTCCTGCAACATACTGCCCTTGGTCATGATATAAAAACTTTATTTGCAAGAACTGCATATTAATTATTGAACTAAGGGAGGAGATTGAAAGCTTGAATAAAGGACTTGAAGTCCACTATGAAATCTTCAGGCTAGAAAAATGTATAGACAGTACATCACAGCAACTTTTACATAGTACAGAGTTGACTGTTGGGGCATTCCCTAACTGGGAAATAAATAGTGGAAATGCTGACAAACGAAAAAGACCATTTGAAAGGGAGAATGGAAGTGATATGGAGGAAAATATTGAAGAGTGGTGCAAGGTAGAGGGAGGCACTAAAAGAAGGAGGAGGCTAACTATAGGAGATGGGACTGAGTTGAAGAATAGATACTCTGCTCTCCAAGTACATAGTGAGGATGAGAATTTAAGTGAAATAATTCAGGTAAACAAAGAAACAGTATCCCAGACTGCTTCAGCATTGCTGAAGGAGGCTAATCCTGGGATTGTGGAACCTGTAGGCCCAGGGCAAAGGGCAACTGAACCAAGCACATTTAGGCTTGAGCCAGGCACAACTAGGCCACAGACTACAAACAGAATATATTCCCCTGATATGTAAATAGGAAAAAAGAGATGTGGTGGGTGGCAGGATGAAGAGATATATTGTGGTCCTGGGGGACTTGATGCTAAAATACACTGACAAATTGATTTGTCAGGGTAGGAAATAATCTACTATGGTGGCATCTCTATAAGGCACTAAAATACAAGATGTCCTGAATAATCTGATAGGTTTCCTGGAGGGTTCAAAAAATCTGATCACTGCCCTGCATTTTGGGACAAATGTTGGGAGGAGAAGGAGGGAGCTAGAGATTCAAAGCGATTTTGAATGGGTGGGGCAAACTCTAAGGGACATGCATTGTGAGGTTATAATCTTGGAGATACTCCCAATACCAAGGGCAAGTCTAAGAAAGATGAGGGAGATTATTCAATTTAATGGATGGCTCAGAAGGTGGTATGAGAGAGAGGGGCTTGTCTTCTTACAGAATTGGAACAGCTTTAAGGACATAAGGCTAGATGGAAGGGGTGTGCTGCATTTAAATCACTATGGTACAAGACTACTGGAACTAGAATCAATACAAATATTAAGAACTGTTTAATAAATCGGGGTCAAGGGGAGAAGGTACAAACTTCAAATAGGATTAACAGCTCAAACCTACCATCAGACAATAAGTTTGATAAGGATACGTGGAGATGTCGGCCTATAAACACCAGAAGCCTTACCAAGAAAAAGGATGAACTTAAATACATCCTAAAAAGGGATAGGATTGACATCTGTGCAATGACAGAGACTTGGACTAAGGATAATCTCTGCTGGATACAAATTAAAGGTTTTTGTCTGTTTAATAAAGAGAGGTCAGCTAAATCTGGAGATGGTGTTGCCAATGTCAATGGATCATTGTCAAGGGAGGGTAGGGTGACCAGTGGCATCCCACAGGGATCGGTATTGGGACTTATCCTATTTAACATATTTATAGCAGACATAGTGAATGGACTAACAGGGAAGGTTTGCCTGTTCGCAGATGATACAAAACTCTGCAACAGAGTGGACACAAGGGAAGGAGCAGACAACATGGAAGCTGACCGTAGAAGGCTAGAGGATTGGTCCAGGGACTGGCAGTTACAATTTAACACCAAAAAGTGTAAGGTAATGCACTTGGGAAAGAAGAACCCTGGAAAAAAGTACACACTGGGAGGACATCAACTGGAGGAGACACAAAAGGAGCGAGCTCTCAGCGTAATCATCACTGACAAATTAGAGGTAGAAAAACAATGCAAGAAAGCAGCACAAAAAGCAGGTGGCATCTTCGGATGTATAAGTAGAGGTATTTCTAGTAGAAAGAGGGAGGTTATCATGCCCCTCTACAGGTCTTTGGTGTGGCCACACTTGGAGTACTGCATTCAGTTCTGGAGACCTCACCTCAAGAAGGACATTGACCATTTGGAAACGGTGCAGAGAAGGGCTACTAAGATGGTGCATGGACTGCATCACAGGTCATATGAAGCAAGACTCAGGGAGCTGAACCTATACTCCCTTGAGCACAAAAGAAACAGAGGGGACATGATTAAAACATTTAAGTACATGATGGGATTTAACGCAGCTCAGACAGGCAATCTATTTCAACAGAACACGGCAGCACACACGAGAGGGCATGATATGAGACTGGTAGGAGGAAGGCTTAAAAGCAACCTCAGGAAGTACTTCTTCACAGAGAGAGAGTGATAGACCCATGGAACAGCCTGCCCCAGAAGGTGGAAGAATCAAAGACAATCAGGGAGGTCAAACTTGCATGGGACAGGCATAAGGGACAAGTTAGAACAAAGGCTGCATAGCGAGGGGGGTAGTTTCTAGGGCAGACTAGCTGGATTTCACAGTCCCCATCTGCCAACACTTTTCTTATGTTCTTAAAACCATAAAGCTTTGTATGGCTATGTGAATCAAATAAGGGGCAGCAGCATACAGGTGGGCACACTGGAGGATATGGGTGGCACCCTAGTAGTAGATGAGAAGGACATAGTCCAAGTATTTAATTAGGCAATAAGGCATGACAGGGTGTGGGTTGTGCTGGGATAACCTCATGCCTGGGGTGGTTGGGCACAAGGTCGCAGGCCGAGTGCATCCAATGCTCCAGGCGTGAGGTTATCCCAGCACAACCTAATGAATAATTATTATCTAATAGCTCATTTGTAAAATAAGCATAAAAAAGATGAAAAAATACATTTAAAGTAATTTATTTGTCATTTTTTGAATGCGTAGGTATACTTTATAAAAAAAAATAGTGCAGATTTATTGTTTCAGCTAGTAGCTGGAGCTGCAGTTTTTTTGCTGTGGCTTTTGTCTCTCTAAAGCAACCCTTGTTACTGCAGACAGTTTTTGTTACTGTGCCTGTGCCTGGGTGTTTAGGTGTGTGTTTTCTGATGGTTTTCCATTTCTGTTTCCTTGCGTTTCTGTTGTTTTGACTGGCTGTTTAGGCTGCTGTTGGTTGGGAATCCGAGACTGGCACCCCCCCGTCTCATCCACTG
Organism: Neoceratodus forsteri; assembly: GCA_016271365.2. Lineage (NCBI taxonomy): Eukaryota > Metazoa > Chordata > Ceratodontiformes > Ceratodontidae > Neoceratodus > Neoceratodus forsteri. The sequence goes on from CM057454.1 coordinate 679,709,481, forward strand.
TTGTGATCAGCCACCCACTGCCGTGAGGATGGAGGTAGGGAGATGGTACTGAGTATGTTTGTGAGGGTTTTGTTTTATAAGGTGGAGAAAAAACAGAAGAATTTTACTTGAAGTGTGAGTGAGTGTTATAAAATGAGCCACACAGTGACTGTTTAAATGTGCAGTTGCTCGCTCACTCTTTCACTCGTTCCAGAGCCAATCTTTGAGCCAATCCCAGTATCAGCTTGAAAGTAGTGAGGGAAGAGCTTTATCTTAGTTAACTTGTAGAGGGGACACAAGGCAGTTAATGAGGATGCCAGCTTGTTCAGATACATAAAAATACATTGAATTGCCAATGACAGCTTTTTTTTTGGGAGGAAGCAAGCTGCGTCAGTGAACCATGTGACTGGCAGTTATGGTCTCCGTGGTTCACTGAGGAGAAAAAAAGCTGCTATGAATATTAACTTTTTTTATACAGAAACTGTGCCTTAACCTTTAGTTCGTTGATGGAATTGGTGTTTTGGGGGTGGTGATATCGTGTGGGAGGGGCCGAATTTCTTTACCGCAGCAGCTGGGAGTGGGGGTAAACTTCTGGAGGGGAGGCATGACTTGTGACACTGTCAAGCTTGTTTGGCATGGGGAGCAGGAAGAAATCATTTTCTTGGGAAAATGCTGCATTTCCAGTTGTCCATCTACACTGCTGGCCATTTTGGGCTTAAGAGCAGCTGACACTGAAAGCAGCTTGTGAGTGGGAATTAGTGAAGCAGGTGTCGAGCAGGGGCCATTGAAGTGCATGGAATAGTTCTGTTAATGTTGCTGTGGTCTTCTTCATGCTGGGACTAGTCCTGTGGTGTTGTACTGGGATAACATCATGGGGCCAGTCCCACACTGATGAATCAGAGACCAGGATTCTTTCATGCCATTGTTTAATAAATACTTCTCTTCAGTGTATAATAAGGAAATGGATAGTCCTGTAGTCATTACAAAGAAAAGGAAGGGAGGACACCTTATTTTGCATGAACAAGATATAAGGAACAGACTCCAGAATTTGAGTCTAAATAAGACCCAGAGGCCAGAAGGGATCCACCATAGAGTGCTCAAAGAATTGGCAAGAGAGCATGCTGACCCCATCACTTACTTGTTTCAGAAATCACTGGACAATGGCTGTGTGGTCAGTACTTGGTGGGAGGCAACGGTGGTCCCTATCCATAAGAAGGGTAGTAGAAGTACTGCTGGGAATTATTGTCCTATGAGTTTAACATCAACAATAGGGAAGGTGGTGGGGAGTATAATTAAAAAACATATTGAAAATTACATTAGGGAATCAAATCTAATGGACAAAACCCAGCATGAATTCACAAGGGGAGATCCTGTCAAACCAACCTCCTGCAGTTTTTTTGAAGGTGTTAGTCATTCGCTGGATAAGGGTCTTCCAATCGATGTCATTTTTGGGGATTTTTGTAAGGCCTTTGATACTGTGCCCATAATAAGCTGGCCAGAATATTACTGGAAGTTGGTTTACATAGTGATATTGTGGCTTGGATAAGTTCCTGGCTGTATGAAAGAAAGCAGAGGGTGCTGGTCTGGGGTTGGGGGTCATCTGCTTGGGTGGATGTGATCAGCGGGGTCCCACTGGGGTCTGTCCTCAGACCTGTACTGTTCAATATATACATTGTTTTAATGAGGTGTGAAACAGACGTATGGTTATCCAAATTTGTGGATAACTCAAAAATAGGAGCAGTTGTCCGTAATGAGGAAGATGTTTGTAAATTACAGAGCGAGCTAATAAACCTACAGGCTTGATCTTCAGAGTATGGGCCCAGATTTAATTTAGGCAAGTGTGCAGTCATGCATCTCGGCAGGTCTAACTTAGAGATGCAGTACATGTTGGGTGGTTAGCCGCTTAGGGTTACCACTGAGGAAAGGGATCTAGGAGTTGTGGTAACAAATTATTTTAAATTCAGGCAACAGTGCCATTGCATGGCTAAGAAGGCCAAGACCATTTTGAATTGTATCGGGAGACACATTAGAAGCAGGGAGAGATGTGTGATTGTCCCTCTGTATAGTTTCCTGGTGATACCCCACTTGGAGTATTGCTCCCAGTTCAGGCCACCCAATACCAAACATGAGATAAAGGTACTGGAGGGGGTGCAGAGAAGAGTCACCAGGATGATGCATGGAATGAGCAACTTAAACTATACTGACAGGCTTGAGGCCCTGGGCTTGTATGCCCTTGAATACAGGAGGATAAGTGAGGATCTTTGTTTATTGCTTAAGGTGCTGACAAGTGATGATATTTGGGAATGCCTAGGGTTTAACCTTAGGCAGCAGTGTTATAGTACTAGGGCACATACTCCTCAGCTTAAGGGGACACCCTGTACAGCTAAATGCAGAACTGGACAGTATAGTCAGAGTCATGAGGGTCTGGAATAGTCTACAAATGGATGTTATAGGGAGTAGTAGTATAATAGAATTTAAGAACAGACTGGATGACTATTGTAAGAGAACTAATCTATTTGGGTATCCCCTGGCATAGGGCAAACTTTATATGTGCATTTGCCTAATGAGCTCCTATAGAAACCTATGAAACCTTTATGAAAGAAGAAAATCATCTCACAAAGGAAGATATTTTTAGATGCTCCAAAAACACATGTAGGGGTAATTTTTTGAGAACCTAATTGCAAAATCTAGCTAAATGGATCCCATTTACCTAGATTTATGCCTTGGTGTCTCTACAGGGCATCATTTTTATGGGTTTTCAAAACAAATTATTTGAAAAAAACAGAAACAAGATGGCTGCCGTATGAAAGAATTATTTTTTTCCACAAAATGGGATTACTCCCTCAAGAAAGAGAAATCTTCTTTCAGATGGCCAAATTCTTTTGTATCAAACATCTATCCAAAAGACTCTACTGAGCATGCTCAGAACTGAAATTTCAAATCCTTTATAACCCTGGAATGGATTAATAATATTTTTTTCACCAAACTAATAAAAGGCACCATGCTGGGGCAAGTCTTTTTTACCCTGAAAATTTCAGAACAAAATTCCAAACTATTGGCACTAAACAGTGATAAAAAAATAGCAAACAAAAACACCCTGATTTGTTCATTTATTTCATTGTCTGGATCTCAGAATCTGCATATTTAACTGGAACAAAACTTGGCACATCAAGAGTCCTTGCCTCCAGACCACGCATGCAAAATATTGTGCAAATACATTGAAAATAGACAAAGTTATTAAAATGCAAAGTTAAGGGTTCAACCTTAAAAAGCCCACTCAATCCTAACAAGAGTTTAGTAAATAGGATAATTTCTTTCAGATGTTTGTGTGATAATTCAATGCTTATCAGGCGCATACCTTTCAACTGTCCCAGATTCACATTTAACCAATCAAAAGTGCTCTGTCCCTCATCCATCTCTCATGGAAAAGGTACTGCCCACATGGAAGATGTGCTGTACATTCTAACTTTGAAGCAAAAATGATAATATCTACAATGCTAAATAAAAAACATACTTTCTCCAAGTAAACATAATGGTTTTTATTGTGTTCTGAGCTTGTATCTCCATGTTTGAGGATATGTTCCTCATGAGGGTCTATGCGCCTCATTGTATTTCATTTTGAGTATCTGTGGCGCTCATTACCATGACAAAAGGCAGAGAGGGGATATGGTTAGGGCAATAGTTCTCAGACTTTGTCACAGTGAGCCTCCCCAAATCCATGGAAAAGATTCTGAGCTTCCCCCAAAAACTGAAATAATCTTGGGCCTCCCCAAAGAAAAATAACATACTGTACTTTATGCAGTACACCATGAATAAATTGAAACCCCTTTGAATACTTGTCTCACATTCAGTTCTTTGTCTTATTCTGATGTAGAACCTTTGAAAAAGAGCTCTTGTGCTCAAAGGTGTTATCTGAATAACAAATAAATAAATAAACAAATATTATCATTCGACTTATTGTAACACCCCCCCCCCCCAGGCCAACCTACGTACTCTGTTTTTTTCATTCTTGAATCATTGTTACCCCTTGTTGCAGTACCTTCATGGGTCAGACTACTTTCCCTGTTTCCTTTCTATATGAAATAACCTTCCTACATACTTTGCCTCTCTCCATCCTTCCCTGCTCCTAAGCAACTTCTCAAGGATTACTTTGCTCCTTCCTGCTATTGCTCTTAGCACTTCTATGCTCAGCCCTTGTATTTGGGCTATTCTGCCATCAGTCTACAAACTGATCAATTATCACCACTCATTATTAGTTTATTGTTCATATTTGTTTGCACTATCGTTCATTGTGTATTTCTTGATTGTTTGCAGTTACCTTTTGAAATGTATTCACTCCCTACCCATCCCCGGTACACCTGAAATGAGCCTTGGCTCATTCACCTTCCCTTGTCACCTATTAGTAAATAAATACATAAAATTTACCTACTATTCTCCTCTTTCAGTTTGCATCATCTCTTCACACAAAATATATAAAACTCTAAATTTAAATACAGTACTTTTTCAGACTTGCTTGAGCCTCCCCTGGAACATGTTGGGGCCTCCCCAGGGAGGCTGGCCTCACCATTTGAGAACCCCTGGGTTAGGGGAACTGTTAGGAGCGGGGTTTTTTTCTGAGAAGAAAGTGAAATTACTAGACATATTTCTAACTGTGTGCAGTGTTCACAGCTGTAGCAGCACAGTCAAACCATTGATTATGATAGTTGCATGCACTTTTTAAAAGCCAAGATCGAGTATTGTAAATAGGATGTTTTTTTAGACTTTTGTGTTACACATTCAGCAGCTTAAATGAGTGTTGCTTATGACCGTATAGCAAGAGCTATGCAATGTATTTCTAACAAGAGGGAAGGGAGCAGGGCAGACATGAACATGAACTGACACTTGTTACCTTCTATTTCCACAGTGGAATCTCATCACATCATTGAAATGCATGTGATCCCTTCTCTTCTGTGTCTCTCAGTGCTCGCATCTCCCCTTCTTCTCCCCTTCCTCATACCAGACCTACTTTATTTGTGACTCTATGGTTGAGGCACTTTTTGTTCTGTTTTCTGTGCCACCTATTTTTATTTATTGAAATTTTGGATAACACCTTTGGAACAAGCTCATTTCATAGGTTCCATGTCAGACGAACAATACACATTGGGAAAGTATGAGATGGAGAATAAACAAAAATAGTAATTATACAAGACATTACAAGAGTGTATAACTAGAGAAGTTCCAATTCATGTGGCATTGTACAATGTATGCCATGGTGCATATTTGATTAAAACCTGGAATTCAAAGGGTCATATTAGAGGGGGTGGGGTCTTATGAAATGACCCTTTACAGGAAAATGAGAACAGACGCAGCCTAATATCTAATAATCAACAAGGTAAGAGATGGCATCAGCCAAGGGGCCTTGTCAGAGGTGAGAAGGTATGGAACAAAACATTTTAAAGTGAGCAAGGGAGCTCAGGAGATATAACAGGGGGGAGGAGGGATGGGGGAAAGCCATAGAGGGCTGAAGGGAAAGAGTGGAAGGGATCAAGTGGAAATATGAAAGGAGAATGATTAGCAACTTAGAACAGTTATTTACATGCTGAGAAGAGTTATGCATAAGGTCAGGATAGTATAAGGTTAGAATAAGTGCTGGTCACAAGAAGGAAGGTTTTGGGAAGCAGTCACAACTGGCATCAGCAACTAGCTACTGCTTAAGTTTAACCTTGAAGGAGCCCAAGGTGGATGCTGAAGTGATGTCATGGTGCAGTGAGTTCATCCATAGCAGGGCACGGTAGGCAAAGGACCTTTGTCCCAGAGAAGTGCAACAGTGGGGTATATTAAAAATCTGGCTAGTGGAGCTTCTGGTGCAACAAAGGTTGATAGTGGAGGTAATAAGCTTTTGCACTCCTGGGGGCATTTTGCCTAAGCTTTCCTTTTAAAACAGTAAACATGTTTGGTACATGAGTCTACCTAGGAATTGGAGCCAGTTAGCCTGAGCGTACATGTCGCAGGTATGGGCAGGGCTGCAGCTATGAATTTTGGGGCCCAGGACAAATCAATTGAAATGGGCCCCTGTTTCACAAACCAGCTAATGCCAGGGGCAATGCCAGCTCCTCAGGTGGGCCCCTCCTGAGCTCGGGGCCCTGGACAACTTCCCCACTTTTCCCCCCATTACTGCGGCCCTGAGTATGGGACAGATGGACTGAGCTGGTAAGGAGCTGGCATGCTTTGCTGAGTGCAACTATGATGTGGTGAAGAGTTGTTTCAGTAGCTGATCCATAGATTGGTAAGCCGTAATCAATAAGTGAGACAAGAGAGCTTTGAATGGCCAGGTTAAGAGCCTCTGGGTTCAAACACTGATTATGACTATAAAGTAGCCCAATGTGGGTGTTAACAGCCTTAGCAATGTTGTCAATGTGATAGGCATAGGTCATCGTACTGTCAATAGTAATCCTTATATATTTAAAGAGCTGAACTAGCTCCGGGGGAGAGCCCTCTTCGTTGGTGATAGAAAGAAAGTAAGTTCTGTGCCTATTTTGGGAGCTGGAGAACAGCATAGTTTTAGTCTTGTTGTAATTCTTAACTATCTTGTGCTTATGGAACCATCTTTCTATGACTATGAAATTACTCTGTAGCCTAGATACAAGAACCTTAGGGTCTGGATCACTGGTAAACAGGACAGCATCATCAGCATATAAAAGGATGTGACCCTGACAGGAGTAAGGATGGTTGTTGAGGAAAATGCTAAATAAAAGAGGGCCCAAGATGGACCCTTGAGGAACTCTAGATAGGACAGGTCTGCTATCTGAGAGGGTGTTACCAATCTTCACCTGCTGTGTACGGTTGTGTAGGTAACTTTCAAACCAGGCTATGCTGTTACGAGCTAGGCCAATGGTGGTAAGCTGTTCAACCAGGAGGGCATGATTCAATATGTTGAAAGCTTTGGTTAAATCAATGACAGCAGCACCAACCAGGTGTCCTTGATATAAGGAGTGGTGAATAAAGCCTGTGAACTCCAGAAGGGCGGTAGTGGTACTATGACCATTTCTGAACCCGTGTTGTTGCGAGCATTGTAGCTGACATTTTTCTAAGTATTCAACCAATTGGTCAGCCACTATATGCTCAAGGATAGAGATAGACCTTTAGTTCCCAATAATTGTTCGATCCCCAGACTTATGAACTGTTGTCACGGTGGCAGATTTCCATTTCTGAGGAAATTGAGAGCATCTAAGTGACATTTTACTAATATGTGTTAGAGGTGACAGAATTCCATCCAGCGTAATGCAGCTCAAAGAATGCTGCTGACTATGCACTATACTTAACACAGCAGGGGCAAATGTCAGTGATGGAACAACAGTTCTGTCATCAGCTAATGAAGATCTGAAATGGCAAACACATTTGGGTACTGAGAAAACAGACAAATGGTGGAGAGAATGAGACAAGCACCACTGGATCCAATTTACATAGGTTTGCAGAGAGTGGCAATGTAAACTAAAACCTTTACAACAGGAGGCTGGTCAGTCAGAACTGTGATTGCAGCATATCAGATCCCTGTCAAGTAACTGAACCAATTCAAGACCATTACACAAGTAGTTACATTGCTTTGCATCAGAAGAGACGAAAAAATATAGAAGGCAAGGCAGTTTTTATTTCTATGGAGACCATTCCAAATGGCTAAGAGCACCATACAGGGAGAATAAGACAATAAAATACACAGAATAATCAATAAGCAATAAATACAGCCATAAATAAACAAAACTAATTACATAAAACAAGCTGGAAATAATTAGTTTTCAAAGCCCCTTGAAGGCATACACTGTGCAGGTCCACCGAACACTAGGTGGAAGGGAGTTCCGTAAGACAGGAGCAGCAATGACAAAAGCTCTGTCATCCAAGAGTTTTAATCAGGAATGAGGACATGCCAGAAGCCCTGCATCACTGAAGTGGAACGGGTGCAAAGGGGTGTGAGGAAGCAGGGACTCTTTTAGGTAGTCAGGACTCACATCAGACCTTGTATGTAATCAAGTATATTTTGAAGCTGACATACCTCTGAATTGACGTCCAGTGCAGACTATATAACACTGATGTAACTGGCTCATTTTGGGATGTTCTGGACACTACCTGAGCTGCAGCAATCTGGGCCAAATGCTAGTGGTGTATCAAGTCTCCATATAACCCTAAGTACAGCTTGTCGCAGTAATTCAGTCTTGAGGTGACAAAGGGAAGTACTATAGTCTCCAAGTCCCCAGGTGCAAGATATGCAGGTAGTTTGAGTAGGGCAATATTTTGGCAAGCAGAACAAAATCCGGTTTAAGTTGTTGCAAAACATCATACTAATTCCTAATATCTCATGAACCTTGCTTTTACACTGAGAGCTACTGCTGCTTGGTCAGGGTGACAGTGCGTAAGAGACTCTGGCAGGTTTCAACCTTAATTTGCTAGTTCCAAAGCCTGTACTCTTACAACTAGGTCCTAATATCATCCCTCTGTCACATTTTCAGGCTGCTTAGTGAAGCTTATAGCAGACAGTACTAGAAATGGGAGGGAACCGGGAGGAACTCAGTTCCAGGAGTAAAATTAAAAGTATAATTCATTTCCAGGAATAAAATTAGGAAGGACTGCTTCTATGTAAAATGCTCACCCCTAAGGGCATAAAACTGATAAAGTGTAAAAATGCAACAAACTCTGTAATGAAGGAACATATTCCCAGACCTTTGTCAGATAGTTCACTAGCAGATCAAAGGTGGTGGGTTCCCTCAATGGATTATTTCCATTTCCAACACAGACTGCAGACTTCCTATTAGCAGCTTGCTAGGTGTGGCCAAAACTGGAAAAGGTGAACTTTGTTAGTTTAATCCCTCTGAGGGAAAAGGTCTGCAGGGTGCTGACCTCAGCACAGCTGGAATGTAGTGCTATAAATTACATAGCAATCCATACCATTTTATACCAGCTGCTTGACCCCCTCCCCTAATTTCAAGTAGTTCCCAGAGGATTGTTGAATCCATGCCCCATAAACTTTTCACTGTTATCCAGTAAATCTGGGATTGTTACATCACGATAACACAAGTAAATTACAACTAAGCCACACATTATTATATATCTCTTATCATGCTTATGCATTAGCAGCCATATTGGCTCTGACCAGATTTGTTTTCTAAAGGGGGATACAAGAATGAGCAGCCACAGCCAGCAATGTGCCTTGGGGTCAGGACTGGAAAGCAGTGGGGAGGGCACCGGGCACCAGTAATGTACTTGAAGCATAATCATGTATAATAAGTTGCATACTGAGTGATCTTGTGCAAGTCACTTAACCTCCCTATGATCCCGGGGCAGAACTGGAAATTATTTCAGCTTAGTGTGCCTTTCCCAGGTAAACATTCTAAAATAAATGAAAGAGGGCAGACGGCCGCTGGATAGACAGGCCTTTTTCTACTGACCAAATTCTACATTTCTGATTCTGACACAGGGCAGCTTATTGCTGCCAACTGATGTCCATCACTCTTGTTTTAAAGTTCTTTCAGTTTATTAGCAGTGTACAGTATGTTGTTTGTGTGGATTTGGTTCTGTTTCAGTTATTGTCATGCTTCTTTATTATGCGATAGCCACATCAGCATCAGTTCTGATCCAGGCCAGACTTGCACAGCAACAGGACCTGTCATCACCCATGTGATCTGTACCTGTAAGAATAAGAAGCATGATAACAAACTATCGTTAAGCATCTCAGAGGCGTACAGTTAAGCCTTTCCCATCTGTAGCTCCCCCTCACTCCTCCTCCAGTAAAAGATTACCTTGAATACTTACCTTTGCTGATAGGACACAGTGTGTTAAGCCTTTTCCACATGTAGCTCCAGCCTCCTACTCCCACATCCTCCACAGAAAGGTCCCCATGGATAATACTTACCTTTGCCAGTAAGACACAATGTGTTATTCAAAGATCATCATCTGGATGTGGTCTGGGCAACTGTAGCACTACAGTAGTAGCGCCCCAGTAGCACTGATCACATCATTAATCACATCAGTTCTGGTGTGTTGGATTCATGGTAATTCAAATGAGTTGAGATCTGAGGTAATTGCAATTTCTTTTTAGCAGGACTCAAGCTATCTCCTCTTCTGAAAACGGTTGCCATTAGCCATACCACAACCTGGGGCTGTGGTTTCTACTTGAGCTTTCAGAATTGCTGCTTTCCCTTGACCAGCCCTCAAAGCCTGCCTTTTGTTTTTTATCCTCTTTAAATCAGCAATGCAATGAAAAATGTTTTTCCAAAAAGCAAGTTTCAGCAGCAGTTAAAAAAATACTAGTATACTTGTCAAATCTACTTTTCTAGGTACTTCTTATGCTGCGCACCGTGAGGTTTCTTATTTTCTCGGTCATAACCCTTGCCATGTCTACAAGCTATTTTTAAGTCAGATGTGGCTGACATACCATTTCTTGATAAAAAAAAAACTAAATTAAAACATTTACAAAATACTTAAATTTCACTGGAACTAGAAAGTTTTACCACCAGATAAATAAATGTCTGGAGTCTTTTACATTGAAAAAAGGTAGGGTCAGATTTTTTGCCCAGTTTTGTTGCACTGCTGCTTTAACACTGTGGCATATACAGTAATGTGCAAAAATGTGCACAACTGGCAATGATGAGTCTGATGGGAGTTATACGCCTCTTTCAAAAAGGTATTTTACATGAGAGCAATATAATAATGGAATGCTGCAGTCAAATCACAGGCATACGAAAGGCTACTTGAATGCAAGTTTGTAAAGGAAGAAGACAATGCTGTAAATGAGGCAAGATAAAGTTAATGAAATCTCATTAGGTGTAGTACTGTAGCACAGGTTACTCACTCAGCAGTTGCAATTTTCACAAAACCCCAAAAATACACAACATTTCCAATATCCATTTTTTTAATTGTTTCCATAAAATTCACACATACTAATCCCAACGTTTCACTGATAGGGCTCATTTAGGGAAGTGTTTTCATCATTTTACTATCCCTTTCTTGACTGGCAATTATTTATTACACTAATGAAATAAGCTGTCTGCTTTTATGGTTGTTTTTAAATCTTTTTATTTCATTTTCAAAGAAGGTGCAAGGGTACGGCGTCACAGAACTTTTTTTTATAAAGCACCATGTTGCTCTTCTTGCAGGGATCGCCAATCCACTAGGACAGGGTTTTTTATCTAGGAGTCCTAGGCCCCCTGGGGGTCCCTGAGCAAGGCAGAAGGGGTCTGTGGAGTCAGCAGGAAAAATGTTAAATATGAAGCTGTAGAAACGGTATTTAATACCGTCTCGGTGTTTTGAACAGTCTTTCCATGCTCTGCCGTAGCAGCCCTGGCAGCATTCATGCTTCTTTTCATAAAATAAGTACTTGGAGGCAAGCAGATGCAAAGAAAAGTGTCCAGACAAAACTGGTTATTTGTTTTAACTTGAGCTGCATTTCACTCGTAGTACCTAGTGTGTACACAATAGCGACATGTAGAACAGCATCTTTCACCACATTTCTTTCTTTCCTTCACTGAGTTACAGGTATAAAATGTGGCATAAAAATATATTTAACACATATAGAAAGACATTATCCAGACTTGTTCTGCCAAATTACATAAAAGGAGAATATTCCTGACCTGCAGGGTCATCCAGACTAGAATATACAGCCTCCTGGTGGCCATCGTGGATCATCTCTATGGGATTCAGGTCTGGATCTTTTATTCACAACTCTCCACCCTTTACACCTCCCATACCTCCATTTACTCAGGGTCACATAATGAATATGGGGTTCAAATCTGGTCTCTGGACAGACTTCCTGTGCTCAAACTCCATGCCCCATCACCTTTGTGTAAGACACTTAAACTCTACCTCCCCTTCCCCCGCACCCTCTGTCCACCATTGCAGGTAGGGGTTCACTGTTTAGTGACATTTGTTCTGGGGGTCTATGCACACAAAAAGGTTGAAAACTCCTGCACTAAGAGACAAAATTAGTTCAAAGGGTTGCCCCAATGACCCAGGCACTGTTGCACTGGTGACCCAGGTCGAGGAGCCCAGTCGGATCACTGTGTCGGGGGATGGGCCTGACTGAGGTAGCTGCTGCTCAGCATTGCACCTCAGTTGGAGAGGGGTGACAGTGTGTTCTGGTACCACACTGACCCCTACAGCTGGTCCAGGGAGTTTGCCTCTTGCCATGTGGATGCTGTGATGTTGAGACACTACTCACTTCACATGGTTGAATGGAGGAACTGGGGAGAAAACCAAGGACAAAATACTCCCTGTCATTTCAGTGACTTCTCATAGAGTGCCTGAACAGGGTCCCTGATGCAGGGCACTGTATATACCCAGAGAATGGCAGGGAGGGGAAAAATATTTAATTGGAAAAAAAGAGAAATAAAAACATTTTTTTTGTTCTTGAAAATGAAAAGAACCAGCCCATTAGTGTTACAGTAGCACTAGGACTGCTAACTGATCAGGTGAACTGAGTTTCTAAATGGACCTTGGTCACTCAAGGAGCAGCCAGGGGAGAGATGGAGGATTGAGCATCCCATAGACGGCTTTCCTGTCGGGAAGGAAGGCACAGTTATTGTGCCACTCTGGGACTGCTGTCTAATGTAGGCTGGGTATCAGGGCAGCACAGTGGATGTGGGAGAAAAAACTAAATGAAAGGATTTAAAAAGATTAATATAAGCAGGCAGTCTTTTTGTAAGGTAAATAATAGCCAACAATAAAGGGGTAGAAAATGGTGAGATGAAAATAGAGAAACACTCCCCCCCACCACCGCGAAGAAGCCTTATGGACAAAACATTAGGGCTATGTGGGTCTTTGAAGAAAACAAGAAGATTTTGGAAATCTTGTTTTATAGCCTTTGTGCAAAAGCTGAGTGTATGGCCTGAATAACCAGTTTCACAACCTTATTGTTGGGAAGTCATAATGTGAGAAGCTCCCACTGAATTTTGACATTACCTTTGGGCTATTACCGTGTTCAGCATACTTGCTGTTTCAAAAATACATGATAAATGACACATATTACAACAAACACAACAGAACATATATCTGGTTCAGAATAAGTTAATGAAGGTGCAGCAATGTAGGAAGGAAGCATAGGGTGGAAATATATGGCTGAACCTTACGGAGAAAGAGTCAGCAAAAACAAACTAGTACATGAGGATAAATCATATCTGTACCCAAAGCAATGGCAAGCTAAGCTTGATGCAAACAAGCTGTTTGATGTGTTTCTGGACTAGTGTCGAACAATGAGGCTCAATAATGTCCCCAGCTGTGCTAAACATCATCTCAGATGCCACATTTGTAGGGGGCAACTAATGCATCTCACAGCCAGTTACGCCAAATGAGCGGATGAATGCATCTTCTGAATCCCATCGACCAAAGGATCAATCTGAAAAGGTTCAAGAGACTCTGCAAAGTAGCCATTCAACTTATTTTGCACAGAAAAAGACTGTGACTGCGTCTTCTTCCATTGCGCTAGACATAAGGATGTGCTGAGCAGTGCCCACTCGCTTCCATTATTGCTGCCAGTAAGGGTATTTCTTCCCCAGCTATACCAGTGGAACCAAAACTGCTGGATGATATTCCCTGTCCCGCATGAGCTTGTTCACCAGTCGACTGCATCAGCCCCTGTATGCAACCAGCCAACTCATCAGACAGATGTTGCCAAAAGTGAAGCTCTGTGATTATGCATAGCCATGTGAAGCACCTCACATTTGAAAAAGTGTGTGGTGGGGGGGTGGCATAGGTGCAAAAATATGATTACTGTTATCCATCACTTTTGCAAAGCTTTCATCTAATTTTGCTTGTAGGTGCTCAGCAAGCAGAGCAGCCCCTTCTGGAAACTTCCCTGTGTTCATGTACAGAGCCTTCCAAGAATCATTTTAGAACACCCTACTGTAGAAAAAGCAACAATCCTGCACAAATATTTTTGCTCAGTATTCACAGAAGAGGGGGAAGGAGAAGAACCACTACTGGGCAACAGGGGCACCAATGGGAGAGAGGTGCACACCTACCCATTTAAGGAGGCAGAAGTCCTAAAGGAACTCGAGAATCTGACAGGGGACAAAGCTATGGGGTCAGATGGGATACATCCCAGAATATTAAAAGAACTTAGAGAGGTCCTGGCAGCACCACTATTACTAACAGCCCTATTCAACAAATTGATAGAGACAGGGGTGGTTTCAGGGGACTGGAGGAGGGTAAATGTAATCCCTTTCCACAAAAGTGGGAACAGGGAGGAGGCTGGCAACTACAGGCCAGTCAGCCTGATCTCGGTATTGGGGAAATTAATGGAGTCACTGCTAAAGAAAAGGATTGTGATATTTCTTGAATCCAGCAGAGCACAGAATCTGAGGCAGAATGGATTCACAGCAGGAAGGTCTTGTCAAAAAAATCCGATAGATTTCTTTGACTGGGTGACCAGGGAAGTAGATCATGAAAGGGTGGTGGATGTGGCCTACCTAGCTTTCAGCAAGGCCTTCAACACTGTCCCACATAGGAGGATGGTAAATAAGTTGGTCAGCCTGGGAGTGGGCCCGAAGGTGGTAAATTGGGTCAGAAACTAGTTAAGTGACAAGACAGAGGGTGGTGGTAAATGGCGTTCAATCTGAGGAGGGAAGGTGACCAGCGGAGTGCCACAGGGATCTGTGTTAGGGCCAGTCCTCTTTAATGTCTTCATAAGTGACATTGCAGAGGGGCTGGAGTGGAAGGTATTCTTCTTTGCAGACAACACTAAGATCTGCAACAGGGTCAACACTCCGGGGGGAAAAAATGAGAAAGGACCCAAACATGCTTGAGGAGTGGTTGAGAGTGTGGCAGCTAAGATTCAATGCAAAGAAGTGCAAAATCATGCATTTGGGGCATAGAAATCCAAGGGAGGAGTATAAGATGGAGGGAGAGGTACTGACAGCCACCAGTCAAGCAAGGGACCTGGGGGTAATCATATCTGATGACCGAAAGGTAACCAAACAATGTGAGAAGGCTGTGGGGAAAGCCAGTGGGATGCTTGGGTGCATAGGGAGAGGTATCGCCAGCAGAAAAAGAGGTGTTTATGCCACTGTACAGATCTGAGACCTCATCTGGAGTACAGTGTCCAGTTCTGGAGGCTGCATCTCTGGAAAGACATAGACAAAATAAAGGCAGTCCAGAAAAGGGCAACAAATATGGTGCAAGGACTGCACCAAAAGTCACATGAGGAAAGATTAGAAGACCTCAATATGTATTCCTTGGAGGAGAGGAGAGAGAGGGGTGATATGATAGAGACATTCAAGTACCTCAGGTGTATAAACAAGGTACAGAAGGGTAACATCTTTCCGAAAAGAAGATGTACAAGAACAAGGGGGCATGATATGAGGCTAGAGGGGGTTAGGCTTAGGAGCAACGTGAGGAAGTACTTTTTTTACAGAAAGAGTAGTGGATGCTTGGTACAGCCTCCCTGTGGAGGTGGTGGGGGCAAAATGGTGGGGATATTCAAGAATGCATGGGACAGATATAAGAGTACTCTGGCAATAGGGGAGAGAGAGGGTAAGCCACAGATTAACTAGGGTCTGCAGTATTGCATTAGGTAGGAAAAAGTGGCAGACTAGGTGGGCCACACAGTCTTTATCTACTGTCACCTTCTATGTTTCTATGCACTGCTGAGATCACTTGACATAACAAGGTACAGTAGTGAAAGCACTTGGATCACAGGTATCCCTCAAAAATGGGACAAGTACTTTCACCATGGTATCAACCAGTGACCACTCCAGGTGGCCCGAGGACTCCCAGGATATCACATGCCATTGCTATTTCATGCAGTTCTAGCTTCTGTTCTTGGAGTCTGGAGAACATCAGATAGTATGAATTCCACTGTGTACTAACATTCTTTATTGATCATAAATGGATACATCTGGACAACAGTGAGGGGCTCAGCTCACTCGTAGTGAGTCTTCGCGGGCCAGTGCTTGCAGTCACAGAGACAAACATTCCAAACATAGGGCTGAATGCCCAGAGCAAACACTGCAGCACTTGACCAATACAGTTTCAGACTTTCAAATGAATGAACAAAGAATAGTCTTACCACATCAATATACGTTCATACCCGTAGCTGGTTGAGTGAAGAGGTGACAGATAGACTTCAGTAGTTTAAAATAGAAACACCTTAGACACCATCATGGTGTTAACTGAAGCACAAAGTTTGACCAGCGTCCAGGCAGACAGCCCAGGTGCGTGATGATGCACAAGATCACCTATATACAATGATACAAACTAAGACATTCTTGCATTTCTCTCGGTTAGTGGCCTTTACAGAGTGGTGAAAATTGCCACAAAAGGAGTGTGTTGTTGATATAGTCTTGCTAGCCTTAGCATTGTTACATAGTGCAGATGTGTCCAATAGATTTAAGGTGTGGGCAAAGCAACAGATGCTGACAAAATTCCCATTATTTACTGCTTTCACCATTATTGCTCCACTGTCGGTGACAAAAAATAAAAATAAATTGCAGATTGGTACCAACTGTCCAAGACTGCAACATATCTTGAATGAATGCCTGGAAGCTAGAAGAGTTGTGGTCTTTCTCCACTAGTCCCACACTGAGTAAAGCAGACCTGGAGTGACTGCCAGGTTGTGGAGGGACAAAGGGAGAGTCAGTGCCACAGGGCAAGCAGGAGGACTCAGCAACAATACAAAGAGGCTCTTGCGCACACCAGTGTGCGATCAAGGAGAGATAGGTATGCATCGAGTTTGTACTGGTCCAGATGTCTAATGTGCAGTGAAAAATGCCCCCCCCGCCGTCTCTGAAAGTAGTGCAGCAATTGCCATTCTCACACCATTATAAATCCTTGGCAGCACAGTCCTGGAAAATGTGTACTGTGATGAGATCTAGCACCATGACTGCAAGTACAGCAGAAGCCAATATCTTCCACAAGGGAAAATGGTTGGAGGTCAAACAATTTGCTGTGTGAGGTGCTGACCTGTTGGCTGGGATGACTGGTACTTTGTTCTTCCTTGGAAGGCTCCCACTATTGGCACTGGCCATAAATGTGGGATGTTGATACTGCATGCTTGCCAGGTGGCATGGAATTAGCAGGGGACTGTCTAGACCTGGTGGAAGTGCTAGACTCCATAACAGGGGTGCAGGGATTCACTTGTGTTGAAGGGGAACGAGTGCCACTATCAGCATTTTTCTGAGAGGTAGAATGGTCTGTAGCATTGCCATGTAACCCTCCTGCAAATGGTGGTTCCCAAAAAGTCTTCCAGAAGCTTGCTTGAATGCTCCAAGCCTGAATGGTGTTTGGCATTTAAGCCGTTTATCTGTGAGTGCTTTTAGAGCCTCTGGTACTGTCTCTTTAAGCGGTGTCTGCTTGCAGACATAATTAGTTTGTATGGGGGGGACTGTGTGTTTTCCTGCTTGAGTCCCGCTCGAGCTGCTGCCAAATCGCTCCGTTTCTGCCGTCACCAAGTGAGCAGAGTGAGCACTTTTCAAAGATGTAACAGTTTGCCAGAAATCATTTAGAGTATTAGTGGAAATGTAGTTGGTCTAACCTGCCTTTCTTGCAGCTGGGACTCTGTGTGTTTGCCCCTCCATTTTGGATCTGAACTACTGAATAGATCCAAACAGTGCAAGTGGGGCATCTAAAATGGAGTTTGTGTTGACCAACCAGAACTTGGACTCTTAATTGGAGCCAGCCACAAAAGGATTGTATGGGCAGTGACTCTGGGAAATGTAGTTTTGACCTTAGCACCTTTTTCCACCAACAGGAGGAGTTTATTGTGAGTGACAGCCAGACCAGCCAACAGAATAGTGTGGAGCTAAAGGAAATGCACTGCTCTGGGATTGGAGAGATTAGATCAGTTTTGGCAGTGAAGAGACAAGGAGCTCTGTGCTTCTGCGGTGTATAGTTTCGCACGGTAAGCGCGTGTGAGGCCCTGAGTTTCAGTCTGCAGCCTGTGCAAGAGTCCGTTCAGACTGAATCCGACCTGTGAGGAGAATCAAGGCGATCTGAATAGTAGAAACCAGGCTCACCCTGTAGAAGACTGGAGAAATTGCTGAATCGCGTCCGGTCTGTCAGGAACTAAAGCTGCTGAGTGTTCTACCGGGTATCGTGCAGTAATTGCGGTCGGGATCGAGAAACAGCCTGCCTGGTATAGTACTTTCCTTTTACATATAAATGTGTGTAGTGCTTGTGGGGAATCGTGTTTCAAATCCCCTGTACAGTGAATTGAGTGCATGAAGCTGGAAGTAAACCCCAGCTTGATTCGGACTACATCCGATTGCTGTAAACTGCAGTGGCGTCCAGTCACAAGGACCTTTTCCACATGTTCTGCTCCTCCTGGCAATCCAGGACAATCTGCCTTCCATCCAGTTCCCAGCATTGAGTCTGTGAGTACAAAGTAGAGTAGCTCCCTGCCATCTGTTTATCAAATTGCAAGTGTGTCATCTAATTGTTGCCTTTTCATTTCTTCACGAACTGAACCATCCGGCTCCGGATTACAATTGGGTATTGTGCAAGTGTTTTTCCATCACAGGGCCCCAACCAGCTGCACCGATCCTGGCTAGCCCCCATCTTGGGTACCCAGTGAAAGTGACATTTTGGGACTCTGAATATGCAGAGTACTGTGATTATTAATGTGTCTAACCCAATTAACCTGATTTCCCCTTACCTTGTTACAGCTCCTTAAATAAATCAGATCTGTTTGTTTCAGCAAAGTTACACTGACTGTGGTGTTCATTTATGTTAAAGTATTGTACTGTGGCTATTGTATTGCATCATCTTGTTTGACAGGGGGTCCCCAGAGTCAAGCGGACAGAGCCAGTCTGGGGGGTAAGTGTAACTAGTCATGGTGTATTGTGTGGGCCACTAGTAGGAATAAAAGGGGATCTCAGTATCCCAGAGGGCTGTGACCAAGTTAGTTTAATTACTGCAAACCCTGATCTCTGGGTGGAGGCACCTGCCATTGGACCTAGGCCCCTCAACCTTTTAGTAGCCAAGCAAGCAGGGGGGAAGTAGCCCTTGGAATAGCACCACCTAGGGGGTTACAGCCACCATTACCATTACCTGCATCATCAGCATGGGGAGTGTCTGATGGAACCAGAGGCAGATACTAATGAAGCTCCACAAACATGGGGATGCTTTACCTTAAGGTGATTCATTAATGAAGTGGTGGTTAAGTGTGACAAAGATTCCCCACTGCTTATAGTGCTGCTGCACAATGTATACACTGACTTTCCACTATACTCTTTTACTGTAAAAAGTAGCCACACCATACCCTTGACATGGGTACCTCTTTGCTGCTGCAAGCAGCCCAGCTGGTCCCCTCTGTCCACCAACTGCCTTCTTCGCTATACTGCCCGCCGATCACCAGAAAGAAGCTTCACCCTTGACATGGGTGCCTCTGCTGCTGCAAGCAGCCCAGCAGGTCCCCTCTGTCCACCGACTGCCTTCCTCACTGTACTGCCCGCCGATCATCAGATTGAAGATACACTGTTGAAACTTGACTGGCCAGAACCATCGGCTCTGCCTGCTGATTGGCTGCTCAGCTTCTTTAATTCTTTGCTACTCCTGTTCCTTTTGGACTTTAAGCTAATGTTACTTACTGATTCTGGTACTGGTTAAATTTCTCCAAATTATCCTCTGAATCCTAATTTAAATGTGAACCTAAGCCTGTTTACAGCAATTTTGCACTCCAAAGGTAGTTTGAAGTGCAGGTTCTTTTAGAGTGCAGGTTTGTAGGTTTTAAAGTATTACAGCTCTCTTTGTTTTAAGGTCCTGTGGTAATTTACCCTGGATCAGAAACTAACTTTAAAGTAATACAGTTTTTTGTGAACACTTCTCTATTTAGACCAGGTTTCATTTGGGTCACAGCTGTAAGCTATGCCCTGCAAATAATCCAATTTCTGTTTCACTTTGTTTCCTTCCTGCTTGAATTTTTTGCCCACCCCCAGCCTTTATTAAATACTCTCCTTCCCCCCTCGGCACTGCTCCTAGGCAATCTTCATCCTCCTCTCTCACTAATATTGCAACTCCCCTTAAAGATACAGAGTGCAGTTATTAGGCCTAACACTTGTCCTGCCCTCCCTTTAAAGACAGCTTCCTATTTTCACTATCTGCTTATCTAATCAGCTTTGTTTCCTGTCTGCTCTGCTATCTACTCTACAGTTCCATACCTGAGCTTCCTCCCATGCTACCCTCTACATAGTCCCAATAATCACCAAGTTGCCTTGGTACCCCCTCCGCCCTAGCTAAAACGCCCTATTTTATATCTTAAACTGGTGCTCTGTTTTTCATTTTTTTACCTCTTCCTCCAGCTCTTTCTCCTTTTCTTTCTTATACTGCACTATGTTTACTGGTTTATAACCTTCACTGGCTTTTTGTGCCTGTTCAGCTGCTCTATTAACCCACCTCACCAGATCATTCTCTTAACACTTGGCCCTATAGCCCTTGGCCTGCCCCAGGCTTCTTTGCTTTTACAGGGTTGCTGTCAGTCACCCAAGAACACCTATAAGGTGTCGCATCTCCTCTGCTACTCAGCACTCCCAAGATGGCATCCATAGCTTACCTTTTCCTCCTTGGCTGCATCTTCCATCTAACATTGGAGCCTAATAAGGACCCTCTGAAAGAAACAACCATCCTGAGCTCTCCTACATGCCAAGAATCAAGTCTCGCGGTGTTTGCTCCTCAGCTAACTCCTTCCAAAGGCAATTATCCGGACGTAATCAGAGCGTTTCACATTCCTTACTACCCTACACCCCCTAAGCAGACACCCCTTATCTTCTCTATTAGAGTAGCAGTATTTTTTTCCCCTTTTACTGATACATCATTGTAGTCTCACTTTTTCCCCCTTTTTTATAGTTTCCCTCTCTCTCTTCTTAACTTTCTTATATATCTTTTCTTTCCTATGCTCTGTTCTCAATCGTTCTTTATTACTCCACAATCCTTTTACGAATGTACTTTTTTCCCTTTTGCAGCATCATATATAATTATGTAACATTTTAATATAAACCGTGTCTAATCATACTATCCGCTTTAAGTTCACTACAAATGTTAAGTATATGCTAATTACATGACCTGTATTGTTTACTATATTTTAAACTAAAAGCTCCTTATATTATTGTAACAATGTTCTTATTATATGCTGCCTCAATTTCTTTAAAAAAAAAAATCCTCACATTGTACTGTACTGTAAGAGGTTTGTCTGTATATCTTATGAAAAATTAATAAAAAAGTTTAACTGCAAAAAGAGTAGCAGTATTTGCTCTGACCACCCTTCATTGCCCCTCCAACTCTTGTTCTGCTGCCCTAGGCAGTGCCCATGCTAAGCAACCTAACAAAGCCTTCCTGAGACTCCTTTTTTGATATCTCAGAAAACTATTAATCCTGCTGTTGCTCTGTTCAGGTAGTGAGAAACTAACCCCCGCCCCATCTGCTAGCTGCTCCAGGGGAGCTCCCACAGTTAAAGGGCCTGAGCTTCCTGCATATGAATGCACACAGCCTAGTCAATAAATTTGACCTGTTCCAAGCTTGGGTGATACTCACAATGCCTGATGTAGCAATGTTCTTGGAAACCTGGCTTAAGAATCATGTACCTGACAAAATGCTTAACATCCCTGACTACAACCTACACAGGTGTGACAGGTCGACCAGAGGTGGTGGTGTTGCCATATATATTAAGGTCAAATTCCTAACCTCTGATATTGTCCATATATCAATGCCCAAAGAATTTGAGTGTCTTGCCCTCAAGTTAACCTTATCGCCTGGAGTATCCCTACTGATAGCTGCATGCTATAGGCTGCCTGCTGCTGACCTGTGTATACTACCTCATCACCCTCACTCCATCTTGGAGAAAGTGACTACTGAAAGTGTCATAATGGGGGACCTTAATCTTAATTGGAATGATGCCTGCACCAACAGGCTCAAGGATTTCTGCGATGAGCACGGGCTAACTCAGATTACCCCTGAGGTTACCTGACCTAATAAAAAAAAAAAAAAATGAAGCTCCTTGTTGGATTTTATGTTCGTCAACAAGCCACATCATATCTCCTATACAGGGGTCTTCCATAATGACCTGAGTGACCACTGCGCTGTCGCCTATGTCAGGCATTCCCCACATCTACCTTCCACTTCTACCTTCAAACTAAAGTGCAGCCTAAAACACTTTTGTCTCCCTGCCTTTCTGACGGATCTTGGGAATATTAAGTGGCAGGACTTCTACCTGACAGCTTCTGTGTCTGAAACTTTCTGTGCCTTCCCGGATCTGTTACTAAGGGTAATCAATAAATACGCACCTTTAAGAAAGGTTAAATCTAGGAAACAGGCACCTGATTGGTTCAGCCCATCCTTGAAGAGGGTCCTGCGGTCCAGAGACACACTATGGAAAAGGGTTAGGAAGTCGCAGTCCGACTCAGACTGGCTGTCCTTTCAGGTAGCCAGGAATGCCTGCACCAAACTTTTTAGGACAGAAAAATTACGTTTCTTTCAGTCCACCCTCGAGGAAAACAAAAACTGCTCTGCCAAGTTTTGGCAAATCTTGAGAGCGGTTGAAGGACATTCCCCTGCCACCCCAATTCCAGCCAAAATTGTGGTGAACAATAACTCCTACACAGATAGGTCTGAAATCCTTGACCAGCTCAATAACCACTTTGCTACTGCAGGCCTCGCATTCGATGCCTCGCCTGTTAGTAAACTGAGTGCCCCAAGTGCCATCAGTGTAGGTACTAGCCCTGCTTCTGTCCCCTGTACCGGCCACCCTCCCTTTAATTTCCAGCCAGTATCCTTTAACCAGGTGGAGGACCTTCTTCTCTCACTAGATACCAAAAAGAGTGCTGGTGCCGACTCGTTAGAGCCCTTCTTTCCAAAAGCAAGCTATTATCATCTGACAGCACCTATCGCTCATCTATTTAATAGCTCACTTACCCAAGGGGAGCAACCACTCAGCTGGAAAATTGTGCATATTATCCCTTTGTTCAAGTCGGCAGACCCTACAGACTTGAATAATTATAGACCAATCTCGCTTCTTCCTGTACTATCCAAGCTACTAGAAAAAATTGTCAACTTACAACTGAGGGAGTATTTGTACTGTGAAAACATCCTTAACCCAGCCCAATTGTGGTTCAGACCTAAGCATAGCGCCGTGTCGGCTCTAGCCACAGTGTCTAATGACTGATTAAAAGCCCTGGATAATAAACAGCACATCTATGCACTTTTCTTTGACCTTAGCAAAGCCTTTGACATGGTTGATCACTCTATCCTGCTTGATACTCTGGGTAGTATTGGTCTAAGCCCTGCTGCAGTAAAGTGGTTTCACTGCTACCTCACAAATCGAAGACAACAAATTAAAGCACAAGGGGAACTTTCCCACAAAAAGCTTTGCCACGAGGCATCCTGCAAGGTTCTATCTTGGGGCCTATCCTCCTCGCACTTTATATTAACCGCATAGATTCTGACATACTCACAGGAAATGTTCACCTTTTCGTGGATGACACAGTCCTCTATACAACCAACCCCTCTCTAGATCTTGCTTACGAGGAGTTACAGCAGGACTTTATCATCCTCCAACATAACCTGCTGAGCCTGAAGCTCTTGCTCAATGCCCAAAAAAACAAAGCCATGATTATCTCCCTGCACTCCTCCCACAATATGGGGACATGTGGTAACCCCCAGATTATCACCCTCCTTGGTGAACCTCTGGAAATAGTGGATAAATTCAAATGTCTGGGAGTCTGGTTGGTTAACAAACTCAGTATTCATTGTACACCTAAGTGAGTTAACAAAAAAGCTAAGACAGCACCTTGGCATGTTTTACCACATAAGACAACTACTCACTCTCGAAGTTAGGAAGCGGCTGGTTCAAACAACTTTTCTACCCTTGCTTGACTACGCTGACTTTCTCTACAGTCACTGCCCCCAGTATGCTCTCCAGAAGCTTGACAAACTCTACCATCGCGCTTTGAGATTCATACTGGACATGCCCCTGTGGACTCATCACTGCCTGTTGTACCAAGCAATTGATTGACCATCCCTCTTCATGAGGAGGCAAATAAACGTCCTCATGTGGCTCTTCTGGGCTATTTCTGACAAACTCCCACCCTATATCTGCAACCTGTTCGAATGGTCTAAAGAAGATGCATACAACCTATGGAACTCCTCCTCAAGCTAACATGGACAAGGACACATCATGGCACAACTGCCATCAGCTCCTTCCTATCATCACTTTGGAACAACATGCAAAAAGCACTTAAACTTTCCCTCCTATCTAGCCCCTACGTATTCAGGCAGCTGCTTTATCGATGCCTAAAGACTGTGTGCGATTGCTTCAGGTAATCACCTGTATATTGACTGAATAATCCCTGGCCTTCTTATTTCCCATCAGCCAGCATTGCTTTTTAGTGTAACTACCCCCATCCTAGCTCCCTCCCTCCTTCCCTGTGGCAACCCCTCTGGGAGCCTCTACCCTAGCAGGATGGCCCCCCACTCCCCTCATGTGTCTTTGCCCTCCTCTCCTCTCTCTGTCCTCCCCTGTGTCTTTGCCATCCTCTCCTCCCTCTGTCCTCCACTGTCTCCTAACCCATATATGATGAATTGCCTGTATTATATATAGCCCTCATTATCTAGGTCTTGCTCCAGTTACCTAATGATCTCATACTTAAAAATAATCTGTTTCAGTGTCTGCTGTGTTATGAAATGATGTTGAATACTGTAAATGAATTTGTCCTCTGTACCCAGGACCATTTTGCAAATGAGCTTGCTCAACAATATAACTGCCTGGTTAAATAAAGTTTGATTGATTGATTGACTCTTACTGCTGTGAACACCACTCATTTGGTTAAAAAAAAAAAACACACATCCCTCCAAGGCTGGATTGCCCAGCATGCACCTGACATCCTAGCCCTATCTGAGACCTGGCTCTCTGAAAGAATACCAAATGAGGCTGTTTCTCTCAGTAATTATTCCATCTTCCGGGCTGACAGGTCCAGGAAGAGAGGCGGTGGGTGTGCAATCTATATTAAATCCTCTCTTCATGCCACTGAAGTACAAACCCCTATACCACAATATGGTGCCCAGACACTAACAGTTAAACTTAGTCTGGGTACTAAGACCCTTCACATCACTGCGGCCTATATCCCCCCGAGCAACCAAAGACTCGCATTTGACTCTATCCTCCACAGTATCTCACACATACCCAACACTAGTGAAGTTATCATTATGGGAGATTTTAATGTCAATTGGCTATCCCCTGCCTCATCCAGCTTCAAAGACACTGCCCTGTCTTATGATCTAACCCAACTCGTCATCTCTCCCACCAGAAGGGACAATAGAACAGGGACATCCACCCTTTTAGACCTCATCTTCACCAACAAGCCACAAACATCTCCAAAGCCACTGTGCTCCCAGATGCTATCAGTGACCACTCCCCAGTGACCTGCTGGTGGTCAGGAAAATTACCCCATGCCCCCCTATAATCACCTGGCAGAGGTGACTGATAAGAGGAGGCTTAGAGAAGCTCAAAACCCATCTATCTACCAGCAATTGGCTCCCCATCTACACCACGCAGTCTGTAGATCTGGCTCTCTCCCACTTTATAACCACTTTCAACACGGCCTGCGACATTTTCGCTCCCCTCTCCAAGCAAGTAGTGAAAACCAGAACCACACTCTGGATCACCACCTCACTACTTAACCAGCTCCAACATAGGGATAACCTATGGCTTAAGGCACTTGACTCCCAAAGCGCCCAGGATAGACAACTCTACCGTGAGGCCCGCAACAAATGTACCTGGGCCCTAAGACAGGCGAAAGCCACTTACTACCAACATACCCTCACCACCTCTTGGGGAGATGGTAAAAAATATTGGAACAATATAAAGGAACTCAGTGGTAAATCCCGCTCACCCGCACCCACCCAGCTTACAATAAATGGGGAGATCACCCAGGATCCTTCCTCTATCGCCGAAGCCCTCAACTCTGCCTTCTCGGACCTCTCCCATATATACCCCCCTAACTACTTCCACACTATCCCCCCACCCTCTCCTACTGATACCTCGAGTAACAACAATACTATACCCTTTTGGCTGAGAGTCATTTCCTGCCTCGAGGCAAAACACTACATTGCTAAAGCTATTGCCAATACCCGGCACAGCAATGATTCCCTAGATCTAAAACTCATTAGGCTAACCCTGGATGTCACACTACCCCATCTCACTAAAATTCTCGACCTCTCTTTATGCCTAGGTCAGTTCCCCACAACCTGGAAGAGAGCCATAATCACTCCCATTCTGAAGAGCGGCGACCCCACCAACACAACCAACTAAAGACCAATTTCATTACTTCATCCTCTCTCCAAGGCCCTGGAGAAAATAGTGTTGAACCAACTATCAGAACACCTCACTAAACACAACCTTCTCTGCCCGGAACAGCACGGATTCCGGTCCGGCCACAGTACCGTCACAGCTCTTACTGAGCTCACCTCATTTATCCATGAGGCCCTCGACCAAGGCTCTATAGCAGGGGCAATCTATGTGGATCTGAACAAGGCATTTGACACGGTCAGTCATGAGCTATTGCTTTATGTCCTTCCACAACTAAATGTGGTCCCAGAGGTTACTGCCTGGTTCAAGGACTACTTAACAGGCCGGTCACAGCAAGTAAGAATAAATACCACCATCTCCTCCTGTAAAACAGTTTCCTCAGGTGTCCCACAGAGAAGTCTATTCTTGGCCCTCTACTATTCCACCCTCTTTTTAAACTTTCTCCCCAAGTCAAGTAGCGGTAACCTGCTGCTACTGTCTTGTCTGTTAGTGTTTGGAAACACCCACAGCTGAGCACCCTCCAGCAGGCTCTTCAGAGTTTCTTCAGGGAGCTAGAAACCTGGTTCACTGAACACCACCTGATCATCAACTATCAAAAACAAAGTCCATGATCTTTGCACACCGACAAAGTCCACACAGCCAGTCGGCTCTCCTAATCAAAAACAAACAAGGCGCCCCCACTTGAACATGTTACATGTTTTAAATACCTAGAATTACATTAGACACCTCCTCTCCTACCATCATCACATACAACTTCTCTCTCCTCACTGTTAACACTTGAGTGGGTATCCTCTCAGACTTAAACACCTGCTTACCCACAATCCCATGCAACTTGCGGTCGCCTCATCCTCTCCTAATAGACTACGGGATAGTGATATACTGCTCATGGACCCTACCGCCTTCATAGCATCAACACTGCTTTGAATAAAGCTTGCCGCCTAGTCACAGGCGTGACAGATTAACACATACCTGTGGGCTCCTACGCTCTGGCTGGTTGGCTAAACTTCCAAGGAAGACTTAAGTACCACTCCTGCGTGCTAGCGAAAAGATTCATCTCCAGCTGGCACCCATGACCCTTCTCTCCAATAGTCAGCGTGTAGCCCCCAGAGGCGTAACACTAGACTGCAGCATCCTCCTCATTCCTGGTCCCCCATTGTAGAACATCCCTTGGGCAAAGATCATTCCGCTACCGTGCCCCTCTTTGGCTAAACACTCTACCCCCCTCATCTCTCAGACCCTTAGCCTCTCCCAATCCAAAACAGCCCTCAGAGTACAACTGCTGGAGTCAGAAAAATGCAACTGTGGCTAACTTCCTGCCCTCCTGTGGTATTTTTCATACCCCCAATAAACATGACACAGGGTCTCGATAGAGCCCAAGAGTCAGTATCATTTACCTCTCTGACAAGGGTTATCTTGTCATGCTGCCTACTACTACCACCAGTTAACTAAGATTATGCCTGGACTGCACTTGCAGTACTGTTTTATGAATTTCTACCTGTTTATTGTTTGTTCTTTGTATTTGTTTACCCTCCACCCTCTGTAACTGATGTGGAGCCTTTGCGAAAGAGTCTGTGACTCAAAGGATTGTAATTCTGATTGTATCCAATAAATAAATAAAATAATGTCACCAGTATCACCACCACTCCTTTTACCCCCACAGACCTTTCCTTTCTGGACCTGTTGTGGGTTTTTCCCTGGCACTGGCACCATGGATGCCCCTGTACCTGCTCCACTCGACTGTTCAGGCTGGGATGGAGGCTGCTGAACAAATTGCTAAAGGATAGTTTCCAAGTTTTTTTTTTAGGGGTAGGAGCCATATGCTTCTTTCTGCTGCCACTACTGCCACTTCTAGAGGTTGAAGGTCTTTTGCCACCCAATTTTGTTTGTTTATAGCACTCAGTGTAATGCCTATAATCAGCCTCATCATCAAAGCTGCTTAGGTTGGCCTCATCAGAAGATGCGTCACTAAGAAATTCCTCTGCTGGTAGGAAGTACTAAGACCCTGATGAGTGCACCTCCTCATCTGAACTATTATATTATGTAGTAGAGACAGGCCAAGAAACAAGAGGTGTCACCATGGGGTGGACACAGTGGAAATAGTTGTGATACTGACTAGGGCCACAGTGGTAGGAGGTGTCAGTGTCACAGTAGAAGTACTGGTCATTGGGATCATTGTGACACATATGACTCTGGCCAGAGTAGTGGCAGGAGTGGTCTTGATCACAGTGGCAAGTGTGGTCTGAGTCACAGTGGCAGCAGTGGTGTAGTCACAGTAGCTGGAGTAGCTGACAGGCCTCTGTTGCAGCAGAAGCTGGGGTGCTACTAGTGGCAGTAAATGGGAGGGTCACAGCAGTGGTGGTTAAGGCTGAGGTGGCAGTGGTACTGGTGGTAGTAGCAACTGATGAATAAGACATATTGTAGCATTGCTGACTCGAACAAAGGATGAAAAAGACACATTGGTGGTATCAGTGACAGTTAATAACTAAAGTGTTCTCCTAGCACTACTAGTTCAGCTACTTTCCCAGGTGTCAGCTGTTGTAGTATTGCTACTGCAGGAAGCAGTAGGCTTTGAGGGCTAAAAAAGTATTTGGGGCTGCACCCAAACATTTGCTCAGCCGAATTCTCACCCTCCCCTTCACATGCTGCTGTTCAGCTACTCCAGCTTTGCTGGGGCTGGACCAAGCACATTTTCTACCTCCTCTGTCTGCCATTGTTGAATTGCCAGATAACTAAATGAGGAGGACCCAGGGCATCACTTGCAAAACAACAGTGCAAATTTAGAGTTTCACTAGAAGAATGTCCCTAACACTATCACAGTTTTGTACTTTAAAATCTTTTACAATTAGGTTTGGTTTTACATACACTGAGTACACGCACTGCCATGTGCACACACAGAAAAAAAATTCACAAATTATCAGATGTGGCAGGAGTCAGAGGATTGCCCGCTGGCTATGCAGCTACACAAGTGGGACCCGAGCCCGGGTTCCACACAGGAAGATGACATTGATTATTAGTACGATTATTATTATTAATAATACAGCGGCAACAATGCTAATGAGCTGAACAGGTCACTGTAGTCAAGCCTTACTAAAGTCTGAAAACAGAAAAAAAAAACTTTATATTCCTAATTGTTTATGCAGAAACAATACTAAAAAATGTCCCTAACAGCTGAATGTACACACAGAATAGAACAACAGCAGTCCAGAAGCAGTAGGACTAAAATGACTGCTCTTTGTAAAAATAAATAAATAAATATGCAGCAGTGGTGCACTTAACAAGTCAGAAGTCAGATCTGATTACTGATTCTGATGGTTTGTTTCAGGCTAAAGTCTGTGAAATGTAAGAAAACAAAAAACACTTACAGTAACATTGCTATGCAAAAAAAAAACTAAGCTCCTACAAAAATATAATGGTCCCTAAACTGTTTAAAAGTAAATATTTTACTGTTTGATTTGGTTCTGTTTTGCATGCACACACGCACAGCCTGCGTGCTGGCTGTCTGTGACTGCTGTGCATACTGCATACAGTCAGAAATAGGCAGGAAAACAGGTCTCGTTTAGCTTCACTTTGTCCTAGAAAAAAATAAACCACTCCTCGCGGTTTTCTTGGCAAGAAATGATTTATCACACAAAAGTCTGAAAAAAAAAACAGCCTTAGAACTAAACTCTAGCTTGGTGCATAGAAAGTGGACAAAAAACTGTCAAAGTTAGGGTTCATCAAAATCCACTGAACAGAACTGGATTCATCGGCTTCCAACCTAGTTTTCAGAATTAAGATATTCAGAATTGCAGTCCAAAAATCACAATCCCTAAATTGAATCCTAAAACATATTTTGCCATAGGATTTAGAATTCTAATCTGAATCCGATTCTTATTATAAAGTCCTTTTAGGATTTGAATCAGAATCAAATTAGGAATCAAACCTTCCTAAACTCCTAAACAGTCCTATTGGATTGGAATCTGCAGATTCCAAGTAACCCTAGTTAGAACTATGTTTTTTGAGCAATTTTTAACAAGCTGGTTGAATAAGATTATTTTTCATAGCAGAGCTCAGATGTCTGTCTCACTTCTCTGCAGATTCTGCAAGTGCTGGGTCACATGGGTTGGTGGCCTGGCCTCTGGACAGGAAGAGAAAGTTACATGAGAACTGCAGCTCTCGCTGAACAGGAAAATATCAGATAGCTATACAGTAATTAGCACCTATTTTTCATTTTTATTCCCAAGTAATGAACGGGCTGTTATTAGCAGTATATGGGAAATACTATTTGTTACCTTCACACCCCTAGCTCTCAGTATCAGTCTTCCCAATCTGATACAGTAGTTAATGCAGCTTACTTAGAAACACAGACCATGATGGCAGAAAAAGACCAGAGGTCCATCCAGTCTGCTCATATTCCCTATAATCCCTGGAACTTTCCCTGGAACCTATTATTCCTCCTCCAGGGTACTAACCCTCTTCATCCTATCCCCATTCTCCTCCCTGGTCTTGTCGCCATAGGCGAACACTATTCCCTTCATTCTACCCCATGTCTGCTTGAATTCCCTAACTCTGTTTGCACCTGTTGTCGAGGCACAGGTCAGGAAGCATAGGAAAACTAGGAGCAGTTTTAAAATTTGTAAATAGCATTTCATTTTTCTCAATAACAGCAAAATAAAAATTAAAAATTATTCAGTATAACTACTGTATTTACAAAGGTAGTACAAACAGAGAAAACAAAGTCCTTCTTCTGAGTGTTTCTTCTCGATTTCAAAATTCAGTCTCTCAGTCTTTCATTCTCCTTGTCTCTTTAGCAAAAACGCTGCTGCTCTTTTTATAATTCTTTGTCCGGGAACTCGTTAAGAGAGCCTGCTTCTCACAGAATGTTCTTGTCAGTTTTGTTCCTTGCAGGGGTAGCAAAACAGAACATAGTGACCCAGAACTGATCTCTTGTTTACAACTCTGCAAAGGGCTTAAAAACTGCATCTCATGATAACCTTTGAGTTCCAAATAGCTTTGCAATCATTTCAACAGTATAACTATATACAGTTTTAAACAAAGAGATCCCAGTATCAGTGACATTTCCACATAAAGATTCATATATATTTTTATACCCACAGATATGCAAGGGGGAAGAAAAGACAGAAATAGCAAGGGAAGGCAGAGAGATAGTGAGAGGCGGAAAATTGCAAAACCATTGGGGTGATCAGTTCCTAGGTCTCACAAGAAAATTTGGTTGCACAACCAGACAGAGAAGAGATAGAAAAGGAGAGGATAGAACAGACTCTTGCGTTTAAACTCTTTCTACATAACAAATGGGGCAGGGCCTTATTCAGCCTTGTCATAGCACCCAGCTCCTTGGCTGACAGACTGTTTCAAGGTACCACCACCCTTTCCCTGAAGAAGCACTTCCTCACATCCCTACTGAACCTCCCTCCTGCTAATTTCCACTTGTGACCACCTGACCTCGAGTTGGTGTTCAGGGTAAATAATTCCCCACAGCTTACCTTGTTAATTCCTTTAAGGAACTTGAAGGTCTCTGTCATATCTCACCTCTCCCTTCTGCTTTTCAGTGAGTACATTTTGTTTGTTTGTAAAATTTTATTCAAATTCATAATAAAATGAACAAGAATATAGGATAAACTCCATTGAGTTAAAATCTCATTTCCAAGGAGGTCCAAACCATGTATTCAGTTACTGGCTTTAGAACATTTACGTATAACTTACAAGCACAATTTCTACATAAATATAATAAAGTTCTTATGCACAAAAATATAAACAAGTACATGTATCACATAACAAACATATCCATACAATTACGTCAATGTAGTAATACTAAGTACAGGGGATTAACTTTGTTCCATTTAATACAATACCCAATATCAAAAATATAAAAAGCTATAGTAGAATTCTTTCACAACATTTTTATGTAAAGCACCTTAACTTTGGGTCAATAGTAAAACTTATTATGGTTCATATAAAGAAGAAAAAAAAACAAATTCATTGACAGCACTGTTTTAAGCTATGTTTACATTTCATAAACCATTTTTTTAATATCCCTGAATTGATAAACATGTTACCTTCTGTCAATTCCAATGGAAGAGCATTCCAAAGTTTGGAGCCCCTACATACAACAGAGGTTCTACCCACCCCTAAATTACATTTTGGAATAACATATTGAGTACCTCTTGAAGATCGCAAACCCTCTCTTTGTTCTCTCACAACAAACGTATTCAGAATATAGTTGGGCAATTTTATACCCCTATTTTACCCATAACAATTGCAAGATGGAGATTTCTCCTTTCTTCCAAACACCACCAATCTAATGCCCTGTACAGATCACAATGATGGGTATTTCTGGGGGCATTGAGGATGAAGCGGGCAAGCCTGTTGTACATCACATCCAGCTTAGCCAGCTCCACCCCCGACATTCCCTACACCAAATCCCCATAATCACGTACCGGCAAGATCATGGTTTCCACGATCCTGCATTGTATTTTTTTAGTCATATAATATTTTAGTTTGCAGAGCATTCCCAGTTTCCTACTGAGACTACTCAACAAACACTCCAAATGCTTATCCCATTTTAACCTACAATCCAACCACATCCCCAAATATTTATAACTTGATACTTGTTGAACTTTCTCCCCCATTTTAGTTCTAATATCTAAGGGTGGATATAAAGTAGTCAAACCCCTAAAATGGATGACCTGCATTTTCTTTACATTTATTATCAAATTCAGGGTATCAAAAAACGTTTGTATTTCACAAAAAGCATGTTGTAACTTAGTATTTATACCTTCCAGGAAACTCCCCTCCACATATATCAACATTTCATCATCATATACATGGTATTTAACTTCAGGGTCACTAAATTTTAGACTATTAATATAAATATTAAAAAGTAGGGGGCCCAATATAGAACCTTGGGGTACCCCTACCTTAATCGGAAGTACTGTAGATTTAAATTCCCCAATTTCTACCATTTGTTCCCTATTTGTAAGATAAGAACTTAACCATTTCTGTTCTGATCCTATTATACCCAAATCCCTGAGCCTGGACAGGAGGACATCATGGTTTAGCGTGTCAAAAGCTTTTGACAAATCAATAAAGATAGCCCCAACTTAGTTCCTCTTGTCCAGACCCAGCTGGATATCACCTACCACTTTTACCAGAGCAGACCCGGTACTATGTTTTGATCAAAAACCAGACTGATACTCATTTAACAAATCACCCCCTTCTAAATAATTCTTCAATTGTCTGGCTACTAACTTTTCCATTATTTTAGAAACCTGGGAAAGCAGGGAAATGTGTCTAAAATTACTAATCTCCATCCTCGAACCCCCCCCCCCTTATAAACTGGAATAATTTTTTCTACCTTCCAACCCTCCGGGTAACTATCTGTTGCAAGGGAATAATTAAATAAGTAAGTTAATGGAAATGCAATACATGGAGCAACAAATTTCAATAGATTATTAGGGATATTATCTAAGCCCTTAGCCTTTAAGGCATCCAAACATAACAATTCAGTTCTAACCTCATCCACTAATACATAACCAAAAGAAAACATTTTACCACCATTTACCATTAACTTGTCTCCTGCACCCTTCCCCCTTATTCAGATCAATCACTGACCCTAAACTACAGTTATGAATCTGTACTCCCACATTATTAAAATAGTTGTTAAATATGTTGACTACTTCCGTGCCAACAGGTTCAGATTTCCCCTCACACTCAATCCTCATTATTTGTTGCCTATTTTTATTCCCCATGAGGTCTGATACAATGCCCCAAAACTGCCTTGGATTTGATCAATAATTCAGATAAAGTTTTCTCTTAAAATACTCCTATTTTACTCTTCTAAACTCCTTAGTGTACTGATTTCTTAACTGTCTATAGGTCAACCAATTAGTAGCCCTATTTGATTGTTTAGCTCTTACCCAACTATTGTACCACTTGCATTATTTACCTTAACCTACCTACATCTTAAACGGGTATGATAATTACAGACATCAAGGAACTCTTGGTAAAAATAAGATCAGACCTCAGACACCCCAGGTATCAATACCATTCATCCCAATTCCTGCTTTCCAAATCTAAAATAAAGTTCACATAATCTAAGTTTTTAAAACTTCTCCAAGTTGGAAAAATGGGCTTATGGGGCACCTTTATGTCCTTACAAGTGGCAGATATTACTTGATGATCTGAGAAAGCATCCACCAAAACCCCCTTTTTCCTACACACTTCCAGACAGTTTGTAAATATAAGGTCCAAGATTGTGGAATTCTGCAACTGTTTCATATTTAATCTAGTTGGATTCTCTATTATTTGTACTAATCCCAGCACCTCCTGTAATTGAATTAGGGGATGAGTGGGATTTATCTGGGCCCAATTAACATTAAAATCCCCTAACCAAAGAATCTCATGAGTGTCCTTATACTCCATACAATACCCTTGCAACTGAAGAAAACTTTCTTTTTTAACCTTGGGTGGTTTATAAATTCCCATTAACAAAAGAGATCTTACATATGGAAATTTAATAATAATAGGTAAATACTGTAGTCCCTCCTCTATGGAAATGTCCCCCCCATCTTCAATTTCTAACTCAGAATTAACATACATTAATATGCCACCACCCTTCTTATTTCTATCCTTCCGAAAAGTATGATAATGCTCCAACTCTTTTATAGCATCACTAACCCTTTGATTTAATCACGTCTCTGTTAATGCTATAATCTGAGGTTGTTTTCCCCCACCCAACCTTTACTAGAATCACATTTTCCCTTTAAACCTCTAACATTAAAGTGCACTACATTAAAGTCCCAAATAAGGTACTCATTTTTATCACTCATGCCAAAAGAATCTGGGCCTGGATTGGGATATATATCTCCACAGCACATCAAATGTAATATTAATAAATTACGTAACAAAACCAGCAATTTTCTTGAAAATTGCCCATGGGAATTATACATACATTTTAAAAACCTCACAGTTATTCTAACCATCATGGGAGGAGAACCACCCAAAAATTGATTAGGGAACTCCCAGAATTGGTTCATCTTAACATAGCTATTAAAACACTTAAGTGTGCACAATAAGGGATTAATGGCAACAGATTCCACCTCAGATAATTTCCACATTTGAGTATCTGTGCCTCTTTCTTTAATGGACATGGGGAGTCACAAAGCATTATTGTGGGCCCTACTACAAAACTGAATATGGCCTTCCCCCCCAGTCAAAATTAATAATAGTACCAGAGCTAACTTAATTTTCCCTTATAACTTAAATAGCACTTGAAATGACTATACCAATTCACCCTTTCCCTTAAGGTTACACAATCATATAGTTACAAACTTCCCTATGGTAGGTTCACAGTATTAAAATACTAATACAGTATTGGCATATGATAAATTCATTATATTAAACACTTCCCTATAGTAGGTTCACAGTATTAAAATCCTAATACAATATTGGCATATGATAAATTCACTATGTTAAACACTCAATCAATATACACATTGTGCAAAGAACTCAAATTCAAGCCATAAAGTTCACATTTCACATACAATAACCACATAAATTTCAAACATGATATAGCATTAACTGATTTAAACGCTTACAGTTTTAGTCCAAATACCCCAATTGGAATTTCACTACCGAGTGGTGCTTGAGTGCCTTGAGGCGCTCCTCATGGGATCTACCCTGCTGGCCCTGAATCATTTTTGTTACTCTTCACTGCACGATTTCCAACCTATCCCTGTCCTTTCTTTTTTTTTCACTTCTTCTGTTTCTCCATGGAGCAAGCAGGTGGGCTTTGGTCCCCTCAAAGGGGGTTCATTCTTTCCTAGCTTGCCCTCGACCCAGCCTCCTCCCATGCCGATTCCCCCATGGATTTTCCCCTGTGGCAGGGCCTGGGAGGGGAGGGTCATCCTTCTCCCCCCCAGTATAATCTAGATTCACCCAGGCTCACTGAGTTGGAGTTGTGCAGCCAGGGCTTCATGGACCCCACTAGCTCCCTTTTCCACTTTGCTCCCTTCACCCCTTGCTGATACGCACATCAGCGTGTGCAAGTGGAGGCACATGCATGCTGCATTCTCACAGCAACCTCCCTCCCTTCCAGGTCACTCCCAGACCCATACAGCCACCAGGCCACCACCTGGTAGCAGTCATTCAGCGGGAGTGGTGCACCACCAACCCCGGAAGAGGAGAGCAGTCCTTTGGACACTCAGTCCTCTTCCTCCCCGGCCTACCCCCAATGACCCACTCACACTGTGAACATGGGTCACCAGCATGTCAAGAGGTAATGCATGGATGCCTCTACCCTCCATGCCTCTGAGCTGGCTGTCCTTGTTCTTTCTGAGCTGAAGGCTCCATAATTGGATGTAGTACTCCAGGTGAGGCCTCACCAGGGAACTGTATAGGGGGAGTATTACCTGTTTTCTTATGCTATCAATACCCCTCCTGATACATCCCAGTATACAGTTAGCCTTGCTGTAGGTCTTGTTGCACTGGCTCATTTGTTTAAGGGAGTTATTGATGATAACTCCTAGATCCAGTTCCTTTTCTGTAGTGCTAAGTCTCACACCACCCATCCAGTACTCTGTCTTGGGGTTTCTTTTCAATAGGTGCATTACCTTGCATTTTTTGGCACTGAATTTTAACTATCCAGCCTTTGACCACCCCTCTAGTTTTTGTAGGTCCCTCTGCATATATACCTTATTCTCCCATCACTATCCATCCTCCCACATAGTTTTATATCATCTGCGAAGAGACACACCCTGCACTGGATTCCCTCACCAGTGTCACTGATGAACATGTTGAAGAGGAACAGGCCCAGGACAGATCCCTGTGGAACCCCACTCATAACCTCCCTTTCCTCTGATTTCATCTCATTGACCACCACCCTCTGCTGCCTCCTTTCTAGCCTACCCACCCACTGCACTACAGTTTTAGCCACACCCAGGTCTTCCATCCTTTTTTTTCCATATTGCTTTTTTCCTTCAGGTCAGCTCCAGTGGGCTATTCAGCCCTGTCACTGCCACTCCCATCTGGCACCCATCCCCCAGACCCATCCACCCCTAGAATTCCCCCACGGTTGCCCCCCACCCCATGGCAGACCAGGGAAAGGGAGGGCCCGTCCTCCCCCCACCCGGACACTCTCATCCAGAATTGGGGCAGTGGTTGGGTGGCAATGTAGGAACGAAGCAGGCAGGCAGGGCTTCATGAAGACAGCACCTTCCCTCTTCTGTTTTTTCACTTTAACCCTTGCCATGGCAGCACATAAGTATGCGTGCGTGGAGGCACGAGCACACTACGGAACCACGGCCCCTCCCTTGCATGGCACTCAGACTCTGATTCTTCCACCGGGCCTCCACCAGCTGGCAGCCAAGGAGTGAGATAGTGTCCCTCCCCATCACCTTTAAAGTCAGCATTCTGACTTATAAAGCCTACATGGACAGGGCCCTGACTACCTGAAAGAGCTTCTGGTACCCTACCACCCTGGGCGATTGCTCCGCTCAGCTGGCGAGGGGTTGCTAGAGATTCCAAGAGTGTGCTTGAAATCCTCTGGGACCCGGGCATTTATGCATGTGGCCCCTTCTCTTTGGAATTCTCTATCCAGCCAGTTATGTGAGTGCGCGACTGTGGAGGGATTTAAATGAGCCCTGAAAACTTATCTTTGGCACCAAGCATTTGGCAACTGATTGGTTGTTTTATTTTAACTTTATAAGTTTGTTTAGATGTTTGTGTATTAACTAAGCTGCTGTAATTTGTGCAATATGTCATTTGTTTTTAAATTTGTTCAGCACCTTGGTTTTGGAAAGGCGCCGCCATAAA
The DNA here is from genome assembly GCA_016271365.2 of Neoceratodus forsteri. NCBI lineage: Eukaryota > Metazoa > Chordata > Ceratodontiformes > Ceratodontidae > Neoceratodus > Neoceratodus forsteri. The sequence goes on from CM057454.1 coordinate 679,747,522, forward strand.
AATAAAGTTTTATTATTATTATTATCCCTGAGAGAGGAGAGGAGAGGAGAGGAGAGCAGTCCATCTGATGCTCAGTCCTCTTCCCCCCCGCCAGCCCCCAGCACCCTGATCTAATTCCCAAACCCGGGTCGCCGGCATGGAGAGAGTTAAGGCGCACAGCACCTCTGCGCCACTTTGCAGGCTTCCATCTTTTTGAGTAACTTTTTGTGTGGTACCGATTCAAAAGCCTTGCTGAAGCCAAAGTACAGCAGATCCACAACGTGGCCTTTGTCTACTTCCTTGGTCACCCAGTCAAAGAAACAAAAAACATGTTAGTTTGACAAGATTTCCTGCCATGAAAGCTTCTCCCCTTCTCTTTGAAGAACAGTCTGTACCTTGATACTCTCGGACGTTTAAGACAACAGAAGGCGGGAGCCCATTAAATGTTGTCTCCACTTCTCAGTGGAGGTAACAGCAGATACCAACTGTAATATAGATATCCAACTTGGCCTTAAAGCTGTCAAAGCTGACCTTGATTAAAACTCAGGCATCCATTTCCAGGCTTCTAAGCAATCCTTCCAGAGTGGATTGCTACAGTGAAGCAGTGGTGTCAAGTTTGCTTACTTTCAATGATTTGATGGCATCCACTGTTGGACTCTGGAAAGCTTCCCTCAAACATTGCTTTTTCTCCCAATTGGAGCCTTGCAGATTCTGTACCATTTGGGCTGCTTACTTCACCCAGGTCTCATAGTCCTTCTCCACCACAGGGGAGGCCAATCTCCATGCTGTATCAAAGGTTGCAACTGTACTGGAAGCAGTAATGGTTATTTTGGCAGAGATACTTAGAAAGGTACAAGAAGGATGTATTTTCTAGAGCCCTGCTGAGAAAGAGGAAATTAGAATGTACAGTAAGTAGTAGTTAGATGGGCAGGGGTAGAATTAAAGTTAATTGATGAAGAAAGTGGCGACGGCAACCATTTTGAGAGGTTTAAGGAGGAAACACTTTGAAATAGAGTAGTTATGATGTTTAACAAATAGGGAGCAAGTGGAAAGAGCAAGAAATGGACACAATAAGATCGAAGAGGATACAGTAAGTCATGGAGCTACAGAAAGAAGATACTGTGGAAGAGAGAGGATGAGGGAGATGGGAAGTTGATATGGTGGAGACAGTTATGCTATAATTTATTATTAAACTTTTAGACTGAAACAAATTGCACAATTTTGAATTTAAAATATTATTTCTTGATTTTGGTATATACTTACAGTACATGTATAATACCAATATAAGGTACCAGTTACATTATCAGGTATTGCCCAGCACTTTATTTTTTTTATTCAGTGCTCACCTGATTGTGATCTTTCAGTCTTCCTCCTTTTCCTTCTCCACCTTTATCTCCAGCCAGACAACCTCGCAGAACAGGAACCCTTGTGCCCGCACACACTACAGGTCCATGCCCACCCTGTGGGTAAAGTCCCATGTTTGATGAGCCTTAGGGCCCTTGAGGGAGCTCCAGTAGTCAATTCAAGCAGTATGTACTGTATATTCACAGCTTGACAGGGAGGAGCCTGGTCCAGAAACTGGGGTCTGTTACATGGCAGGTCATCAGGCATCATACAGCAGTGTAGGACTTTGTCAAATGAAACCCCATAACCCATTTACCACCCACCTCTATAGCAACTGGTTCTTACTTGTAGTTCTATGTCTTATTTCATTATAGGACCAGTGCCCTACATTGTTCCTCTTCTTGTGTGTCGGTGTCCCACTTTTCAGTGACAAAAGGCTGGGAAGTATGTTGGGCACAGATTTTGGAACTCTTGTTACTCCCAGAGCTCGTCTTTGGGAAATACATTTTTTTACATTAGCCCTCCTGGGTAGAAATAAAAAAAGAACTGCTGAGCTAATGTTTCCTTTCACTTGTAGCATCAGTTCCTCAGACACCGGCTGACAGTGAACCATTCACAACAGATCTTGAAGTGTTCTCTTTAACTTTCTTGGAATTCAAGTCACAGTTCCCTTTTCCGGAACTCTGGAATCAAGTTTTTCTCTTTTTAACATGAGAGGTTCTATTGAACAACTCACAGTTTCCTTCCCTTCCAAGGTTGGCTGTTTTTTTCCTTGGGAACCCTTTCTAGACTATTCTCATCTCAGGTCTGGTTCCCTTTGGTTTGGGTCACAGAATACATTTGTTCAGACATTCCATTCCTCATACCCTTAGCTGTTTTCTTGGTTTTTACAAAATTAAAATTAAAAGGTAATTTATTCATTGGGTAGAGTTTTTTTTTCTCTCTCTCTCTCCTTGGTAAAAAAGAAACTGAGGTGGTTAAAGCTGGCACCATTATTTATGTGGTCAGTGCACGTGGCACCATACTCGTTGTCATGCATATTGTGTGTGATGGCCCCAAATGTTCGGACCTCAACAGGGTCCTATTGCTTCTAGCTCTAAGATCCAAGAGCAGGGCTCTATGGAAAGTAAATTGTTGAAGATCTGAAATTACAGTAAATAACTTTTCTTTCACAGGTGGTCCTGTCACTCTCTTTGAGAGTCCAAGGGTAATTTTAGCATAGGCAGCAATTTGTTTTAAGGAACGTAATCGGTTCAAGACCTTAGCTTACTTCCTTGTTGAGTCCCTCTGTAATTTCCCTGTTTCTCAGCCATCTGTTTGAATCTTTTGCTCACACTGTGCCATTTAGGAAGGGGCATCACATTCATGCATGAGACACCCAGTCTCTCCACACTGAAGACAAAACACATGGTCTGTCCATGGCTTATCTTGTTGATCTCCATGAAAATGATTGTGATATAGCTTTGGTGTTGAGTCCCAGTCCCTAATCCCCCTTCAAATAAATCACAACCAGTTTACCCTTAGTCCCAACTAGACATTTTCTGAAACAGAAATACAAAATTTCACATACGCAACTAACACAAAGCATCATGGCAAGTATATAAAAATCACCATGAAAGAACTGGCAGGCCCACTTAATGCAAAACCGAATGATGCCAAAGAGCCTCTCAAGCAATCTGCAAAGCAGAAAACAGCAGATACAGAAACATGTTTCATCCTTATTGGGGCTTGATGTGTGCCAGATCTGTCTCTCAGCCCAGGAGGAAGGGGCACCAGCCATACTCGATCTCATGGATTTGGGTCACGGTGAGCCCAAAATAGGAGAGCACTTTAAAAGACAAGGAACTGCTGTGCAAACGCACTCAAGCAAGGGCTATTCTGGAAGAACATTGCATTTAAATCCAGTTTAAAAAAAAATACAGACTGACACATACCACACTAATGGGAGGCATCATGAACTGGGATCACTCGTCCTGTGCTAGTCATATGGATAAATGGAGGGCATCAGCTTCCTGTGCTGTCAGTCTGGCCCCTTTCATGAGCACTAAATTCACACGTAGTCAACTCCCATCCAACCAGAAACCATTCCAATACTCAACATTATAGTAACTAGGTGCCCAGCATCTTGTCAACTACTATACTAAATCTCCACAAATATAAACTATCAAAGTCCTATCTATTGATGCTTTTTTATATACAATATGCGGTATGTGCCCACTGAAGCAGAAATAAAACAAACACTCAATTTTTTTGACTCTTGAATGAAATTCTGGTTCTTAAATCCTATGCCCCTGTTATAGACACTTTTTTAACTTTCTATTTTTCCAACTTGCCTTTTTTCCTGGAGTCACCCAAGGTTCTTCTTCCATTTCCTCTAATCCACACCTGTCATAATAGAGCTCCCCTGTCCTACCTCTGTGCTCCCTTCTCCATAGCCACCCTCAGACTGCAGCTTCCCTCCTGCAGTGGGCCCCAGAACCCCTCTGCTAACCCAGAGAGACATGTCTTGCTCTCAGGTAGCCAGCATTGGCAGAGCCTAGCTGGAGTAAGGTGAGGTTTTGGGGGACCATCATGTAATGTGGAGGATATGGGATTTTGTCTACCTGGAGCTCTCTGCCTGTTTGTTCCTCAAGATCCCAATCTTGCCCACCCCCGCACACTCACACAAGAGGATTGGCCATTAATTGTTCATTTTCAGAAGGATAAAGGTGGACATAGCCATGTGCAGCAACTCAACTGTCTGACTTCCTTATGGTGATTATTTTTTATCCAATCTTACCAGTCTTCCAACTTCTGGTGGGACTCTGATGGCCTTTCATCCCCACACCTGCTACCATCTTATGTCCAAAGAGAGGGTCCATGTGGTGCTGGATCTGTGAGTGCTGGCAACTGTCATATAGAAGGCAAAGTGGGTTTCTTAATTTTTATCCACTGGTAGCCTTTGACCTTCCCTCTTTTTTGTGGTGGTGCACAGATCACTGACAACTGGTGCACACACAGCATGCTGAATGGGAGAGCAATCTCCCTAGTCCACCATCATTGTTAACTGCAGGGGTGAAAAACACTGTCAAACCCTCCCAAGGCTGGGACTCCTCCCAGACGGCTTTATTACTGCCAGCATCCCAGGTCCATTACCATCATAGCAGCAGAACTGGGCAGGTGGATTATAGAAACATTTAAAGTTAGTTTGTACAAGTTCTTTAAAGAACATATATACAGGTTATGAAAACCGAGAAGGTGTAAATTTATTTATACAACAAATAATGTACTACACGTGACAGGGAGCTCCTGCCACTCTTGAGGACCCACCTTTTCTTAAATCTATTGCAACAGTTCTTCTATTTCTTGGCCTAATCTATCCTTTACAATTTCTAATCCATAAGGCTGGCCACCTATGGGCACCCCTTCCCTTTCTTGACTATGCTGTAGTGTCCTCTTTAATTTTCTTTTTCCCTCTCAGATCTTCGTACAGGGAGGTTATTGTGGTGACCACGAGCATATGTAAAACAACATGTGGTGTTTATCATTGGTGGATTTAGTATGTAATAGCACTGCTATGTCACAAAATACCTTGATGTATATGCCTTATGTTTATGAAACCTGTAAATGTTGAAAATACCATGGCACTAGGTGTTTTTGATAATGGTAAAAAGTACTAGGTGACAATTATAAAAATTAAGTTAGTTGTGTTATTTAAAATGCATGTAAATTGCTGTAAACTGAACAAGTCTGAAATTTCATGGTGATTTGCATATATCCCATGATGTTTTGCACTATGGAAGTATGTATGATGTTGCATTTCTTTGAAACTTGACTTGTTGACAATGCCCTTTGGGGTAACCATTTTTTCAGTGCTTCTGCACTGAGGTTCTTTGTTTTTAGCTTATTTTGTTTTTTTCTTATTTGAGCCCCTACTACCCAAGCAAACAAGGCCTGCATGGGGTGGAGGCTGAATCTCAGCTGCTAAGTAGATCAGAGATCAGTGTCAGTAGGTGCTGGCTAAGTGCAGAGAAAGGACATACATAGTCTGTTGCTGCAAACTGATATACTGAAGAAGGGATATGCCATTACTTAAGGTTATCTCCTGTATTTTGAATAAACATCACACAGAGATTGTGTGTTGAACTTGAAGTTCGGTGTCTGGTCCATCTGTTATCCCACAACGCCTTCACACTACGCCTAAGAGAACAGGTGGATCCATGGAGCCTTGAGTTCCTAGAAGTTTTTAGTAGTAGTCATTGTTCATCTCCACAGTGTCAGGCTCATAAAGAAAATAGTTTTTTTTCATGTACACAAACACATTACTGTTATAGCAGATCACATGGCGCATTTATCGTCCAAGATGGCAGGGAATCAGACTATATGGACTACTTGGACTTTTTCTGTCTCTTCTCTTGAATAATATGTTCTGAAGTTCTTAATCTGTTTCAATGGATAAGGCCCAGAGTTTTCTTCCTATCAGCTCTTAGACAGAATTCTCAAAAGTACATGACTTGTATTTTGCATACTTCTTTCAGAGCCTGCACCAAAAACTGAAAGCATTATTTTTTTGGAAATAAATGTATTTGCATGATCTAAAAGGATGTCCTCATCCAGCTATAAAGAAATTATATATTGAAATACAGAAATATCTATGTCCACTGCTCAAGGGGGAGTGGTGGACATGGCCTACCTGGACTTCAGCAAGGCCTTCAACACCGTTCCACACAGAAGGCTGTTAAATAAGCTGGGAAGCCAAGAAGTAGGTCCTAAGGTAATAAAATGAGTAGAAAATTGGCTGGCCAATAGGAGTCAAAGAGTGGTGGTGAATGGTAGCCACTCCGGAGTAGGCAAAGTGACCAGTGGAGTGCCACAAGGATCAGTACGAGGGCCGGTCCTCTTCAATGTCTTCAACAGTGACATTACAGAAGGGCTGGAAGGGAAAATATGCCTGTTTGCAGATGACACAAAAGTCTGCAATAGAGTAGACACACCGGGAGGAGTGGAAAAAATGAAAAGTGATTTAGAAAAGTTGGAAGAATGGTCAAGGGCTTGGCAGCTGGGTTTTAATGCAAAGAAGTGCAAAATAATGCATTTCAGATATAAGAACCAAGGGGAAACATCCCAACTAGGAGGAGAGGTATTAACAGTTACAAATCAGAAAAGGGACCTTGAGGTGATAATTTCTGATGACCTGAAGGTATCAAAGCAGTGTGACAAAGCAGTGGAGAAGGCTGGAAGGATGTTGGGTTGCATAGGAAGGGGAATCACCAGCAGAAGGAGAGAGGTAATATTATCCCTATACAGATCACTGTTTAGGCTGCACCTCAAGTACAATGTACAGGCCAGCCTAGTGGCACTGATGGTTGAGGCACTGGACACCACACCTCATGCCACACCGGTGACCCGGGTTCAGGAGCAAGCTCAGGCCACCGGGGGTCGGCAGGGGAAGATCAGGATTGAGCATCTGAAGGACTGCTCTCCTGTCCTGGAAGGAAGGGGAATCCAGATCTTGGGCTCTGGTGGCTCCTGGCAGAGGTCAGGGGTACAGCAAGCCTGAGATCTAGCAACCACAGGATTGGCTGCGGCAGTGATCCTGCAGGCACTCATGGGAGCATGCATGCCCACTCTGGACACATTGCATGTCTGGGCTTAAGAGAGAAAACTAAGGAAAAACACCCTACCGGCTAGGTGAGGTGATGGCAACCTCTGGGAACCAAGGCTCCACACACCCATTGCCAGCCGCAACCCCCGACTCTACCCCCTGGGGATCCTCGGCCTCTCCAAGGGGCCCGGGAGAGATGAGAATACTCACACCGATGCTACTGTTGGGGGGAGCAGTTCATGTGGGAGGTTAGGAGCTGCAGGTTGAGTGAGGGCAGCCCGAGAGATGCCCCAGAAGGTAGGTAATAAAGCAGAGTTCCAAAAAAAAAAACAAAGTACTGTGTACAGTTCAGGAGGCCCCATCTCTGTAAAGACATAGAGAGGGTGAAGGTAGTACAAAGGAGGGCAACCAAAATGGAGCATGGCCTGCATCAAAATCTCTATGAGGTAAGGCTCAAGGAACTTAACATGTACTTCCTGGAGGAAAGGAGGAAAAGGTAGATATGATAGAAACATTTAAATACCTCACAGGCAAAAACAAGGTACAGGAGGGAAGCATTTTCCACAGAAAAAGATGTTCAAGGACAAGGGGTCATGCTATGAAGTTAGAAGAGGGGAGGCTCAGAAGAAATGTGAGAAAGTATTTCTTCACGGAGAGACTGGTGGTCACATGGAACAGCTTATCAGCAGAGTTGGTGGGGGTGGAAATGGTGACAAGGTTCAAGAATGCGTGGGATAGACACAGAGGGATCTTAGCAGTGGAGGAGCAAAGACCGGAGACTGTGTAGGGTCTGCGGCAGATTCTATGTTTCTAGACAATAATGGCAGAAAAAGACCAAAGGTGCATCTAGTCTGTCTGGAATTCCCTATCTGCCATGGGGTTTTATCCTTCCCAGTCCACCCCCCTACTCTCCTCCCTACTGCCATTGACCTGAGCAATCACAAACCCTTCACTCTGACCCAGCCATACTTGAAACCATTTATGGTCTTGGCGCACCCACCACCTCTACCGGCAGAATGTTCCATGGCTCTACCATTTTGTCCATAAAATAGAACTTCCTCACATCCCTCTTAAAGTTTTCCCCACCAGTTTCCCCTCATCACCTCAGTTTCCTAACTCTGTACTCCTGCTAAATAGTTTGCAGCAGTTCACTTTGTTTATTCCCTTCAGGAACCTGAAGGTCTATATTATATTCCCCCCTCTCTCACCTGGTCTCCAGTGAGTACATGTTCACTGCCTTGACAATTTTTGTAAGATCTGCTCTGTTGACCTTCAATCATCATGGTCACCCTGCGTTGCACCGCTTCCAGCCTATTCGTGTCCTTCCTTAAGTGAGGACTCTAGAACTGAGCATAGTATTCCAGGTGCAGCCTCACAACTGACCTATATAGAGGTTGTAGTACCTCCTTTTTCCTGCTGTCTGTACTCCTTCCAATACACCTCAGCATCCTATAAGCCTTACTATAGACCTTGTTACACTGGATTGATTGTTTGAGGGAGTCACTAATGATGACTCCCATGTCCCTTTCCTCTACTGTAGTGCTCTGTTTGGCCCCTGTCGTCCAGTACTCAGTCCTGGGTTTCTTTTTCCCTTAGGTACCTAACCTTTTTCTGGCATTTTCTGGTGTTGAATTTCAACTGCCAAACCTTAGACCACCTCTCTAGCCATTGTAGATTCCTCTTCATCTCCCTGATCTCTTCATTGCTATCTGCCCTACCGTAGAACGTCTTGTCATCAGCAAAGAAAAACAACTTGTCCTGGATGTCCTCTCCAATGTTGCTGATGAACAAATTGAAGAGGACAGGACCCAGGACAGATCCCTGCAGCACCCCACTCGTAACTTCCCTCTTTTCCAATTTTACCGCATTTACCACCACACTCTGCTGTCTCTCCTTCAACCAGTTTCCTGCCCAGCTAACTATGACCCTAGCCATGCCCAAGTCCTCCAGCTTCTTCAGAAATCTTCTATGCAGCACCGAGTTGAAAGCCTTGTTGCATTCGAAGTAGAATAAATCCACAGTATGGTCCTTACCTACTACTTTTGTTACCCGGTGAAAGAAAACTATCAGATTCATCTGCCAAAACCTGCCTGCCACAAACCCATGTTGTTTACTATCCTATAGATTATTGCTTGCTAGGTTTACACAAGTTCTTTTTTGATCATTGCCTCCATCAGTTTACCCACTACAGATTTAAGGCTGACAGGTCTGAAATTCCCTGATTGCTCCTTGTCTCCCCCCCCTTCTGTAATGGGACGACATCCACTACCCTCCAGTCTTTCAGAACTACCTCTGTCTGAATTGAGCTATAGAATATCCCTATTAGGGGTTCAGCCAGTTCACAGTTAATTCCTTGAGTACCTTTAGGTGCATCCCATCTGGCCTTGGGGCTTTCTCAACCATTAGGGCTTCAAGCCCTTTCTGGACCCTTTCTTTGGTGAATACTAGTTGCTTCATTTCAGGAATGCTCCTGCAGCCACCTTGATGTCACTTTCAGGCAGGGGCCCACTGTATTCCCTTGTGAAGCCAGAGCAGAAATAATTATTAAGGATGGTGGCCTTTTGTTCATCTTCCTCTAGTACCCTGTCCCCATTGCAACCTAACAATATTTCCTTTTTTTCATAATATAACTTAAGAACTTTTTCCCCACTCTTGATCCCCCTCACGATATGTAGCTCTGTATCTGTCTTTGCCTCCCCTAACCACCCTCTTTGCTTCCCTAGTTTTTATTTGGTACTCTCCCCAATTCCTCCTCCTCCTGCTTTTCCTTGTAGCTGGTGAAAGCCTTATCTTGGCCTTCATGGCTTCTCTGACCTTTTCCAAGAACCACATTGATATTTTGTACATGTTTTGTTTTGTAACAATTCTCATGCATGACTTCGTTGCCTTGAGAATGGTCTCCTTGATTGCCCCTTGTCCCCCATCTTTCCGCTACACATTTGACGCTGTCTACCTGGGTCAATTGGTCTCAAACCAGCTACCTCATCTATCTGAAGTTTACTATTCTGAAATCTAGGACTTCAGTTTTTGATAGGGGCATTCTGGGCCTGAAGGCCAGCCTAAAGCAAATGGAGTTACGGTCACTGGACCCCAGTGGCTTCCCTATCCTCACTACCCACCACCACTGAGTGGGTGAGTACTAAATTGAGAATGGCAGACTGTCTAGTGGGTTCCTTTACCAGCTGCATCAGCCAACAGTCCTGCAATGTATCCAAAAGGGCCTGACTTCTGGTGCACCTGTTGGCTGGAGTGTCCCAATCGATATCCAGTAGGTTCAAATCACCCACCACCTCCACCACTTCCCCCTTCTTCATAACCCTTGCCTGCTTTTCCCTGAGCTTTCCATTTCTCTCTTCCCTTGTCCTGGTGGTCTATTGATCACCCCCACCTGTATTTTCTTGCCTGAGGGGGCTGTGAGGTCAACCCATGTGACTCTGTCTCCCTTTGCTTCAGCAAAACAACAAACCAGGCTCAGCAGTGAAACCATCACTAAAACAACAGTCTTGCTTTGACTGGGATTAAAAAAAACAATTTATTAATGTAAAGCACTTACAGATAGCAGGGGTCTGCTTGGGTAAGCAGACCCCTGCTGTCTGTAAGTGTATTAATTTAAAAAATAGTTTTTTAGTGATGGTTTCATCGCTGAGCCTAGTTTGTTGTTTTGCTGTAGTATGTATACTGTGAGCCACGGGATAGCTAGGATCAGTCCCTGTTTGTCTGGATTCTCTTTGCTATCCCTGCTCTGCCTGTCCTCCACAGCCCTTATGCCCTCCCTGACATATAGGGCTACATCCTCACCCCTTATCTTTTTCTCTATCCTGTCTAAACATTGTGTAACCAGGGATTGACAAGTCCTTTTCATTATTCTCTGCGGCCCAAGTTTTCTTGATGGCTATGAAGTACACCTCAGTGTCTGCTACCAATGCCTGGAGCTCACTGATTTTATTACCCAGACTGCTGGCATTAAGGCAGATCCCCTTCAGACTAGTTCTGGAACCCCTTTTGCTGTTTTGTGAGCCTACACCTGCATTCCTTCACATTCTCACTACCTTCCAATCTCTCCTAGTGCTTGTAGATGATGACATCCTTCCCCGTATGCCTCTTCTATTACTTCTTTTTTTAAACATATTTTATTGAGTAAGGTAAGCAAATACAAATTGGCAACAGGTACACCAATTTACAGATCAGGAGCAACAAAATTAAACTATACGCAATGGAATCTTAGTGGAAGGGAAGGGAGGAGGGAGAAAGAGCGGTAGATCAAATACAGTTTGTGGTAACAATGTAGGTAGGGAAAAAAAGACAGACTGGGTGGGCCAAGCAGTCCTTATCTGCTGTCAGATTCTAGGTTTTTTTTTTTAATTACTTTTTATCCACCTTATCACCTCAATGCTCCACTCCTTCAGGCTTCGCTCATGCCACCCACTCTCTCAACCCTGAGTCAGCCCCTAGAGTGATCTTGGTGACTCCTACCTCCCTTCTTGCCTCCGTAGAGCAGCTTGCACAGTGGGGTCTGCCCGTAGTTTCTGGACTGGGTGGCTGGAGTGGCTGTCATCTAGGACCGGTGAGGGTAGTTTCTGTTTTCTTGTGGTTTCTCCTCCAACTCCTGACGACACCGGCTCGGGCAGGAATGTGCTTACGCACGCCTGCCAAGTGCCTAAGAGCATCCTTCCCTCCCCAACTCCTCTGTATAGGAGCCGCCAATGCCCCTGAGAGTTGGTGCTTCCACCAGCCCTCATGGATGTCGGGTGCATTAAGCACCCCTGGTAACCTTCCCCGAAGGAGGAGAGCGTCCGTTGGGATGCTCAATCCTCCTTCCCCCAGCTGACCCCCGGGAACCTGAGTCTGTATCTGAACCCGGGTCACCAGCATGGTGTGAGGTGTGGCGTCCAGCGCCTCAACCCTCAGCGCCACCGGGCTGGCCAGATTCTATGTTTTTATGTTTCAAGACACAACATAACAATGTGCAAGGTATAACACCTCACAGTGCACTACATTACAGTAGAGCCATTAACCCAAGAAACAATTCTATTTTTATGTATCAATGGTTACGGTCAACACCAGATGTACTGTATGGGCCACAAATACCGTGAACAGGACACACCTCTGCCAAATCCCAATAGTCAAACATCCTATGCAGCTACCTACATTGCTAGCCCAATTTGCCACAGTTGGAGGGGCTGAAGACAGCCACTGCTGCAATTTTGTCTTCCTAACATTAAGGAGTGCGATGGACAACAACCCAGCCTTCCACTGTGTTTGGTATCAGCCCCAAAGAGGAGTTCCAGGGGAGACTTAGGAAGTTTAGTCCAAAGGACCTGCTCCATTATGCCATGAACACATGCCAAAACTGTGATATCTTGGGGCAGGTTAAGGTCATGTGTAAGAATGTGCCATCCTCCACCTGGCACTTAGGGCAATGTGGGGGGGGGTCTGGGCATCTGCTATGTAGCCAAAAAAAAGTTTAGTTGGATCTGCCTGAGCTTGTTGCTTCCAGAGCAGGTCACCAGTTCTGCAGCTGCACAATTCTATGTCTCATCAGAGAGTGAGACACCTAGATCTGCCTCCCATCAGCCTTGAATATTCAAGACAGAGAAGGGGGCAGCCCCTGCAGTGTGCTATAGTATATGGATATTTTTTTTGCAAAGGTTTGGGTTTATATAATTCTTCTTCCAGGGCCAAATTGGGCACAATAGATAATAGTGACTCTCCTGCCCTATTTGCTGCTCCACTAATGAGCATATGTCTTACTCTTAAATAGGCAAAGGAACCACCTGGTGGTAGAGATAAGTCCCCTCATATGCTATTAAAATCTCTGAGGAGTCCCCTGCCCTTCAAAATATTGGTTAAGGTTGTTTGTTGGTTTCTGAGGTGAGTCATCCATAGGCAGGAAGCTGAGTTGGGCAGCCCAATAATAGTTTATAAAATGAGGGAGGGCACAGCTAGGCTCATGTACAGGGAGCTAAAGAATGGTTCTCTTCACTCTAGCTGGTCTACCATGCCACAGGAACCTGTGAACTGCAGTTCATCTGTGTGAAGAACTCCTTTGGGATGTGCATGGGCAGGGATGGAAATAAATAAAGGCATTTGGGTCGAGTGCACATTTTAATGACGTTAACCATTTCTATGACAGAGAGTGATAACATCTCCCATCTATCACATTCTGATTTTATACTTGCTTACAGTGGAGGGAAGTTCAGTTGGTACAAGAGTGTCAAGCGAGATGGTGTTTTCATTCCAAGGTGTTTAACTGCTGAGACCACCTGCAGACCCTTAGACTTATACACTACACTTTCTCTCTGCTTGCCAATTTCCAATTGGAAGGATCTCACCTTTGGCTCAGTTAATTCTGTGGCCCGATGAAGCTCCAAACTCAGCAAGCAGTGAGTGCAGAGCTGGTAGTCCCATTGTCAGTTTTTGCAGGTATAATTTTTTTTTTTTGTTAGTTGTTTAACCAGGACTAGCACACTAAGCTGAAAGCTTTTTTACAGGTGTATATGGTTTTATAATTTATAATAGGTCACCAGTAAAGAGAGCCACCTTATGTTCACTCCCACCAATGTTACAGCCCTCAATATCCTGGTAGCATCTAACTGCCATAGCTAGAGGTTCTAATGAAAGCACTTAGAGTGCTCCCTGACAGGGTGAATGACTCAGTCAAGCCCACATTGACTTGGATTTTGGCAGATGGATCTCTGTGCAGACCTCCAGTTCAGCCTGCAATTTGGTCTTTCATGACAAACCTTCTAAGGGTCTTGAGGATGTACCCCCCACTCTATCTGATCAAATGCCTTTTCAGCATCCAGTTCAAGGACTGCTGCCCCATGTTTGTCTGAGGGACTGGCCCATTTATAGATAATGTCAAAGGTGCATCTGATGTTTGGCTTCCTTTGCCTATCTTTTACAAATCCCACCTGATCAAGACAGATGCAGGAGAGGAGGACTTTTTCCAACTTTGAAGCAATGATTCTAGCAGCAATTTTATAGTCTGCTGTCAACAGGCAGATTAGCCAGTATGAGGTGAATTGAGTGGGGTCCTTGACTGGTTTAGGTAAAACTGTAATAGTGGCAACCTGGGCAGAGAGAGGGGTAGCTCTCCCCTAGAGAAGCTCTCTTCTATCATATCAAATGGGGAGATTGCCAAGAGCTCCAGAAATTGCTTTATAAAGTCAATAGGCAGCCCATCTGGGTCTGGAACCTTGTCACCTTATAAGGCACTGATGGCATTCGGAAGCTCCTGTTTAGGGAGTGGCAACTCTAGACTCTCAATGTGAGAGGGCTGAAGGCAAGTTACTGGGGCCTTTTGGAAGAAGCACTGGTACTCTTCAGCTGAGGGGCTGGTGTCTGAAGTGTATATGGTTTTATAACATCTGTTTAACACATCTCCCATGTCTTGATGGCTGGGGATCATTCCCAAAGCCAGGTGGTATATCTGGGCCAATAATCTTTCTCCCTCTCGGTGTCTAAGCTGCCATGCCAGCAATTTCCCCATCACTGTCAATGTACTGTCTTACTTTAGTTATTAAAATGACCCTTTCTACAGCCGCTGTATTTAACGTGTTTAATTTCCATTTACGTTTTTGGAGCAGGTTGAAGAGTCTTGGGGTGGGACTTGCCATATGTAGCCTTTTCACCTCCTGAATTTTCCTTTCAACTGTTATTAATTCCAAAGTTTTGCCTCTCTGCATGTATTTGGTGTAAATAATGGATTGTCCCCTTATGTATGCCTTTAATGCTTCTCATCTAATGGAATGGGATGTATCACTCCTCTTATTGTGGGTCAAAAATTCAGTTATAAATTTCCTAATTACATCACTGGATTGCTGGAACCTGAATATAACCAGATCCAGTCTCCTGGCACTGGGCGATGTGCTCAGACTGGCAAAACCCACCCCAAGATGTAATGGACAAAGATCTAATTCAAGGGATGTGTAGTATTCCACGCTGTTGATCCTGGGGAGCAGGTACACTGAGATCAAGTGCAGATCAATTTGTGCATATGATTATGCAAATGAAAGAAGAAGCTGTACTCCCTTCCTGTGGGTTTTTTGTGATGCCAAACATCCACCATAGAAACATAGAAACATAGACTTTGACGGCAGATAAGGACCGCTTGGTCCACCTAAACTGCTCGATTCCCTACCTAGAGGATAAGCTGCAGATCCTATTTAACCAACAGCCTATTTCTTCCTACCCCCAACAAAAATTGCCTTATGTCTGTCCCATGCATTCTTGAATTCTCCCACAGTTTTAGACCCCACAACCTCCTCAGGAAGGCTGTTCCATGCGTCCACAACCCTCTCTGTGAAAAAATACTTCCTCACATTGCCCCTGAGCCATCCCCCTCTATCTTCAAATTGTGTCCCCTTGTTCTTGCACATCTCTTTTTCTGAAAGATGCTACCCTCTTGGACTTTGTTGATTCCACTGAGGTACTTAAATGTTTCTATCATGTCCCCCCTCTCCCTCCTTTCCTCAAGGGTATACATATTAAGCTCCTTTAGGCTCTCCTCATATGGCTTCTCTTGCAGACCCTGCACCATTTTAGTTGCCCTCCTCTGAACTGCCTCCATCCTGTCTATGTCCTTGCAGAGATGGGGTCTCCAGAACTGGACGCAGTACTCCAGATGGGGTCTCACCAACTTTTGGCATTTTTGGATTTGGAGACTGGTGTGGGGTTGGATCTATTGAGTACACATTCCATGATGCAGTTCACACCCTCTCTCAACCTTCAGGGGCCCAGAAATTGTGCCATCGCAAGGGTTAGTTTTTGGAAGAAGGATCTGTTTTCCACACTGCTGCTGTATACCACCTCCACAGAAAAAGCACAACCCATCATTCATGGAAATCAGAGGTAATGTGAGGAAGTATTTTTTCATGGAGAGGGTTGTGGATGCATGGAACAGTCTCCCTGAGGAGATCGTGGAATCAAGAACAGTGGGGGAATTCAAGAATGCATGGGACAGACAAAAGGCAGTCCTAGTGGGGGGTAGGAGGAAGTAAGCTGTTGGTTAACTAGGATCCGCAGCTTATCTGTTAGGTAGAAAAATGGGCAGACTAGGTGGACCAAGCGGTCCTTATCTGCCGTCAAATTCTATGTTTCTATGTTTCTATCTGTGCTGGAGCGAATCTGCCCTGGGGATCTAAGGAGGACTTGAGGAATGTTCCAGAGAATCCAGGTCTCAGCCATATAGCCACCCTTCTGGCTCTGGAGGTAAAACAGGGTGTTAACCAAGTGCCCCTCCATCCAGCACATGTACAAGAAGGCTCTGCTGGAGTCACCTGGGTTTCCTGAAGCAACAGAATATCTGTCTTAAACTTCTTGACCCTAATCAGGACCTTATTCCTCTTCATCACATGCTTCAGCCCATGACAGGGAGAACCTGCCACTCTGGAGGATCAACCTTTTCTTAAATCTGTTGCAATAGTTCTTCTATTTCTTAGCCTAATCTATCCTTTATAATTTCTAGTCCATAAGGTTGGCCACCTATGGGTACCCCTTCCCCTTTCTTGACTGTGCCATAGTGTCTTCTTTAATTTTTCTTTTCCCTCTCAGGTCCTCACACAGGGAGGTTATTGCGGTGACCTCCAAGCTGATGTAAAACAACAGGCTGTGTTCCTCATTGTTGGACTTAGTATGCAATAGCACTATGTCATAAAATACCTTGATGTATATGCCTTATGTGTATGAAACATGTACAGTAAATGTTGAAAATACCACGGCACTAAATGTTTTTGATAAAGGTAAAAAGTTACTAGGGGCCTGTATTAATAAAATTAAGTTACAGAGGTAGAGATATCAGAAAACACCCATTGTGTTATTTAAATGCATGTAAATTACAGATTGTTTGAGAGGCCCTTTGGTACCATGCATTCCTGCTTTAAGCTGAACCAGCCTAAAATTTAATGGTGATTTGCGTATTGATCCCATTGCAATATGGGGGGGTGATGTGTTTCTTTGAAACCTGGCTTTATTGCCAATGCCCTTTGGGGTAACCTTTGCTTCAGTACTTTTGCACTGAGGTTCTTTGTATTTAGCCTGTTTTTGAGTTTTTTTACTTTTTTGAGCTCCCCATCACCCAAACACACAAGACCAACACAGGGAATAAAATAATTTTCACTAAAGAGATAGATCAGTAGATCAGGGGGTTAGTAGGTGCTGACCACGTGCAGAGGAAGGCCATGCATAGTCTGTTGCTGCAAACTGGTGTATTGAAGAAAGGATATGCCATTGCTTAAGGTTATCCCTGTGTTTTAAATAAACATTACGTAGAGATTGTGTGTTGAACCTGGAGTCTTGTGTCTGGTCCATCTGTTATCCCACAACCCCGCCACACAGCCCATTTGCATTCCAGGTGGTAATATTTAAGGTGTCAGCCATTCAGGTTTCTGGTTGTGTGACTGTGTGTGTGTGTGTGTGTCGGAATACTGTATCACCCTGTTGCAATGTGTTGGATTGAAGTGTTTAACTTAAAAGGTAACCTTGCAAGTTTAACCCTTATTTCCATTCCTCTCCCTCCCTTCTGTACCTTTAGAACTTCCACAGAGAAATGTTCTGCTTCACACCTGTCCAAACTCTCAATCCACTATTGCTCCCTCCTACCCCATCCCATGACAACTTGCAACAATAATCCTCCCACCTCCCTTTCATACAATCTTAAACCTCTAACAAGAATAGAAGTGTAGGCCACCCCAAATCAGGGGGCTTGCCTTAAGTGTCTCCTTGGGCTGCTTTAATGCCCACTGCCAGGCAGATATCCCTCAGAGATGGTAAATCCATGGTTGTTGGTGTTCTTCTATTGATCTGCGTGACAGTGCCATGCTATGTCTCCGTGCTGTCCCTTTACGTGCCACAGCCAGTGTGTATATTGTAAATAGCCTGGACTGAGTCCAAGTGTCTCAGTGCTCGTGACCAGCCAAACATGCCCCAGATCTGCTGCACTCTGCTGTCCGTAGTAGAGCAAAGGGAGCCCTACATGTACTGTAAATATTTACTTTTAATTCTTTTTTTTCTTTTTTTATATTTTTCCCCCACCTCTCCGGTGCTGTACTCAATTCCTCTGCCCTCAAATACCCTCCCCCTAGGTCACCCCATGGAGTGTTGGCTTACCTCCCAAGTGAGGTTGTGGTGGGGGACTCCCCTTACCTCCCGCCCCAAGGACTCAAGTCTTTGTTGGGACCTCAGTACTACAACATGTAGTGGGCAGAGAGAAGGCCCACTATCGGACCCTTACATTAGTGTTGCTGCAGGAGAGGTGTATTTTCTGGATGTATGCCCTCCCCGAGAGTGATGTGCCACATGACTCCACGGCTTACACTAGCATCCATCACGCTCCCCCTACTGTTGCAGGCACCTGAGCCGTGCTACCTGTGGTTGTCACCAGAGGGCAGACCACCCCTGAGCCAGTGTACCCCACTCCCCCGAAGGAGCTGTGCGATCCATCAGATGCTTAGACATCCTCCCCCGGCCAGCCCTCTGGTGCCCGAGTCCCCTCCCAAATCCGGGTCCCCAGTGTCGCAAGTGGAAATCCAACCACTGCACCAATTGCCAGCTACTTTTAATTCTTTACTGTTCTTGACATAGAATAAGTTGTTTAACCTGCCTTCCTTGTAGTATACACTTCCCGATGAGAGCCGCCATGTTTGGTCCGGGACTTCCAAGTTAGGGCCAATCGGGACTCAGGGGACCTTGAGGGGTCCTTAGTTCAAGTGCCTTGTGGGAAAAAATGTGAACTCTAGTGTTTGGCACCTAAAAGAATCAATGGGTACATAAGACTGTGACTGACAACTCTTTTAGTGAACCGAATTGCAGGAAAAATGGACAAGTCTGAGAACTGTTTTCAAACAGGGAGTCAGTGCAGCTCGAGCTCTCGAATTGAAAAGAGCACCTGTGTGAGCTAAGGAAAAGGTAGAGAAAAGGGCCTGTCTTCCCTTCCCTACCAGCTGGAAAGATACCCAGACTGAATAAACTCAGAGGAGAAGCCATTCTGAAGTAAGTTGTGTGGACTCCAGTTTGAGACTCTGAGAACAGAGGAGCCGATTTGGCTCAGAGAAGATTCTCACAGGAAAGGCTTGTTTTGCCTCCTGCGGTTCAACTTCAATCCAAAAGGGGATTGATCTCTAGAAGCTGCCTCCTAGCAAATTGAGGGGTTGCACAGCAAGTTGGCTGAGATTGCAACTGGCCAGAAATCAAAGGAGAGAAGAAAATGTAATGTTTCTTCAGCTTGATGTGCTGAGGCCTACTACATGTGAAGAGACAGTAATCCAGGGACTTGTGTTGCCAGTAAGGGAATCAGTATTACACAGTAACAGATTTGTCTACCAGTTTGGGGTTTCACCAGCAAAAAAATTGAACTATTCCAGAGACATTTTTTGCATCTGGGCCCATGTCAACCTCGGCCCATGCCACTTGTTCCTGTACCAGCCACAGCCTGTCAGCAGACCAGATCCAGGGAATCAACCCCTGTGCAGCAAATCATCGCAGCTGGCGGCCACCTAGAGGGCAAGGCTGTGAAGTGGAGGTGAGTCGTGCTGGCCCAGGTCCCCATGAGCAGCAACTGCCAGCAACAGGTGTTTATTTCTCCAGTGCCTTCATCCATTTATTGGGTACAGTGAGTAAAGTCAGGGTAGCTCCCTGCAACAAGTGTTTCAATTAATTTATGCTACCATCTGATTGTGTTCGGTTAGTATTTAAGTGTTTTAATAGACTAGGCCAACCAGCCATGGATACAATTGATTTGCTTTTCACTACTAATGTTAATGGTTTTTCCATCAAGGGCCCCACCAACAGCTGCAACGCGGCCACCCTGGGCACTGTTTCTGGCATGCCAGCATTACATCCTGGGTACCCAGTAGTTGTAGACTGTTTAATACAGGGACTTGATTGCATGCAAAGTAACATGTCAGAATAGGTATACCCCCCTGTACACCAACACCAACACAGTGCCCTATATTGCTGTCGATGAAATCAACAGCTCACCAGCAGGTCGCTTTGTTGGTGTGCCTGAGACAGGGGCACACTGTCTCCTGATCCTTCCCCCCCTTCGCCGAATCAACTCTGATTTGAAGTTAATTATAAATAGTATGGGGGTGTGGGGGGCAGAGCCCCCCCTATGGGGGATTCAATGGACGAAGCCCTCTGATAGAAATAAGGACCGGGAGACATTTGGGAATTACGTAAACTGCAACTTGCTGTCGACATAATTCCCAACGCTGTGATGCCAGTCGACAAAAGTGTTGTCAAACCCGCATTGTGGAGCCATCAGAATACAGTTAAGTAATTGTTGTTCTAAATTCTCACCCCCTCCTTGTTCACGTCCCCTTAATAAATCTTATTTATTGTTTTACTGTTAAGCTGGCTTGTACGCAAATCATTACCTGGTCTAAGGTTATTGAAACCTGGGTAAAGTAATTTAAAGTTCATGTTTGTATTTGAAACTGTCTTTCTACAGGGGGGCTCCAGGGTGTTTGCCAGAAGACCAAACCCTGGTGGTAAGTGCAAGGTGTGTGAACATATTATTAATGCCTGTTACAAACTGCCTATTAAATACTGCAAATGGTTATTGTCAATTTAAAGGTACAAGGTCATTAGGTGGGCTTGTGGATGGTTATAGCCTCCCAGAGGGCTGTACCAGTCTAGATAGATACCCACGAAAGCATTACTCTGGGTGGAGGCACCAAAATATTGTGTTTACTGAGGGTAGGGACACCACGGTACTTGCTAATTTCGAACCCAGGACCCTCAACCTGTTGTCAGAAAGCCAGGCAGGGATAGTAGCCCTTGGTATAATGATGCCAGGGTTACAGACATGGAGGCACTGCTGGGTTTACTTCCCCCCAATGACCAAAATATAGAATTGCAGTTGTTTGCTAATTTAGTGACAAAATGAAAATGGAGAACCTTGGTAAAGCTAAAGCTGAGATTCCTCCTCATAAAATGGCTGTGCACTGCATGTTGGGGTGGAGTGAGGCAGAAGAGGTTGATCTTCACCATGCTTTAATGTTATTGGACATACCATTGGGGACTACCAAAGCTGCTATTGTGGAAGCAGTGAGTCAAGTTAAGTGTCTGGGTAAAATCACAGTACAGGGGCGGAATGCTGGCTTATTTTCTCAGACTACAGTGGCTCTTACTTCATCTAGTTCCCCATAGACCCAGAGACTGTACCCCCCATTATTATGTCTGAGAGATCCCAGGTGAGTTGGAGGATTATTACTATGCATAGTGGAGCGTCTCCCCCTGGGGGGGTCACCCAAAGTGGAAGGGTTAAAAGAGAAGTTGGGAAAACTGTTGGTAGCTAAGGCACAGACTTTTGAGGATTTGAAAAGGGCCACACAGAGTCCAGGGGGGGCTACTCCAGTAAATTCCTCCACGGCCACTATGCCCCTGCCTTTGCCATCTCCCCTTGCAGTGTCCTACATCGTGGAACACTCTGTGAATTTGGACTGTTACTGCTGGCTCAGATTGTTTTGGGGTACTGTTCCCACCTCCGTGGGGGAAGATGACTTAGACACTTAGATTGACTATGCATCCTCTATGGTCCAAGAGTGGCAATGTTCAGAAGGTGAGAAGCGTAAAAGGCTTATGGAGAGTTTAAGGGGCCCTGCACTTGAAGCTATCAGGTTTCTTCAGTCCACAAACCTGGATGCTACTGCTAACTAATATCTCTGCTTTAGAAGAAGTTTTTGGGAGTACTGAGTCGAGGAGGACTTAATGTGGAAACTCAAGTCCACCAAACAGTGGAAAAATGAACGTTTATGTACCTATGTGACTCAAACAGAGAGGGCCCTTCAGAGAGCACACTGCAAGGCTGGCATACTGGCTAGTGATCTAAACAGAGTATGACTAGAACACATCCTTAAGTCGGCTCGGTATTCTAGTGTGCTTATGCTAAAACTGAAGTTCCAGGACCGCAAAGATGATCCTCTGCATATTGCTGGTTAATGAAAAAAATAAAAGAAGCAGAGAATGAGAATGAGTGTTGGGACCCTTACATGGGCACTGACAGAGCTACCCCTGCATCAGAGAAATCAGGTGAGAAGGATAATACCCTTAATGCCCAGCAAATCAATGATTTGCTAAAAGAGCTAAAAGAGTTGAGAGCTAGTACCCAGACCACAGCAGATATGGTAAAAAGTCACATTGCTCGTGCTCCCAATACTGAGACCACCAGTGAAGCTCACTCTGCTGTAAAGGTGCCAGTGCCCAGGTTCCTGAGTGCAGGCAGGATGCCAATGTAATGGAAGAAATGAGAGAGCCGAAAGCTTTGGTTAAAGACCTCATCCACTCTTCTTAACAGTCCTTATCATGGAGAAAGTATGGGGAGCTGACTCTGAGTCTAGGCCCAAGGAAGAGTATAGGTCTGCACCTCCTGATAACCGTAAACAAGGGGAAGATCCTGTTCAAGCTCCTAATCCCAGGCCACATGTATTCTGCTACCACTGTGGAGAAGACGGGCACACAAAGAAAGTAACATAAAGCCTCAATCTAAGCCATCGCTGAAGTCTTTTGTATCTAAGTCCACTGTCCAGCGACCTGTAGATACTGCTCCTCCCAACTGGTCAGAGATGGTAGGTCCTTCAATGCAGACCACTGTACGTATTGATGGCATCCCACTCTGAGCAGTGTTAGACAGCAGATCTCAGGTCACCATAATATTTAAAGACTGGTGTGATCAGCATCTGTTGGACCACCCTCTGCAACCCCTGGATGGACTGCATGTGTAGGGTTTAAGTGATAAGTCTTATCCATACCTCAGATTCATAAGAGTGTGGCTCTTTTCCCATCTGCTATGGCAGGTGTGGATGAACCTGTATAAACCCTGGCATTGGTTTGTCCTCCATCTGGCCTGTATGATGAAATCCCAGTCTTGATCAACACTAATGCCCATATGTTTGGTCAATTGGCACAAATGTGTCAGGAGAAACAAGCTCAAAAGACTGGATGAGCTTTACACATCCATGCAATGGTGCAGAAGGCCTATGAGATGCAAATGCAAATTAAAGAGAATGATAAGGATGAGCCGGTAGATTTTGTCTGGAGGAAGGATCCGTCGACTCTTGTTTTGCCACCCAATGCACAGTGCAATGTTATTGGAGAGCTGTGCATGTGCAAGAATGCGACCAAAAAGATAAAAAGCAGTGTCAGTGGCTCAGTAGTTAGCACACTCGCCTCTGAGGCCGGGAGATCAGAGGGCTGTGGGTTCAGTTCCCACATCTGGCACTTGGGTTAATATCCCAGTACTGACACTGCAGTGCAGCATGAGAGGGGTGCTGCACTTCTGAGGTGCCCTCTTTCAGATGAGATGTTAAACCGAGGTCCCATCTGCCTGGATTGGTGGTAGTTCAGGCGGATGTTAAAGATCCCATGGCACTTATCGAAAAGAGTAGGGGAATTTCCCTGATGTCCTGGCCAAATTTCCCTCATTCACTAAAAAATACCACCAACAGCTTAATCTGGTTCAAGGTCAGTTGGCATTCATCTGTATCCCCCTACCCCAGGTCGTGCCTGAAAATAGGCAGGATTTGTCTAGTGCACTTACCTGGTCAACAAACGCTAAATAAATAAATAAAATAAATGAAATGATCATGATGGACACCCAAGACAAGAGGAGGTTGCCTGATGGGCTTCTGGTTAAACCAGGTGTGCTGCCAATTCATGCTCTTGCCTATGCCAAAAGAGTTGTAGTACAGATCTGCAATGTGACTGAGTCATTGAAGTTACTCCAGGTTGTACCCTAGCCAACGGCTACTGCATAGATACTGCAGTTTTGCTAAACAAGTGCCACAAAGAGGAAGATGATTAAGTGTCCCCAAATGTTTGATTTTGGGGAGTCACCCATCTCGAGCGACTGGAGGGTCATAATTAGTTGCAAGCTGGCACAGAGGAACAAAGTGTTTTCACTGAAAGAATGGGACATTGGATGTGTTAGTGGTTCTGAACACCACTTCAAACTCCACAACTAGAGGCCTTTTTGAGAAAGATCACACCATTTGGCTCCTGCTGACATTGACGATGTCAAACACCATCTACAGGAGATGTTAGCAGCTGGAATTATCCAGGAGTCACACAGCCCTTTTGCATCACTGATTGTGGTGGTCTGGAAAAAGAACGGCTCGGTGAGGATGTGTGTTGTTTACTGGACGCTTAATAAGAGAACAATACCAGATCAATACATGATGCCTCACATCCAGGATGCCTTGGACTGTCTCAATGGAGGGAAGTGGT
Source organism: Neoceratodus forsteri (assembly GCA_016271365.2). Taxonomy (NCBI): domain Eukaryota; kingdom Metazoa; phylum Chordata; order Ceratodontiformes; family Ceratodontidae; genus Neoceratodus; species Neoceratodus forsteri. Next base: position 679,771,655 of record CM057454.1, read on the forward strand.
TCTCTGTGCTTGACCTCAGAAGCGGATATTACCAAATTCCGATGGCTCCTGAGGACAGAGAAAAAACTGCCTTTCTCTGTCCTCTAAGCTTTTACGAATTCTTGCTTATGCCCCAGGGTATATCTGGAGTGCCTGCAACCTTTCAAAGACTGATGTAGTGTACTGTAGGAGATATGAATCTTCTTGAATGCCTTGTCTATTTGTATGATGTCGTCGTATTTGGCAAAACACTTGAAGAGCATGAGGCTCATCTGTTTAAAGTTCAGGACAGATTGGAAGAATTTGGGTTGACACTATCAATTAACAAATGCCAGTTTTTCCAAAACTCTGTAAAATATGTAGGCCACATTGTATCCTCTGAAGGCATCCAGACAGACACAAGTAAAAAACAAGCTGTGACCACATGGTCAAGGCCCAGTAACCTCAAAGAACCCCAGAGATTTCTAGGTTTTTGTGGATATTATCACCACTTTGTCAAGGACTACACAATGGTGGTTCAACCGCTGTTAAACCTGGCACAAAGGTATCCCCCCACTAATCAGAGATTCAAAAGAGGCCCTGTTAAGGAAGGTAACAAGGTCTACTTTAAACCTAGTGAGTCCTTTTGGTCAAGATGGACTTCAGACTGCGATGCAGCATTCCAGGAAATTATTCATCAGCTTACGCATGCACCAATACTGGCATATGCTGACCCAGCTAAACCATATGTACTTCACACAGATGCCAGCCTGAGTGGCCTTGGAGCTGTACTTTATCAAGAATATGAAGAGCCTCACACCATCTGAGAAGCACTATCCAGATCACAAACTAGAATTTCTTGCTTTGAAATGGGCCATCGTGGATCAGTTTCATGAATATTTGTATGGCGCCAAGATCTTGGCTAAAACAGATAATAACCCTCTTACATATGTCCAAACCTCGGCCAAGCTAGATGCAACTGGACACATGTGGTTATCTGCCCTTTCAACATATGATTATTCAGTGGAGTACCATCCAGGCCTAAACCATATCGATGCTGATGCTTTCTCTTGGAGGCCTGCTTCAAATCAAGAGTGGGTGCGAATGTCGGAACAATCCATGAAGGCCCTGTACCACAAGGTTTTTTTTTTTCAAAATGAGTATTCTTTTTAGTAGGAATAATTTTTTTTTTGTATACTTAGTTACAGACGTAAAGAAAACGTCATTACATTAAATGTCTCATTGTTATCCTGTATTAATGAATGGAATAGAGATCTGCCACATAAACATAAATGAATGTATGGTTCTAATAGTTAATAATTAGAGTTATACCTTCACTCTATAGATCTCTCCACAGGATAAGGAATACAGTTTTGTCTATCTTCCTATTTCCTCCCTCCCCCACTAATTTTTCTACCCATTCCCTCCCCACACCCCCAATTACGCTGTGGGAGTAATCCTAACAGGCTGTTAGCCCTGGATGTGCTTGCAGAAAAGAGCCTGGAGAGAATATTGCTTTTTATTGTAGAGCTTGCATAAGAATTAGTGTGATCTGCACTCTTATTCATTAGATGGTTGCTAGAGTATGTAAAGGTGCCCATACTTTTTGATAGTAATGCGGTCTTTTGGCCTTGTGAGCGATGGTATTTTCCACTTGTAAGGTCAACAGTATCTCTTTTAACCATTCTGAGTAAGTAGGAATACTCTGATCTAACCAGTGCTGCATAATTATTTTCTTGGCACACAGGGATATTAGGGACATATGTTTCCGTTCGTTGGGTACCAATCTAAAGTTTCCATAATCCCCTATTATGCATACTTCTGGTTTAAAAGCCTCTGAAATACCTAGAAGAGGGTCTAATTTGGATTTAATAGCATTCCATAGGGGTGTAGCCTTACTACAGTCCCAAAGGATATGTAATAATGTGCCAGGGCATTCCTTACACCTCGAACATAGATTGGAGGAGAGTGTCCCAATTTTGTGGAGCCTGGCCGGGGTATAATACATATCATGGAGAACATAGAACTGTAAAATGCGATATCTGACCCATTTCACATCTTGGTATAGCTGTGCCTAGATTTGAGACCATGGTCGAGTTATTGAGGGGTCTGAGGGTAGCACTTGATCCCAGACATTTTGTGGTGTTCCTTGCAGTTCCCTGATACCATCTCTTAGAAGACGGTAGAAGGATGAGATGAGATGAGATGAGATGAGATGAGATGGAGGTAAGCTGGAAATGGCTGGGAGAAGTGGGCCTGCTAAGTTCTGCTCCTAAAGTCCTGACCCAAAGTGTTGTAGTAACATGTGTTGTAACTGGATTTACTTGAAGCAGAACTATGTAGAGAGATTAAATTGTGCACATGCTGTTTGGAATGGCATCAGTTTGTGATCTTGTAGTAAATCTTTAACCCTGAGTTGGATGTCCCCTGGCCAAAAGTTGTATGGAAGAGGAGATCCCCCTATTTTGAAGTTGGGGTTACAAAAGATGGTTTGAGAGATATCTCTCTTTATGGATATCTGGAAAATGGCACAAAGTTGAGCATACACCCGAAGTGTTACCCCAATAGGTAAGTCATGGAGACTTTTGGGTAGATTTTTAAAGGGGGATATATATAAGGGTATTGAGAGCTATACCATATGAGAAGCCTAGGGACCTTTCTGTTTGAAGCCACAGAGGGTAACACTGTACCTGATTGGCATGTGTCAAGTTTTGTAACCAGTGTGTGAGGACTGAGCAGGTAATGGAGAAATAATAAAATAGGAAATTTGGTAACTGTAAACCTCCTATCACTTTATTCCTCTGTAGTTGAAAGAGGGCTCTCTGAGGTGTCTTGCCAGCCAATATAAAGTGAGATATGAGTCTGTGAGCTTGTGTAAACCAATTTTTTGGTAGGAAGAGAGTAGTCATCTGGAAGGGATACAATATCCGGGGGAGGATGTTCATTTTCACTACATTTATTCTTCCCCGGAGAGAGAGTGGGAGTATGGCCCAGTGGGACAGATCTATTTTGAGTTGGGTAAGGATTTTATCAAGATTGTATTGTTTCATCTTGATATTAGAACCAGACAGATATATCCTCAGATATTTTAGTTCATCCTTAACCCAGCGAAGTTCTAGATGAGCAACATCACCTGAAAACGTGTGAGCATTCAGTGGCATTAATTCTATCTTGGATGTATTAAGCTTATAATTAGAGAACTTGACAAATTCTGTAATTAATTCAAGTGTGGTGGTGACCGATGTAAAAGGGTATGAGACATGCAGTAATATGTCATCTACATATACCGAACATTTGCATTGAAGGGGAACTATAAATATGCCAGAAATGTCGGGAGAAATATTGATACATCTGATGAGTGGTTCCAGATATAGATCAAAAAGGAAGTGGGAGAGTGGACAGCCTTGTCTGGTACCTTGCTGCAGAGTAAAGGATTGTGAAAGCTGGCCATTACAATGTACTCGTGCAGAGGGTTGTGTATACAAGATCTGTATCCACTTGATATATTGTGGTGGTATATTAAAGCGGGGCAGTAAATAGAACAGATAATCCCAAGAGACCCTGTTGAACGCTTTCTCTGCATCTAGGAAGACCAAGATGGATGAAATTCGGGAATCGCTGGATGCAGAGATCAAGTAGGCCAGTTTACGCATGTGATCCGAGGAGACCCTACCCACCATGAAGCCAACCTGTTCTCTGCTTATAAGACCTTGCCAGATGTCAGTCAACCTGGCAGCCAGGATCTTGGTAAGTATCTTCATGTCCACATTAATTAGGGAAATGGGGGGGTAGTTAGTGACTTGAAGTGGATCCCTGCCTGGTTTGGGAGGACCACTATTGTAGCCTCTAATAAAGAGTAATCTGAGATACCATGGTTAAACATGTAATTATAAGTTTCTAGGAGAACTGGAACCAGTTGTGTTCTGAAGATTTTATAGAATTCTATGGTATATCCATCTGGTCCTGGGATGTTGTCAAGCGGAAGGGAGTCAATGGCCGATCTTATTTCACCAGTAGAGTAGAGGTAGGTGCTTTGAGAGATGCTGCTTGGCTGGCATCCAGCTAAGGGAGTTGGACTGTTTGTAAAAAAGTATCAACTGCTGATGGATCAAAAGGGGAAGGTGGGTGAGAATATAAGGTTTTATAGTACTCCTGAAAGCAATTCACTGTCTCTCTGGGTGAAGAGACAATTTGTCCTCTGGAATTTTGAATACATGCGATTATTCTATTGGAGGCCTGTGCCTTGAGACGTAAAGCCAGAAGTTTTTCTGCCTTACCCCCTTGGTCAAAATAATGAATTTTTGTAATGTATAAGGAGTTTCTCAGCCTTTTCAGTAAGGATTGAATTATAACAGGCTCGGAGAATGTCTAGAGCATTAAGATCTTCTGATGTGGGATGGGTAGGGAGTGAGAGTTCCGATCTCCTGATTTCTTGTAGAAGAGCGGAGGTTACCTGGGAGGTGATCTTTTTCTTAACTGTGGCCATGCGAATGATTTCCCACCCACACTGAACATTTGAGAGCTCCCTAAAGAATATCTAGCTTGGACATGGTGGGGGTGTTAATATTGAGAAAGTTGGTGATGAGTTTTGCGAACTCGGATACTAGATGATCTGTTCTGAATAGTTGGCTGTTAAATCACTATACTTTATCCCTAGAATGAGGCTAGCCAGGGCTCCAACATAATAAAGTAGGATGGTGATCTGAGATCACCTTAGGTAGATAGTTGCAGGATAGTACTAGTGAGAGATGCCCAGTGTCCAGGAGAAAATAATCAATTCAGGAAAACATGTTGTGGGGAATAGGGTGAAAGGAGTACTCCGTCTGGAAGGGAAAAAGAGCCTTCCAGGGGTCTATTAGACCCACCAAATCTATCATTTCTCTGATGGCCAGTTCCGCTGGGGAGAAGGACAGGAGGTGAGTTCTTGAACGATCTAGGAGGTTACAATATACCATGTTCCAATAGCCCCCAAGTACAACAGGAGAGGAGGACCATGGTATCAAATTGTTCATAAGGGAAATAAAGAAAGGAGGATCATCTGTATTTGGGTCATATATAGAGCCAAGTACCACCTCAGAATGGCCTAGTAGAGCCCTGATCAAAATATATCTATTCTGGGGGTCTACTATGGTATCCAGCATATGGAAGGGAACCCATCATGCTACAAGAATTGCCACACCCCCTTTCTGAGTGTCAGGCCCAGCCCCGAATACTTGGCCCACCCAGAACCTTCTGAATTGAAGTACCTGGGAGGGGGGCAGATGGGTTTCCTGGAGAAATGCTACATCTGTGCCTAATTTCCAGAGGTGTAGCAGTACATTGGCACATTTAACTATAGACTGGGCACCTTTCACATTCCAGGAATACATTTTATAATTAACCATCATATTGACATTGTTGCCGTGATTTAACCTTTAACCCTGCAGGACACCAAGAATATGTATGCCTAAATCTCCCAGAGCAAAAAAAAGAAAAAAGAAAAAAGAAAAAAGAAACACCCTGTCACACTGTGTACTTGACTCCCCCACACTCTCTCTTCCTTTAGTTACCCCCTTGTGCCCTCCATCTCCCTGACCTATCCTCCAATTCCCTACACTCACAGCAGATGTGAACGACCCCCTTAGGGGGTTCCCTATAGTATGGGTTGCCCAATTGCAACCCGCAAGGAAAACAACTGAACTGAAAAAAACTGTCCAAAAAATGCAGAATAAGGAGCAGTGAGTCCCCCCTCCGCTTACTCTAAATCGCAACACCCTGCTAAAGTTGCAGATTCAGATTGACCTCCCCCACCCCAACTCTCCAACTAACATAGAACATAGAAACAATGGCTTTGTAATTGCCTAAACTTGCAACAAACAGACAACTAGTATTGGAACCCACTCGAGAGGGAGCAATCTTAGACCTGGTCCTCTCAAATGGAGATGGAGAGAGGATCACAGATGTAGAAGTGGGTAGCCATCTGGGAACTAGCGACCATCAGACAGTATGGTTCACAATAAACACAGCAATAGAGTCAAGCCATACAAAGGCAAAAGTACTGGACTTCAGGAGGGCTGACTTTGCCAAAATGGGTGAGTGCCTAAGGAATGCACTAGCAAATGGGCAGGAAGGAGGGGTGGAAGAACAATGGGGAATAATAAAAACTGCCATCACAGAGGTAACAAGCCTTTGTGTGAAGCAAATAAACAAAACAAAACAATGTAAGAAACCACTATGGTTCTCAAAGGAGGTGGCAGTGAGGTTCAAGAGAAAAAGAAAGCATTCAGAAAGGACAAGGAATCACAGAAGGAGCAGCATAGAGAATTGTATCAGTTAAAGCAAAAGGAAGCTGGGAAGGCATTCAGAACAGTAAAGGCCCGAACTGAGGAAATGATAGCCAACTCAGTTAAGAAGGGGGGATAAAACCTTTTTTAGGTACATCAGGGAGCGAAGGAAGACTAAGGGAGGGATAGTGAGGCTTAATAAGGGGGGTGGGTAGAGGGTGACTGTGAAAAGGCAGAGATACTAAACTAATATTTTTGCTCAGTATTTACAAATGAAGAGGCGGAGGTACCTAAAACAAACAATAGAAACACTCTGGATACAGAAGTTGATACCAGCCCATTTACAGAAGAAAGGGTTCTGAAAGAACTCTTAAAACTGAAGGTGGACAAAGCAATGGGGCCTGATGGGATTCATCCCAGAATTCTAAAAAACTAAGGATAGAACTAGTGACACCACTGACTACCCTCTTTAACAAATCATGGGAGGATGGGGTGGTACCTGAGGACTGGAGGAGGGCAGATGTGATTCCCCTTCACAAAAGTGGGAGCAGGGCAGAAGCAGGAAACTAGAAACCTGTTAGTTTGACCTCAGTGATGGGGAAAATGATGGAATCACTTCTGAAGGAAAGAACTGTCGAGTACCTAGAGGCCAGAGGGCCACAGGACCCAAGGCAGCATGGATTCACAACAGGAAGGTCATGCCAGATGAATCTAATAGATTTCTTTGACTGGGTGACCAAAGTAGTAGATCAGGGAGGGGCTGTGGACATGGTCTACCTAGCCTTTAGCAAGGCATTTGACTCAGTCCCACAAAAAAGATTAATATACAAGTTAGCCAGCCTGGGAGTGGGTCCCAAGATGATAGCCTGGATCAAGAATTGGCTGGAGAATAGGACACAGAGAGTAATAGTAAATGGAGTCCACTCTGAAGAAAGGGGGGTTACTAGTGGGGTGCCGCAGGGTTCAGTATTAGGACCGGTCCTCTTCAAAGTCTTTGTGACACGACATTGCAGAGGGACTGGAAGGAAAAGTATGTCTCTTTGCAGATGACACAAAGATCTGCAACAGAGTTGATGCACAAGGTGGGGTGGAAAGGATGAGAAGGGACTTGGCAAGGTTAGAGGAATGGGCAAATGTATGGCAGCTTAGATTTAATGCTAAGAAGTGCAAGGTAATGCACCTGGGAAACAAAAACCAAGGGGAAGTGTACACAATGGGGGGTGAGATACTAACAACGACAAAAAGTGGAAAGGGACCTGGGGGTAGTCATATCAGATGACTTAAAGGTGGGCAAGCAATGTGAGAGGGCAGTAAGGAGTGCTGAGGGGATAGTGGGATGCATAGGGCGAGGCATCACCAGTAGAAAACAAGAAGTTGGTATCCCGCTGTACAGACAGCTGGTGAGACCCCATCTGGAGTACTGTGTGCAGTTCTGGAGACCCAATCTCCGTAAGGACATAGACAGGATGGAAGCTGTCCAGAGAAGGGCAACTAAAATGGTGCAGGGTCTGCACAGGAAGACATATGAAGAGAGACTAAAGGAGCATAATATGTATAGCCTCGAGGAAAGGAGGGAGAGGGGGGACATGATGGAAACTTTCAAGTACCTCAAGGGAATCAACAAAGTCCAAGAGGGTAGAATCTTTCAAAAAAAGAGGTGTGCAAGAACAAGGGAGTACAATTTGAAGATGGGGGGGCAGCTCAGAGGTAATGTAAGGAAGTATTTTTTCACAGAGGGGGTTGTGGATGCATGGAACGGCCTTCCGGAGGAGGTTGTGGAGTCAAAAACAGTGGTTGAATTCAAGCATGCATGGGACTGCCGTAAGGCAATTCTAGGGGGTGGGGGTAGAAAGAAGTAGGCTGCTGATTAACTAGGATCTGCAGCTTATCCATTAGGTAGGGAAATGGGCAGACTGGGTGGGCCAAGCTGTCCTTATCTGCCGTCAAATTCTATGTTTCTATGTTTCTATGAAATGCAGCAATATTATGAAAACGTTGAATAGCGAATCTCTTCTTAAAATGGGGGTTCAAATTAGAGCTTAAAAATTATTGTCCAGCCCTTTGAGATAGTAAAAAGAAAAAATGGAGTAATAAAAATAATGGAATTCCAGAGAAGTGTTCAGTATTACTCTCTTTTAACAATACAATGCTGATGAACCAGAAACAAATTAGGGAGTCATTAAATGTCAGGTCATGGCTGGAACCTTAATAGCTTGTCTCAGCGTTGTAAAACTAGTGCCATGAGTGGATAAGAAAGAAAAAGAAAAAGGCTGCATATTTGTCCACGAGTCAAAGAAAAGAGTCAGTGCTCAGTCGCAATGTTCTGCTGCCCTCATGTGGTGAACCGGCAGAGTGAAAAAGGTGTAAGGACCTCAGGAAGCTTCTTCGCACATTCGTGCTAATTATCCAATTTCCTGAAATCCAGCATCAGACCTCAGCGTGCACTGAACAAATCAGGGATCAAAGCTTGCAATTCAGGTAGGGCTTGCTCAGCAGAGTTGAAGTTATGCCAGGTATTTTTATAGTGGATGGAAATTCTCGATGGATACTGAACCTTGTATTTAATGTTGGCAGCCATCAGTTTTGTGACCATCGGGTGATATGCTGCCCGTCACTGCTGGATAGTTACTGGGAGATCCTGGGCAAACCGTAACTGCTGGCCCACCCGTAGAATTTCCTGGAGGTCCCTCACTTGCCCCAAAACATATCCTGTCCAAATAGTTAAGGAATTTAAGTATGAGGGGTCTTGGTAGTTTCACTGCAGCTGGCTTAGGTCTTTTTGAGTGATGTGCCCTCTCTATTATATATATGTAGTGTTATTGGGAGAGGGCCCAGCTATTTTGGTGAGCATCTTCTGTAAAAAGATGATCGGTGCCACTCCCTCCGTGTCCTCTGGAAGGCCGAAGATGAGAAAGTTGTTGCAGCGACTTTGGCCTTGCAGGTCTTCTAGTTGAGCTTCCATGTGGTTCAGTTTCTGTCTCATTGCAGGGAGTTCAGGCTCAATAGTGGTTTTCCTGCCCTCCAGCGATAATGTCCTAGCCGCCACGTCTTTAATTGCGTGGGCAGCATCCGTAAGATCTCCACGCATTGATTTGAGCTCCAAGGTTAGATCTTGGAGGGCCATACGAAAGGGCTGTAACTCCTCAATAAATCTTTGTTCAGTGAGGGGAGCCGAGGCTTGTGAGGGTATGGAAGATGTAGTTGTTTTAGAAGAAATACCAGGTTTGCCTCTGGAGAGTTTCGGGATTTTTTCAGGCCTCAAGGAACGGACTGAAAACTCCACTTGATGATGCTTTAATTCATGCCCAACTTCACCTCAGATGATCTGGTAGGCTATCAGAAGTTGAATGATCAGAAGATATGCACGTTTAATAGAGATAGGTCATAGAATATATTACAGAATGAGAGTTGAGATAGGAGCCGGTCCTCTGAGCTGCTAACCCGTCAGTATCATCACGTGATCTCCTGTACCACAAGTTTGATAGAGATGAACATCCATCTGCTGAGACTGTAAATTGCCTAGCTAATTGCCTGGGACCTCCAGATACCTGTGTGCCTGTATCCTACTGCAATTTTGCAGCATTGGACCTGAGTGCCTTACCTCACCTCACTTCGGCTGACATTCAAAAAGAGCAGTATCACGATTCCATGCTTAGACTTGTGCTAAATGCTATGAACAAAGGGAAATATGTTTCCAAACTATGATCAAATGATCAAAGAACTGCCTTGCTGTTTTGAGAGGGGCCTAGGCTTAAGCTTCTAGAGAAATAATTATCTTGAGAAATCACAAACAGTCAAGGAGAAGTTGTAAAGAAACAATTGGTGTTGCCTTCAAAATTTAAGAATGTGGTCTTAAAAGCCCTCCATGACCTAATGGGACATTTGGGCAGCGAGAGAACTGCTGACTTAGTTCCTGCTCATTTCTACTGGCCCAAGATGAGTGCCTATGTTGACCAATATATCAAAACTTGCAGCAGATGCCTTTAACAAAAGGCCCAGCTACAAAGGGCAGCTCCTCTGGTTAACATAGCCACTAGTGCACCTACGGGGCTTGTGTGCATTGACTTTTTGAGTTTAGTGCCCGATGCTTAGAACACTGGAAATGTACTTGTCATGACCGACCATTTCACCTGATATGCACAAGCTTATCCAACGAAAGATCAAAAGGCAGCAACTGTAGCTAAAGTCCTGGTAGAAACATTTTTCATACACTATGGTGCTCCACAACACATCCACTCTGATCAGGGAAGGGACTTTGAAAGTCGCCTCATTAAGGAAATGCTATCTCTCTGGGGTGTGAGAAAGTGAAGAACTACTCCCTATCATCCACAAGGGGATCCACAACCAGAATGATTTAATAGGATGTTGCTGGACATGCTAGGCACCCTTCACTCAAAAGACAAACTGAGGTGGATTCAGCAGATAAGTACCTTAGTGCATACCTAAAATTGCACCAGAAACGATGTAACAGGTTTCTCATTGTATCAGTTAATGTTTGATCGCAAAGCACGTCTCCCAGTGGACATTTGCTTTGGAGTTTTCACCAGATGGGATTCAAGCAGACAACTATCTGCAACATGCACAAAAACTCAAAGCACAGCTTAATCACATTTACCAACTTGCCCACACCATGGCTGCCAAGAAAAACTTAGCTAACAAAGTAAGACATGGTAAAAGAGTCAAAGCTCAAGAACTACAACCTGGAGATTGTGTTCTGATGAGAAATTTGGAGTAGCAAGGAAAACTTAAGATAGCTGACCACTGGAGTCACACTCCCTACATAGTCATTAGAAAGTTGGATGATCTCCCAGTTCATAAAGTGTAACCAGAAGGAGATCCCCGAGCTGTGACAACAATACACAGGAATCACCTTCTGCGAACTGGGCAAATTGTCATAGACACTGTACCACAAAATGTTGCTCCAACCGGGCCTGTTACTCAATCTGCTTCTTGAAAGAGCCAAGCCAGCTTCCTGCTGCTCAGCAACCTGAGCCTCCCTTAAGTCATGCTGCATAACAGTGTATTGGATGACTCAGATTTCATTGAAGTACGTCTTACTGATAAATCAGAGTCTACAAAACCAGAAAGTTTAAGTTCTACTACAAATACAAGTAATACCCCAATTCTGAACCTAAAGAGAGTGCAGAAGTGCCCCTTTTGTCAGAAGCTGTCTTTTTGTTGAACAATGAGCCAGGATTGAGCCCCCCAAATGACAATGTTGAAAGGACTGCGCCACTGCCCTCCACACCAAGAATCTCAGACAGAGTTGTAAAGCTGATAGTATGCCTTATTTATGATTCACTGGAAAAGCCTGTGGACTTGCCAATAAATATAGTGCATAAAGGGGTATATGTCACAGCCAACTTCCTGCCTAAAATAGGGTTCACTGCATCCTCTAGTCTAATAATCAAACCCTCCTCCCACTATTCTAGAGGTTGCCTTACAGAGTAAAAGGGGTCAGTTAAAAAGGTGCAAGGTATTCAAATGCAAGGGCCAGTACTTAACGGTTTCAAAGGGAAACTGTAATGCCTATGAATAACTGTCTGAAGCAATATGGAAAATGGTGAATTTAACATGTGGGGATAAGATGCAGCTATCTGAAATATGCAATTGCTATTGGAAACTTTCATTTATGGTAAAGCATGCTATATTGTACAAAGTTATAGAATCTCTGCACAGATAATGTATATAGTAATGTATAGTTGCAACCTGTATATAGTATAATATGTTAATAATGATTGCTGCTTATATTATAGACTTGGTGTAGATGCCAAGTTTCCTAGGCAGGGGAGAGTATACGCCCCCCCAAATCGAGGGACTTACCTTAAGTGTCTTCTTGGGCTCCTTTAGTGGCCGCTGCCAGGCAGACACCCCTCAGAGATGGTAAATCCATGGTTGTTGGTGTTCTTCTATTGATCTGCATGAGACTGCCATGCTATGTCTCTGCATTGTCCCTTTAAGTGCCACGGCCAGTGTGTATATTGTAAATAGCCTGAGCTGGGTCTGAGTGTCTCAGAACTTGTGACCAGCCAGGTGTTTCCCTGATCTGCTCCACTCTGCTGTCACTAGTAGAGCAGGGGGAGCCCTACATTGTACTGTAAATATTTACTATTAATTCTTTACTGTTTTTGAAAGATTAAGTTGTTAAACCTGCCTTCCTTGCAGTATGCACTTCCCAATGGGAGCCGCCATGCTTGGTCCGGGACATCCAGGTTTGGGCCAATCATGACTCAGGGGACCTTGGGGGGTCCTTAGTTCAGGTGTCTTGTGGAAGAAACTGTGAACTCTAGTGTCTAATGCCTAAAAGAACCAATGAGAACATAAGACTGTGACTGATGCTTCCTTGGCCAACAGAATTGCAGGAAAAACAGAGAAGTCTAAGAACTGTTTTCAAACAGAAAATCAGTGCAGCCCGAGCTCTTGAACTGAAAGGAGCTCCCGTGTGAGCTAAGGAAAAGAAAAGGGCCAGTCTTGCCTTTCCTACCGGCTGGGAAGATACCCAGACTGAATAACCTCAGAGAAGCCATTCTGAAGCAAGTTGTGGGGACTCCAGTTTGAGACTCTGAGGACAGAGGAGCCAGTTTGGCTCAGAGAAGATTCTCACCTCCTGTAGTTCATCTTCGATCCAAAAGGGATCAGTCTCTAGAAGCTGCCTGCTAGCAGATTGAGGGGTTGCACAACAAGTCCGCTGAGATTGCAACCAGCCAGAAATCAAAGGAGAGAAGAAGATGTAATGTTTCTTCAGCTTGATGTGCTGAGGCCTACTGTGTGTGAGGAAACAGTGATCCAGGGACTCCTGTTGCCAGTAATGGAGCCAGTATTACGCAGTAACAGATTTGTCTACCAGCTGGGGGTTTCACCAGCAAAAGAACTGAACCATTCCAGAGACACTTTCTGCATCTGGGCCCATGTCAATCTTGGCCCATGCCATTTGTTCCTGTATGAGCAACAGCCTGTTGGTAAGAGACCAGAACTTGGAAAATCAGCCCCTATGCAGCAAATCGTCACAGTTGTGGCCACCTATAGAGCAAGGCCATGAAGTGGAGGTGAGTCATGCCGGCCCAGGTCCCCATGAGCAGCAACTGCCAGCAACAGGTCTTCATTTCACCAGTGCTTTCATCCATCTTCTGGGTACAGTGAGTAATACCAGGGTAGCTCCCTGCAACAAGTGTTTTAATTAATTTATGGTACCATCTGATTGTGTTCGGTTATTGTTCAAGTGTCTTAAATGACTAGGTCAACCAGCCACGGATACAATTGATTTGCTTTGCACTACTAATGTTAATGGTTTTTCCATCAAGGGCCCCACCGACAGCTGCAATGCCGGCCAGCCTGAGCACCATTTCTGGCATGCCAGCATTACATCCTGGGTACCCAGTAGTTGTAGACAGTTTAATACAGGCACTTAATTAATTGCATGCAAAGTAACTTGTCAGAATACAGTAAAGTAATCGTTGGTATAAATTCTCGCGCTCCCTCCTTATTCACGTCCCCATAATAAATCTGATTTACTGTTTTACTGCTAAGCTGGCTTGTACACATATCATTACCTGGTCTAAGGTTATTGAAACCTGGGTAAAGTACTTTAAAGTGCATGTTTGCAATTGAAACTGTCTTTCTATGGGGGGCTCCAGGATGTTTGCCAGAAAACCAAACCCTGGTGGTAAGTGCAAGGTGTGTGAGCATAGTAGTTGGTACTTGAGCTGAAGTTCCCTGCCAAAATCTTAGAATACCATAACAGTTCTGTTGGTTGTTTTCATGAGACTTTGTGATTTGCTGCTCTGAGCATCTACTCCTTATCTTGAAATTGAGGATATTTAATTAAAAAGTGCCACAGACACTCCCCTGGTTTGGGTTTAGGTCCAGTCCTGTGTGCCTTCTCTATCTTGAACCCTGCAGCCTCCAGTACCATGCCCAGTTGCCCAGCCAGCCATTTTTACACAGTCAGCCCAGAACTTTTGTCCTCAAGCCCATCAGGTAGCCTCCCTAACCAGAGGTTAGATCTCCTAGCCCTGTTTTCTTGATCATGGTTTTTTTCAAGTAGATCAGCCACATTTTCCTTTAGCTCATTTCTTTCCCATGCCAAGTCGGCCACAGTATCCTCTAGTTCAATGGCTCTCTTTTCAACCTCGTTGAGTCGCATGGCATGGGCTGCCAAAGTTTTAGAGAGCCCTAAGACTACATTCTGTAGATGTCAGAGCTGTGCTGTAATATTTGTAAAACCTGCCTCCACTTTGCTTTGCAGGTTTTTATCATGCATGGAAGAGTTGCCAGAGAGTCTTCCATTGAAGGTTTCTTCCACTACTGTTTCTCGTGGCTGCCATGCCTTGTGCCCTTGTTCTTCCTTCCACTGGAGCTGCAGATTTAGAAATGACTGCTGTTAGCTTGAAAGGTAAGATAGTCTGTTTCTTTTGTAATCTCTGTGTAGTCATAGATAGGATCTGTGTAGCCCAGAACCTTTTCTATTAATTTTACTGCAGTTTTTTTAGTTAATTATCAGTTAACTTGACATCATGTGGGAGCTCAGTTAGAACCTGTCTGCCATCTTGCCTGGCAAAGCCAAGCCCCCTCTTCTACTTCTTTTTTGAACTTCAACCTTATTTTTACCCACCTTACCGCTACCAGTCCCCAGTATAGGGGGAACACTATCTAGGTTCCTCTGCCTCACTCTCTTTACTCTGGTTCCCCTAACCTCAGTGTCCCCCACAGTCAGTTTAACTGTCTTATGTAGACATCAAACATCTGTCCTAGTTAGTTAATTTGTAAATACACCTTTGAGCACAAGTGCTCTTTTGCAAAGGTTCCACATCATTGAGTGGTTACAGGGATTTCAATAATAAAATGCAGAAGAATGTATCTCCATCAGTACAATTGGCAGAAGTGGTTCATATTGGAGCATTGGCAAGAGTCGAACATGCAGAATAAGTGTATTCCCATAGTAACAGTACAAATGAGCATGGGCAAGAGCAGTTCCAGAGGAACATTGTCAAGGATGGAGCAAGCAGAAAAGTATACTGTTATATATCGTATTGTTATGTCACCAGAAAATCAATTGTAGCAGTTACATTTTGTTCCTAGTGAGAGAACCTTTCTTAGTTTCCCCTTGAATTGGGCTTTTTTAGGAAGGCCCAGCGGGGATTCAGGTAGTTCATTCAACCACTGTGGAGCTCCGACGGTAAAGGAATGCACAGTCTGACTTGATTTAGGGAAGGGGACTGATAGGGCATTCCTGGTCATATTCTTAGTAGAATATTGATTGAGGACAGGGTGAAGCAGATCTTGAACTAAAGGTGTGGTGAGGCCAAGGAGAGCTTTTTCCCAAGCGGGCATGTCTGGTATCTTATTCTATCCTGGAGAGGAAGCCAATTGGTTTGGGAATATTGGGAGAAGGTATGAGTGAGTCTGTCAGCCCCAAGTACAAAACAACATGCCTTATTTAATACCAGCCTGACCCTGCTGAGAATGAAGTCAGTGGCCACTCTGTATACTAGAAGACATAATCTAGTATCGGGAGGATTGCGCTGGAAGCAGCAATACATTTGGCTTCAGGAGTAAGGTTGTCTCATTGCCTGTACAGGGCTCCTAGTTTTTCATTGACAGTAATAATAATGTTATCAACATGGGTTGCAAAGTAGAGTATGTCATGAAGAGTTACTCTTAGGTATTTAAGCGATCCTACCTGTTCCAAAGTAGCCCCTTTCTCATTTATAATAGAAAGGAGAGGGACATTTTTTATAAGAGGACCAGCAAACAACATGGTTTTGGCTGTCTTGTAGGTTAGTAATTATTTAGTTTGAACCAGGATTCCAGTGACTCAAAGCTACATTGTAGTTCATGAGACAGAATATCCTGCCATGTACTACCGGACTAGATGACAGCATCATCCGCATATAGAAGCACCTTTGAGGTGGGGCCAGCTTCAGAGAAGTTATTTATAAAGAGCCTGAAAAGGAGAGGACCCAGTATTGAGCCTTGCGGCACACCCGATTGAGACACTTTTGACATCAGATAAGGCTACATTGATCTTTACACGTTGTGAACGGTTGGTAAGGTAGCCGTGGAACAAAGTGACTGTGTCTGAGGAGAGGCTTAAGGTGTGGAGCTTGGCTAGCAGTAGTGAGTAATCTACCAAATCAAATTCTTTTGTTAAGTCTATGTAAACTGAATCTATTTACTGTCTGAACAGTGACAATTACACAGCGAATGACATTACAGCAGCAATTCACTGTTGCCACTGTAATGTACCCGCAGGACCCTGGCACTGCTTTAACAGGGTATTTCACTCCACCCCGAATCAATTCCAACTCGGAGTTGATAATCCTAAAGGACAGAGGTGTGTGGGGGCATAGCCCCCCACATGGGGAGTTCAGGGCGAAGCACAGAGAAAAAAAAGACAGTTTACCTGACGGATTTATGCTGACTGCAACTTGTGGTCAACATAAATCCATCACGGTAATGTCGGTCAACAACACTGTTGTCAAACCAGTGTCATGAATACAATTGAACCCACTAAGTGGCCTCTATAAAGGGTCTCATGCTGGAAGTTGGTGTACTCAATATGAGCAGTATTGGTGCTTTGAAGCTTCCTGAACCAGTGCTGTTGTTGACAATGGATTTTATATTTACCAAGATGGGTGTCTAGTTGGTCTGATAAAATTATTTCTAGGGCCTTAGACGATGGGGAGAGGATTGATATTGGCCTGTAGTTGGCGACAAGGGAGTGGTCCCCACTTTTGTGTATGGGTGACAAAAGCATTTTTCCAGATACCCGGGAACTGGGAATGTAAAGTAAAGACCTTCAACTCTGAAGAGTGTTCTGTCCCAGAAGTCCCCCACATCTCCCACAACATAGTACCCTACCACTAAGACTCTCCTATCTGCCTTCTTCTCACTCTCACCCCTGGGTGCCACCAGGGCATCACTTCCATTTCCCTTGACTGCCCCAAAGCCCCCCCCACACAGTGGAGTCAGGTACCTGGGACTCCTCCAGGGGTGCAAAGTGATTTACCATTGGCATAATGTGGGTTGGTTGACCTTCTTGTGACTGCCACTGCCACCCTTCTCCCTCCCCTTCCCTACCATTCTCCACACCCTTAACCAGTGGGCCTCTGGGGGAGTTGTGTGTGGCCTATGGGCTCCAGCTGAGCCAGTGCCACCGGAGAGATATCTTTTCCCTCACTGCTACCAGCTAAGCATGGATCTCTGCAAAGATCCTGCAGAAGGGGCAGTGACCCCTCCTCCAGAGCCTAACTTTGGATAAGAGCACCCATAGACTTGTTCCCCACTAAACCTCATCCTAATACTGATCCTTATGATAACCCTTAAGCGTTTAACTGAAATGTTCTAGCCAAAACGTAGGTGTCTCAGTCAGTTGCCTCTTTGCTCTAATAGCAAGAGGTAACTAAATTCTAAATGCAGACAATTGCTCCTTTTCTGCCTAAGCCACACATCCAGATTAACAGCCATTACCCCAGATAACTGTAAGGATAATTTTCAGCTGCCTTCCCTCAATTCAGACCAACACACTACTAAGTACTGTGTTTTTTTGTACCCTGACTGTAGGTCCTAATTTACCTTGCAGACCCTACACTTCTAATATAGAATCGGTCTACTCACCCCCTTGTTAGAAATTTTCCAAAAAATGTTCTAACTGCCTCAGTCAGTTGCCTCCTTGCTCTTACATTTGGTTAATGATCTCATCAACTGCAAGATGTCTTTATCTTCCTTGGGTTGTACATTAAAATCAAGATGAAAGAACTCTTCTGGTGGTATACTAGTGAGGGCATGTGCTCATTATGCTGGGTACCTAGATTTATTTCTCAAGGTTAGGCTCCCAGTTGGGCCATAGTGAATCTGACCACACAGTTTTTTGCAAGAAGAGCAGTGCCATCACAGAGGGGACACAAGTGTATGTACCTGCCCCTGGATGACTCAGGTGGGTTGGAAGCCATCAGACAGACTTCTCCATTTCTGAACAGTACCCCACCTTGTCAATAGGGGAATGTGATATTCATCACCATGGTAGTAGGCAACACAACCCCAAGACTGACATCATGTGTGATGGCACTGGAAAATACAAATACTCCTAGGTTTGTTCCGCATCCCAGAAATCCCATCATAGGGAGACAATTCCAAGGGAGTCTCACCATGGGCAGTGGTCAGACCAGAGTCTGCCACTGCAGAGGGAAGCCAGGGAGAATGACAGTACCATTTGAGGTTAGTGACGGTGAGAAAAAGAGTACAGAAAAAAGACTAAGAAAATTAGCTGAAAACTTAGCAAGTAGTACACAAAGTGGTAAATATTTTCAGATGGATTTTCAAAGCTAATTATGTAGAGTTGTGGCAGTTCTTCTGCCACAGGGGCAGCACTGCAAATGCACCAAAATGTTTGCAGGTAATTTTCTAACATTTTAATACATTTGTGACACTACACAATTTACAATAGAAAATCATGCATGCATGGTTTTGTTTTTATTTATTTGTTTGTTTTGATGCATGACATTTTAACACATTTGTGATACTACACAGTGTACAGTGGAAAATTATGCATGCATTTTTTTGGATACATCTTTTTTTACACATGCTTCATTTTTGATGTGCAACTTGCAGCATGAAGTTAGGTGACTATTTTTGTGGTCTAACAGCCATGTGGCAAATAGCACAACTGTGGCAAAACATGCCAAAATCCTTTGAAATTCAGACCCTAGCATAGAAAATGCTAGATAGTTTTCAAATGTATGCCCAACTCTGGTCCATTAGTATGCAGCATATTTTGTTTTGATCAAGATTAAATGTGTGTTATATACCAACTACAAAAGAAAACCTGGCACATTTATAATACGCATATGTTCTGCTGCAAGTGCATACAGTAAAACGTGTTTGTACTAGAGGCAGCACCCCCTACTTTAATACTATGATGCAGATTGGTATCGGTTAAAGCAGACACAAATTCAGAATCAGATCTGTTATTGTTTTAGAATGTGACAGGATTGCTTAAGTCATTTACTAGCAGGGTTTGGATTTTGAAGCTAATCAGCAAGATTAGAGTGGTCAGTTTGAGATTTTTTAATGGTTTGTTTTTGGTTTTTTTTTTCAGGACCAAGAAGTCAAGAATCTGAAACATTTCTTTGTACCGTCTGCCCATGCCCTCAATATTTTCAAGGAAAATAAACTGAAATTTATTAAACTATAAATTTTAACCAACCCTTATAAATAAACTATGCAGTACAAAGCAAACAAATGATGTGGCAGCAGTGACCTTATTAGGCAAGCACATGTTAATATAATCATGGAATCACTAAATCAAGTTAGCCCAAGAAGAATGCCCCAAAAAAGTTGGCTGGAAAAGACCTCTCTTTTCCAGAGAAATTAGATGTTTTAATTTGAATTTATCTTGTTTTATTTGTCCTGCTAGTTTTTTTCCCTATGTTTCTTCAGGAAGGACCAGTATGTTTTTTTTAAGCCTTGGGAACAATGACACCATTTGCATTTCAATGGCTATAAGTTGAAAAGGTATAGTCCCAGAGCCTGGCATTACATAGTTTTTTGTTGCAGAGCCATCCAGAAAGGATACTGCAACTTTCTACGACGCATGTGTCCATTCCAAGTTCCCCAAGGTTGGATTCATAGGTCTATTCTTTTTTCTTGGGTGTTGTATCTCTTTTCTCATTCAGACCTCAAAAAGGAGTCAGGTGATGAAGACTAAATTCCCCATTTTATTTGCCTGCCCATCTCTCTCTGTCTCTCTCTCTCTCTCTCTCTCTCTCTCTCTCTCTCCCTTTCTCTCCCTCTCTCTGTTTCTCTCTCTCCCTTGCTCACTCTCTCTCTCTCTCTCTCTCTTCTCTCTCTCTCTCCAAACTCATAATTAATTGCTCAAGGCAAAAGTAATGAATGTTAATTGGCCATCTGTACAAAGACTAATTAAAATCTACCATGCTGGGGATTAAAACATACCTTTTGCAACTGAATGAATTGAGAATTAGGAAAAAAAAGAGAGATTGAGAAAAACAGCCGAGAGGCTTGCAGAACACAAAATTTACCTAGGTGTGATGCAAGTTGTAACGTAAAGATGCAAAAATCGTTTTGCAACAATAGAAGGGAAAAGCAATTATATACTATAATTAGGGTGTGAACAAAATTAGACTGAAGATGAGCCTAAGGGAGAAAAAAAAAACTGAAACTTCAAAGTTGAACTTCTCTCAGGATTTCCATGAAAATATGTTATTACTTGTTAAAGCCAATATAGAGGAAGTGTTTAAAATAATGATGCACATTACTGTATTTGTTTTAAATGTTACAGTTTCACATTTTGAATGTTATAGCTTCACTGTAATTGTTAACTTGTTTCAGCTGGAAGCATAAACTGAAGCAAAATCTGAGGGCTTGTGGGAGAGAAAGAGAATCTGAGACTGGCTGCATCCTTATGATAGAAATAAGTCTGAAACACTCCTTAATAGACAGCATATTTAGTCAATAGGTACTGCTCCTTTTTTTCCATTATATGGTAGGGGGAGGTCTGTGGGGATCATGAAACATAATTGCTTCGGATCCTCCAGGAATGTTTCTCCAAAAATTATGGTGTTTGATGTGTGTAAACTGGAAAATGTCAATAAAAATAATTTACAAATAAAGGAACCTATAAAGACTTATGTTAACGTCATTATGAAAGCCACACCAATAAAATTGTCATATGGCTGGTTCCCCCTTCCCCTGGGCTGAGATACAGATGAGGCACACTGATGAGTCCTAACATGGAGGAAGCACATGTTTATGTCTTCCGTTTTTAGCCTTTGCATATTGTGTGGTCAGCCATTTGACACCATACATTCCTGCTTAAAGCAAAACCAGCCTAAATTCTTGTATGGTGATTTGCGTATACTTCCCACGATGCTTTGCACTGTTGGGATATTTTATTCCAGATCCTCCTCACCTTACAAGGTATCCTAAGATAGATCCATATCGTAAAGTTCACCAGGCTGAGAAACAGAGAATAATATATGGGTAGGTGAGTGGGTATAACCAGAATTTTACATGCACCCAAGGTGTGGGATGCTACATAAACCCTAAGAGTGAAGGTGGAAGGTTCATAAAATAATGGAGGATAATTGCAGTCATTCTATAGTAGCATTTGATTCTCCCCACAAGTATAAGACATTTACAGTTAACTCCATTTAGAAATCATGACATCATTTTTGGCTAATCAGGATTTCCTATTTCTAAACATTCCAAGTATTCTTTTTTAATAAGGATTAAATTGCTTTGTTCTGTAGCACACAGCATGGTTTCACAAGAGGAAGTTCCTGC
Organism: Neoceratodus forsteri; assembly: GCA_016271365.2. Lineage (NCBI taxonomy): Eukaryota > Metazoa > Chordata > Ceratodontiformes > Ceratodontidae > Neoceratodus > Neoceratodus forsteri. The sequence goes on from CM057454.1 coordinate 679,793,179, forward strand.
CAAGCCAGCCTGATTCAGCCTGATTCAAGGAAGCAACTAGGGAGGGGGATAGGGACTAGGCTATGGACATAATCTATCTGGACATGAGCAAGGCCTCTGACATTGTACCCCATGAAAAAGACATGGAGAAAGCAGTATAATATGTAGTCCACAAAGTGAGCAGGAGGTAGATAGCAAATTGGCTGACAGACGGAAGCAAAGAGTAGTGGTGGATCATTATTATTCTGAGTGGTGGGATGTGCTGAATGGGGTACTTTAAGGGGTAAGTGCTGGATCAGTTGCTTTTTTAATATATTTATTATTGACCTGGAGGTACTGGATCTGTTGCTTTTTTAATATATTTAATATTGACCTGTTGGTGCTGGATCTGTTTTTTTTTTTTATCTATTCATTACTGACCTGGAGGTTCTAGATCTGTTGCTTTTTTAATATATTTAATATTGACCTGGAGGTGCTGGATCAGCTGATTTTTTAATATATTTATTATTGACCTGGAAGTGCTGAATCGGTTGCTTTTTTAATATATTTAATATTGACCCGTTGGTGCTGGATCTGTTGTTTTTTTTTATCAATTCATTATTGACCTGGAGGTTCTAGATCTGTTGCTTTTTTAATATATTTAATATTGACCTGGAGGTGCTGGATCTGTTGCTTTTTAACATATGTGTTATTGACCTGGAGGTGCTGGATCTGTTGTCTTTTTAATATATTTAATATTGACCTGTTGGTGCTGGATCTGTTTTTTTTTTTTTTAATCTATTCATTATTGACCTGGAGGTTCTAGATCTGTTGCTTTTTTAATATATTTAATATTGACCTGGAGGTGCTGGATCTGTTACTTTTTTAACATATGTGTTATTGACCTGGAGGTGCTGGATCTGTTGTCTTTTTAATATATTTAATATTGACCTGTTGGTGCTGGATCTGTTGCTTTTTTTTTAATCTATTCATTATTGACCTGGAGGTTCTAGATCTGTTGCTTTTTTAATATATTTAATATTGACCCGTTGGTGCTGGATCTTTTTTTTTTTTTTTATCTATTCATTATTGACCTGGAGGTTCTAGATCTATTGCTTTTTTAATATATTTAATATTGACCTGGAGGTACTGGATCTGTTGCTTTTTTAATATATTTAATATTGACCCGTTGGTGCTGGATCTGTTGTCTTTTTAATATATTTAATATTGACCTGTTGGTGCTGGATCTGTTGTTGTTTTTTTAATCAATTCATTATTGACCTAGAGGTTCTAGATCTGTTGCTTTTTTAATATATTTAATATTGACCTGGAGGTGCTGGATCTGTTGCTTTTTTAACATATGTGTTATTGACCTGGAGGTGCTGGAACTGTTGTCTTTTTAATATATTTAATATTGACCTGAAGGTGCTGGGATCAGTTGCCTTTTAATATATGTATTATTGACCTGGAGGTGCTGGATCTGTTGCTTTTTTCATATATGCATTATTGACCTGGAGGTGCTGGGATCTGTTGCTTTTTATACAAAACAAAACGATGTGAACAAAACAAAACAATGTAAGAAACCACTATGGTTCTCAAAGGAAGTGGCAGTGAAGGTTCAAGAGAAAAAGAAAGCGTTCAGGAAGTACAAGGAATCACAGAAGGAGCAGGACAGAGAATTGAATCAGTTAAAGCAAAAGGAAGCTGGGAAGGCAGTCAGAACAGCAAAGGCCCAACCCAAGGAAAAGATAGCCAACTCAGTTAAGAAGGGAGATAAAACCTTTTATAGGTGCATCAGGGAGCGAAGGAAGACCAAGGAGGGATAGTGAGGCTTAATAAAGGTGAGGAGGGTGGGCAGAGGGTGACTGTGAAAGGCAGAGATACTAAACAAATATTTTGCTCAGTATTTACAAATGAAGAGGAAGATACCTAAAACAAACAGTAGAAACACTCTGGATACAGAAGTTGATACTAGCCCATTTACAGAAGAAAGGGTTCTGAAAGAACTCTTAAAACTGAAGGTGGACAAAGCAATTGGGCCTGATGGGATTCATCCCAGATTTCTGAAAGAACTAAGGGTAGAACTAGTGACACCACTGACTACCCTCTTTAACAAATCATGGGAGGATGGGGTGGTACCTGAGGACTGGAGTAGGACAGATGTGATTCCCCTTCACAAAAGTGGGAGCAAGGCAGAAGCAGGAAACTACAGACCTGTTAGTTTAACCTCAGTGATAGGGAAAATGATGGAATCATTTCTGAAGGAAAGAATTGTCGGTATCTAGAGGCCAGAGGGCTGGGACCAAGGCAGTATGGATTAGCTACTTGGAAGGTCATGCCAGACAGATCTGATAGATTTCTTTGACTGGGTGACCAAAGTAGTAGATCAGGGAGGGGCTGTGGACATGGCCTACCTAGACTTTAGCAAGGCATTTGACACAGTCCCACACAAAAGATTAATGTACAAGTTAGCCAGCCTGGGAGTGGGTCCCAAGATGACAGCCTGGGTAAAGAATTGGCTAGAGAATAGGACACAGAGAGTAGTAGTAAATGGAGTCCACTCTGAAGAAAGGGGGGTTACTAGTGGGGTACCGCAGGGTTCAGTATTAGGACCGATCCTCTTCAATGTCTTTATAAGTGACATTGCAGAGGGACTGGAAGGAAAAGTATGTTTCTTTTCAGATGACACAAAGATCTGCAACAGAGTTGATGCACAAGATGGGGTGGAAAGGATAAGAAGGGACTTGGCAAGGTTAGAGGAATGGTCAAATGTATGGCAACTTAGATTCAATGCTAAGAAGTGCAAGGTAATGCACCTGGGAAACAAAAATCCAGAGGAAGAGTACACAATGAGGGGTGAGATACTAGCAACAACAAAAATGGAAAGGGACCTGGGGGTAGTCATATCATATCAGATGACCTAAAGGTAGGCAAGCAATGTGAGAGGGCAGCAAGGAGGGCTGGGGGGGATACTGGGATGCATAGGGAGAGGCATCGCCAGTAGAAAACAAGAAGTTATTATCCCTGTGTACAGACAGCTGGTGAGACCCCATCTGGAGTACTGCATGCAGTTCTGGAGACCCAATCTCTGCAAATACATAGACAGGATGGAAGCTGTCCAGAGGAGGGCAACTAACATGGTGCAGGGTCTGCACCAGAAGACATAGGAAGAGAGACTTAAGGAGCTTAATATGTATAGCCTCGAGGAAAGGAAGGAGAAGGGGGACATGATAGAAATGTTCAAGTACTTCAAGGGAATCAACAAAGTCCAAGAGGTAGCATCTTTCCAAAAAAGAGGTGTGCAAGAACAAGGGGGCACAATTTGAAGATAGAGGGGAGCAGCTCAGAGGTAATTTAAGGAAGTATTTTTTCACAGAGAGGGTTGTGGATGCATGGAACAGCCTTCCGGAGGAGGTTGTGGAGTCAAAAACAGTGGTGGAATTCAAGCATGCATGGGACAGTCATAAGGCAATTCTAGGGGGTGAGGGTAGGAAGAAGTAGGCTGCTGGTTAACTAGGATCTGCAGCTTATCCATGAGGTAGGGAAATGGGCAGACTGGGTGGGCCAAGCGGTCCTTATCTGCCGTCAAATTCTATGTTTCTATATTTAATATTGACCTGGAGGTGCTGGATCAGTTGCTTTTTTAATATATGTATTATTGACCTGGAGATGCTGGATCTGTTGCTTTTTTAATATATGTATTATTGACCTGGAGGTGCTGGATCTGCTGCTTTTTTAATATATTTCATATTGACCTGGAGGAGTGGGTCAGCAGCAAGTTACCAAAGTTTTCTGATGACTCTAAATTTGCAAGAAGAGTGGGCACAGCAGAGAAGAGAGATTCACTACAAGGGGTAAGCACACATTGGGGCATGGGCTGAGAAACGGGAGCTTAGATTTAATGTGAAGAAGTGCAAGGTACGACACCTGGGGTGAGAAATCAGGTTCAAATACAATTTGTGTGCTACAACAGTGGACAGCACAACTAAGGAAAGAGATCTAGGGGTCACTGTTTACACTAAGCTTGTAGCGGATATTGTCACACTGTTACAGCCAAACAACCATTTTGTAAATAAATGTATAGACATACTCTGTTCTGTGGAGAGATATATGGCAGAGGGACCGGACGAGTAGGTACCTAAAAGAGTTAAAAAAAAATAAAAAATTAAGAAAACACAGAGGGTCTTAGGGATGAGGAAACAAAGCTAGGAATAAAATATATAGAATAGTGTATGGGTAACCATATACAAGACTGTTTCCATCAGTGCGATGTGATGATGTCATATAAACCTCGAGTGCAAAGCTCCCTACAGCACTGTTTTCGTAATGTGCACCGATCACTTTTATTATCAGTCACTGTATACGCACTCACTATTTTCGCATTGCTCTTTTTGTAGTCACTCTTTTCTGTTCACTCTTTTGACATGAAACCAAAATGAAGAAGGGGTATTAAAGTAATTACAAGTAAACAGGTAAATTAGAACAGAGTTAAAAAAAGAGGATAAAAATACAAGAGCAGGAAGGCAGGATTGGGCAGGAGTTAGAAGCAGGAGGAAAGGGGAGATAGAGGGGAGGAGTGGCCAAATGGACTGGGACCATCCACCCCAGAGGGTGAAGAAGACCAGGTAGGCAAGATGAAGGACTATGGGGAGAGGAAAAATTGTTCAGTAGGAGGGTGCAGAGGAGGGTACACCCATGGCAGTACCAGTAAGGAATCACTCCCAACCACTGAGTACTGCAGTAGATGGAGAATACCTAGATAGAATGCAGAGGGTGTGGGGGGGGGCAGGTTTGTAGTGGGAGTTCAGGGAGACTGCTGTAGGATTGTGGGGAGAAGATGAGACGAGGATGACAGGTGTAGAACAGGGTATTCCTGTATAGGGAAGGAAGAGGCAAAGGTGGAGCTCCAGAGAGGTCAGAAAACAACTGGAGTCAGGAATGCAAAGGTATAAATAGAAAGAGAGCTGAACGTGATAGACAGTCAGCAGATGGGGAGAGTGGAAGGAAAGGGGTTTAGTAGAAGGGGGGATGCAGTAAGGAGAGTAAACCAAGAAAGATAGCTCGAGCATTAGGAAGGGTGGAGAAGGGGAGGGTAGTGGTTGAGTCATAGTGCTGAGGGATTTAATAGTGTGGTGAGTAGGATGGATAAAGGGGAGTGGGGGGCAGTAAGGAAGGAGTGTGGTGTACCTCCTGGGAATGACAACAGAACAGATTTGCCCAATGGCGCACCCACTTGCAAACAGTGTGGGAGGGAAGTCACATGTGATCATTCACCTGGCTACTAATGACCTAGCTGGATGTGAAATGGGGATAGAATAGGAAGGGGTCAAATGTATGGTGTAGAATTGCAGAAGGGAAGCTAAATCTGTAGCCTTCTCAGAAGTGCTGCTTATGCTTACATCCATCACAGCTAAGAAGTTCAGGATCGAGGAATTTAATTACTGACAGCAGGACTGGTGTAGGCAGAAGGGCTTTGGTTACATTGGGAACTGTGAGAGAACCTGGGATAATAAAACCCTCCATGCACCTGATAGATTACATTTAAGCAGGTGGAAAACCAGACTGTGCAGAGACTGGACTGTGGCTTATAGAGCAGTAGTTTATGTTTAAATTGAAGGGGTTGCCAACAAGGGATGCAGAACTCAGGATTTCTAAGAGGAGGGGGCAGGCATGCCCCTCCAGGTAAAAAGTGCAGGGGGGTCAGAAAGGGGAGAGAGTGTGGAAAGTGAGAGGAAGCTTGGGGTGAGGGTAAAGCAAGGGAGTAATAAATTGTTTTTGTTTCTTTTATTCTTTGGTAACCAGGTAAGACTCACTAGGCACAAGCGCCTGTTTTCAGGGGTGACCCAGGAGCACTAGAGAGGTTAAGTGACTTGCTTAGAGTCACACAGTACGTAAGTGGAGGTGGTAGGAATCAAAACCAGATCTGCTGCATAGACCAAGCTAATTCACAGCTTGTTTCACTAATCTCTAGGCTATACTTCCAGCCATGGTGATCATGTTAGGGATATCTTTGGAAAAAGAAGATGGTTGCGGCCACACTGGGCTAACCACTTGGGAGAAAGAAAGTGTTTTTTATTTAATCTTTTTTCATTTATTTTTAGTTAATTTTGGCATTTTAAGTGTTTATTTCAGTGTTTATTTTATTTGTTGTAAGTTCGATGTCTTATTGCTATTGTTAGTGAGGGTGGAAATGGGTCCATCTTAAATCAGTTTAGAATTACTGTTTCCATTGCTGCCAGATTACTGAAATTTGAACTTCAGAATGCTGAACTCTACTCTCGTTACTGTGAAGTGAGAGGAAACAGATTTGGGATAAATCAGTTCAGAAGTACCTTTTCCATTGCTGCCAGATTACTGATTTTTGAACTTCAGAACGCCAAGTCTTATTTTCTGTACTGTGAAACCTGGAACTCACATTAAAGTTTAGAACTCGCATTAAAACCCAACCTAGAATAGTAATGTCCATTAATCTCTGATTGGATTTTATTCTCACTTACCTGCCGATACTTTGGTATTCACCTTTTGCTGATTTGATGAAGACTCAATTGCTTTGAGGCCCTGTTAAGATCTGGAACTGTGTGAAAGGAGCCAGTGTGGAGAAAGCGGACCATCTATGGCTATAATTTCCTGGTATCGACTGGAGCCCATGGACCAATGGATTGGGGTGGGTTTTCTGGGTCGGGCAAATGCTCTGGGGAGGCTCACAGGTGAACTGCCATATAGCGGTTAGTGGAGTGGCCGGGACCGTGGACTGGCTACCGGAGGGTGGCTTGCACCATGGTAGGTCTCAGGAGGGTTGTGTCTGATCTTGGGTGACCCCGCTTCTCTTGTGAGGAGGATTTGGGTTCGGAAGATACAGAAGGCATCAAGTAACATCGGAAGATACAAAGGTATCCAGAGGAATCTCTGAAGCAATCTGCTGGGTTAGGTTGCCACTTGGTCTGGCTGCTGGGGGGGCTGCCGAAGAGTGCCTACCTCTGTAACTGTGGGCAGTATCGGGGATTGGCTGCCGGAGAGTGGTCACTCTTGGGGCTTGACTCAGTGGCGCTGACTTCATCGTCGACCTGGTGTTGGAATCCCCTAGATGATTAATACTGGGGGATTTAAATGTCTGGGCCAATGATGAACTCTCACAGTTTGGACAGGACTTCCTCCAACTGATGAGTTTGTTGGGCCTGACACAGGTAGTTACCTCTGCTACCCATAACCATGGTCATTCATTGGACCTGGTCTTCCTACTGGGGATGGAGATTTCCAATCTGGTGGTGAAACTAGTTGGACGGTTGGACCATCACACTATAGGGTTCAGATTCAAGACACCCCACAATAGACCTGCCTTACGGAGATGGTCCGGTACCACCCTTTAAGGGGTTTGATTCCAGATGGTCTTAAGGCAGTACTGGGCCTATCAGGTTTGTTAAGTGTATGCAGGGAGCTGGGGGAACTGATACTAGCCTATAATAAGGCAGTGACAGGGGCCCTTTACTCCCTAGCTCCTGTCCATGTTCACCCCCTCACTCTTCGCCCAAAGTCCCCTTGGTCTGATGGGACTTTGAAGGAGTTGAGGCGAGAGGGGTGAAGGTTGGAGATGCACTGGCAGAAATCAAGCCTGGCGGACGACACACTTAGATTGGTAGCCCATTATAAAGACTATCAATCAGCAATCTCCTGTAAGTAGGCAGAGTTCCTGTCCAAGGAATTGCTGCGGTGAGGAATTGACCAGCTCAGGTCTTCCGAACTGTCAACAGATTGTACAATCCAATCTGTCTGTAGTCTCAGAGAGTGTTTTCACAGGATAAGTGTAATGAATTTGCTCAGTTCTTCACCGATAAGACAGTCACCATCAGGTCTGAGATCCGCTCAGCTCCCTCAAATCGGTATTACAGAGATTGGCAAGAGGTTGCAAGCATCCAGTTGGTCTGGTCTAACTTTGGCCGGTTGGAGATTGTGGACACTGTGCAGGTCAACCAGGGTATGCATCCAACCTACTGTAGTTTGGATCTTGGCCCAATGCGCCTCCTAGTGGGGTGCATTGAAGTCATCAGCCCAGTCCTTGCTGAGATAGTCCAGTTTTCATTAGAGACAGGGGTATTTCTAGATCCCCTGAAGGAGGCAGTTGTGGTACCCCTCCTAAAGAAACCTTCTCTCGACCCAGATTGTCTAGCAAACTATAGACCTGTCTCTAACCTGCTGTTTGCAGCTGAGGTTATTGAGAAGGTGGTTGTTGCATAGCTGGATGACCATCTAACATCCCACAATGTCTATGATCCTCTCCAATCCAGGTTCAGGAAGAGGCACAGTACCGAGACTGCCCTTGTTCGGGTACTTAATGATCTCCTGATAGCGAGGGATCAGAGAAGCTATTTCATTTTGGTTCTCCTTGATCTCTCTGAAGCATTTGACACTGTGGACCATGGAGTGTTGCTTGAGCACCTGAGGATTCTCTGTGGACTGTGTGGTACAGTTCTCAGGTGGTTTTGATAATTTCTCACTGGCAGGTCTCAGACAGTGATGTCAGGGATTTATTCCTCTGCCCCCCCCTTGTCATGTGGGGTTCCGCAAGGCTCCATATTGCCCCCATGTTGTTCACAATGTATATGCTGCTGTTGGGAGACATTATGAGGCAGTATGGGCTGAATTTTCATTGCTATTCATATGATACTCTTCTCTACATGTCCTTTGTGCACAAGCAGGGTGGGGCGATCTCAGCCTTTAACAGCTGCCTCTCTGAGATCCAGGGTTAGATGAGTGCCAACTGGCTGAAGTTGAACTCGGACAACACTGAAGTATTGGTAGTGGATCCAGGTTATCCAGGCATGGGGTTGCCAGCTGGTCAACCGTCCAAGCTTTGGCTCAGGGGGGATCAGTTGCTTACCTCAGACCGCATATGAATTCTGGGCATTGTGTTCAACAGTGGCCTAATATTAAAATCTCAGGTGTCTGCTGTTGTTAAGTTCTCTTTTTACCATCTGAGGAACATTGCCCAGATTAAGCACTTGGTCCTGCCTGGCAGTCTTTCCACGCTGGTCCGAGCCTTTGTAACCTCATGCCTTGATTACTGCAATGCCCTATACCTAGGGCTACCGGGGATTGATATCCACTGACTGCAGCTAGTGCAGAATGCAGCAGCCAGGTTGTTGACTGGCTTATCAAGATCTTGCCATGTCACTCCTGTGCTCCATGATTTTCACTGTCTGCCTGTTTATTGGCGGATCACCTTCAAGGTCAACTTACTGACCTATAAAGCCCTACACGGTCAGGGGCATCTCTACTTGAAAGATCATCTCTGCCACTATTACCTCCACTGCTCACTCTGTTCCTCTGACGAGGGATTGCTGGAGGTTCCTAGGGTTTGACTAAAGACCTCTGGGGCCTGCTGTCTTACTTTTGCGGCCCCCACTCTATGGAATTCTCTGCCTCATCAGTTTAGAAAGTGCCTGACCATTAAGAGCTTTAAAGTTGCTCTAAAACACTTCTGTTTAGTTTGCCATTTCCTGACTTAAGTAATGGGTAGTTTTTATCATCAGCTATTTTCTGATTATGTTTAAAAGTCTGATTTTTAAAACCTCTATTGCTCTTTTTATGGATTCTGTAAAGCGCTTTGATCACTGTGGAACTGTGCTTAAAAATAAAGTTGATTTGACTTGACTTGACATCAAGGTGTATGAGCCACTGGGAGGTAGCTATTAATGAATGGTGTAATTCCATTTGATATGGGAAAGGAATTACTAAGCACAAAGATGTGTGTAATGGATTTCAGGAAGGCTGACTACACCAAGAAGGGTGGAATATTAAGATGGTGCCTTGCTGATCTTAGGGAAGACATGCAAGTATACCAAACGTTGATTAGGGAAGGGATCACAGCAGTCACTGGAACCTCCTTTAAGCACAAGGAGAAGAAATACAAAGCTAGGAATCCATTTTGGTACACTAAGGTGAAGGGCAAGGCAGTGAGGGAGAAGACAGTCACATACAGGAAGTTCAAGAAGTTCCATAAAAAGGAGGATGAGAAAGCTTACTTGAAAAAAGCCAAGGAAGCTAGTAGGTCAGTCAGGCAGGCCAAGGCTAAGAAGGGCTGCAAACTGCAGAAGGGATTAAAGAAGGGGAGATGGTCTACTTTAGCTATATTAGTAATAAGATGGTTACAAAGGAAGGCATAATTAGTAATAAGAGGGCTACGAAGAAAGGCATCATCAAATTAAGAAGAGGTAAGGGGGCATGGCTTAGCATCTGAGGGGAACAGCTGCTTTGCTTTCAAGCTCCCAAGAAGAATTCTACATTTTATAATATAAACTGAAAAAAAACTATGAAACAATCTATTTTGCACATTAAATATCTTTACCATCATATCAATGATGAATAATGGGAAAACTGAAAACTGCAGCATCTGCACATTTCTGCCACAGCTGTTGGTTATTACTGAAGCTGGGCCAGGCTTCACTGTTGAAAAGGCTTTCCACCACACTCCAGAGAGCACCTGCAAATACATCCTTACCATGGACTTTCATGATCATTTGCACCAGAGTGGGGGATTGAGAATGGGCACTTGCTATGGCATGAAGAATGAGAGGCCGGTGTTATAGAGAAGCAACTTATCATTGTTTCTGGACCTCTCAAATAGCACCGGTTTGCTTCACAAAGCATTTGACAGAGTATGGGGAACACTAAGAGCCCTAAAGGTCCATCATCAGCTGCTGCTCCCAACGAAATTACAGGTGTCTTGGAACAGCCATATGCATATTTTTAATGACGCAAAAGACGTGCACAAGCTGACATCAAAAATCAAGTGGAAGATGGAACCAACCAAGAAAGATTAGGAGGGGGTTGGACAACTCCTGAAAGACTAGCCAGGTAAAGTACGGACCTGGGCTATAAATATGTGAGTGGATGTTGAAGCAAAGCTTATTCCTGTTTTCCTCTGTTTGTCTTTGGGACATATACTAGTTCATGTTCAAAAATCTGATAATTCTATGTTTGGTGGCAACATACAGAAATTCTGGACTTATTTTACATCCAAGACTGAAAGGAACTTAAGAATATTTTATATTACTTATTCTTCTCACCATACTTATGTATCGAGAGAAAGAGTATAATCTTACTATTAGCTTGTACGAGACCTCATGGCCAAAATGGTGATTTCCCTCTTGTGTGAATGTTTCTCTTACAGGTCTAATGATGAACTAAGTGTCAGATTACCCTCTGCCACCTCCGAACTGACTCATCAGTATTTCCAAGTGCATACCTTCGGGATGGACATGCTGCACAAATACATTTTTAAGAGTTAAAGTTTAAAGTACCAGGTGCTGTTTTCTGGATAATGTTATATGGAATGTATTTAAGTTAGTAATGCTGCAGATCCTAAATGTGATTCTTTCTTGAGAATTATATACTTTTCTGAGCACCAACTTCACAAAGCATGAGGGATAGCATGAGCCTTATGCGTGAATGATCAACAGGGAGTCCATTATCCTCTCAATTTTTTTATCAATAAATTTATTGATCAGCTTCAAATTGCCATTACAGAAGCATTATTCTCTCCTTAACTCTTATCCCTGTAAAGTTCCTGAGATGTATGCCTTATGTGTATGATTTTTTGATATTGACTCTTATGCTGTATTTCCCCCAATGTGTAATGCTAGGCGATGTGTCCGATGACTCTTCGCAAGAGATAATATATGTTATGTACTTTTCAGTAATCCTGCTGTGTGTAATCATTGTAAGTGCTGTAAACATGCAAAATAATAAATACAATTTTTAAAAAGAAAAGGACTGGGCTGGTGGAGGGCAGTAAAGAGTAGGAGGAGGTTTTCAAAGAATACTTCTTCTTGAGCTTTACCAGGGAAAAGGGTGGGCTAGTGCCACAGGGAAGGAGGGGTGGTGGAGGGGAGGGGAGGGGAGGTGGGTATGACTAAGGACAGGATAATGGAAGACTGGATTTAGAAGGGGCTCATGTTCTTAAAGGTGAACAAATCCCCAGGTCAGTATGGCATGTAACCCAGAGTCTTGAGAGAACTGATTGAGGAACTAGCAGGTCCTCTGATGGACCTTTTCAGCAGTTCATTAGATAAGGGGTTGGTACCATAAGAATGGAGTTGGCACAAGTGGTACCACTGCCCAAAAGTGGGCCTAGTGATGACCCAGGGAATTATAGGCCAGTCAACCTAATCTCTATATTGGGTAAACTGATGGAGACCATTCTGAAAGAAAGGCTGGCTGAGTTCCTTCAGGCAAACGGTCTCCAGGACATGAGGCTACATGAGTTCATGGCAGGGCTGTCTAGTCAGACCAACTAGATTGACTTCTTTTACTGAGTGACAAAGGAGGTGTACAAAGGACAGGCAGTAGTCATACTTAGATTCCAGCAAGGCCTTCGACTCAGTTCCCCACAGCAGGTTGATCAAGAAGTTGAAAGACCTAGGTGCGGGATACAAATCAACCCTATGGGTGGGAAATTGTCTCAGTGGGAGGTCCTAAAAGGTGATAGTGGGGGGGGACCTCAGGTATGAGGGAAGTCACAAGCATGGTCCCACAAGAGTCAGTGCTCAGACAAGTGTTGTTCAGTGTGTTCATTAGTGACACTGGGAGTAGCATTGTAGGCAAGATCTGTCTCTTTGTGGATGACACCAAGTTCTGTGGGAGGGTGAACTCAGATGAAGGGGTGCAAAACCTGAAGGAGGACCTTGCAAAGGTAGAGAGGTGTACGGCATCTTGCAGCTGGGGTTCAGTGCTTCAAAGTGCAGAATCATGTACATCAGTGGCAGCTGAATACAGACTGGGGGGTCAAGGTAACTGTATCTGAGGAGGAAAAGGATTTGGCAATAGCCATTACCAGCAAACTAAATCAGTCTACACAGTTCAAGAAGGCAGCAGCTAAGACTAACAGGCTGCTCAGGTGTATAGCTAGAGGGTTCACAAGCAGAAGGAAAGAGGTTATCCTGCCGCTGTACAGATCCTCGATGCAGCCACACCTGGAATACTGTGTGCAGTACTGGAGTCCGTACCTGAGGATGGATGTTAACGAACTCAAGGCAGTGCAGAGTTGGGCAGTGAAGATGATTCTGGGCCTGAGACAGAAATAAATAAAAAAAGGGTGACATTTGTAGTGTGGTTTAGCCTTGTGGCACTATCAGAACCCAGTATACAGTATGCCCTTTAAAAATAGTAGCCAGTGGAAATGTACAGTAGGCCAGGTCAGAGACCTGTTGGCCTGATGACCTTAGTTTTTCAACAGCAGCCCTGGTGATCCAGTGTGCAAGGGTGTCTCCCTCGTGACCAGTGGGCAATATGTTTTTTTAAATATGCGTCCACTGGTGTATAGAGGGAGTCCCTGGGCCCCGCCAAGTGTGGCAGACAGGGAGGGTGGTTAGCAGAGGCCACTGTCCAGAGGAGATAGGGCTGCCACTGCTGCAACATAGTCAACCATTTAGCGTGTTCACACTAATGGAAAGTGTAATCAGGAAAGCTGATCTTAGCAAGTTACTGATGAGTGACTTCAATTTCCCTGGGATTCCCCTGAGATCAACTGAAATATTTACACTGGAATGTAATGGTTAGTTCAGCATGTGTTGATGCCATTGCAGGCTGTTTCTAACTACAGCATATAAAGCAGGGGACCAGACAGGAGGCATTTCTCAACCTAGTATTAATCAACTGGGAGGCTAGCATAACAGTCATCAAGGTAAGGTAACACCAGGGCAATATTTATTTATTTATTTTGTTTTTATCTGGGTGCGTACACTAGGCCAAAGGCATATTTTCAGACACAATTCAGCTACTAGTAAGCAGTAAAATAGTAACTGAAGAGTGAAAAAAAAAAAAACCAATAAATGGCCTGAAAAACACCATATGCAGTTTACAAAGTAGAAACTGTCATACATTATAAAAGAGTCCATACATAGACTAATAGTAATCAGGCACAATAACAAACAGATGAATCCAAAAGATGCTTCTTCAAATTGGCTTTAAAACAATCCTGAGTAGCAGCAATAGTGACCATAACTTATTTAGGCTGGTTGTTTAAAGCTGGGGGAACCTAAGAGCTCAGGGGTAACATACAAACATATTAAAATGTTGCCTGGGGTGCCTTTGTCTGGGACAGTGTGGCCATTACCCATAAACTGGAAAGGTTGACAATATTATGAGGGACAGAATATTAATACACTTGGATTGTGACGTGACTTTCATGAAAGAAATAGTCCTGGGAAGCTGCAACTATAATGTCTTCATTGCAAGATCGCTTAAATCTTGAAGTCACAGTTGTTAAAGAATTCAGATTTCCTAGTTTCTCTCCTCTCCACAGGTGCAAAGCAATCAATATAGATTTCAAAGTACAAAAGTGTAGAACGTAACAAAATTTCAAGACAC